>OZ020195.1:48306004-49506004 GCA_963971165.1 Philopedon plagiatum | reverse complement strand
GTATTATACAAGTCGAAAACGGTTCAGAAACCCTAAAATCTCGCAAGGAAAACTGGCATTTTTGCGACATTTCGACCCTTCATATTTTAATACATTTCTCCGTATGAAACTGATTTTGACATGCATTTGCATGGTCTGAGAAAAATTAAAAAAATTCGTATTTAATGCTTAAATCGTCCAATGAAACGTATTTTAACTAAAAATATAAAGTCCGTTTTACCTTTGCCATGTATATTTCAAACCGAAATCGGTCCAGGAAGCTTCCAATATCGCTACAAAAACTGTTATTTTCATGACATTTTGACAGGTCATATTTTAATTTCGATGTAAAGAGGGTCAGTTTTATTTGTTTTTTTTCAAGGCACGGCTTTTATACAGGGTGTCCGGTAACTTATGGGCCATAGAGCAACTGGAGATAGTAGATATAAAAATATTACTTTTCAGCCAAATTTGCCCAAGTAAAATGTTAGAGGTTAAAGAGGTACAGGGTGTTGAAAGTGAAAATTAATTTTCGAAAAATGATGATAATTTTGAAACGGTTTAAGATATCGAATTCAAAATCGGTATAACTAGGTTTTCGAGAGTGAGAAATTCGAATTTGGTGTTAATTTCAAGATACTCCCTAGAGGGCGCTTGATACGTGCTTCATGTTGAACTAATTCATCCATATTTTTTCAACCGTGCAGTTACTAGTATTTATACTTTAAACTATAAAGGAACCTACCTTTTTACGTAAAAAAGGTACTCTCGGTCGACCTCGATATCTCAAGCCGTTACCCAGATTCTAGGACTTGATGATAAAAAGGCAGAAAAAAAAAACAAAATGAAAATATTGGAAACTATTAGAAATTTGTTTTAATTCACTTTAGTAAATGTTGAAAGTGTCCACCGTTTACTTCAATACATTTTCTTAAGCTTTTTAACAAATGACATCTCACATTCAGGAAGATATTTTGATTATCTCCTATAACAATGGCGGCTTCTTGAATTTTTTGTTCAAGTTCTTCCCGTGTATTAGATTCATCACCATATACCAAATCCTTCATGTGACCCCACAGATAAAAATCTAACGGGTTAATATCTGGGCTACGCGGTGGCCAAGGAAATTCGCTACCGCGACCAATCCACCGATGTGGAAAACGCTGATTTAAATGATTTCGAACAGGAACTGCAAAGTGTGCTGGGGCACCATCTTGCATGTACCACATATTGTGTCTTAAGTTCAGAGGTATATCATCCAGAAGGTAAAGTAAATCGTTTTCTAAAAACTGCACATATTGTTCTCCATTAAGCCTCTGCGGAAGCTGATATGGGCCGATCAAGAAATTGTCGATAATGCCGCACCAAATATTTATCGAAAACTCGTGTTGAAAATGTCTTTCTTTGGGTAGTCGTGGATTTTCCAAAGCATAGTGATGATTATTTTTCCAGTTAAAAATTCCGCGTCTTGTAAAAGTTGCCTCGTCAGTAAATAATATTTTTCTCAGGAACATGGGATCTTCGTTATTCTTATTTAGTAGATTTTGACAGAATTCTGATCTGACTGGCAAATCTCCCGGCAGTAAATTTTTAACGGGCGTGAAATGGTAAGGAAATAAATTTTCTGCATTGATGACTTCTGAGACGGTCGATTTACCTATTCCTGTAGAAGCTTCCAAACGCCTAGTGCTTAATTCAGGATTTTCCGCGATACGAACCAAGATCTCTTCTTCTTGTTCGACCGTTATAGTTTTCGGTCGTCCACCAGGATTTTTGACATAAAACGAACCTATTTCACCTAACTGATTGAATATTCTTTGAAATATTTTTCGGTCTGGAATGATTCTGGTTGGGTAGAGTTCTACATACCTTCTAAGTGCAACACGACTATTATAATTCGCTTGTGCATAAACGCAGACCATATCACGTAATTCACGGTTAGAAAACTTATTAAGCCTGGGCATTTTTATTTGAAAAGATTACAGTACTTGGATATTGCAAAAACTTTTTATTTACGTACCTTTGACGGGAAAAAGTAGAAAATAATGACAGTTTTCACCGCAACAAATTTTGTCAAAATGCAAGGCACACTTTGTGAATTAAATATTTCTCAGCAATCAACAGAATGTGCAATGGAACATTCAGACGCTAGAATCTGGGTAACGGCTTGAGATATCGAGATCGACCAAGAGTACCTTTTTTACGTAAAAAGGTAGGTTCTTTTATAGTTTAAAGTATAAATACTAGTAACTGCACGGTTAAAAAAATATGGATGAATTAGTTCAACATGAAGCATGTAGCAAGCGCCCTCTAGGGAGTATCTTGAAATTAACACCAAATTCGAATTTCTCACTCTCGAAAACCTAGTTATACCGATTTTGAATTCGATATCTTAAACGGTTTCAAAATTATCATCATTTTTCGAAAATTAATTTTCACTTTCAACACCCTGTATCTCTTTAACCTCTAACATTTTACTTGGACAAATTTGGCTCAAAAGACATATTTTTATATCTACTATCTCCAGTTGCTCTATGGCCCATAAGTTACCGGACACCCTGTATATATATATATATATATATATATATATATATATATATATATATATATATATATATATATATATATATATATATATATATATATATACACGGTTATGATAAAGAAACGGATCACCCTTTTATATAGAAAACCGCCCATTTAATCAAAAATCGCTCGGACCCGTCAAATTAATTTTTTTGAAATGCATTTTTTTTTGAAAAAAAATTTGTACAGGGTAGATCATAAAAGTGCTACATGTGTCAACTTTAATTTTTTTAATGAAACATATGGTATATTTTTACATTTCTATATTCTACATTCAATTCTAGACATTTTTCATTAATCATGCCCTATACTTAGCTTCAGCCGTTTAGGAAATATTAACACTTTAATGCTGGTATGCACCATTGGTATGTTTCTCGACATCAACGTTCTAAACTTAAGTCACAATCTTGTAACTGTGACAATTTCTTATTTACGTTTGAGACGTCAAAAAATGTCAGTGAATGTTAATCAAATTTCAATTTTGCTCTGCTGATATTTCATCAAAATGCGTCTAGCCGAAGATGAGCGCATTGAAATTTTGATTATGTTTGGTTGTGGAGATAAAAGTAGAAGTCATAGGGAAGTCCGTGATATGTTTAATGAAAAATACCCAAATCGCCCGCCTATTGCCCAATCAACAGTGTCTAGGGTAGCAAGTAAGTGGAGAACTTCCCGTACTATTAAAGATAGTGCTAAAACTGGTCGTCCTGGTATATCTGAGGAGAAAAAAATAAACATATTATTATCACTACAGGAAGATTCTCATAGCTCAAGCACACACCTTGGACGGGACTACGATATTCACCAAACCACCGTATCTAAATTTTTACAAAAAGAGAAGTTTCATCCATACAAACCAGTATTTGTACAAGAGTTATTTGACAATGATCCTGATAGGCGAGACCAATTTTGTGAAATAATGATTGAGCTAACAGATAATAACGCAAGATTTGTCCAAAAAATTTGTTTTTCAGATGAAGCTACGTTTTGTTTAAATGGTCAGGTTAATAGACAAAACTACAGATACTGGGCACAGGAAAATCGTCATTGGTACATAGAAAATCACACCCAGTATAATGAAAAGGTTAATGTTTGGGCTGGCATTGTTGAAAATAGGATAATCGGACCATTTTTCTTTGATGAGAGTCTCACTGGAGAAAGATATCTAAATTTCCTTCAAAATGATCTTTTTCCAGCCCTTGCTACTCTATTTCCAGATGATAATGATCCTGATTTACCAAGTTTAACCTTATGGTTTCAACAGGATGGTGCTCCCCCGCATTATGCTGTTCATGTAAGGGAGTACTTAAATACAATTTTTCCGCGGCGGTGGATAGGTAGACGGGGGTCCATAGAGTGGCCACCCAGATCACCTGATCTTAATCCACTGGACTTAAAAATTTAGTTTATAAATCTAAACCCATCTCGGTAAATGCACTGAAGGAGTCTATTCGACGAGTAATAAGAGAAATATCTCCACAAGTAGTAATAAATGTACAGCAGGAATTTCTAGATCGATTGATCTACTGCAGAACAGTTGGTGGAGGACATTTTCAACATCTTATAAAATAGTTTCTTTTCATTCTTTGTTGTTTGTTTATTTTGTTTTAAAATTGTTAAAAAATTTAAAATTGTTAATATTTCCTAAACGGCTGAAGCTAAGTATAGGGCATGATTAATGAAAAATGTCTAGAATTGAATGTAGAATATAGAAATGTAAAAATATACCATATGTTTCATTCAAAAAATTAAAGTTGACACATGTAGCACATTTATGATCTACCCTGTACAAATTTTTTTTCAAAAAAAAAAAATGCATTTCAAAAAAATTAATTTGACGGGTCCGAGCGATTTTTGATTAAATGGGCGGTTTTCTATATAAAAGGGTGATCCGTTTCTTTATCATAACCGTGTATATATATATATATATATATATATATATATATATATATATATACATATATATATATATATATATATATATATATATATATATATATATATATATATATATATATATATGTATATATATATATATATATATATATATATATATATATATATATATATATATATATATATATATATATATATATATATATATATATATATATATATATATATATACGGAATTATCCCCATTGTTTCTGAGAGTTTTAGAAACTCTTTCATTTCTTTATTTGCAGATGACACTGCACTGGTGTGTTCAGGTAACAATGTAGAGAACGTTAGCAAGAATGCTAATAATGCTGTTGTGCAAGTTCAGAATTACTGCCAATCTAATGGCTTAATTCTTAACTACGAAAAAACAGAATTAATTTTCTTTTCATTACGAGATCTGAACAAGAGCCTCTTGGTAAAAATTAATCAAAAAACCATAGAGCAAAAACCAGTAGCTAAATTTCTAGGCGTTTTTATAGATTCAAGGCTTTCATGGTCGTATCATATCGATCATATTTTGAAAAAGTTATCCATTTATCTGTTTGTTATCCGGCAACTGCTCTCAAAAGTTGACCTAAATCTTTTAAAGCTGTACTACTTTTCGTATGCCCAGTCTTGCCAAGCAATTATGCAATTGTGTCCTAGGGAAATTGTTCAAGGGCTAATGAGGTATTTATACAACAAAAGAAAATCATAAGAACTATGCTATTTAAATCACCCCGACACCCATGTCGCCAACTGTTTTCAAGTTTGGGTATACCAACCTTCCCCTCACTTTATTTGTGTAATTCAATTAAGTACGCAAGAGAAAATTCTTCTGATATTGGATTGGCTCGGAATGTCACTGACCATTGTGGACTGAGGCAAAGTTTTAACTTAAATATCCCTAAGCATCGTTTGTCGACTGTTGCAAATAGTCCACTGGTTCTGCCCATTAAATTGTATAATAAGCGGCCGACTGTTTTAAGGCAAATGTCTGCTTCATGTAGATTTCTTAAAGCTATTAAACAATTTTTTACTCTGGAATTTTTTACTCAGTTCAAGAGTACTTGGATTGCGACACCTAGGTAAATAAATATTATAATACTTATAACTAGTTAGCGTGCTGTGAACATTGTTCGTTTGTCTCAGGATGTGCTTGTGTATATTTACTTTTTATTGTATATTTATATATTTACTTTTTATTAACTGGAAGGACTCGTTTACATTTGACAATATCCCAAACTTATAATACTGTAAGTCAATAGGAAATAAATGTATTTTATTTTATTTTATTTTATTTATAATTGGAAGTTGTTCTGTGCTTGCTCCCAAGCAATATTTGGACAGGCACAATCGAATGGCAAAAATTATTCACCAAACTCTGGCAGTTAAGCATGGATTGCTTCAAACGGAGGTACCCTATTATATCTACGAACCGACTGCAGTTATAGAGGATGACCACCACAAACTCTATTGGGTCCGACAAATTATTACAGATCGGCTTATCCCAAATAATATACTTGATATTGTGTTAAGAATCAAAGTCACAAACACCATATATCAATAAAGCAGGGCAATAACCTGCAATATCAGCTGCGAAACAAATGGCAAAGTTTGGGAAAGTAGGGGAAATAGGGTACGAATCACATACAAATGCGCAAAATAAGGAAAAGTAGCACTAGCGACAATGCTAGCTAATATTAGAGTTAAATGTAGTCAAGCGCTCTAAACAGAGCAAATAAAGCTTGTCAAAGTTGGCACGTTTAAGGTTTCTGCGCCTAGGTGTAAAAAGTCGTCTATTATGTACAGGGTGTTATGAAATTCACTGCATATATTGAGACTTGTAAATCCTGATATGAATTCAGATTGAAGAAAATTAGACATAAATGCCGCTTCGCAATAATAAGCTGGTAATCGCCCCTTAAATTTTCTCAAAACCGCCACTGGCAAGAAACACATGAAACGGAGTAAGTTGCCAATTCTCTCAATATTTTTTTATGTAACAAGATAGCATAAGAAATAATGTTATTATTACTTTTGTAGTAAAAGTAAAAAAGTTAAAATATACTTCTTTTGAAAACACCAATATAGGTACCAAAAAACATTGACAACACAATCCACCCATTAATTTAATGCAAGGAACTAACGCCTGACTACACTAAAAAAGTTCCAATATTGCATCAAACACAAAATATTCCATGGTATTTGTCACTACTACTAAAAACTGAAAACTTGTGTTTTTTAGTTTTAAAGTAAAAGCTCTAAAATTCACTTCCCTTATTATAAAAAGATGTTTACATTAAACTTGACACACAACACAATACTAACAAAACCGTAGGTATTGTCATTAATGAAAAAAATATTCCACCAACTAATTAAATACAATGCTTAAAAGAATCCACAAAGTATTTTTTACTACAGCACTATTAAAAAACCACAGAAAATCAGTTTGTTGTGAAAATCTGGGAACTAATTTAAAAGACAAATGAAGAGTATTGGCGACTCAAATTAATGAAGCCACCTGCAACCAGCTGATGTTTAACGGGGTTGAAATTGACGACAAAATTGACGAAGATGCCAAATTATAATGAAGACAAGGACGAAACGAAAACGTTCCCTAGCCAATCGCCAGAAGAGGCGCCACGCTGTTCTCGTTCTCAGTTTGAATCGCCAAGCTGCGAACTACGGCAACCCAAAATACTTCATAGTGAGGCTTTGCAACTAGCAACGTTAAGCCAAAAACGATAAAATTTAATGTGGTGTTTCTATTACATGATTTATATAAAAAAAATAAAAATTGAAATCTCTGGTAGGCTTATAGATTCATTTAGCAAATGAGGTAAAAACTCTGACTTAAAAATACCACTCTAAATGGTATCGTTCATTAATTAGCGTATCCGCAATTTCTTCTTGCAAATTTTTCCCAATAACGTGGGTACGGCCATTGTTAAAAGCCAGCTTTCCAACACAACAGAAAGAGACGGACAAAGACAGCGAGCAAGAGCGAGACAAAAAATAAGATGTATTTCGTAATTGCTTGTCAAAAATCATATGGTGTGCAGAAGTTGTAATTTTTCACATTTTAGTGTCCTAAATTGTGCTATAAGTTATAATATTGACGAAAATCGTTAGTTTATGCAAATAATAATACCGAGGGCAGAACCCTACCAAAAAAATAAGTAATAAATGGGTGAGTTTTTGTGGTGCAGTAAAATTTTGAAGCATCGGTGAAAGAACTTTAGTAGAGGTGTATGACCGTTCTCGAGTCTCCGCATGCGCAGTAGGGTCGACCTTGAACGCCCAGCTGTGCTATTGTTATTTGGCCTTAATATGTGTAGGTGTTATTCCAAGGTCATGGCCAAGAACTTGGCCTTGAGTGCGAACAGTTGTTTCTTTGTTTGGTGATGACCAGGTGTACGAGACTTATTTCAAGGTTACATTTGCGGTGCATATTTCCGATGAACGCGAGCAGCTGTTTCTTTGTTTGGTGATGACCAGGTGTATGTCGCTTATTTCATGAGCAGCACCAGGTCTTTTTTTCCCCGTTATGTGACAGTGGTCTTTACTGCATATTTTCGACGAACGCGAGCAGCTGTTTCTTTGTTTGGTGATGACCAGGTGAACGACGCTTATTTCTAGGCTACATTTGTGATGTTAGTTTACCTTGAGTTATTAACATGTGTAACATGTTTTGGTATGAAGATCGAGTGGGTTGGGTCTAAATGTGGTTCGGTATATATGAGGGTAAAGGGGGTTAAATTTTAGTATGGAACATTGTGCTGAGTAAAACGGTTCAAGCAAGTTAATTTGAAAGTCATGGCGTACGCGTGTGAAGATTGTAGTAAATTATTTAGTCGGAGTTATAATATATTACGACACAAAAGGGAATCGTGCCTAGCACGATTTGCAAACATACATGGTGAAAACAGCGAAAAGTTGACGATCAACATCTGAGGTGCGTACTTGCGCTTCCTGCAATATAACCATACCAGCAAATCGAATGGCAGCTCATAGAACAATACACCATAAAAGTAATGCATGTTCACCAATATCAGCTGGTGTTGACCTCGTGTCCAGTGCTTTTAGAAAAAGGATTGCCACATACCGTATATCAAGTGATAATGAACATACTGACTATTAATTATTTTTTGATGAAATTAAAGCAAAAGTGTTAGAGGTAGTAAGAGACCTAGTAAGAGTGCGTTGTGCTTTGAAAGTTAATATGGTGGTTGTTGGTCGATATATATTAACACAAGATAATATGTACAGGGTGTCCGGATTTCGTTGTATTTGCGGCTTATCTCAGTTATTAGTAGAGATAGGAGGTTGCGGTTTGCACGTCATGGCGCTACTTTTTTGTGAAACGAAAAATGCCATAAACAGAATTTTCATAGCTTTCTTTGTTTTCGAGCTACAGGATGATTTTGAAAATTTTCACTTTTTGAGCATCCCTTGTATCTCGGCTATGCCGCATCGTATCAAAATAGGAAAAACCGGCCTTTATGCAGAATATTACGTAGAATACGATGACGTAGTTAGTTTTTTTCTAAATATTATAATTTTCGAGTAATGGTATAAAGTTGTATTTTTTTAAATGGGACACCCTGTATATTTATACATCGTTACATTCCGCTTATGGAGGGCTTTTTGAAAATATATAACACATGATATTTATTTTTTCATTGAAGCCGTTAAATCACAATCTTTAATAAAAATGTCAATTTTTATATAGTAGGCTTTGGCAAAACAATTGACACATTTTAGAAATCTTGTATGTTAAGTTGTTGATATCATCCATTTTAACAATTTGATGTTATCGTCAGTTTTTTTATTATTGCCAATTAATTTTTGTAATATCGTTTATTACTTTACTTATAGTTTGTTATTTTTGTTGGCACTCAGTATATTAATATGGCTGCAAGCGAGACGTTTAAAAATTTTGAAATTTTGTTAAAAATAATTTTATATATTTTTTCAGCAAGACGGACCTCCTGATCATAATTCTCACGTTATAAAAACTTATCTGGAAAATCAGTTTCCTGGTCACTGGATTCGCACAATAAGATGGCCTCACAGGTCACCTGATTTGTCAGTCCTCGACTTTTTTTGTGGGGTTCTTTGGAAAATAAAATATTTCATACCCGGCATCAAACGATAGAAGCATTGCGTAATGCTACTGAAATGGAATTCAGAAATTTGCAAGCACAGCCAGTTATTCTTTTAATTGCTTTAGGAAGAATAAAAAATGTGACAATATTGTGTTCAGAATAACGGAAATCAATGCGAACAATCTCTGTAATGTGTAGGTATACGTTTTACTTCATCGCCTACTATAAAATATTGACATTTTTATTAAAATTGTGATTTAACGGCTTCAATGAAAAAGTAAATGTCATGTGTTATATATTTTCAAAAAGCCCCCGATAAGCGGAATGTAACGATGTATAAATATACAGGGTGTCCCATTTGAAAAACTACAACTTTATACCATTACTCGAAAATTATAATATCTAGTAGAAAAACCAACTACGTCATCGTATTCTACGTAACATTCTGCATAAAAGCCAGTTTTTACTATTTTGATATGATGCGGCATAGCCGAGATACAAGGGGTGCTCAAAAAGGGAAAATTTTCAAAATCACCCTGTAGCTCGAAAACAAAGAAAGCTATGAAAGTTCTGTTTGTGGCATTTTCCGATTCACAAAAAAGTAGCCCCATGACGTGCAAACCGCAACCTTCTATCTCTTCTAATAACTGAGATAACCCGCAAATACAACGAAATCCGGATACCCTGTACAGTGACAAGTCATTTAATACACGCAATGAAATTGTTGCCCCAGGAAGCGATTTAGAAGAAGTATATCATTTATTAGTGGAAGCCATGAAGACTCAATCGACTGAGTTTCAGGAAAAAGATTCAGGTATGTTATAAATTAACGACTAAAAATAAAGTAAATACTTATGTCATTCTTTTTTGTTTTCGTAGGTTGGGCTCTGGAAAAAATTCTATACCTGGAAGTAAATGTCAACGAGTATAAACCTTTTGGTGGATCTTCATATATAAAGTTACCCCGTTTCATCGAATTGAAAAAAGCCATCATCAATGTGATTAATCAAGATGAGTGTTGTTTTGCGTGTTCAATCGTGTCTGCTTTGTGTATTGCCACTAGAATGGCATCACAGATTCAATCTTATCCACACTATTCAAAAGTGCTGAATTTTACAGGTATATTCTTTCCAGTAAAGTTGCGTGATATATCAAAATTTGAAGAAATGAATAATATTTCAGTTAGCGTTTATGGTTTGCAAAATTTTTTTGAAAATAATATATTAAAGTATGAAGTTGTCGGTCCATTAAGGTATTCGGGTAGAAAACTTAACAGACATGTGAACTTGTTAATAGAGAGTTTTCGTTGTCTTGTAAAAGCGATTCCGATAGCCGCTATTTGACAACTATGACATTTGAGCTGTCGTTTATCGTTATCGTTACCGATAAGTGCCGGGAGGTAACGGATGGAAGACAAAGCCATAGCGAAAACGGAACGCATGCGTAGTGTCCTTTTGTTTTGGCAGATGCAAGATGCAGTCAACATAACCTATTTTTTGTGAGGAGGTTATTAATGTTTTTGGATTTTGTCTGTACTTTTTTCTATGTTCGACATGGATTCAACATTAACTTCTCTCAAAAGATCAAGAAATCGTTTTACTGAAGAGGATGATGTTATTTTATTAGAAGAAATCTTGGCCAACAACCCATATGGCGATGCATCTAAATAGGCTTTGGTAGTAGCAAATTTTGTAAGAATCACAGGGAAAGAAGTATCATTGAGAGGGGTTAGAGAACACATATCGTACATCATAAATAAATTCGAAAAAAGAGAAAAAGAAAACGTATACCGGTAAGTAAATTTTATATACATATCATGTTTATTTTGTCATTTATACTGCTGAATGAAGATAAGATTAAATAAATTGATAAAGTGTCTCCATTTTGATGCATTATGTTTTGGGATGCAACCTTTCACTAGTGATCATCTTTTCTTGGCATTCAACCCAAACTGAATCATATATTTCTAAATCTTTGCAGATCTGGAGTTGAAGAACCCTATAATCGAATCGATCAGTTGCTACAGGAGGTTCTGGATCTCATAAATTCAATTTTAAAGAG
Source organism: Philopedon plagiatum (assembly GCA_963971165.1). Classification (NCBI taxonomy): domain Eukaryota; kingdom Metazoa; phylum Arthropoda; class Insecta; order Coleoptera; family Curculionidae; genus Philopedon; species Philopedon plagiatum. The sequence goes on along the minus strand of OZ020195.1, from coordinate 49,494,347 downwards.
AAGGGAAAAATTAAAAATTGCAAGTAAATCATCGGAAAATGCAAAGACCTTATGGGACGATTTTGCCAGGAAATTGCTAGAGCCTGCAGCAGTTTGTTTAAATTCTCCAGAAAAATGTCTCGAGTATGAATTTATAGTAGGTAAGGTAAATTCACTTAGTAGGTAAAAAACCTTGTAGGCAACAAATTTCAAATAAAAATATAAAAATATTCCAAGTTTACTTTGTTCTGTGCTTAAGGCACAACCAAATGTGACAACTTTACAGAATAGTGTAACAGTACTGACCTATCGACCTGCATTTTTACACACATATCAAAATTGTTTAGAATCATGATGTTTTTTTATTATTTTTTGTATAGAGGAAGATCTGGGGACTGCGGAAGATCTGGGGACTGCCTCTGAAGAACTACAGGCAGATCCAAGAGACAAAGAAATTCTACCAGAAACTGAGACAACACGTAAACAAACTATTAGTGGAGAAGCTCAGAAAAATATTGAAGGGATATAATGTTATGGTTAATATTGTGGCTAGTTAATTAGTTTTTATAATAACTAAACTAACCCCTTTTTCACAAAGTGAGGAAAACTTGTAAACCAAAACATATCAAAGATTACTTTGTATATACTGTGATAAATAGGGAAGTAATGCATTTCAAATTTAAATAATTTGTAACACCCAGGTTCACACATAATTTTTCATTTTAGGCCCAAATCGAAAAAGGAAATCCCGTGTTAATCAGAGGAATATTAAAAAATCAACAATGGATTATTTGGAGGAAAAAAATTCAAAGAAAATGGCATTAAAAAAAAAGAATTGGAAGTAGAGGAAAAAAGATTGCTACTAGAAAAGGAAAAGTTAGAATTTGAAAAGGAGAAATTTGAAATGGAGAAAAAAGAGAGAAAAGCTCTAGTACAGCTTTTGGAAAAACAGCAGGTTTTTTTGACTGGCTTAATGGAGAATATCATAACTAAAAAGATTACATTCACATAGTTTCAAAACCCCTCTTACTGATACTTTAAAAAAAATTTATTATTACCTATGCTTATTTATTTACATTGACATACTGTGTAGGCATTTGTTTTCTACCTATACTGGTATTATTATGTTCTGTTTCTGTTGTGTTTTTTGAAAGTTAAATATGAAGTTTAGTAGTAGTATTTTTGTGATAAGATGTGCATATCAGTTTAATGAAGTTTGATTTTTACTTTATTGCTAGTCATTGTTTGGCAGTGCTCATATTTTGTACAGTAGTTTTAAGCAAGTTTATATGTCTAATATGTTTCTTCGTTTTTGTGGAGAAAAAAATAAACATTTCGTTGACAGTTTTTCAAACTCTTTATTTATTAGTAAAATAATTATCTGCTGTTTTATACCTTTACACCAGTTTCAAAACAAAGCAAGGGCAGGTTTTTAAACTCATTGGTGGATCCATCGATGGATGTCATTTATCTTCTATCTCACTCTTGCCACGCTCTTTTCCGCACAGAAGAAGAATTTTACTTCTACTTACCATTCATAATTAAAAATTCAAAGTTCGGTAAAACTTTAAGAAAATAAAAATATTGAGAAGTTCCAAAATTAACTCACGCAAAGAGTTGAGTTGAAGGCGAGAGGCTTGCGCATGCGTGCCAAAAAAAATTGCCCTAGCTCCAATGCAGGAGAGAGTTGGGGTTTGGGGGCGCCACTGTTTTTAATGCCGAGTGAAAAACAGAAACCCTCCTAGATAGTATTGGGATCTCGCTTTCAGCTCACTCACTCACATATAGTTCCCATATCATCCAAAAAAAAAAGATCCAAGAAACTGCGCTGTCTGGCGAGGCAAATAAAACACTACCCTTAAAAACAAATTTACAATTTATTTACAGATTGGTTAGGGCAAAAATTTTTGTAGTTTTGTAGTAACTAAGTTCAAACCCAGAGGGGGAAATAAAATAAAAGAAAGGTAAGGTACTAATCCGCTTTAAATTAAATAATGTCAACCATGGTTAAAGTCGATATCGAACAAATTTGTTATCAAGAAAAATAGGTAACGCCAATTATAAAATTAAAAAAAAAGTTGCCTGAAGGGGTTCGTCCCCTGTTGACGGTGTCTCAGGTCAATGCTGAACTGGCCTAGGCAGCTCAGCTGACTCACAGCACGATGAAAGAATGGAGATGTCTCCCAGCCACAAAAGAAGGATCGGTGTCCTCCAATGAAAGGATTGCTGTCTCCCAGCAAAAGACGCTTGGAGTCTCCCAGTAAAAAGGATTGTTCCCAGCAAAAGAAAAGACCCTGCAGTTTTCGTGTCGGGTCTAAATTAGCATGTCCGCTGTCGTCGTAAAAACCGACGAAGAGATGTCGAATTTCTTCTACAAAATCAACTAAAACGGCCTCACTGGACCAACAACGTAACGCCAAAAGGGCAAATAACAAAACAAGGTAGAAGAAGTTAATTGTACCGCATTCACAGATCCAAATTTTTGGGTGTCTTTCCAAAAGACTTTTAGAATGGCGATACTGTCGACGACGCGATCAGTTTGTGAAAAGGAACCTCTGCTCCGGTGCCACACCCAATCCTTGCCAAAAATTCCAATATCGATTTTCTTGCACAAGTGACGTCACAGGGTAGTTTCGAGGTACACTTTGGTACCCAATTATGTACAGTTCTGAAAGCTTTGATTCGATGGTATTACCTTCCACCCCATTGGCACAATATTCTGCCTGTAAAAATTAACTTAACCAATGAACAACGGCAATATACCAACAAACAAATAAATTTTTCCGTATCCATAAACCGACATTCATTAATAGTTTGTACAATTCATTATACTTTGTACAATTATTGGAAACAACTTACGATTTTCGTCAACCAGGAATACAGGTAGGCGTGGATCAACATTAGAACCCTTTAAGGCTGAACCAGAAAGTACCACTTGGGCTCCCTAGGTGGCGCAGGCACAACCTAAAATTAATTGTGGAAAAGGGGCCATCATCCCTTACCCATTTTAACCAAAAATTAGGAAATACGACCAAAAAAAAAACAGCTTCTAGGCTCGTCCAAATTACTAGTGAAGTAAAACAAAATGGGCAACTAACACAGTTGGGGTTCAAAAATCCAGTACCTCGTCTGACCTCTATCGTCCAAGTCATAAAGCTCTACGAAACTAAATCCCATGACCACCTGCGATCACAGGTAGGGACCGATACCGACCACACGGCGTGAAATCAAGAGTACTAGAACTTGAAATAACAGATTCCAACGTTACATGGCTTAGACGGTCTTCTCAAAAAGTCACAGAGGGCGGCTCAGGACAGAAAACCAGGATCTACAACAGGTTCGACCAAAGCAATTACAGCTGTTCAAATGTCAAAAATGACGTGTTATTTCGTCATGTAAACAAATTCTAATTTATATTAATAGCCAAATATAGTTTTTAGGGCCAAATTCGGACATATTTCCTTAGGGATTAACTATACAGAATGGGGGAAAACAAGGCTGGATCCAAGACAGACCAGTGACGGAAAATTTGTAAAAATTGAATTCGAGGTTAGGAAAAATTTTGACTAAATGGAAAAACAAACCAAAATAAAACGTTCAAGGAATAAGTGAATATATTCAAAAAGGTAGGAAGAAATCTTAAAAATCAACTAATTGTTGCAACTGCTATAATAATCATATTTCAATTTTGTATGACAAAACAAACCGTAATAACTCCCCCTCTCCTACGAAAGGAGGGAAATTTTCTCAAGAAAATTAACCGACGATAAGTACTCCAAAAATCTACAGTATTTACAAGGTAAGGCAAAAAAAAATTAACTACCGGAGCTCCGGAGGTATTCCCCTAGGAAGCAACGGAAGAGAGTGAAAGATACTAGTGGATCGCTACTAACAAAATATATACTCACACAACCAGAAGAATAACTAAACCAAAAAAAAACTCTAACATGACATGACAGGTCTGAGTGTTTCTGACGGCAGCCACCATTTCCGCACCGCAAAGTCAACTGTGCCTCAATGGTATAGTGGCCACATAGACCAAAACTGGGAAGACATGTCCCCAGCTCCGGAATTTCCACCAAGGTCATAATACACCCGTACACATCATATCAGCACCCAATAAAAGAAAATAAAGAAATAAAATACTAAAGGTATGGTCTGGGTTTGGCAAAAACCTACTAAGTTAAAGTTAAAGATTAAATTTTCAAAGAAAAGTAAGACAGTGAAAAGCCAACCCGGGTTCGTAGATCGTGGCACGCTTGACGGTAGCCAAACACCTCAGCACCAAGAAAACCAAATGTGCTTTTTATAGTGTAGGGCCACGTAGATCGGTCCGGATTTGAAATCCGAGAGACCGAAATTTCCGCTAGGCCAAGCATCACCATGGCCGACAACCCTAGCCAACCAAAATTAACCAAGAAAAGAAATAAAATGAAAATTCAGGAACCAGTGTGGTTCCAATACAGACGAAAACAACCCAAAGGCATAATGAGGTAATTTCTCAAACTGCCTATAAAGACACCTACTAAAAATAATACCCGCAGCTTAGTGGATTACTAAACCCACTAACTCAGGTAATCGACAACCCAAAATAGTACAATAACCAAAATAATTCAAAATAAAAATTAACTTTGGTCCCCTCGCCGCTAGACACCCAGCGACCCCTCCAGGAGTTTCCGGGGTGGAATAAAACTTCAGGGTGCAGGAAGCACAGCCTGGTAACATTAACCCAAAGATGGTAAGGGGCTAGCATTGCGTAACCTCGTGTACTAGCCTCACTCCAGAGCGTCCCAAAACAGATAACCAACTGTCACGCGTCGAGTCAACCAAAGGGTGGAAAATCTAAAAAGAAAAGATAACTAATATACAACCAAGGTAATTTAAGAAGAAAAAGGGATAGCCCATATGTTCCACCGAGCATAAGGAAGTGAATTATAGTAGACACTAAACTAAAAGATGCACCGAATGGGTAGTACATCAGTCCCTGTATGAAACAAAATAAATTAAATAGGGTACTCTGAAAGGTGGCACTGCCACCGGCCTGTCGCAACCTAATAGGCCGACTTGAGCTCAGGCCGAACAAAGTAGCTTGGCCCTCCCCTGGCCCGCCGAACAAGTTCGATGGGCAAAATGTTACCCCAGGGGTCAGACTTCCGCCCCCCCTGAACAGCCCTTCCAGTCGGTCTGCTCTCCGAAGGATCAATAGTTCCAACAAAGAACGTCGAAGCGACATTCGGTAGCACCCAACACCGCGCAGCCTATAAAAGGAGATAGGGACAAATAAGTCAAAGTCGGGAAAGTTCTATTTTGTCTAGTTAAACTATAGACCAAACATAGAACGACAAAGTAGGGGTCTAGGTACAAAGACCTAGGCCAGTCAAATCCAGGATAACGAAAATAGCAAGTCAAATAAGACTATAAAGAAATATCAAGGTACAATTAAATTAATAATTAAACACAAGAAAAGATAAGGTAAATCAAGGGAAGGTAAGAAACACCAAGTCAAATACTTAAATAAGACTTGAAGATATCGAGGTAAAATTAACCGAATAATTAAACCCCAAGGTAAGGTAAAGTAACTCGAGGTAAGGTAAGGTAAGGTACCAAGCCAAAGACTCAAATAAGGCTTGAAGATATGAAGGTAAAATTAACTGAATAATTAAACCCAAAATAAAATAGAGTAATAAAAATAAGGTAAGATAAGGTAATCAAGGTAAGGTAATCAAGGTAACGTAAGGTAAGATAAGAAAGTCACAATAAGGACACTAAACCAGATCAAGCTAGGATAACGAAATCACACAGCAAGATACAGATTAAGGTCATACGTCAAATCAAGTTACGGTAAATTAAATTATCCAAAACAAATTGTCAAGTACATTGCAATCAGTGTATTACGAAATTCAAAATAGGTAAATTTAAGGTAAATTCAAATAAGGTAAGTTCAGATAAGGGAAATTTAAGGTAAGTTCAGATAAGGTAAATTTATAGTTTCTAAAAGATATTAATGAATTAATGACTCAAATAAAAATATGCTAAATTTCAGGTAGTTCAGATAACAAATAAAATAAATCATAGCCTTAAGAGAAAAACAAACTAATGACCATATGTCACGTCTACTCCCATCTCGTCTCGCGCCAAGATGGGCGTCTGCAAGACACCGCCAAAAGAAAAAAAACTCTAAAATTAATGTTACTAAAGCCACAAAAGTTAAAGAAATTTAAAGATAAGGTAAAGATAGATCATACCATAAGCAAAGACGCAAAGCGATGATAGCAAGTAAAAGTAGTAAAAATGCTGAAGGCAGACTTACTACGCGCAATAGTAGCAAGTTGACTGAAGGCCTAGCTTGCCACGGCTTTCGGAGGACTCCTACCTCCACTAGTTCACCAGTGCAGCACAATTCTAAGCGATAGTGTTCAAATCCATCAAGTCTCGCGCCCAGATGGATCCAAACGCCACTGCGCCCGTCACTGCAGGGCATCAAAAAAAAGGTATTAAAGGAAAACGGAATAAGGTAACATTAAAGAAAAATATTTAAAGGTAAAATTAATCATTATCTGAACTCTCATTTGCGGTCGATGGATTATACAGTTTGAGATCTTTTACGTGCCAAACACCTTTACTTTGTCCTGCTCGATCTTGAAGTTCGTAGGTGCAGGACCCTGTTTTCTTCTAAATAATAAACGGGCCCACATAAGCCGGAGCCAGTTTGGCACTATAATAGTTCGCGGCATCGGAAAGACTTTTGTTCTTACGCCAAACCTCTTGTCCAGGTGCGTACTCAACGGGTCGTCTACGTAAGTTGTATCTACGTTGATTTCTAACATGAGATGTTTTAATTTTATCCTGAACTTCGCGATACAATTTCACAAAGGCGGCTTGTCTTTTCCTGACATAATCTTGAAGGTCTGCATTGGTGTTAGCAGTCTCTTCTGCAAAGTCTTGTCCGTACAATTTATGTTCTCTCCCAAAATTAAGAAAATGCGGAGTAAAGCCAGTGGTCTCGTGTCTTGATATTCGCAAAGCACAGCCTATAGAAGCTAGGTTCTCGTCCCAGGTACGGTGGTTATTGTTCTTGATGTAAGATCGCATCATGGTCTTTATGACTCTGTTGACTCGTTCGGTCGGATCGGCTTGTGGATGATAAGATGCTGTGTAGAATAGCTTGGTTTTATAGCGTCGGCATAGGTTCTGAAATTCCTTGGACTTCATTTGTACTCCATTATCACACATTAGGAACTGTCGTGATCCAAACATTAGGAAAATACCTTCTTCAACCTGTTTGGTGAGGGATTTAGCTGTCGCTGAACGAGAAGGAAATAAAACGGAGAATTTGGTGAAATAATCGGTAACCACAAGAACGTAAGTGTTACCTGATCTCGAACGAGGAAACGGTCCAATATAATCCAGGCTGATACACTGCCAAGGTTGATTTATCACTGGACGGTCACCCATTAATCCGGCAGGAGGTTTTTGTTCTACTTTGTGCTGGGCACAAACTCGACAAGCTTTCACATAACTCGTGACGTCACTCCTCATCTTAGGCCAATAATAGGGTTGGCATACTTTCCAGTAGGTCTTGAATACGCCTACGTGACCAGAAGCAGGTATATCATGGCAACGGGCGAGTATCCTGCGACTTTTATCCTTAGGAACGACAATTTTCCAAGAACTGGATGGAGTACCAAGGTCCGGATGATTGGTTCTTGCATATTTATACAACATGTTGTTTTCTACACGCCAAGCAGGAAATTTGTCTGGACGTTGCTCAAGCCTTACAAACATATTTTTATACCATTTATCAGTGGTGGAAGACATCGGAACATCACTATCATCGGGGTCAATAGCTTCTGCGGAAACAGGAACGGATCTGGACAGAAAATCGGCAACAATGTGCTCTTGACCAGGGCGATGGATTAAGGTAAAATCATAGGGTTGCAGACGAAGCGCCCATCGCGCTAAACGACCTTGAGGGTCTTTTAGTCTGTGCAGCCATAGTAACGAGTGGTGGTCAGTTACTACCGTGAAGTGTACCCCTTCCAAATAATGTCTCAACTTCTCCACACTCCAAATCACTGCCAAACACTCTTTTTCTGTGACTGTATATTTCATTTCTTGTTTAGTCAGTGAACGTGATAGGAAGCATATTACTTTCTCACCATCATCAAAAGTCTGTGTTAAAACCGCACCAAGGCCATATGCGCTTGCATCGGTTTGCAGGATAAAAGGACGGTTAAACTCAGGACAGGTAAGTATCGGTGCTGTAACCAAAGCTTCCTTGATCGCTTTAAAGGCTCTATCACAGTCGGTTTTCCATGACCATCTAACATTTTTCTTAGTCAAGTTAGTTAGTGGTGGATGAAAAAATCGGAACAAAGCGACGGTACCAAGATGCTGTACCAATAAATCGGCGAATTTCTGTGACATTCTTCGGTGGTATAATATTTACAATTGCCTCCACTTTTAATGGATCTGGTCGGAGTCCCTGACGGTCCACAACATATCCTAAATAATTCAATTCTGGCAGGCAAAACTGACATTTTTCTAGCGAAACTATGCGTCCCGCTTCATGTAGTCGGTCGAAAACTAAGCCCAACAGACGTAGGTGTTCATCAAAGTCCTGAGATATGAGAATTATATCATCCAGATATACCATGACTGCTGGTTGAAGGTCTGCTCCAAGGACGGTATCTACTATGCGCTGCCAAGTTGCTGGTGAATTGGTTAAACCAAAAGGCATGCGACGGAACTGAAATAGTCCTCTTCCAGGGACGGTAAATGCAGTATATTCACGCGAAGATTCACTTAAGGGAACTGTCCAAAATGCGGATTTGATATCGATGGAACTGAGGTAAGTTGCATCTCTCAGGCGGTCCAAAATGGCAGAAATGTAGGGCAAGGGATATGCGTCTTTCTTGTTCAAACTGTTCAAAATTCTGTAATCTACACAAAATCTGTAGGAATCATCCTTCTTGCGCACTAAACATATCGGACTGGACCAAGCACTCTTCGAAGGTTCGATGACTCCATCTTCCAACATGTGTTTAAGTTCTTCATCGATAATTTTCTGCTTAAATGGAGACACAGGGTAATATCTTTGTTTGACAGGTTTCGTATCTGGCTCCACTTCAATAACATGTTCAGCCACCTTACAACATCCCAGGCCGGTACCCATTAAAGCAAGTTTTTCTTTGACTAAGTTATCAAGAGTCATTCGCTGAGCAATAGTAAGGGTACTCTCATCCCGTATGCTAAGTAATTGAGTAGAATTCGTTTCATCTGCGAAATGCCAAACATCCTGATTCAAATCTGGTACGATTCCCATGCTCTTCCAGAAATCGACTCCCAAAATTAAGGTATGAGCCAGTGCAGGCAGGACTAACACATCTATCATGCGGGTTTTCCCCATTAAACTAAACGGCACTTGCATGTAACCAATAGCGGAACAGCTCTCTCCATTAGCATCTGTACATCTTGTTTCTTTACCTAAAAGTTGTAGTCCCAAACTCCGTAGCAACTCATATCCAGGAAGGCCAACAAGTGTTCGAGTGGCACCAGAATACAGCAAACCTCGTATAGGTGTGCCTATAACAGAAACTTCCAAATATGGACGTTGATCTCCTCGTGCGTGACTAATGATGAAATCTAGAAGAATTTTGGATGAAAAATCAAAATCATTGGTCGATACACGCTTGGTATTGGGAGAAATCGTACGACCTATTGATTCCCCCGGGAAGCGTTTCCCGAATTAGCACATTTTGGGCAAGATCTTACAGTGACATTAGGTGTTCCACACCGATAACAGTGTATTTTTCTTGGGCTTTGACAATCTCGATTAAAATGTCCAGTTTGTTGACAGTTCCAACAGACTAATTCTTTAGGACCTCTATTGGTAGTAGGAGTGTTGACATGTCCCACTTCATTGACCTTAGTTGGAGGTAAGGCTTCTTGCATATCTGAGACGAAGGCGAAATCAGGTTCTACAAATCCTTGTCGTTTACGAGATGGCGGTACATAATGTTCTGCACGGTATTTCTTCGCTTCTAAAACCAGGCACTGCTCCTCTAATTCTTCTAACGAGTTAACTATTGGTAATTGAGTGGTGTAAAAAGGAGCTAAATTCCTAGTTACCATATCCAACTTTGCATCCTCACTGAGGTAACCATAACGCCGAAACAGAGCTTGCATGCTTGAAAGATAGTCCACTATGCTTTCTGATGGATCTTGAGTTCTCTCGAGAATTTCTTTAAAGAGTCTAGGACGATAATCTGGTGGTTCAAAGTGTCTGCAAAGCAGTTCAGCAAGTCCTTTCCAGTTGTTAAACCGGGAACGGTTCGCTCTAAACCAATTCAATGCCTTGCCTTCAAACAAATCTATGACAGACTCAAACAGTTCTCCTTCTGATACATTACGAGCCAATCTCAGCTCTGTTACTCTCTCTAAAAATCCATGGACTGACATACTCTTGGGGTCTCCTGTAAATTTAAGGCCCCATTTTCCTATACGTAGAGCCTTGAAGTTTGACACTGGCTGTCTATTCGGGGTTGAACCATGCTGAGTTGGTCGAGGCACTTCCTCTTCTGACGAATCATCAGAATCAGAACCTCCCGAACGTGCTGCATCCAATAATACGCTCAAGTTGGGATCTCGTCTGGATACTTGCTCTAGCTCGTCAAGAGCAGATAAGGTTTCTGCAATTAATATTGCTCGTGCGTCAGCATCCTCTGACGACAGTTGGTTAACTGGTACACGATCAATTCGGTTGAGAAGATGGACCAAGTGTGTCTGTAGACGTTCAAATTTGGTCTTGGCTTTTTCTCCAGTAACGGACTTAATCGCCAATTTAGTCTTCCTCAAGTTAGTCGCCACATAAGCTCTTTCTTCAGCAAAATCCAGATCGTAGGGAGGGTGACTTATTGACTTACTAACTTTCTCCATCTGCAACAATGGGCGTAAAGATGCACGAAGACTTTCGACCGTTTTCGTTTCATCAGCTGGAATGCCACGAACTTGCAACTCATAAATGAGCATGTCCTTTCTAAGGTAATGCACTCTCATACTGTAATACATCGTAACTTATTACGAGTCAAATAATACTCAAGCCACTATAAATTAAAAGAAAAAATCAATCAAATATTAACACTGATTGCACTTGACACTGTAAACTGCAAATAATTTGCACCACTAAATTTTCAGATAATTTTCACTAATTAAACTTCACCAAAAAGATTTAAAAAAAATACACCGGTCAGGACAGCGATGTCCTAACAGAAAGAATAACGAAAACCCGTCAGAACAGCGAAGTTCTGATGGCTACAACAAAACAATAGGTAGCCCGCAAAAAAACTATTGCTTTTTCAGCAAAAATCTCATCAGAGGTAAGACAACATATCACTAGCGCAAAAATCGATAAATGAAAAATTAAAAAAAAAAAATTTGATAGTTAGTACTAAAGTGCTCTATCTGGTCTCACCAAACGCAGTTTCTTTTTGTTTGAAGGCCCCACGTTGGGCGCCAAAATTTGCCACGCTCTTTTCCTCACAGAAGAAGAATTTTACTTCTACTTACCATTCATAATTAAAAATTCAAAGTTCGGTAAAAATTTAAGAAAATAAAAATATTGAGAAGTTCCAAAATTAACTCACGCAAAGAGTTGAGTTGAATCCGAGAGGCTTGCGCATGCGTGCCAAAAAAATTGCCCTAGCTCCAATGCCGGAGAAGGGGGGGTTTGGGGGCGCCAATGTTTTTAATGCCGAGTGAAAAACAGAAACCCTCCTAGATAGTATTGGGATCTCGCTTTCAGCTCACTCACTCACATATAGTTCCCATATCATCCAAAAAAAAGATCCAAGAAACTGCGCTGTCTGGCGAGGCAAATAAAACACTACCCTTAAAAACAAATTTACACTTTATTTACAGATTGGTTAGGGCAAAAATTTTTGTAGTTTTGTAGTAACTAAGTTCAAACCCAGAGGGCGAAATAAAATAACAGAAAGGTAAGGTACTAATCCGCTTTAAATTAAATAATGTCAACCATGGTTAAAGTCGATATCGAACAAATTTGTTATCAAGAAAAATAGGTAATGCCAATTATAAAATTAAAAAAAAAGTTGCCTGAAGGGGTTCGTCCCCTGTTGACGGTGTCTCAGGTCAATGCTGAACTGGCCTAGGCAGCTTAGCTGACTCACAACACGATGAAAGACTGGAGATGTCTCCCAGCCACAAAAGAATGATCGGTGTCCTCCAGTGAAAGGATTGCTGTCTCCCAGCAAAAGACGCTTGGAGTCTCCCAGTAAAAAGGATTGTTCCCAGCAAAAGAAAAGACCCTGCAGTTTTCGTGTCGGGTCTAAATTAACATGTCCGCTGTCGTCGTAAAAACCGACGAAGAGATGTCGAATTTCGTCTACAAAATCAACTAAAACGGCCTCACTGGACCAACAACGTAACGCCAAAAGGGCAAATAACAAAACAAGGTAGAAGAAGTTAATTGTACCGCATTCACAGATCCAAATTTTTGGGTGTCTTTCCAAAAGACTTTTAGAATGGCGATACTGTCGACGACGCGATCAGTTTGTGAAAAGGAACCTCTGCTCCGGTGCCACACCCAATCCTTGCCAAAAATTCCAATATCGATTTTCTTGCACAAGTGACGTCACAGGGTTGTTTCGAGGTACACTTTGGTACCCAATTATGTACAGTTCTGAAAGCTTTGATTCGATGGTATTCCCTTCCACCCCATTGGCACAATATTCTGCCTGTAAAAATTAACTTAACCAATGAACAACGGCAATATACCAACAAACAAATACATTTTTCCATAAACCGACATTCATTAATAGTTTGTACAATTCATTATACTTTGTACAATTATTGGAAACAACTTACGATTTTCGTCAACCAGGAATACAGGTAGGCGTCGATCAACATTAGAACCCTTTAAGGCTGAACCAGAAAGTACTACTTGTGCTCCCTAGGTGGCGCAGGCACAACCTAAAATTAATTGTGGAAAAGGGGCCATCATCCCTTACCCATTTTAACCAAAAATTAGGAAATACGACCAAAAAAAAAACAGCTTCTAGGCTCGTCCAAATTACTAGTGAAGTAAAACAAAATGGGCAACTAACACAGTTGGGGTTCAAAAATCTAGTACCTCGTCTGACCTCTATCGTCCAAGTCATAAAGCTGTACGAAACTAAATCCCATGACCACCTTCGATCACAGGTAGGGACCGATACCGACCACACGGCGTGAAATCAAGAGTACTAGAACTTGAAATAACAGATTCCAACGTTACATGGCTTAGACGGTCTTCTCAAAAAGTCACAGACGGCGGCTCAGGACAGAAAACCAGGATCTACAACAGGTTCGACCAAAGCAATTACAGCTGTTCAAATGTCAAAAATGACGTGTTATTTCGTCATGTAAACAAATTCTAATTTATATTAATAGCCAAATATAGTTTTTACGGCCAAATTCGGACATATTTCCTTAGGGATTAACTATACAGAATGAGGGAAAACAAGGCTGGATCCAAGACAGACTAGTGACGGAAAATTTGTAAAAATTGAATCCGAGGTAGGAAAAATTTTGACTAAATGGAAAAACAAACCAAAATAAAACGTTCAAGGAATAAGTGGATATATTCAAAAAGGTAGGAAGAAATCTTAAAAATCAACTAATTGTTGCAACTGCTATAATAATCATATTTCAATTTTGTATGACAAAACAAACCGTAATAACTCCCCCTCACCTACGAAAGGAGGGAAATTTTCTCAAGAAAATTAACCGACGATAAGTACTCCAAAAATCTACAGTATTTACAAGGTAAGGCAAAAAAAAAATTAACTACCGGAGCACCGGGGGTATTCCCCTAGGAAGCAACGGAAGAGAGTGAAAGATACTAGTGGATCGCTACTAACAAAATATATACTCACACAACCAGAAGAATAACTAAACCAAAAAAAAACCTCTAACATGACATGACAGGTCTGAGTGTTTCTGACGGCAGCCACCATTTCCGCACCGCAAAGTCAACTGTGCCTCAATGGTATAGTGGCCACATAGACCAAAACTGGGAAGACATGTCCCCAGCTCCGGAATTTCCACCAAGGTCATAATACACCCGTACACATCATATCAGCACCCAATAAAAGAAAATAAAGAAATAAAATACTAAAGGTATGGTCTGGGTTTGGCAAAAACCTACTAAGTTAAAGTTAAAGATTAAATTTTCAAAGGAAAGTAAGACAGTGAAAAGCCAACCCGGGTTCGTAGATCGTGGCACGCTTGACGGTAGCCAAACACCTCAGCACCAAGAAAACCAAATGTGCTTTTTATAGTGTAGGGCCACGTAGATCGGTCCGGATTTGAAATCCGAGAAACCGAAATTTCCGCTAGGCCAAGCATCACCATGGTCGACAACCCTAGCCAACCAAAATTAACCAAGAAAAGAAATAAAATGAAAATTCAGGAACCAGTGTGGTTCCAATACAGACGAAAACAACCCAAAGGCATAATGAGATAATTTCTCAAACTGCCTATAAAGACACCTACTAAAAATAATACCCGCAGCTTAGTGGATTACTAAACCCACTAACTCAGGTAATCGACAACCCAAAATAGTACAATAACCAAAATAATTCAAAATAAAATTTAACTTTGGTCCCCTCGCCGCTAGACATCCAGCGACCCCTCCAGGAGTTTCCGGGGTGGAATAAAACTTCAGGGTGCAGGAAGCACAGCCTGGTAACATTAACCCAAAGATGGTAAGGGGCTAGCATTGCGTAACCTCGTGTACTAGCCTCACTCCAGAGCGTCCCAAAACAGATAACCAACTGTCACGCGTCGAGTCAACCAAAGGGTGGAAAAACTAAAAAGAAAAGATAACTAATATACAACCAAGGTAATTTAAGAAGAAAAAGGGATAGCCCATATGTTCCACCGAGCATAAGGAAGTGAATTATAGTAGACACTAAACTAAAAGATGCACCGAATGGGTAGTACATCAGTCCCTGTATGACACAAAATAAATTAAATAGGGTACTCTGAAAGGTGGCACTGCCACCGGCCTGTCGCAACCTAATAGGCCGACTTGAGCTCAGGCCGAACAAAGTAGCTTGGCCCTCCCCTGGCTCGCCGAACAAGTTCGATGGGCAAAATGTTACCCCAGGGGTCAGACTTCCGCCCCCCCCCCTGAACAGCCCTTCCAGTCGGTCTGCTCTCCGAAGGATCAATAGTTCCAACAAAGAACGTCGAAGCGACATTCGGTAGCACCCAACACCGCGCAGCCTATAAAAGGAGATAGGGACAAATAAGTCAAAGTCGGGAAAGTTCTATTTTGTCTAGTTAAACTATAGACCAAATATAGAACGACAAAGTAGGGGTCTAGGTACAAAGACCTAGGCCAGTCAAATCCAGGATAACGAAAATAGCAAGTCAAATAAGACTATAAAGAAATATCAAGGTACAATTAAATTAATAATTAAACACAAGAAAAGATAAGGTAAATCAAGGGAAGGTAAGAAACACCAAGTCAAATACTTAAATAAGACTTGAAGATATCGAGGTAAAATTAACCGAATAATTAAGCCCCAAGGTAAGGTAAAGTAACTCGAGGTAAGGTAAGGTAAGATACCAAGCCAAAGACTCAAATAAGGCTTGAAGATATGAAGGTAAAATTAACTGAATGATTAAACCCAAAATAAAATAGAGTAATAAAGATAAGGTAAGATAAGGTAATCAAGGTAAGGTAATCAAGGTAACGTAAGGTAAGATAAGAAAGTCACAATAAGGACACTAAATCAGATCAAGCTAGGATAACGAAATCACACAGCAAGATACAGATTAAGGTCATAAGTCAAATCAAATTACGGTAAATTAAATTATCCAAAACAAATTGTCAAGTACATTGCAATCAGTGTATTACGAAATTCAAAACAGGTAAATGTAAGGTAAATTCAAATAAGGTAATTTTAAGGTAAGTTCAGATAAGGGAAATTTAAGGTAAGTTCAGATAAGGTAAATTTATAGTTACTAAAAGTTATTAATGAATTAATGACTCAAATAAAAATATGCTAAATTTCAGGTAGTTCAGATAACAAATAAAATAAATCATCCCCTTAAGAGAAAAACAAACTAATGACCATGTCTCACGTCTACTCCCATCTCGTCTCGCGCCAAGATGGGCGTCTGCAAGACACCGCCAAAAGAAAAAAAAACTCTAAAATTAATGTTACTAAAGCCACAAAAGTTAAAGAAATTTAAAGATAAGGTAAAGATAGATCATACCATAAGCAAAGACGCAAAGCGATGATAGCAAGTAAAAGTAGTAAAAATGCTGAAGGCAGACTTACTACGCGCAATAGCAGCAAGTTGACTGAAGGCCTAGCTTGCCACGGCTTTCGGAGGACTCCTACCTCCACTAGTTCACCAGTGCAGCACAATTCTAAGCGATAGTGTTCAAATCCATCAAGTCTCGCGCCCAGATGAATCCAAACGCCACTGCGCCCGTCACTGCAGGGCATCAAAAAAAAGGTATTAAAGGAAAACGGAATAAGGTAACATTAAAGAAAAATATTTAAAGGTAAAATTAATCATTATCTGAACTCTCATTTGCGGTCGATGGATTATACAGTTTGAGATCTTTTACGTGCCAAACACCTTTACTTTGTCCTGCTCGATCTTGAAGTTCGTAGGTGCAGGACCCTGTTTTCTTCTTAATAATAAACGGGCCCACATAAGCCGGAGCCAGTTTGGCACTATAATAGTTCGCGGCGTCGGAAAGACTTTTGTTCTTACGCCAAACCTCTTGTCCAGGTGCGTACTCAATGGGTCGTCTACGTAAGGTGTATCTACGTTGATTTCTAACATGAGACGTTTTAATTTTATCCTGAACTTCGCGATACAATTTCACAAAGGCGGCTTGTCTTTTCCTGACATAATCTTGAAGGTCTGCATTGGTGTTAGCAGTCTCTTCTGCAAAGTCTTGTCCGTACAATTTATGTTCTCTCCCAAAATTAAGAAAATGCGGAGTAAAGCCAGTGGTCTCGTGTCTTGATGTTCGCAAAGCACAGCCTATAGAAGCTAGGTTCTCGTCCCAGGTACGGTGGTTATTGTTCTTGATGTAAGATCGCATCATGGTCTTTATGACTGTTGACTCGTTCGGTCGGATCGGCTTGTGGATGATAAGATGCTGTGTAGAATAGCTTGGTTTTATAGCGTCGGCATAGGTTCTGAAATTCCTTGGACTTCATTTGTACTCCATTATCACACATTAGGAACTGTCGTGATCCAAGCATTAGGAAAATACCTTCTTCAACCTGTTTGGTGAGGGATTTAGCGGTCGCTGAACGAGAAGGAAATAAAACGGAGAATTTGGTGAAATAATCGGTAACCACAAGAACGTAAGTGTTACCTGATCTCGAACGAGGAAACGGTCCAATATAATCCAGGCTGATACACTGCCAAGGTTGATTTATCACTGGACGGTCACCCATTAATCCGGCAGGAGGTTTTTGTTCTACTTTGTGCTGGGCACAAACTCGACAAGCTTTCACATAACTCGTGACGTCACTCCTCATCTTAGGCCAATAATAGGGTTGGCATACTTTCCAGTAGGTCTTGAATACGCCTACGTGACCAGAAGCAGGTATATCATGGCAACGGGCGAGTATCCTGCGACTTTTATCCTTAGGAACGGCAATTTTCCAAGAACTGGATGGAGTACCAAGGTCCGGATGATTGGTTCTTGCATATTTATACAACATGTTGTTTTCTACACGCCAAGCAGGAAATTTGTCTGGACGTTGCTCAAGCCTTACAAACATATTTTTATACCATTTATCAGTGGTGGAAGACATCGGAACATCACTACCATCGGTGTCAATAGCTTCTGCGGAAACAGGAACGGATCTGGACAGAAAATCGGCAACAATGTGCTCTTGACCAGGGCGATGGATTAAGGTAAAATCATAGGGTTGCAGACGAAGCGCCCATCGCGCTCAACGACCTTGAGGGTCTTTTAGTCTGTGCAGCCATAGTAACGAGTGGTGGTCAGTTACTACCGTGAAGTGTACCCCTTCCAAATAATGTCTCAACTTCTCCACACTCCAAATCACTGCCAAACACTCTTTTTCGGTGACTGTATATTTCATTTCTTGTTTAGTCAGTGAACGTGATAGGAAGCATATTACTTTCTCACCATCATCAAAAGTCTGTGTTAAAACCGCACCAAGGCCATATGCGCTTGCATCGGTTTGCAGGACAAAAGGACGATTAAAGTCAGGACAGGTAAGTATCGGTGCTGTAACCAAAGCTTCCTTGATCGCTTTAAAGGCTCTATCACAGTCGGTTGTCCATGACCATCTAACATTTTTCTTAGTCAAGTTAGTTATGGTGGATGAAAAATTCGGAACAAAGCGACGGTACCAAGATGCTGTACCAATAAATCGGCGAATTTCTGTGACATTCTTCGGTGGTATAATATTTACAATTGCCTCCACTTTTAATGGATCTGGTCGGAGTCCCTGACGGTCCACAACATATCCTAAATACTTCAATTCTGGCAGGCAAAACTGACATTTTTCTAGCGAAACTATGCGTCCCGCTTCATGTAGTCGGTCGAAAACTAAGCCCAACAGACGTAGGTGTTCATCAAAGTCCTGAGATATGAGAATTATATCATCCAGATATACCATGACTGCTGGTTGAAGGTCTGCTCCAAGGACGGTATCTACTATGCGCTGCCAAGTTGCTGGTGAATTGGTTAAACCAAAAGGCATGCGACGGAACTGAAATAGTCCTCTTCCAGGGACGGTAAATGCAGTATATTCACGCGAAGATTCACTTAAGGGAACTGTCCAAAATGCGGATTTGATATCGATGGAACTGAGGTAAGTTGCATCTCTCAGGCGGTCCAAAATGGCAGAAATGTAGGGCAAGGGATATGCGTCTTTCTTGCTCAAACTGTTCAAAATTCTGTAATCTACACAAAATCTGTAGGAATCATCCTTCTTGCGCACTAAACATATCGGACTGGACCAAGCACTCTTCGAAGGTTCGATGACTCCATCTTCCAACATTTGTTTAAGTTCTTCATCGATAATTTTCTGCTTAAATGGAGACACAGGGTAATATCTTTGTTTGACAGGTTTCGTACCTGGCTCCACTTCAATAACATGTTCAGCCACCTTACAACATCCCAGGCCGGTACCCATTAAAGCAAGTCTTTCTTTGATTAAGTTATCAAGAGTCATTCGCTGAGCAATAGTAAGGGTACTCTCATCCCGTATGCTAAGTAATTGAGTAGAATTCGTTTCATCTGCGAAATGCCAAACATCCTGATTCAAATCTGGTACGATTCCCATGCTCTTCCAGAAATCGACTCCCAAAATTAAGGTATGAGCCAGTGCAGGCAGGACTAACACATCTATCATGCGGGTTTTCCCCATTAAACTAAACGGCACTTGCATGTAACCAATAGCGGAACAGCTCTCTCCATTAGCAACTGTACATCTTGTTTCTTTACCTAAAAGTTGTAGTCCCAAACTCCGTAGCAACTCATATCCAGGAAGGCCAACAAGTGTTCGAGTGGCACCAGAATCCAGCAAACCTCGTATAGGTGTGCCTATAACAGAAACTTCCAAATATGGACGTTGATCTCCTCGTGCGTGACTAATGATGAAATCTAGAAGAATTTTGGATGAAAAATCAAAATCATTGGTCGATACACGCTTGGTATTGGGAGAAATCGTACGACCTATTGATTCCCCCGGGAAGCGTTTCCCGAATTAGCACATTTTGGGCAAGATCTTACAGTGACATTAGGTGTTCCACACCGATAACAGTGTATTTTTCTTGGGCTTTGACAATCTCGATTAAAATGTCCAGTTTGTTGACAGTTCCAACAGACTAATTCTTTAGGACCTCTATTGGTAGTAGGAGTGTTGACATGTCCCACTTCATTGACCTTAGTTGGAGGTAAGGCTTCTTGCATATCTGAGACGAAGGCGAAATCAGGTTCTACAAATCCTTGTCGTTTACGAGATGGCGGTACATAATCTTCTGCACGGTATTTCTTCGCTTCTAAAACCAGGCACTGCTCCTCTAATTCTTCTAACGAGTTAACTATTGGTAATTGAGTGGTGTAAAAAGGAGCTAAATTCCTAGTTACCATATCCAACTTTGCATCCTCACTGAGGTAACCATAACGCCGAAACAGAGCTTGCATGCTTGAAAGATAGTCCACTATGCTTTCTGATGGATCTTGAGTTCTCTCGAGAATTTCTTTAAAGAGTCTAGGACGATAATCTGGTGGTTCAAAGTGTCTGCAAAGCAGTTCAGCAAGTCCTTTCCAGTTGTTAAACCGGGAACGGTTCGCTCTAAACCAATTCAATGCCTTGCCTTCAAACAAATCTATGGCAGACTCAAACAGTTCTCCTTCTGATACATTACGAGCCAATCTCAGCTCTGTTACTCTCTCTAAAAATCCATGGACTGACATACTCTTGGGGTCTCCTGTAAATTTAAGGCCCCATTTTTCTATACGTAGTGCCTTGAAGTTTGACACTGGCTGTCTATTCGGGGTTGAACCATGCTGAGTTGGTCGAGGCACTTCCTCTTCTGACGAATCATCAGAATCAGAACCTCCCGAACGTGCTGCATCCAATAATACGCTCAAGTTGGGATCTCGTCTGGATACTTGCTCTAGCTCGTCAAGAGCAGATAAGGTTTCTGCAATTAATATTGCTCGTGCGTCAGCATCCTCTGACGACAGTTGGTTAACTGGTACACGATCAATTCGGTTGAGAAGATGGACCAAGTGTGTCTGTAGACGTTCAAATTTGGTCTTGGCTTTTTCTCCAGTAACGGACTTAATCGCCAATTTAGTCTTCCTCAAGTTAGTCGCCACATAAGCTCTTTCTTCAGCAAAATCCAGATCGTAGGGAGGGTGACTTATTGACTTACTAACTTTCTCCATCTGCAACAATGGGCGTAAAGATGCACGAAGACTTTCGACAGTTTTCGTTTCATCAGCTAGAATGCCACGAACTTGCAACTCATAAATGAGCATGTCCTTTCTAAGGTAATGCACTCTCATACTGTAATCCATCGTAACTTATTACGAGTCAAATAATACTCAAGCCAATATAATTTAAAAGAAAAAATCAATCAAATATTAACACTGATTGCACTTGACACAGTAAACTGCAAATAATTTGCACCACTAAATTTTCAGATAATTTTCACTAATTAAACTTCACCAAAAAGATTTAAAAAAAATAAACCGGTCAGGACAGCGATGTCCTAACAGAAAGAATAACGAAAACCCGTCAGAACAGCGAAGTTCTGATGGCTACAACAAAACAATAGGTAGGCCGCAAAAAAAAACTATTGCTTTTTCAGCAAAAATCTCATCAGAGGTAAGACAACATATCAGTAGCGCAAAAATCGATAAATGAAAAATTTTAAAAAAAAAATTTGATAATGTTAGTACCAAAGTGCTCTATCTGGTCTCACCAAACGCAGTTTCTTTTTGTTTGAAGGCCCCACGTTGGGCGCCAAAATTTGCCACGCTCTTTTCCGCACAGAAGAAGAATTTTACTTCTACTTACCATTCATAATTAAAAATTCAAAGTTCGGTAAAAATTTAAGAAAATAAAAATATTGAGAAGTTCCAAAATTAACTCACGCAAAGAGTTGAGTTGAAGGCGAGAGGCTTGCGCATGCGTGCCAAAAAAATTGCCCTAGCTCCAATGCCGGAGAGAGGGGGGGTTTGGGGGCGCCAATGTTTTTAATGCCGAGTGAAAAACAGAAACCCTCCTAGATAGTATTGGGATCTCGCTTTCAGCTCACTCACTCACATATAGTTCCCATATCATCCAAAAAAAAAGATCCAAGAAACTGCGCTGTCTGGTGAGCAAATAAAACACTACCCTTAAAAACAAATTTACAATTTATTTACAGATTGGTTAGGGCAAAAATTTTTGTAGCTTTGTAGTAACTAAGTTCAAACCCAGAGGGGGAAATAAAATAAAAGAAAGGTAAGGTACTAATCCGCTTTAAATTAAATAATGTCAACCATGGTTAAAGTCGATATCGAACAAATTTGTTATCAAGAAAAATAGGTAATGCCAATTATAAAATTAAAAAAAAAGTTGCCTGAAGGGGTTCGTCCCCTGTTGACGGTGTCTCAGGTCAATGCTGAACTGGCCTAGGCAGCTTAGCTGACTCACAGCACGATGAAAGACTGGAGATGTCTCCCAGCCACAAAAGAAGGATCGGTGTCCTCCAGTGAAAGGATTGCTGTCTCCCAGCAAAAGACGCTTGGAGTCTCCCAGTAAAAAGGATTGTTCCCAGCAAAAGAAAAGACCCTTCAGTTTTCGTGTCGGGTCTAAATTAACATGTCCGCTGTCGTCGTAAAAACCGACGAAGAGATGTCGAATTTCGTCTACAAAATCAACTAAAACGGCCTCACTGGACCAACAACGTAACGCCAAAAGGGCAAATAAGAAAACAAGGTAGAAGAAGTTAATTGTACCGCATTCACAGATCCAAATTTTTGGGTGTCTTTCCAAAAGACTTTTAGAATGGCGATACTGTCGACGACGCGATCAGTTTGTGAGAAGGAACCTCTGCTCCGGTGCCACGCCCAATCCTTGCCAAAAATTCCAATATCGATTTTCTTGCACAAGTGACGTCACAGGGTTGTTTCGAGGTACACTTTGGTACCCAATTATGTACAGTTCTGAAAGCTTTGATTCGATGGTATTCCCTTCCACCCCATTGGCACAATATTCTGCCTGTAAAAATTAACTTAACCAATGAACAACGGCAATATACCAACAAACAAATACATTTTTCCGTATCCATAAACCGACATTCATTAATAGTTTGTACAATTCATTATACTTTGTACAATTATTGGAAACAACTTACGATTTTCGTCAACCAGGAATACAGGTAGGCGTGGATCAACATTAGAACCCTTTAAGGCTGAACCAGAAAGTACCACTTGTGCTCCCTAGGTGGCGCAGGCATAACCTAACATTAATTGTGGAAAAGGGGCCATCATCCCTAACCCATTTTAACCAAAAATTAGGAAATACGACCAAAAAAAAAACAGCTTCTAGGCTCGTCCAAATTACTAGTGAAGTAAAACAAAATGGGCAACTAACACAGTTGGGGTTCAAAAATCCAGTACCTCGTCTGACCTCTATCGTCCAAGTCATAAAGCTGTACGAAACTAAATCCCATGACCACCTGCGATCACAGGTAGGGATCGATACCGACCAGACGTCGTGAAATCAAGAGTACTAGAACTTGAAATAACAGATTCCAACGGTACATGGCTTAGACGGTCTTCTCAAAAAGTCACAGAGGGCGGCTCAGGACAGAAAACCAGGATCTACAACAGGTTCGACCAAAGCAATTACAGCTGTTCAAATGTCAAAAATGACGTGTTATTTTGTCATGTAAACAAATTCTAATTTATATTAATAGCCAAATATAGTTTTTATGGCCAAATTCGGACATATTTCCTTAGGGATTAACTATACAGAATGAGGGAAAACAAGGCTGGATCCAAGACAGAATAGTGACGGAAAATTTGTAAAAATTAAATTCGAGGTTAGGAAAAATTTTGACTAAATGGAAAATCAAACCAAAATAAAACGTTCAAGGAATAAGTGAATATATTCAAAAAGGTAGGAAGAAATCTTAAAAATCAACTAATTGTTGCAACTGCTATAATAATCATATTTCAATTTTGTATGACAAAACAAACCGTAATACTCTTTATAAGTGTTTCAAACAACTATACACATAATATGTTAGAAGTTTATTTGATTATTGTTGTATTATTTGGAATCCTTTCTATAAGTGTTATAAGTATGAAATTGAAAGAGTACAAAATAAAATGGTCAGATACATGTATTTCAGGTAATATGGTGTATATGATTATTAATATGCCTTCATCTATGCTGTTTGAGAATTATAATTTAAGTCCCTTACAGAGACTTTGTAATTATTTTAGTGTGGTATATTTGTATAGAACAGTAATGGTTTTGTGAATGACAGCTTTTCTTTCTAGACTGTTTTAATGTTCCAGTGTATGTTACTAGAAACTCACGCTTGTTTTATTTGCATGATATGGTTCAGAATAATCATCTCTTAGGTTTACCATTATTTAATATGTGTACACTGTACAAGTTTCATAACAGTCTGGAAATATTTGGTGTTACTCAAGACAAATTTAAAACTAGGTTAAATGAATTATAAGCACTTATAATAATAATAATAATAATGGTATATTTACGGAATCAAAAAAAATACAATCCATTTTATAAAAAAATAAATACATCATACAATACGTACATAAATACATCAATAAAAAAGCATATACATATTACATATAAAATCAATGCACAGAAAATCACAGAGAGAAGTCTAGAAAGAGAGACATAAGTTTATCTTACTTTAAGTAACTCTCTCAATTTTATTTTAAATTTATTCAAACTTATATTAACTAGATCTATGTCCACCGAATTCGCTTCCCTACACAATCTGGAAACTGGACTGTTAAAACCATAGTTGGTTTGATGAAATGATATATCAAACAATTGGGGAGATCTCGTCAACCTCTGAGGGACTTTAAAATTGATTTTACTCAGCAATTCTGGCGCATCAACAAGAGAATGAACTATTTTATAAAGGACTATAATATTATGTATATAATACTCTTGTACTTTGTAATAGGATAGTTTGCACTTTGTGAATTAACTGTAAAGTACAATAAAATAAAATAAAATAAAAAAAAGAGCAGTTGGAGTAAACAGGGATAAAAGTTAAAATGACATCCATCGATGGATCCACCGATGAATTGAAAAATTTGCGGCAAGTTAAATTTTATGATATAAATATCTGTACATCCCAAACTTAGTAATGAAAAATTCTGCATAGGTGTAGCAAATATTATCAATAAGAAAACAAATATGTATTTTATTAATGATACATCCTATAAACATAAAGAATATTTAGTTACATGGGTGCTTTCTTACCGAAACATTGTAAAAACAAAACCTAGAGTTGTAGAACAATTTAAAAAAAAAACAATAGAGGGTGAGTAAAACAAATGTCTTGATAATTGTTAAAAAATTAATCATAACTTATTGTAGATATTCTTCTAATTCTATAGGATTTATATTAAAAGCTTGGGCTGTTTGGTTCCCATAAAAACAAGAATGACAATTTGTCAAAATCACAGCAACCATGTATAATTTACCAACTTCTTGTAGAAGCAACTTTTGTTTTTTTTTTGAAGTCCATGAATGCAAATTCTGATATCACTTTTCTGAAACCCCACTCTACAGCTATCCGTACTGTACTCATGCGGACATTGAATAGTTGGTGCTCTGGAGCCATGTGAGCACAATTTGGATATGGACACATCAGCAGTTCGCGCATTCCATATGCTTTATCACCATACAATATGAAATGTTCTTCTGGAAATCTTGTTGTCTCTTCTAATTGGTCATAGAGCTGGGATTCTCTTAGTATCCCAGCATCATGCTTCCTACCCTCATATCCACCTTTTAAACTAACTATAAGACCATCAGGACATGTAACAGCCTGATACTTTACACAGTGGTGACGCTTATGTCCAGAGAAATACGCTTCTTGAATAACAGATGGTCTGCAAATCCCTCGAGTGGTCCCATCTATGAATCCCCAACAGTTGGTTATGGGGCTCCTTTTTCACGAACTGCATTTGCATACATCCTTAGCCGTTCTTGGTTTAACCACTGAAGGTTCCTTAGATTGGAAAGTAAGTGTCCAAAATTGTCATATATATGGTTGGTCATGAAGTCAATGATTTTTGAGAGCGCTGGAGCTGACCGTCCAAAAAAGACCTCCAAGTCAACTAGCCTACTAGGGTAGCTTAATCTTCTTAACAAAATGCAAAGCCCTTCCACCCCAGAAACATTATGGTTACTTTCTGTTATTACATTATTGGGAATCCTAAGTGCTTCAGCCAGTCTTCTTAAATGATTTTTTTCAAATCGGAAATAAAGTTTGCTTTCACTATTAGTATAGTTGTCTAAATTGAAATTTCCATACAGGTGTGCTCGATACTGAATATCCTGGCGATCGAGCACCTCCAAGAGAAGCGCATCATCTAAATCCGGATCCGAATCACTGGATGAGTCCAATAAAAGCAACCTTTCATTTATCATGATCTTTTAGACTTATCAAACCAAGGGAAAAATCACAAAACGTACATGAACAAAAAACATTAAAGATAGGTTATGTTATTATTTATGTTTACTGTTCGACTTAACGTTAATGTTATGCGAACTGAACGAAAACTATTTTTACCATCTGTCAAATAGCGGCTTCGTATTCGTATTCGTTATGGTTAAGCGTTTTAATTCGCCAATGCAACGAAAACACTCTAATAACAAAGGACTGTAGTATTAAAGATGATGATGAGCATATTTGTGATACGCGTTGTTCTAAAAGTCATTATTGTTGGATAAAAGACTTATCGAAATTTTGCTCCAGCCAAATTACATCGAGTGCAGTTTGATATAAGTTAGTTCACCATCATCTTTGATATCACACCAAAAAATGACTGTAACCACAAATATTCATTAACACCATCACTAAATTTAAAAATAGATAGATAAATTGGGAAGGTGTGTAAGTGAAAATATATTAAAATTTGAAAACATAGAAAAGCAAAGCGTGTACCGTTTGTTGTTTACGCGGATTTTGAACCGGTGTTTAAACCACTGGATATAGTGGAACCAAATCCCAAAAATTCTTACTTAGTGGAAAGCATTAAACATGAACCGTATTCTTTTGCGTATTTAATAAAGTGCTCCTTTGACGATTCGATTTTAAAATTTGAGCTCTACCGGGGAAACGTCGCAGTCCAGGTTTTTGTTTCTCGACTTGAAAGTGATTTAAGATCTCTTTGCAATACATACTTAAGAGATATAAAATCAATTGAAACTTTAACGGTGGACCAAATAGTGGAGTTCAATAATGCCACAAAATGTGGTATATATGAACAACGTTTTGAAAATAATAATTGTAAAGTAAAGGACCACTGTCACATAACTGGGGAAAAAAGGACCCGGTGCTGCTCATTCGATTTGCAATTTAAATTATAAGTTACCAATTTTATTCCAATTACATTTCATAACTTGAGCGGGTACGACGGTCACGTGTTTATTAAAGAGTTGTGTCGTCACGGAGACAAAATCGATGTTTTAGCTCAAAGCAAGGAAAAGTATATTTCGTTTGTGAAAAGTATTTAGGTTTACGTAATGTCGATAATAAAAGTGGGACAATAAAGAAAAAATATTTAAAATTGCGGTTCATCGATAGTTTTAAATTTCTATCAACTTCGCTGGAAAATTTGGGTAATGGATTAGCTGTGGGTAGTTTCAGGGAAACAGGAAATTATTTTTCTGATAATGAGCAGTTTAAGTTAATGCGCAAAAAAGGTGTTTTTCCCTACAGTTTTGTCGATTCAATGGAGAAAATGAACCATCCAACTCACCCACAAAAAATCAGTTTAATGATAGTTTGTCAGAGAAGCACATTAGCGATGGAGATTATGATAGAGCTAAAAAGGTGTGGGACACATTTAATTGTAAGAATTTGAGGGACTATTCGGATTTTGAAATCTGATGTTTTATTATTAACCGATGTTTTTGAACAGTTTCGCGATACTTGTTTAGAAACGTATAAACTGGATCCCGCACAGTACTATACCCTTCCAAGTTATTCGTTTGATTGCATGTTTCGTATTTCTAAAGTAGAGTTAGAGCTATTGACTAATATCGACACGGTTCGCTTTTTCAAAAAAGGTATTCGAGGCGGTATAAGTCAGTGTTCAGAAAGGATGCACGCTGCCAACAACATATATGTACCAAACTATGATCCTAGCGGACCATCATCTTTCATTGTTTATCTTGATGCAACAAATCTGTACGGTCATAGTATGTCGCAAGCATTACCATTTGGTGGCTTTAGATGGATATCAAAGCAAGAAATTTTAAATTTAAATATTATGGATGTGGACGATAATGGCCCAGAAGGATACGTTTTGGAAGTTGACGTTCCTTATCCGGATACGCTATATGATGACCATTCCGACTTACCCTTTTTAGTTGAAAATATTTTACCACCCACAGAATCGGCAAAATTTTCAAAGTTAATTCCGAATTTATACGATAAATAGAAATACATCATTCATTACCGAACATTAAAACAAGCAATCAATAACGGTATAATGGTAATGCAAACACACAGAATTTTACAATTTAATCAATCACCATGGTTAAAGACATTATATCGACTTAAATACAGATTTGCGCAATAGGGCAACAACAAAGTTTGGTAAATTCATCATTAATGTTGTTTTTGGCAAGACCCTGGAAAATGTGGAGAATCGTAATGATATAAAACTAGTTACCCGATGGGAAAATGACAGGAATAAAAATGGGGCAAGTGCATTAATTTCTCGTCCTTATTTTAAAAGTTCAACGGTTTATAATAAAGAATTCGTTGCCATTCCATACTGGACATGTCGAAAACAGTAATTTATGAATTTTTCTACTCCTTCATTAAAGCAAAATGTGGTAAAAATGCTTCTTTACTGTATACCGACACAGATTCGTTGATTATTAAAAGTTTACACCGAAAATTTGTATCGCATATTTTGTAAATTCGATACATTCAATTATATCGAAGGAAATATTTTTAACATAAAAAAGTCAGTCAGTAGTAGGTAGAATGAATGATGAATTTCTAGGTGATCCAATAATAAGTTTTTATGGTACCGCAGCCAAAGCTTATTACATAAGCTCAATTAGTAGTGAAATTAAAAAAGCGAAAGGTATAAAAAACGTGTAATCGAAAAACAGCTTCACCTGGAAGATTATGGGAATATCGTAGAACGTGGTAGTCAGATATTTCGAAAAATGAAAACCTGTCGAAGTTATAAACATGACGTTTATGCCGAAATAATTAATAAAGTTGCTTTATCTCACGACGATAAACGTTATATTATACCATCAACAACAAAAACTCTACCTTGGGGACACCCAGACATAAAGTTTTACGAAACAAACCCTGAAGATAACCTAAATATGTTAATACAAGCTAGGCAAGGTTTTTTACCCGAAAATAATGGTTATAATTAGAATATGTTGGAAAGTCCATGTTTTAGAAAAATAAAAAAATATTAACTCCAATGTCACGTAGTTTTATTAACCACTATAGTAATAGCAATAGTTGAAATTTTATTTTATTTCACAATATAGTAATAAATTTACAAAAATAAAAATCAGTCAATGCCTTGCTTGTAAACTTCTTGCAGCATGCATTGTCTTCTCAACATATCAGATCTGTTATCGGCC
Organism: Philopedon plagiatum; assembly: GCA_963971165.1. Classification (NCBI taxonomy): domain Eukaryota; kingdom Metazoa; phylum Arthropoda; class Insecta; order Coleoptera; family Curculionidae; genus Philopedon; species Philopedon plagiatum. Next base: position 49,464,939 of record OZ020195.1, on the reverse strand, counting down.
CTCGTCGACACATCAGCGTGCCACAGTAATGGCACTTAACAATCCTGACTAGGGATGCGAAAATAACAAAAAGTATCGATACCGATACCAAATCGATACTTTTTTGGTAAGTATCGATACCTACCGATACTTACCGAAAAAGTATCGATACTCTCATGTATCGGTATCGAAAGGTTTACACAACATTTTTTTGGGTATAACCCTCAAGAAAGTGCTTTTACTTTTTGCGGGTTGCATATTTAAATTTAAACATTAAATTTAAACAAAATACAGTAACTAATTAATTACTTGACCATGCGCAATTAGTAGAATATAGAGGTTACGTTACAGGTAAAAATAAAAGGAGCGCCTGCCAAATATATTTGTCCATGCTTGAGATTTTAAGTAGTACATACGAGATAACCAATAATATAAAAAAATTGCATCTGAACAAGTGCTAAAATCGTTGCCGATACATACACCTTTTAGTGTCAATCTAATTTTTTAAATGAACAAAGTTTTTAAAAAAATTCACCCGAGCCCGGCATAGAACCCACAAGCTATCGGTTCAATAGCGGATACTGTACCTCTGGACCACATTGCTAATGCAAGAAAACTGGTAAATGTGTTACTAGTGCATCATATACTTATATTTTTGGCAACATCAGATTGGGAACCTAAAAGGAGGCGCTAATAAAATAAATATTCAATTCTGGTTTAGGCGCCAATGCCGCTAATGAGCCACGGATCGAATTACCTCAAGAAACAACAGCAAAATGATTCCTATGCAAATAAAACTGGAATTAAATATCACTTTAACTAAGGTATAATAGATGGCGGTGGTAGTAAAGTAACTAATTGGTTTCGATACCGATACTGCAAAAAAAGTATCGATACCTACTTGGTATCGTTATAAAAGTATTGATGCCAAAAATACTCGATACTATGGCAAAAGTATCGATACTTCTGAGGTATCGAAGTATCGTTAGCATCCCTAATCCTGACTCTCAATAATTCAATGTAACTGTAAGATTGCATGTGGTCAGTCCAAATATATACTTGTCTTTTACAATTATAGCAAACAACAGAAATTATTATTTGTGCTCCTGAAAAAGTATCAGCTGAAAGACTGTTATCTTGATCTGCAGGCAACATTATAGTTTCTGATAATAGTCATCGATGGAAAGAGAGTGTCTATAAATATGGGTTGTCTGGATCAGAAAATCATGAGAACACAAACAATAACAGAAGTAAGGACACACGGTTATCTTGAAAATATGTCCTTGAATCGCTCTTTAGTCGTAGAACGCAATTTCGAGGTTGAATTAACTTCTTTGGCCTCCAAAGCCTCAACCTTCAGATAGGGTGGGGGATTTTGTGGTGGGGTGAAAAGTGTAAATTTGGTTTGTTAGGCAGAGCATTTCATAGTTCGCTAGAACAGTTCACCGAGTAAGTACTGTTGTCAGTTAAGTGCAGTGAGTAAGTGAAAATGAATTCCGAGAATGTATCGCTGTTAAGAGCTGATGGAGCAGGAAGTTCTCGACCTGCTGACCCCGGGTGTATTCGCAGAGTGGCAAGATGCCGAAGTTTTAAATACGGCATTTGTGGAAGAAGTGAATGTGGGTGAAAAAAAAGTAACTTCGGCGGTTGATTACGTAAACAATTGGACTGAGAAGGATGGCGGGTGAATCAATATCATAAGTGATATGGTGGTAAAGAAGGCGAGGCGACAACCCACTGCGAAGTTAGAAAAGCTGTTGAGATTGCCTAAGACAGTCAGCAGCAATAAAAGTAAATTTTATGCAGCTGTGGAGGTTGAAAAGAAGAAGAAACTCGTATTCAAGCGACCAACAGTGCCAGTCCAGTACCCCGATTTTTTGGAGACGTCACAACCACCGAAGCCTCTATCACCGGTTGCCATAGTTATTGATTGCCCAAACTCGATAACGCCCGAGCCGCCGTCCTTAAATCAAGCGGGTGCGCCGATATCACCAACAGTTGGGCGTGGAATGTACCGCAAACCATTAAAGCAGCGGTGCAAGCGGCTATTCGAGGTGGTTAGTCAACCCCGTCAGCCTGCTGCTGCTTCTTCTGCAGAAGTGCCCATACCGGACAGGGTGGAAGAGTTTTCGCCAAGCCAGAAGGGTGCCTTCTCCGCGGCGTTTAGCGAGACAAAAAATAGTGGACGAACTAAAAAAGCGACAGATTAAGGAACTGCAGGCGAAAACTGAACAGTGTAAAAGTAAAGGGGAAGTGTGTAGAAAAAGACTTAAGTTATTGGACAATTTTCCATATAATTAATTTAGAATTTTATTGTAAATATAGAGTTAAGATATTTTTGTAATATATAAGCAAAAGAAAATGTTTTTGTATATATGATAATAAAAAAGTTAAATGAAACAATGTTTTTTATTTCTAAAGTAAATATGCGGAAGTTACACAAAAAATAATGTAAAAATGCAAAATAGAAAAAAGTATAGACGAAAAGATGCAGGGCCGTGACTTTAGGCGCGTAATCGTTAGATGCACAGACATTAGGCAGTTTTCGAGAGCACAATGCATTTTTGCGGACAACATTAACTTATACGTTAACATAGCCGCTATTTGACAGATCAGAAATTTAGTTTTCGAGACGCTTCCGCTTGTCGTAACGAAAAGGTTAACACCAAAAAATGACAGCTAATTACTAATTAATGTGTTTTAAACTTTTTGGTTTTAACCTATAATTTCTTCAGTAAATATGCTTTAGATTATACTAGTATAAAGATATGCTATAATTTGAGAGCTTTGTGATATTGTTATTAAACAACATTTAATTTATAGCTAGAAAATGATTAATGGAGGTTTAGTTCTCCTAGAATCATCTGATTCTGATAGCGACCTAGAAGATGCGCTTCTATTAGAAGTTTTACATCCCGTTAACGAAAACCGAGTTGAAATATCCGATGCATCGGAAAACAAGTGTAAAATATATTTTCGTTTTGAGAAAAATAATATTCCTAGATTGGTTCAAGCACTAAGAATTCCTCACGAAATTACAACGAATAGTGGGCATACAAATTCAGGTGAAGGACTCTGTATTCTGTTAAGGAGGCCAAAACCATAACAGACTGATTGATTTGGAGTCTATGATTGGAAGGTCAGCACCAGCACTGTCCAAAATTATTTGTTATATGATCAACCACATATATACTAATTTTCTGTATCTTTGTTTAATTATTGATTAAATATAATAATAATAATAATTCATTATCTAAATTAACAAGCAAAAATACGTCGAACTACAAGAATCAAAAGAAAACACGAGGAGTGAGGTTAGATATCCAAGATTCCACACATCAACTACTGATATGCGCATGCGTATCGTTTTCGTAACTGCTATCTCTATCGTCCGTAAGATACCGGCGGCTCACGGAAACGGTAAGCAATAAATGACATTTGAAATGTCAAAATTGTCAAATAGTGGTAACGGGAGTTGATTTTTGTGGGTTTCGAAAACTGTCTATTGTGTAATGTATTCCTACGTACGCTTAAGAAATACACACACACACACAACTTAAGCATGCGATCAAGCGTTATGCCTGTGAAGAGAGGCTATCCGTTACAATGCCTGAGACTATGCATCTTATTGGTAATAAAATTTGTATTTTACTACACGTAAGATAATAGGCCAAACACGCTGATACAAAATCCGCCTATTATCAGTATTTATTTAAGAATGAATTTCTTTAATGAGAAATTGCGTTACTCTGTATGAGACGTCTGAGTTCCCAGCATTTTCGTAGAGAACTTACTAGAAATTTAGCTAGTTCTAACGATGGTAAGAACGTACATGTCTTTACAGAGTAAACATAGTATTTTCTAAAAGAAATTAATTCTTGAGAAATATCATGTTACTTGGGATGTGACATGAATCAACTACAAACTACGATCAAATATTTTGTAGCCCTGAAAAGGGCTGATTTTTCTAGGATAGATTTGGGAGGGCATGGTTCCGGGGACAAACGAATCAGTTGGTGGAATCAGCTGGACCATCTTCATCGTGATGGTCCGTGATCCACCAAGTGGATGAATCGGCCGGACCGTCGAGATCTTCTGGCGGCGGCGGCTGCAACCAATCAGTGCTGGAGTCCGGTTCCACTGCTTCAACCGGCAACTCTGCATCATTGTTGGGCAGTTCGACTCCCCAATCGAATTCGGGTTCTTCGAGTGGTCGCAGATCATCCTCGTCCCACTCGATAGCATCCAATAGGACCTGCTGTATGTCGTCAAAGTCATCAAAGACTTCTTCGTCGACTTCGTTCATATCGACCGTCTCGTCGCTCCAACCCGACGAACCACGACTAAATGGTCTTTCTGGATTCATTTTTAGATCTGGTTACTATCAGATTTAAAAATGAAGTGAGTCTGTGACTCGCTAGCAGCCGTTTAAATAGAGATAACCTACCCCATCCACCACTCCATCCCCACCTTTTCACCTCTAACAAACTAAAGTTTATTATACAAATGCACTCGATCTAAAATGATACCAGCGGACTTCAACGTCCAAAACTGCTTTTAGACCCCCCCCCCAAAAAATGGTGTAAAATTATACTCGATCCGTCTGGACTTTTATAATCTTCTATCTAATGCCGCATATACTATGGCATTAGGTAACTACAACTATGATGAAATATTTTGTGGCCCTGAAAAGGACCGTTTTTCAAGGTATATCTTATTTGTAATCAGACTCGATTACAAATAAGTGATAAGTGAATTGGTGAGTTTGGTGGGAAAGTTAAAACCAATTTTAGTAATTTTTAAACACTTCCCGTGAAATAGCTCCGCCCCTTGGTGAGTTTGGTGGGAAAGTTCAAACCAATTTTATTAATTTTAGACACTTCCAGTGAAATAGTCGAAAAAAGTTATTGGGAAATGTTGTTCGGCCGGCCGCGTTAGGTCGCTCCGCGACCTAACGCGACTGCTTCGCCGCCGGCGCCGTCAGGTTTGCCATGAGAGATCTATTTTGTGCAGCACCCAATGACACCATTGATTTCAGCGTTGTAGCAATTCCGGGTTTTCGAACGACAGCAACTTGCTCCCCTCCCATTTCATTACGACATTCGTCGAATAGAAATGCGATGGCATTATTTGATAGATACCATTTTTGGTGCCTTCTTTGGGTTTAAATGTTCCTTCGATGTAAATGTAACTATCCGATATTCCGATCTCTATAGGGGCGTTCGACCTTAGGAAAAAATACGCGTCTGTTCTGTCTAAAACTCGCTTAATATTGTAACTTTTGTAAAATAAAATAAATGTTAAAGTAGTATGCGACTATACCAATCTTTTCGGTCATATGTACTTTCCAAGTTAAATCGCTTGAAATACTTTACCAAATGTCTGAAATGAGATTTCGGTGTAACACGAAAATCATCAAACCACAGAAACAGCTTACAAGAAGCATATAATAATATCTTATGGGGATTGGACGACCTTGGGAAAAACTCGTCTGAGGGTGGACGACCTTAAGATACTACCATAGGCGCCGGAGTTATAAAATCACTGGGGGGGGGGGGGGTCAAAGAGACTAGACAAAACTTGGAAAGAAAGCGCTGCAGATCAAATTTTCTTTTTTTTTTGTGCTACGCCCAAAAAAGCTTTTACGGGATTAGAAGTAGAAATAAAAGAAATACCAATTTAAGCATAAATTAAATACTATTTCTAAATAGGTTGTAAGATTCCTTTGTCATTTTTTACGATACAAACCTAATTTGAATCTACTCTCTTTCAGATTTCGTACACTCAAAAAAAAATCTGTTGTGTTGAAGCCGTGCAGCGTGCGGTTTTGCCATATATGGAAGTCACCGCGGTCTCAAATTAAGGTAGCATACTCATATTATGAAAAAAAGTTCTCATTTTGAGAACAAAATTTTAAATCAAGGTCTAGGATTTCAAAACATGAGTATACTACCTTAATTTGAGACCGCGGTGAATTTCATATACGGCAAAACCGCACGGCTTCAAAACGAGATTTTTTTATGAGTGTATTTCCAATGAAGTTGAGATAACGATAATTATTTTTGCACCATCACAAGATACATAATTGAAATATAATATTTTTGTTATTGGTTAATTTAAAAAATAATAAGCTGTCACCAATTGTTTTATTTAACGAAAATTTCATATTTTAGGTGAATCGGTGATACACTTGATGTATATGGCGAGGGCGAGTCGCCACAAAAGGATTTAGAATGCATAACTAGTATTTTTGTATAAACTAGGGCAAAGTGAAAGCCAAAACGTTTTTATATAATATATATTATATATTAGGTATTTAATAGCAGTACAAATCCAACACATCCTAAAAATAGACTAGGGGTTTAATAGAAAAACATAAATTTAATTCAATTGTCAACACAAGAGAAAGTTCTATGTGAACTTAAAATACAAACTGAACGAAAAATTCATCAAACGGGATAAAATACTGCTACAACTTATAAACTCTTTAACAAAAATCAAATTACTATTACCTCCCAAAAGGCGTTCCAGTGCTGGGGGGGCAATGCCCCCAAGCACTGACGCTGGGGGGCAAACGCCCCCCTTGACCCCGTTAAATCGGCGCCACTGGATACTACACGTAGGTGCAGGCGCCATATTAGACATATAAAATTTTATGTTAAATGTTCTTAAATGTTGTTAAGAAAAGGATCTTAAACTTAAAATAAATTTTAGACACTTCCAGGGAAATTATCGAAAAATGTTGATCGGAACGTCCATTTTTCGACGTCCAGAATTTGTCATCCTTGGTCATTTTTGCATTTTTCACTAATTCAGTGTCAAACGCAAAGTGACATGGAATATCTAAACTACGATCAAATATTGCCAAGGTTTTCAGGTGTTCGATCTAACGTTCATTTCGGTGCTTGGAATTTCCTAATTTTTATCGGGATAAAAATATTATTCAGTCCTGAAATTTGTACCACCAGATACATGAAAAATCTTGCTTTGATGCTGTAACTTTGAGAGTGATTTCTGTTTTAAATAGTGGCTTAATTTCGCAAACAAGTGTTTTAAACCAGAACTTGTGGAATCTTTATTGTAAACAAACAGTTTTTGTAACATTGGTGATAACAATAGGTACATGCTTAAATGGACAGGCCTAGACTTAGTTGATTTTCTATTTGTTTGAGTCAATCCTTAAAATGAATTGCAAAATATGCAGAGCTGATGAAAATAAACAGCAGATATGGCCGTGTGATTTGTGTGGCAGCAAATACTGTACCTCTTGTGCAAGATTGTGTTCATCCGAGATAAGATGCATGGAATTAAAAAAATCGCGTATACTCTGTTTCCACTGTGATGATTGCCAAAAAAGGATCAAGGTGAATATGAAAACAGACATTGGAAAACTTTTGGATAATATGAAGCAGGAACCCATTGAGGAAATAAAAACCGTTACACTCTCTGAAGCTATTGAAGCACAAGGCTCAAAGTTCGACGCTTTGGCGACTGAAATCATGCATCTTAATGATAGAGTGCATAGTCTGTGCAAAACCCAAGATGATATGTTAAAAAAGATACAACCCAAATTGGACCAAATCGATAACAGAATGGACAAAGTGGGAAAACTGGATACAAATAAATCTGAGTCGTTTGCCAATGTCGTTTCCACTAAAAATTCAGTAGTATTTAAACCAAAAAATGTCACCCAGAGCTTAGACGCAACAAAGTGGACTTGCTGCAAAATGTGAATCCCTGTGATGAAGGTATCGTCGTGCAATGCATTAAGGGCACTGGCAAAGGTGGTATAGTTCTTAACTGTTGAACTAGAGAAAATGATGAAAAATTTAAACAAATTATATATATATATATATATATATATATATATATATATATATATATATATATATATATATATATGAGAAACTGCCAGAAAAGTATGAAGTCAGTAGTCTGAGTAATTTTCGGCATCGTATCAGAATCTCTGGATTCACAGAGAGGCATGATGATGAAATGTTGATAAAGTTGCTTAAGCAACAAAATCAAACCCTATTCCATCAGGACGACGACTTAAGAGTGTTAAGTATTAAGCCGCTGAAAAATAAACCAGATATATTTCAAAGTGTAATACAGTGGCCCTGTTGCCTATGGGAGAGTCATGGACAGTGGTTCTGTATTTATTGCTTATGACCACTGTAGGGAGATGCTTGAAATGCTGTGGTTATCATCATGTAGCCAATAAATGTGAAAATGATATGATTTGTCCGAGATGTGCAAAGAGTCATGAAGTGAAGTGCAAGGAAGCATCCTTAAAATGTGCAAACTGTGAAAGGGTCAACTTGAGGAGTAACAAAAAAGTAAACTCAGATCATGCTGCCTGGGACTATCGGTGTCATGTATATAAGCAAAAACTTGAGGAATTTAAGGAACAAATGCTCAAATAGCAATCACAGAATGGGGACCCGCCCGGAAAGTTTTCCCTTGCACATGTGAATATAAGATCTATTGTGCCTTCATTTCCGGATTTCAAGGACATGCTTTAGCGGGAACAGTTACACATTTTGGCTGTCACGGGGACTTGGCTATCTTCAGAAAATCCCGACGCCCTGATATATGTTCCAGGCTACCAGCTCTATCGTTCTGATAGACCTACCAGGGGTGGTGGTGTCTGTGTTTATGTGTCCACTGGTTTAAGGTGCGAAGTTATAGAAGTATCGGCAATCCATGGTAACGAAAGCCCGGTGGAACAATTATGGGTTGCAGTTGTGTATAAGAACAAGAATATATTAATTGGCGTATTGTATAGACCTCCTCTGATTAGTTATAGACAGCTAAATTGTATTGAAAGTGTATTACCCTCTCTGTCTGTTTCCTATGATTATACAATGATTATGGGATACTTAAATATAGACTGGTCTGTTAATAACCTTGAAAAAAAAAATTGGAATCAATATTTAACATTTTTAACTTAGATCGGGTAATAACTGATCCGACGAGATTGACCCGAAATAGTTGCAGCTTAATTGATATTATTGGGGTTGAAAACAAACTAAACATTATAAATAGTGGCACTATTGAGATGCTCAATCTTACGGATCATAGACTGGTTTAGTCTGTGCTAAATGTGGTATCGCCAAAAGTTGCTTCTAAGGTAATAACCTATAGAGACTTTAAGAACTTTAACAAAGACTTGTTTGATCTGGAAATGCAGGGGCTTGACTTTGGAGATGTTTTGTGCCAACAAACTATGGATGCTAAGCTCGATGTTTTTAACCGGCGGCTAACTGAAGTGTATGATAGGCACGCTCCATTAAAGACTTCTAAAATTGAACGCAAATTTAAGCCCTATATCACAGATACAACAAAAGAAATTATAAAGTTGAAAAAGAATGCATTTAATAAATATAAAAGAACTAGTAACATTGTGCACAAAAATTACTATCTTGATATTAAAAACTACTTATTTTTGCAATTCGCAGTGAAAAAAACGCATATATGTCATTTACATTAAATAGAGTACAAAAAGATTCCAAGAAACTGTGGTCTAATATTAATAATTGAAATATACACTCCAAAAGTAATGCTGAAATCCCTAATCACCTAAAAGATGTAAACAAGATAAGCGACCACTTTGCTAACGTCAGTCAGTTGGCCGTCCCGGTTGATAATGCAACGCTTGAGTATCTGAAAAATAACAAAATGAATAGACTGGGTGATAATCGTTTTAATTTCAAAAATGTTTCAGAATATGATGTATACAGGGCGTTTGCACGAATTAAGTCAAAGAGTATGGGCGTGGATGGTGTGAGCCATAATATGCTGTTGTTTAGCAGTGACCATGTCTTAACGATCATCACTGAACTAATTAATTTCTGCTTACAAAACGGAGAGTTTCCAACATTATGGAAGACATCCGTTGTCAAGCCTCTGCCAAAATCCCCTAAAATAGAAACAGTATCTGAGTTGAGACCAATTTGCCTTCCGCCAATTCTGGCCAAAATGTTTGAATTACTTGTGTGTGACATGATCAATGAATTCATTTCTGAAAATGATATATTACCGGATATACAGCCAGGTTTTAGGAAGAACCGTAGTACAGCGACTGCACTCAGTAAAGTAACAACTGACATCGCGAAAAATATGGATGCCTCCAGGGCGTCTTGGTTGGTTCTCCTTGACTATAGCAAGGCATTCGATCTTATTAATCATGAAATGCTGATTGCTAGGGCCGGGTACTGCGGCTTCTCCAGGCAGGTGTGTGTATGGCTATCGAGTTACCTGCTTTCACGTGCACAAACAGTGGAGCTGGAGGGAGCGAGATCGGGGTCAGTGTTTGTAGAATATGGTGTTCCACAGGGAAGCATTCTTGGCCCATTATTATTTAGCTTATACACTGCTGACCTGCCCAGGCAGGTAAAATTCTGCTCAGTCCATCTCTACGCAGATGATACACAATTGCTGGCTAGTTTTCCGCCTGAGGATGCTTCCTGGGCTATCCAGGAGATTAACAATGACCTAAACGAAATTTTCAAATGGTCTTGTGACCATGGTCTCAGACTCAATGCAACAAAAAGCAACTATGTGATAGTTGGCTCTGATATGGTCCGAAATAGATTTGATCTGTATAATTTCACTACCCTGCATATTGATGGATGCCTGCTGCCATCTGTTGGACAGGCTAGAAGCCTGGGTGTGATATTTGATGAGCATTTGAACTTTGAGCCTCATGTTAAAAAAAAGCTGTGTTCTGTGTACATCAAATTAAAAAGCATATATTCATTTAAGTATCTTTTGCCTGAAAAGCTTAAGCGCATGCTGGTTGAGTCCCTGATCTATCCTCAGTTAGATTATTGCAATGTAGTATACTATAAATATTTAACCGTTGAGTTGCAAAACAAGATTAAACTCGCACAAAATGCATGTATCCGTTTTGTGTACTGCATTGATAAATTTTATCATGTTACTCCGGTTTATGTTGAAAACAACCTTCTTAAATATAAATTTCGCGCTAAGCTTCATTTTGGGGTATTTCTTTACAAGATCTACAAATTTAGATGCCCGAGTTACCTTCGGGAATATATAGTACCCACAATAAATCTCAGGAATATGGTTAGATTTGATATACCTCAGCACCGTACATCGGGGTTTAGATGTTCATTTGCCTTTCAGGCCGTAGAACTTCTCAACTCGGATGCTTATAGTTTCATTGAAAATATCTCTATTGTCAATTTTAAACGTAAATATAAATCTTACTTGTATCAAAGCATGTTATAGTTGATGGTAACTATGTAATATTGTACTTTTTTCTTCTTGGTTGGTTCTGATGTTTTCATGATTTTGGTTACTGGTAATACTATGTACTTAGGTTAGTAATTATAGTTATTTGTGTCGGGTAGCATGGAAGAACTCCCTGAGAATGCTACCTTTTATGTAATGATGTAATTGTTATTGCATAATAAATAGTATTTTATTCTATTCTATTTTATAGCCCTGAAAAGGGCTGATTTTGTCGGGGGATGGATGGGTCGGCGGCCGTGTTATTGTTGGGGATCATGTTGTTGTTCCCGCAGGCGACGCTCTATCTGTCGCTCGATCTCTATACCGAGCATCGCGTGCTCCCACCTAAGCCACAACCTCTCTGCGTTTTCGCTGTCGCTTTCCGATAAATCGGAATCCCCGCTGTCGATATCTGACAGCGTTATTTCAACCGTCGTTGAATCCACAGGATCCGATTCATCGGCATCGACTTGGACGTCCTCCAAGTTGACACCTCCGACGACGTGATAATTCCAACTTGTGGAATCCGCTGGTCCGTGAAAGCCGTTATATCCCAGCCCAGGATACTGGCAGTCTGATGAGGAGTCGGGTTCTTGTTGTTGTTGTCCTTCCATGATTGCGAACTGAATGAAGAACTTACGACCGGTCCTCGCTTTTTATGCGTTCGCGGTCATGGTGGGGGTAAATTTTTACCTATTTTTAACATTATGACAACTGGCCATATTGGTCCTATAAAATTGTATGTTAAATGTTCTGAAATGTTGTTAAGGAATGGTCTGTTTTTGTCACTTCCTTGACCTATGAATTTGTATCGGTTAAGCTAGACTCCATCTTTCACAAGGAAAGATGACGACTATGCATCCAATCTTTAGCCATTGCTGCTTTTTGCACTCATACAGTGTTAAACACAAAGTGACATAACTAAACTACAATAAAATATTTTGTAGCCCTGAAAAGAACTGTTTTTGTTTCGGTATAACAGAGAAATCTTCAAAACATACATTAGTGATTTTTGTAAAAACGCCTACACAGTCGCAAACTCGGTTAATATTGTAATTTTTGTAAAATAATAAAATGTACATGAAGTAATATGTGACTAGACCAAACTCTTCGGTCATATGCACTTTACACGTAAAATGGCTAGAAATACTTTTCTAAATGTTTGAAGTGGGATTTCAGTCTAACACAGAAATGTTCAAACCACAAAGGTAGCTTACAAGAAGCATAAGTCTTTGCCAATGACTCACAATTTTCAACACCAAGAAATTTATTCTTGAAGAAGTATTGTGTGTCACCGTTGATATGTGACCAACTAACTGCGATCAAATATTTTGTGGCCCTGAAAATGGCCGTTTTCGCGGTGGGGTGTGAGCGACACCTAGAGTGGTTGTTCCCCTCTCGCGATCTGCACCGATCGTAGTGCAGATCGCCGTCTTCGAGTCTCCAGTCGAGTCCTGCGATGGTTCCGGCGACGCTCCGTTAGCTCTTCTAACAGAGCCGCCCTTTCCTCAGGACCCAGCAGCATTTCTGTTCCGTGCACCACTTCCACTGGCTCTGTTGGAGCCGGCTCCGGTGTGGCGGGTGGTGTCAGCGGTCTTGGTACGGCCAGTATGGTTGCCGTTGGCTTATTTGCGTTTTTCAAACGTGTAATGGTTACAGGTTGTTACCTTTGTACCGAACAGATATTTCAATATTGAACCTATTTAATGATGCATAGATCAACATTGGGTAATTACCAATTATTTACCATCAGTAACCCAATAAACATTGTTTATAATACAAACACATATTGCTTATGTTATCATTTTATGTATGTGAAGAAATATAATGTACCGTAATAATTAACTTCAATCGATATAGGGGTAAAAACGAAACAACTTGGTTCAATGTTTTACATGGCGATCCTGCCAGCTGAAAAAACAAGTTAGAGGCAAATCTTCTAACATCATGGAGTAGTAGCAGTAACACAGCTGGTATGAGTCGACACGAAGAAAAGTCAATGTGAAAGCTTGTTTAGCTGTGGAAAAAGTGGTATCAAAATAGGCAAAAGAAAAAGGAAAAATGGGTAACAGCAAAAGCACTAAGCAGGATGTGCCGTGCAGAAAGTGGCACTGTAAATTCAAATTTCATAGTACAAGAGTACAGCGTAAAGTGTTTTCTGAAGCAGGAAAAAATGATTCTACATTTTGTTGGTAAGCTGGTTCGAGCTTACAGAAAAACATTAGTGTGGTGCCTAGCCTTGTGATACGGATGTGTTTTAAATTTAAAAACGTTTAATAGTAAAGTGATATGTCAGATAAAAAGAGATCTTATGAGATCTACAGGTATTTTATATTGTATATTATAATATAAATTGTTTTTCTCTTTTTTCTATATTTATATTTACATTTTAAATATTTGTTAGTTATAGTTGTTGCAGGTACTTCTAAACGGTATTGGATGCCATTACTATTTTAAATAAAACTGAATCAGTTGGACAAGATATAAAAGATAATTTAATTAAAAATTTCAATGAATTTACGGGAACTTTAGTCAAGTTATGGAATTCTATAGACAATACGCGGAAACAGCAATATAAGCTTATTTTTTACTCAATCCGAGATTAGGTCGTTAGACAATTTCAAGCTTTAGAAGTAGATTACAAAGTTCCAATTTCGTGTATCGAAAATATAGATCCTCTTATTTCGGAAGATGATATTTTGGACGAAGAGGAAGATAATCTAGAACAAGACATTATGGCTATGATCGAGGCAGAATTTCTTAATCTGGCGGCTAAATTAGTTCAAGTCCAATTTGATGGGAACCCCGACACTTTAAAGTCCTTCTTAGATTCTTTAGAACTACTCAAACTTAATTCGGGTAATCATGTTAACAATGCTGTGGCTTTCATAAAAACGCGATTAACTGGTAAGGCGCGTGACTTAATCGATGATGAAAACTCGGTAGATGCAATAATTCAAAAATCAAAGGCGACAGCTCTCGTATAATCTCTGCTAACTTATCCCACTTAAGGCAAAATAACAAGGACGCCGGAAACTTTGCTAACGAAATTGAGTCGCCTGCTGATAGGTTACAAAAGGCATTTATTTCGGAAGGTGTACCCCATGAAGCTGCACAAAGTTATACCGTTGAAGCTACCGTACGAGCATTAAGTCAAAATGCCAATTCGGAAAAGGCTCGTTTGGTAGTGGAGGCTGGTACATTTACATCAGTGCAGGTAGTAGCAAAATTTGTAAACGTCAATACATCTAGTAGTGAGTCAAATATTTTTTATGTCAGGAACAACAGAAATTTGTTTAACAACAGGCGCAGTTTTCGGGGGCGAGGTCCTCAAAATTATAATAACATTAATAACGGTGCACGCGGACATAATAATCGTGGATGATGGAACCGTGGAAATTTCAATGCTTACAGAAATCGCGGATGATATAACAGGAGGTCTGCAAGATATTTTGAAACAGAACAAGACCCGGGAAACCAATCGGGCCCCCAGCAGGCTCGGTTGGGGGAAATCTGAACATCTATCCATTAAATTTAACACTTTCAAATTTTGTATTTTACATACTGCAATGACAAGACTAAGAAACACTTTAATAATAATCGATACGGGGGCTAATATATCAATCTTTAAAAGAACAAAAGTACATCAGGATCAAATCGTAGATATTTCAAAATCTAGTAAAATTAAGGGTGTCACTGATGGACTTGTAAGTTCACCAGGTATCACAGAAACTACTATCAGAGTTGATAATTACGAATTATCTCACACCTTTCACACAGTCGAGGATCGTTTTCCTATTCCAGGTGATGGTATTTTAGGTAGAGATTTTTTAGTAAAATATAAATATTTAATAGACTACAGTGACTGGACTATAACCCTTGGACTGCCCTATAATGATCTGGTGATTCCAATTTTTGATGGTCCGGAGAAAAACACCATATATGTTCCTCCTAGATGCGAAGTGATTAGGCATATTAAATGTTTAGAAAACATCAAACAACAGGTATTTATTTAGCTAGAACTATAATATCTCAAGAAAGTCCATTTCTTAAAATTATTAATACAACGTTCGAAAGTGTAGAGCTGAAAATTTCTTCTTTAGAAACCGTTGGTCTTGATCAGTTTTAAATATATAACATTCATTCAGAATATCAAGAGCGTGAACACCAGTTAATGAAGGAGTTAAATCAAAACATACCTGAGTTTGTCAAAAAAGATATATGTTTAATTTGTGTAACGAATTTGCTGACATTTTTGCTCTAAAAACAGACAAACTGACAGTCAACAATTTTTATACACAAAAATTAAAACTGTCAGATAACAAACCTAAATATATCAGAAACTACAGAATGCCCAGAATATTAAAGGTGGAAATTGATAAACATGTCAACAAAATGTTAGATAATAACATTATCGAACCATCAGTTTCTGAGCACAATAGTCCGGTATTATTAGTGCCAAAAAAATCAACAAATGGTCAGAAGGCTTGGCGCATGTGCATAGATTTTAGAAATATTAATAAGGCCCTAGTTGCTGATAAATTCCCTTTACCCCGCATAGATGACATTCTGGATCAGTTGGGAAGAGCCAAATGGTTCTCTGTAGTCGATTTAATGTCCTGTTTTCATCAAATTCCTCTAGATGAAGCATCGCGAAATGTCAACTCATCTAGTGTAGATTCAGGCTCTTACAGAGTTACCAGACTACCCTTCGGGTTGTCCGTTAGCCCTAATAGTTTTCAAAGAATGATGTCAATTGCTTTTGCAGGTGTCACTCCTGAAAAAGCTTTTCTTTATATGGACGATTTAATTGTAGTAGGTTGTTCTGAAAAACATCACCTTTCTAATTTAAAAAAAGTTTTTGAAACATGTCGAAAATACAATCTAAAGCTCAATCCGCAAAAGTGTAATTTTTTTAGAAAAGAGGTCACATATCTAGGTCATAAAATAACAGATAAAGGCATTTTACCAGATGATTCTAAATATCAAATTATAAAACAATACCCGACACCTCAATCGGCTGATGAAGTAAAAAGTTCGTAGCATTCTGTAATTACTATCGACGATTCATACCGCATCAATGACTAATCCATTAAATAAATTAACACGCAAAAATGCTGAATTTACTTGGTCAACGGACTGTCAAAATTCATTTAACTATCTTAAAAATGCTTTAACTAGTCCTAGAATTTTGCAGTACCCTGACTTTTCTAAGAAATTTATTCTTACAACGGATGCTTCGAAAGATTCCTGTGGAGCCATACTTTCACAAAATTTTGAAGGTTAAGACTTACCGATTGCGTATGCGCCCCAAGCTTTTACAAAAGGAGAAATTAATAAGTCAACAACTTTAAAAGAATTAAGCGCGATTCACTGGGCTATAAAACATTTTCGTTGTTACTTGTATGGCCAAAATTTTTGGTAAAATCGGATGGATCATAGGCCACTTGTCTATTTATTTTCAATGAAAGATCCTTCATCAAAACTTACAAGAATGCGTTTAGATTTAGAGGAATTTGACTTCGAAATAGAGTATATAAAAGGAAAAGACAATGTAGGCGCGGACGCGTTATCAAGATTAAATACGGAGAATTTAAAAGAAATACACTGTAATGCATCTCAAGTACTTGCAGTTACCCGATCTATGTCAAGTACATCAAAAGATAATAATATAGAAATCCCAATTACAGACACAATTTTACAACCCCAAGTTTATGAAGCTATAAATAACTATGAAGTATTAAAATTGCCCTTGTTAAAATTTGAATTAAGTAGTACGTACGTAAAAATATCAATCATTAATAAAAGAAAAGTAATTAAAAAAGCTACACTACCTATCATTAACGATAATATTGCACTAGGGCGAATATTATCTAAGCTTGAAACTATGGGTGATGATTGTAAGTTTAGCAAATTAAGATTAAACTTAAATGATATAATCTTTAATTGGTGCACCGCGAATGAAATTAAAAAAGTTGGGCAAGAAATATTTAAAAAATTGACAATTGCACTTTGTACCCCTTTCACTTTTATCTGTTGATAAAAGTGAAAGATCTAATTTAATAAAAACGTTTCACGATGATCCTATGCTAGGCGGACATTGTGGTTAAAAGAGGCTTCTTAAAAAATTAAAAGCTTTTTATAGGTGGAAAGAAATGTCGCGAGATGTTGCAAAATATACTAGACAGTGTCATAAATGTCAAATCAACAAAGTTCAATACAGGCACATTGAACCTTTGACGTTAACACCAACACCTCAAAAAGCTTTTGATATTGTCTGTATAGACGCTAGAGGATTCCTTAACAAAGCTAAAAGAGAACATAAAATTAAATTTGATATTAAATCTAATAAATTAATTCGTATACCAGGTGATTCAGTTTTAGTTACTAACGAAGACCGTCACAAATTAGATTTTTGGTTCGATGGAGCCTTTTCTGTTATTTCTACAGAGGGTGTCAATTGCATTCTTAAAGATAGCAATGGTAAACAATATAAAATTCATAAAAATCGTATAAAAAGGTATGTTAGTTGTAATTATGGTATTTAATCTTTAATCATTTAGGATATTTGTTAACAGGCCTGTCGTACTGGCGATACCGTTATTATTCCTGTCGATACTTTTATTCCTTTATATTTATATTAATACCCCTGTACACTTATTGCCTCGTTGAATAATAATATTCATGTAAGCGTACTAAAATAAAATATTTATTTGGTTATTCTCAGGTTTCATGTATCATGTACATGTTTATGTATTTATTTGTACCCGTAGGTATATTTACAGCTGATTGCTAAAAATATGGGTAGTACAAACAACATATGTAATCAGGAAATTTATCTTATTTGTCATTCGTATTAAATCATAATTATTTTATGGGTAATTAGTAAAAACTGCTAACCCTTTAAATTACTGAATAAAATGTTGTATGTAACACCGCGTAGACTGATGGCACAGCGATAAAAATCATTTATTTCCTTCGATAATTGATTTGTTGTTATAATTTTTAATTTAAAAAAAACTACAATTTCTCAATGCTCATTGCTGATATATACACTTACTTAATAGTTGAAATTACTGAAGTATACTATTACATTTCGGATAGGCCTCGGAAAACGCCCTCCATTAAATGGCCATTGATGGAGGTCATTCTTTCGGAAAGGGAGGTGTAATGGTTACAGGTTGTACACCTTTGTACCGAACAGATATTTCAATATTAAACCTATTTAATGATGCATAGATCAGCATTGGATAATTACTAATTATTTACCATCAGTAACCCAATAAACATTGTTTATAGTACAAACACATATTGCTTATGTTTATTTTATATATGTGAAGAAATATAATGTACCGTAATAATTAACTTCAATCAATATAGTAGTAAAAACGAAACAATTAGTTTCAATGCTTTACAGAAGTCAACTGTGCCCATAGAGGGTACAGCCACGTATACCAGCCCTGGGTCAACAACCCCAGTCCTGATATGTCCACTAGGCCAAACGATACTAGGATCCACCTTCCCCTAATACCCAATGAAAAATTAAAGTGAAAAGAAAACTGATAGACCAGTTTGGTTCCAGTCTACGCTTCCCGAATTTTTACACTTAAAATCTAAGCCCAAGCAAAAATGTAGTTACACGACTACACATCTCGATTCTACTATTTAAATTTGTTACATGAAAATTTACAATATACCAAAAATGATATGTCCAGGTTGGACTAACGAGGCCTGGTATTACGCTTGCGTGTTGTCGACAATCCGCCTACGTTTACACGCCACCGGCACTTTACATTCGTTCGAACCATAGACTAAATAATGCATAGACGAACACTGGCGTGTAACAAAAATGGACCGAAAAGCGGGCATCCATTGAGACATTTTGAGGGTTTGCTGGTTTATGGCTTACAAATATGTTTGTCCACAATTATATATCCATGCGTTTATATGTACTATATATATATATATATATATATATATATATATATATATATATATATATATATATATATATATATATATATAATAAATGTAAATGCGAAGATTTACTTCTTCGCTAGTGCAGCGAAAAGGCCGTGAATGAAAAATAAAAATAATGAGGATTATCTTTGATTCTGGTCTGGGTGACCTCCTGCTATCGATTTCTGGGCCCTTACCCATCAGCGGGCAGGCTTACACCCAGGGTGGCTGAAGAACAGACCACGATTTGACCAGAATCAAAGATAGTCCTTATATCCAAAATGTTCGGAAAGGATGGGTAAGATGTAGTGGCTCGCGCCAACTAGTTCACCCAGTGTTGCTCCAAAAATGTTTGGCTGCTAACACAACCAATACTCGAAAGTATGTCGAATGTCGATTTTCTCGACGTCGACGGTACAAATGCACCATTGTACAACAATAGTAGAAAAATGGAAGATTTCTTGGCCTATAGGTAATATAATAAATGTAAATGCGAAGATTTACTTCTTCGCTAGTGCAGCGAAAAGGCCGTGAATGAAAAATAAAAATAATGAGGATTATCTTTGATTCTGGTCTGGGTGACCTCCTGCTATCGATTTCTGGGCCCTTACCCATCAGCGGGCAGGCTTACACCCAGGGTGGCTGAAGAACAGACCACGATTTGACCAGAATCAAAGATAGTCCTTATATCCAAAATGTTCGGAAAGGATGGGTAAGATGTAGTGGCTCGCGCCAACTAGTTCACCCAGTGTTGCTCCAAAAATGTTTGGCTGCTAACACAACCAATACTCGAAAGTATGTCGAATGTCGATTTTCTCGACGTCGACGGTACAAATGCACCATTGTACAACAATAGTAGAAAAATGGAAGATTTCTTGGCCTATAGGTAATATAATAAATGTAAATGCGAAGATTTACTTCTTCGCTAGTGCAGCGAAAAGGCCGTGAATGAAAAATAAAAATAATGAGGATTATCTTTGATTCTGGTCTGGGTGACCTCCTGCTATCGATTTCTGGGCCCTTACCCATCAGCGGGCAGGCTTACACCCAGGGTGGCTGAAGAACAGACCACGATTTGACCAGAATCAAAGATAGTCCTTATATCCAAAATGTTCGGAAAGGATGGGTAAAATCTTCGCATTTACATTTATTATATTACCTATAGGCCAAGAAATCTTCCATTTTTCTACTATTGTTGTACAATGGTGCATTTGTACCGACGACGTCGAGAAAATCGACATTCGACATACTTTCGAGTATTGGTTGTGTTAGCAGCCAAACATTTTTGGAGCAACACTGGGTGAACTAGTTGGCGCGAGCCACTACATCTTACCCATCCTTTCCGAACATTTTGGATATAAGGACTATCTTTGATTCTGGTCAAATCGTGGTGTGTTCTTCAGCCACCCTGGGTGTAAGCCTGCCCGCTGATGGGTAAGGGCCCAGAAATCGATAGCAGGAGGTCACCCAGACCAGAATCAAAGATAATCCTCATTATTTTTATTTTTCATTCACTGCCTTTTCGCTGCACTAGCGAAGAAGTAAATCTTCGCATTTACATTTATTATATTACCTATAGGCCAAGAAATCTTCCATTTTTCTACTATTGTTGTACAATGGTGCATTTGTACCGTCGACGTCGAGAAAATCGACATTCGACATACTTTCGAGTATTGGTTGTGTTAGCAGCCAAACATTTTTGGAGCAACACTGGGTGAACTAGTTGGCGCGAGCCACTACATCTTACCCATCCTTTCCGAACATTTTGGATATAAGGACTATCTTTGATTCTGGTCAAATCGTGGTCTGTTCTTCAGCCACCCTGGGTGTAAGCCTGCCCGCTGATGGGTAAGGGCCCAGAAATCGATAGCAGGAGGTCACCCAGACCAGAATCAAAGATAATCCTCATTATTTTTATTTTTCATTCACGGCCTTTTCGCTGCACTAGCGAAGAAGTAAATCTTCGCATTTACATTTATTATATTACCTATAGGCCAAGAAATCTTCCATTTTTCTACTATATATATATATATATATATATATATATATATATATATATATATATATATATATATATATATATATATATAAATAATGGTGGACAAACAAATTCCCAAACAAACCATAAACCAGTAAATTCACATACATGTTTCAAATGACGCCCGCTTTCAGTCCCATTTCGGTGTATTCGAGGATTTGTCTATATTCTTTACAGTCTCTGGTTCGAACGCACAAAAGAAAAAGGTTATTAAAATATCAAAATGTTCATATTTTCTAGCAAATTATTGGTCTGAAGGACTTACTACCAGTAAGGTTCGAAACATTGATTCCCCAATAAGGCATTCCAAAATAAAAGGACCTCGATGAGGTACAATCAGTATCATACAAGATAAATCAAATAGGGAAAATTGCCCCTCGGCAAAAATCAATGTTGTTAACCCCACGGGTAGGTAAAACTTTAAAAGCTACACTTAGCTGTCTGCAACCATCGAAGTTGCCTCTCAGTGCGATGAAACCATGGAGAAGGGTTCTCAAGTTCCCTGCAAAACCTTGTCGTCCTGACGTGGACGGGATAAAGAAGTTTGTTCCAAAACTAACACCTAACAGGTCTTAAGGTCATTCAAGGTCATCTCAAAACCTTCAAATGAATTTTTGGACACTATAATACCAACCCCGGTATGTTTAATCTATAAGTTCAGGTCCTTTAACCCAAACTTAAAACGTTCAATCCAAAAATTAGGTAGTTTTTGTCCAACCCAAATGTTTTTTAAATAGTATGTTTCACGTGGCGGTTCGAGTGTATTGGCCCATGACCGGCAGCGTCGAAGGCCAGGCGCGCGCCGAAAGCGATATTACTGGTGGGCTGTCGACAAATTTTGTCTCTTTTTAACTTCCTAAAGCGCGTATGTTTATCTCTCTCTTAGTTTAAATGCATATTATATAGTCCATATAAACCTATGAGGTCAACTTAAAATACGACCCAACCCGGAGCAAGCTTGGATATATTTCGACGATGGCTTGGCTTGATTCTTTCTTGGGAGTTTTCGCATGGAAATTGCATTTTATTTAAGGGAAAGTTTCATTTTAAAAAATAAATTATTATGTGGATCATTGAAAATAGATTTAGATGGGTCATTGACCAAATGACCTTATGGACGAGCCGCGCCTGCTAGAATGTAATGTCCAGGACATATAAACATACATTTGTTCTTTAAATACAATTTTTATAATAGGTATGTTATATAAAAAATAACGTTATATTTAGCTACAACTATTTTAATTTATGATTTCTGCGAAAGAACAATACTTGCAACCATTCAATACCCATGCATCTCCAAACGTTGTTTATCAGAAACGAATACTCTATATTCTACTGAAAAATCTGTTTAGTATTTGAAAAAAAAATGTTGATGTTTTAATAACTTGTAAAATAGCTTTTGTCCTGAGTTCGACTCTGTTGTCGCATCGTGATTCCGCTCACCGCGCGATATCAAAAAAATTGTCAGTAGATAACTTTTATTAGCCCTTTAACTGTCCATACAAATGTGTTACTAAAAAATAAAAACACCAGTGGCATATTTCTTTACGAAATTCCTTCAGTGCCAGCCCGTATGCAAGCTCCTGGCAAAGCTGTCAAACCTTTAAAATTATTAGATATGGACTATTTTAAGTACTTTTCACAACCTAGATTCCATTAAAATTTTTAAAAACCGACCGAATAAAAACTTTAACTCTCTCTATCCCAGAAACGAAACAAGAGCGGCCCCACGTTGATAGAAACTATTTGCCTTATTTTTAGGTGAGAAATCTCCCCACTATCGACGGCACAAGTTTTTTGAAACACTCTGTACAAGGACTTACCCATTACTTTATATCCGAAGCTGATGTCTCGGTGTACACTTGCATTTTGCAGCGAATGTACTGGAAAATCAGCGTTCAATATAAAAAAAATCAATAATAGTTGCCCGCTCGTCACGTAGAGATATTTACTAATGGGAACGCATTCTAGAGTAATGTTGTGAAATTATAGTTTCCAGAGGTTGGAAATAGTTTAAACCCTTGATTGTCAAATTAGGCTGATCTTCGCGATAATAAATCTTCCTTTCAGAGTTTTCCATTTTGTTAGGTGGTTAATTCATATTCAATGCGCAAATATGCTCTTCAGTCCAAATATCTGTTATGTCAGTTAGATAGTGGATACCAAATAATGTCTAAAATGACTTAGCCCCGGCGCTCACAGAAGAGACGGGGCGCCGACGCGTCGCTGACGTGGCAGAGACGCGGTAGGGACGCAAGGCGCGGTTAAGACTTGGTAACGCGAACGTCGCGAACACATCAGTCAGACTCTGCAGACAAACCCAAGCAAACCCTTTTATTTTCTTTGCTGCAGACACCGAGCGGTCGTCAACAGAAGAACGTCGTCTTCCGAAGGTGAAGATAAGTTGGATTTAATCAATCTCGCAAATATTGAAAGAAGACGTTTTTGGGTTCATCCCTTGTGGCTTAAAAAGGAAGGAAACGCGGTATATTTGATGTAATGAAAGAACTTCATTCATGTTTTCAGTGTTTTTACAGGATGTCTCAACATTGTTACCACATTATTTTAAACCCTGTAAAGGATGATTTACATAAGCAAGCAACAAATTTTTTCTTCTATTAATTCAATAAAATACACGTTAACTTCGGAGTCGCTCATTTTAAAATTGTGTGTCACGCCTCTTCAATGCGCCTCACGAGACTAAAAAAGGACGCGGCGCAGGCGCCGGAGAGGCATGCCCCTGCCTGACCTCTCTTGTCTTGTCAGCGTTGGTTCTTTACTTTATATGGTAAACAATTAAATCAAGTCGCGTCCACGCCTCGTCGCCGGCCGTTGTCCGCACCCCGTCTCTTCTGTGAGCGTCGGTCCTTAGAGTCATAATTTTATACTGCAAATTAGGCATTTAAATAACAACACAAATGACATCAATAAATAAAACCTTTTTTGTAGAACAGAGTTTTTATTAATTGAAAGAGTGCTTTTTCTAATGTTACAAATGTTTTATATAATGTGTGTCTTACGCCAATATGGTCTAGGTCGAATAATATTTTATGACTATTGTACGATTCTTGTGTTCATGGAATATAGTATATTCGCAGCAGAATAAGTGGTCCGAATAACCTAAAAAATAAAACTTAAACCACCCTGTATTAGAATAATTTTCCTTGTTACCCTTTTAAGCAGTTCTAAGTTAACTTGTGCGATTGACATCACAGGGATCTGCATAACTTTGCAGTTTGTGTACAACATTAAATAGATTTTTTGATTTTCCAAATTCCAAGTGTACCAATCCAAGTTAAAAATTGCATCTTTCAGATTTACGCTCTAAAAAATTAACATTTTTTGCCATATATTTTTCGTCACTGAATCGAAAAGCTTCCTAATTCCGAAACGTGAGTTTATGACTATGCAGGGTGTCCGAAAAGTCTCAGTATGGACAAACATCTTTGCTATTAGTAAAGATAGACACAAAATTGTGGTTGTATCTTATTGGTTAAAAAATCGACTTTTTTATGTAACTTAACTTTTTCAACCCCCTTAAGGGGTGACGCTAGGGAGTTGAGGTCAAAAACTTTAAATGTAACCCTATGCCGTGTATTACCTCATTTTAAAGGTCCTTAAGAAACATTTTAACGCAAACCCGATGTCCGTATCTTAATTCGGTTTTCAATTGCAAATAAAAATATTGCCTATAAAAATGAAAAATCACGAAAAAAATTAAAATTGAAGTACCTTTATTCCTCTTATTACTTTAAAAGCTGTTTAAAATGACCCCCATGAACTTCTTGGCAGTAATAAAGTAGATTTTGGAACTCTGCCAAGAAGTAACACCGGCATTCTCGAAAATGTGAGAAGTGAGTTCCAAAATCGACTTTATTTCAGCCAAGAAGTTCATTGTAGTCATTTTGAATAACTTTTAAAGTAATAAGAGAAATAGAGGTATGTAAATTAAAATTTGTTTTCGCGATTTTTAATTTTTAAAGGTTTGCCATTTAAAAACGAAACGAGATACGGACCTCGGGTTTGCGATAAATTATTTTTTTTAAATACCTTTAGAATTAGGTACCACGCGGCATACACAGTAAAAAATCCAGTTGATTAACCACAAGAGATGTCTGATTTTATTGGCCGGATTAAATTTTTTGATTTAATTTGTAATTATTTTCTAAATCAGTTTCATAATCTTCGATATGATTCAAACAAATTACTCATTCTCGATTACTTTAAATCGATACTGATCAAATGCATAAAAAAGACAAACATTTTAAATCATATTTCCTTGTTAAAATAATCACAATATTCAGTATTAATCACCTACTGACTAAAAAATACTCAAACTTCTAAACCAAGCCGCCAACACATGCGCAGTACGCAACCTTTTAATCACAAGGGAGTACCGATATCCATCCACCCCGCTGCAATCTGCAAAAATTCCATTTAATCGGCAGTAGGTATGGCGGTTTCTGTGGTAGTGCAATGTGCAATGTGAGGTTATAACGAATGAAGTGGTCAACCTGTTCTAAAATTTTACGAATATTCTTTTAAAAACTTTGTTGTTACATCATGTTGGTGAAATTATATTTCAAAAACAAAAGAAATACGCAAAAATCTCAGATCTTGAATCCAATCCCTTGGAGGAACTCATGCACCAATGTAAGTTATTTTCCATGTATTTTCAAAGAAAAGATTTGTCATGCCAGGTCTTCATTAGTGTTTTATGTATTTATTTACAGATGAGTAAATAATTTTCGTGTTTTTACTTCATATAATTATTTTCAACTTTTACACTGTAAAAAATATTATTAAATTTTAAATCAAATTCAACCCAATTTTGACTAAATCCAGGTCCACGCCTCACCTCCCCGGATTTTTGTTTATGATATGGGACAAACAATTCCCATGCTTTGGGAATTTGCATTACCTATCTTTTATATAATTTCATCTGTTTGTTCTTTAATGTGTTCCCTTTTCTTATGTATTATAGTATTGTCATTTAATAAATAAAATCGACGCCCTAATCAGGTACTTTATAGGGCGGAGAGGGGAAGGGCGGTGCTACTGATGATTGCATATCAATCACATTGGATTTAAGATTTAATAAAAAATGATTAGAGTATTATGGAAATTTAATCATTATGGAAGAAAATTTTAATAAAAATTGATTTAGATGTAATCAGAATTAATTGTTAGGTTAATCAATTTTGAATAAGAAAATTTAATCACAGATCCTTCGATTTAATCAATATGCAGTGTTAATTTTTTCAATCAATCTGGCGTGGACCAGGATTTAGTCAAAATTGGGTTGAATTTGATTTAAAATTTAATCATTTTTTTTTACAGTGTAGGGTTGCATTTAAAATTTTTAATCTCATCTCCCTAGCGTCACCCCTCTAGGGCAGTGGTTAACAAATGTCTCGAAACTTTGGACCTCCAAAATTAGAGATTGGTAACATGCGGACCCCCATGAACAGTTTAGCTTCAAAAATAATAAATAAAAAAAGGGCCTTTGCGTTTTTAAAAATACATTTTCTAAAAAAAACAATATTTATTTGAAAAACTCCGATTTCTTCATAGTTGCCTTGGCAATTTGCACTAAAATGCAACATGCTATTCATAAATACAAAAGGATCCTATGGATATATAAAAATAACTGAACAACTAAACTAAACAAAATGTGTTATCTTTCCTAGCACAACGATATTTTATTAAACACAATGTAAAATATGAAAAATACTTATATTATTCATCAGTTTTGGATTTTAATGAGAAAAATGAAACACTGTTTTTTCTGTCAAAATTCTAATAAAATTTGAAAATTTTAATTGTCGATCTGGAACAACATCCAGCAGATTTCTTTGTTTTGATTTTAGCAGAACGTATTCAGAGAAAGTTTGTTCACACAAATATCAATCATATTTATTGTCCAAAGAAAATCTTATTGACAAAGCATGCTTAAAATTATATAAAAAAAAAGTCATTACATTGACACTCTACATAAGTATACACCAATAAGCGCAAATTATAAGATTCACTTGTAGGAGCCTAAAACTATCTTTCGCTTTTACAACTAAACCACCAATTAAGTTTAAAAAATATGAATAATAATTAATAGTAAATTAAAAGCCACTATAAAAATATTAAAATGATTCATCAAAAAATTCTGAAATTGAGTAATAGGCTTTGTTAATAAGTATTTGCTTAACTTCTCTCTTAAATTTTCTTGTACAGGTAATTTTTCTAACGTCTTTAGGAAGGTGATTAAATATCTTTTTACCATTATAAACAAAGGAATTTTTAACTAAAGTAGAAGATGGGATGGGAAGTGCTGCGGTGTGTGTATTATGTACAGAATAGACTGGATTTGCTCGAATTTCCTGCCAAAACTTTTTGTGAATAAGGCGGACTGTTTCTAGGATAAAAATACATGGCAGTGTTAACAACTTATGAAGTATAAACAGTGGTTTACATGATTCCCATCTTTTAATTTTAAACATAAAACGCAAGGCTCTTTTTTGAAGTATAAAAATCATATTAAAAAAATTTCTTCAACATGCTCCCCAGAAACATATTCCATAACGTAAGTGAGATTCTATTAGAGCAAAATACACATTCCTAGCTGTTAACAAATCCAACTCCTGAGCTATTACTCTTAAAGCATAACAACCCCTAGAAAGCTTCTTAGACAGTTGTAATATGTGTTGCTCAAACTTTAATTTATCGTCAACAAAAAGCCCCAAAAACCTATTGCATTCCACATTATCTATCCGCTCAACATCCAGAAATACATTATCCAATTGACACTTAAAACAAACAATATTTGTCTTCGAAATGTTAAGTGTCAGGAAATTTGAGTTACACCAATCTTTAATCCTTACCAGATCTTTATTAACATTGTTCTCCAACTGATCAGAAAATTTGGAATGCCATAAAATAGTAGCGTCATCGGCGAACATAGTAAATGAGCCGGATATATTTAAAGTTGCCAAATCATTTATATTCAGAAAAAACTAATTTAATTGTAATCGGATCTTCATTTGCTTGTAATAGACGGGTGTTAAATAGATTGATATATAAAAATAATCTAACAGTTCAGACTGGTGTACAAAATGACTTAAATAATTCTGTATTTTTTTCAGTAGATAGTTTTATGCAAGCTAATGAAAGATCTATGTATGCGGAACCGTCTTATAATAGTAAGAAACTTTTATGTAAATTTTTATGTTCACAAATGCTTCTCTCTTTTTCTAAAAAGCCTGTCTTGTTAATGAATACTGTGACTGAGCTTGAAAATTATGACGGAGGTGAGCAATCCGATAGCAGTGTTTTTTTAGAGGGAGTAACGACTCGACTTTATCAACAATGCTTCTTAACATCCAGTCAATAAGAAATAAAGTCGATGAATTATCGATTTTTGTTGAGGAGAGAGATAGTCCCCACATATTGCTTTTTACTGAACACTGGCTACATAAGGATGAGCCAATATGTTTACCTAACTACGTCGTTCTTTCGAAGTATTCCAGAACTAATTTTAATCACGGGGGTACTGCGGTGTTAGTGAAAGAGTCCGTACTGGAATCATATTCTTTTGTAAATGTTGAAAATTTTAATCATTTATTAGTGGAAAGTGGGTTTGAATTTTCTATGGCAAAAATGCCAAAACTTAGTATTTTTATTGTTTGTTTGTATAGACCACCAGATACTGATGTCCGCATGTTTATATCTAGATTGGAATTGCTTATATCTTTTCTTCCTAGAGACTCTAAACTTATTTTAGCGGGTGATTTAAACATAGATTACAATAACAAATCGCACATTAATACTGTATTGATTTCAAATTTACTCAGTTCCTTTGGTCTAAACATGCATGTTAACAAACTAACCCATATAACAAACAGGGGGTCGTCTTTAATAGACTATTGCTGTTCTAACTTCTCCAATGATTTTCTAATTCAATGTAGTGTAATAAATGCGGGATTGTCGGATCATGAGGCTATTCTTGGTGAATTTCAAATACTTTTTAAAGATACAAAGGTCAAGAAACGGCATGGAAGATTGTATACCGGTTATAATTTTAGAAAATTTGCACAACTCTGCGAGAGAGTTGATTGGCAAAGGGTTATTCGTTCTAGTGATTCACTTACTTCTTTTCACACTGTTTTGACTAATAAGTTCAATATTTGTTTCCCAGTACGGATTTTGAGGAATTATACTGGAAAACCTTGGATTACTAAAGGTGTGAGAGTATCTGCGCGTAATATGCGTTCCTTGCATCAGCTCCGAAAACATTTATTAAACAGCAATGTTTTTATGCAATATTATAACAAATATAGAAACATCTACCGGCAAGTTATTAAGATGGCCAAGCAGGTATACTTTTCCGATCGCATAAATCATTCAAGTAGTAAACAAAAAGAAACTTGGAAAATAGTTAAGGATTTGAGTTGGAGAAATAATGCTATACCTGAGACTAGCATCACATCGAGTCAATTTAATTCTCTTTATTGTTCTGTAGCTTCTAACTTGTCAAGTCAAATCCATCCGAAACGTAATGCCTTGGAGTTTTTACATAATAGTTAAGTCAATGACTCCTTTTTTTTCTCCTACTGACATAGATGAAATTAAAAATGTATTTAAAGAAATCAAAAATAAAAGGGCTATTGGATGGGACGATGTATCATTAAGAATATTTCTTGCTCTTCCGGATATAGCCCTGGGTACACTAGCGGAAGTAATAAATTTATCTTTTATTTCAGGGAATTTTCCAGCATGTTTGAAGGATGCCCGAGTTTTACCACTTTTCAAAGGGGGAGATCCTAATAGTGTTTCAAATTTTAGGCCCATATCATTGCTTCCGACACTGGCAAAAATTATTGAAATCTCGTCAAAAGACGTATTATTGATTTTTTGAACGCATATCACATTTTAAACAAGTATCAGTTTGGGTTTCAGGCACAAAGAAATACTAATGATGCTATTTTTTCCTTCTTAAATGACCTCTATCTCCTAATTAATGATGGAGAGATTGCCGCTGCAGTATTCTGTGATGTCACGAAAGCTTTTGATTGTGTGAATCACGGAGTACTGCTCGGCAAGCTTCAAAGCTATGGTTTTAGGGGAAAGATCTTGGATTGGGTCAAATCGTATTTGTCGGACCGTCAACAGTCTGTAATTTTTAAAAGTAATGTATCTTCAAGTTTGCCAATTACTTCTGGGGTTCCTTAAGGGTCTGTCCTTGGTCCTCTGCTCTTTTTAATATATATATATATATATATATATATATATATATATATATATATATATATATATATATATACTACGCCAATTAATTATCGAATATTCAAAAATGCACGTCAAAATTAATATGCTGTTATTTCGTTAATAATGAACAAAATTTAATAATTTTTTTTCTCACTGATAGACATAAGATTCTAGGGTTTAGGGCAGAGTAGTTTACGTCCTGATATGCCTTATTGTACGGGGTAGCTCATAAAATCTAGATGCATGTAAATTTCCAAAAATTTAAATATTACATATCTAACATAAAAATTGAATTTAATTTATTTTTTAAAATAAAACAATTAGAGATCTATCAGCGTTAGACACTGGCCCATGCCATGCCACTCTAGGTAAAGAAAAAATTACCATTTCTTCTAAATACGTTATTATGTCGAAATAACGTTTCGTCAACAATCAATGCGACATTTTATCACTTTTGGCGATTACTAAATTAAAAATAAAAAATATTTCAACAAATAAAGTCTATAATACAGGATGCTGCGCCATTATCTATTCATTTAATTTATTTATTTAGCATTAAAAATACAAAAATGATAGTCTACTTAAGCCATAACCAGTTCATTATTAGGTATAGGTAACCAAGGATACGGTAAGTAAGTAAATGATATCTGTCTGATTGACATTAAAAATTGATAAAGTTTACCATACTTAGCAATAACTATGAATGTTAATCGATTTTTAACACCAGAGCAATGTTCCTATGCTAGAGGGTTGTATGAACAGGGTCGTTCTCAAGCAGATATTGCTAGAATTTTGGGCAAAACGCAGGGGACAATAAGCAAAATTTTAAGTAGATATCAAGAAACAGGCTCCAACCAAAGAAAGGAAGGACAAGGTCGACCAAGAAAAACCACTCCTTACCAAGATAGGTTTGTACGTCTGCAGTGTACACGACAACGGTTCACTTGCAGCACTCAGTTGCAGACGCAGTTTTTTAATACATATGGTACGCGAGTCTGCAAGCAAACGATCCGAAATCGGTTAAAAGAGGTTCAGCTTAGGCCATACGAGGCAGCACAAGGCCCCAAATTGGAACCAGTACATCGACGTGCACGTTTAGGTTACGCTAGGGAACATGTGGCTTGGGGTGAAGGTGAGTGGGCTAATGTTCTATTTAGCGATGAGTCCCGGTTTTGTCTGTATAGTAATGATAGGCGTCAAAAAGTTTTCCGAAGACCTGGTGAAAGATTTTCCCAGTTCAATTTTAAAAATACTATCAGTTATGGAGGCGGCTCAGTAATGGTTTGGGGGGAATATCACTAGAGGCAAAAACGGACTTAACCTTTATAGACCATTTGACGGCCGACCGATACATTACAGAAATTCTGGAGGAACACGTAATTCCTTTTGCTCCTGCAATTGGAGAAAACTTTATTTTTATGCATGATAACGCGCGTCCCCATACCGCCAGAATTGTTCAGGAGTATTTAGCAGACACTGGAATTCCTGTGATGAATTGGCCAGCTCGAAGCCCAGACCTAAACCCCATTGAACATGTATGGGACCGTATGAAGAGGCAAGTCTGTGCGGAAGTTATTCCTCCACAATCTCTTTTACAGTTAAAAGTAGCGCTGGATAGAATATGGCAGAATATTGATCAAGATTTTATCAGAAATCTAATTTTAAGCATGCCACGACGGTGTCAAGATGTTATTAATGCTCGTGGAGGAAATACCCGATACTAAATTTATTTCTTATTATCTGAACTTGTATTTGTATACTTATTTTTGTATTTTTAGTGCTAAATAAATAAATTAGATGAATAGATAATGGCGCAGCATCCTGTATTATAGACTTTATTTGTTGAAATAATTTTTATTTTTAATTTAGTAATCGCCAAAAGTGATAAAATGTCGCATTGATTGTTGACGAAACGTTATTTCGACATAATAACGTATTTAGAAGAAATGGTAATTTTTTCTTTACCCAGAGTGGCATGGCATGGGCCAGTGTCTAACGCTGATAGATCTCTAATTGGTTTATTTTAAAAAATAAATTAAATTCAATTTTTATGTTAGATATGTAACATTTAAATTTTTGGAAATTTACATGCATCTAGATTTTATGCGCTACCCCGTACAATAAGGCGTATCAGGACGTAAACTACTCTGCCCTAAACCCTAGAATCTTATGTCTATCAGTGAGAAAAAAAATTATCAAATTTTGTTCATTATTAACGAAATAACAGCATATTAATTTTGACGTGCATTTTTGAATATTCGATAATTAATTGGCGTAGTGTGTATATATATATATATATATATATATATATATATATATATATATATATATATATATATATATATATATATATATATATGTGCATGGCTATCTAACTGGGCTCCATACGTTACACAGGCACCCAGGCCTCCACTGTAAAGAATAAAGATTTCCGTGTATATTGCATTCAAATAGCATTAAATAGTAAATGTCTACGTGAGCAACGTGAGAGGGGTAAGAAATAAGCATCCAAAAAAGATACAAATTTTTACTATACTTTTAAATGTAACACGCCTCCATACATTTTACGTCTAGTAAGCCTCCTCTGTATAAATTTTTATGCGCACAGCGATCGCATACGCCTCCGACAACGTTGCCAAATTTAAGTAACGTCTTCAACAAGGTGGCACGTGGTAAATTCGTTTTTTAAACATATCAGTAAACGGCTTATAATATTATTTTAAAATATAGTGAACAGCAATACAAAATCTCCCATTCCGTCGGTCTCTCTGTCAGTTGGCGCGAAAACTTAAAAACTACTTGACGGAAAACTAAAATATTTTAGAAATATATTAGTCTGAGACCTAGCTTAAAACCCAAAACATTTCCGATTAACTATGTACAGCATGAACACTTTAAAACATTAATTTCTAAAAATAAGATATTAGTGTCCATAATAAATAATGTAGTCAAATAAAAATGTTTGGGGCATAACAAACCAAAAAGACAGTGTGTTCTGCGCTTGCATTAAATTATGTGGCATCCAAAAGCTAATGGAAAATCCCGGACCGGGAGGACAGTAAGCTTTCACCGTGTTGGGGATCATCAGACTGACGTAACCCTCAGGCAGCAGGCATAGTTCTGTTTTAGAAGAAGTGTTGACTATGCAGGATTGCTATTGATGGTTACGTCAGTCTGATGATCCCCAAAATTTTGCGCCACATTCAGAGGGTTGATCTTTTGACTTCTATCGCGAGAGAAAGTATTTTATTGGCGAAAAAAAATCTTTCGAGATTTTTTTCAGATCACGTTTGGGGGTGCCCAGATCAGGGAAAACATGGTTTCCGATTTCCGTCTGTATGCTGGCGCGGAAACTTAAAAACAGCGTGAGCGAGCACATTTTAATAAATAGTATCTATTTTTTGTTTAAAATGATACATTTTACACAAATTATACTTTGTATGTAGCTAAGTCTTTTACCGTTGATATAATAGTATTTTTTATTGTTTCTTTAATTCGAAAATATAAGCATTCTGATGAACCCAAAGCTTTCAGTGACAATTTCGATTTTTCTTACAACAGAATGTGAAAGAGTAGAAAAATGCTTGTTTAGTTTTGTAATAACTCTAAAACATTAGCTTAAAAGAAATAAACACGCAAATGACGATTTTACATAAAAAAACTTGATAAAATTTTTATACAGGGTGGGAAGTTTAAGTTAAAATCTTTTCTATGTCTTTTTCCCCGACTGGGATTAAGCGTAAGTTCGTGGCTTTTTCTTTTTTAAAGTGCATTTTACCTTGTATATAGAACAAACAAATATTATCTTTTTCTTCCCTCGCTGGAGGAGTTAATATTTTCTTCGTTTAATAATCGCCTCCCGAAATTTTTTCAGATCTTTATATTTTGGGGTTTCTGATTCACAAAAAAATATTTTCTCATTTCCGTCAGTCTGTCCGTGGGCGCGAAAACTTGCTAATTACTCGAACAAAATAAAAAAAAATGCATATAAATTAGGCTTTGTCCTGGCTCGAAACCGGCCAATAAAATTTATACAGGGCGGAATCCAACCACAAAAACTATATTTCTGATTTCGTCGCTGTAACTAAAATACAAAAATTGTGTTTTGTCTATAGCTAAAGATTTTATCGTTCATATAATTTAAGGCACTGTTGATGCCCTAGATATAGGGCGGGCCACTTAAAAAATTTAATTTTGCTGGTTTTTGCTCTAGTTAAGGCACTGTATATTTTCCTACGATAATACTTATAATACTTAGTTACATTTTACATTAGTTAGTTATTATTTATAAACTTGCATGTGCTACAGTTTGAGTTGATATTATAGCTTACTAGTTAATGTAGGTTACGTGCTACTGTGTTTGCATTTTGAAAGTTTATTATTATTTCACGACAGATAATCCATGCAAAGAATTTTATATATTTTCAGTACTGAACTGATGTACTGAAGTTATAAGAAAGTATATAAACTGAGGACCAAGTAGGAATTTATTCTTACCTTGACAGTAATTCTGAATTATTAAAACTGATTTTTTTTTAATTTCTTGTTTATTTTTAAAAATTCCATCGCTGACGCGCCACCCTTAAAAGTTTTAGGAGCCTAAGCCCGAGCTTTCTAGGCTTTTTGGATAATACGCTCCTGTATAGGGCGGACAACTTTAGAAAATTTAACTTAATATTTATAATATCTATATTATTAATGTTTTTCACATATAGCTCTGTCGCTGGCAAAACTATATGCACTTTTTATTTATTGTTTCATCAGAGTATTTATCCATTTTAACATATTAAATCTTATTTATTCTTGTCTAATTATCCTTTTTTAGTGTTCCTTGAAATGGAATCACTTCCATTTCAAGGAACACTAAAAACGTCCGTCTGTCAGAGGGGATTTTCTCTGAAACTGTTCAACGTAATCATTTGAAATTTAGCACAGAGATAGAGTGTGGTGGACCAATTATAGACGTGAAGTATAGGAAGTTAAATTTCGATTCTGGGGGATAATTTAGCGTGGCAAATTGGGAAATGGAAATTTTTTCAAGGGCATTGTGTGGGGAGCCTAATGAAAGCTTATTGAAGAACGAATTAAACAATATTTATAATATATTTTCTATGCATTTTTTAAATATTTTTCGGAAAAAACGTGTAAAAATTGTTGTCCACCACCACCCTTATCACTTATCGCCAGAAGGAGCGTTTAGAAAAATCTGACAAAAAATCATGAACATTGAGAATTAGGTGTACCTAGATTAAACCAAAATTATCAGGATTGAACAATTCTACGCGATCAATTGTCATAAATAATTTAATTGTTTATTTCCTTATAACTGCTGAATTATTGGTTTTAGAAAAAAAGATTTTCGACAAAAAATATTTCTCACCATGTAAAGAACAACTTTTGTGCTTACGCGATTCTCAAAATTTGTAATTTGGCCTATTCAGCTCCGCGCACACGCGATGTGATACGGCGTTCGTGCTGTCGGCGGCGGGTAGCGCGGCAGATGGGCGGAGGTCGGGTGGCCGAGGTTTGCTCAGGTTAAGTGGGGAGCACGGAACACTAATTGTGCAAGTATAGCTTGCACTGGACCGATTTTTTATATTTTTATTTCTGTTCCGTGAAAGGCAGATTTTTTGTATCCTTTATAAGTTACGCAGTGTGAAAATAATAATATATATAAATCAAATTTAAGCTCTATTATTTTCCTCTTTGCCTATAATTTCTTACACCTGTCTCACCTGTAATTTTTTTCTAAATAACTTTAAAATGTAGCAAACCCATTTTGATGTAGATTACATTATTTAGCTGTAAATCGGTAAAAGCTAAAGTTGATAATATATAATATATAATCTACTTAGAATTTTGTTAGCTTAAAAATCCACCATTACCAGGTGTAAAGGGTAGAATTAAATTTTGATATTCATGTAATTTTTTGAGCAATGATTTATTTCATTACTATTATTTTTGTCGACTTTAAAACAATTTTTTAAGTATAAAAAATGAAAATATATATGTGGCGTACCACTTGCTCAGTACACGATCCCACAAATTGTTATATGTACCAGTTAATGTTTGGTAGAAATACCTTTTGGTAATATAAAAACGAAGTAGTTTTAGAAAAACAAAAGATAAGGATAAATAATTTAGAATAAAAGAGATGACAAAATTGTGAGCAGCTCTGTTAAAGATATGTTACAAAAGTTAAAAATAAAACAACATTTAATCAAAAAGTAGTAATATTTCATCAGCGTAGAACTCCCATATCTAGAGGTAACAAATAATCCAATCCAAATTCTTCTTCCACATTACTCAGATAATATATATATATATCCTCCGCATTAATTCGCCCTCAACATAATTGGTGACCCCTCGACGTGAGTGTTTTCTTCACGTTTATTGGCGAACACGGATTCCAATGGATCGGGATTCAATCTATTGGGAGTAGATTCCGAGGTGATGGTAATTCTTTGATCTCTATCTTGGAGCCGTAGAAGATCTACAAAGAAAAAAAAAAGAAGATTAGAAAAATTTATTGACTTTGTTTGAGAAAGCAGCCCAGAAAAATCCTTCTAGAAACCAGTCGTGGAAGAAGTAAAAAGAACAAAGAACATTAGAAAAGACTTAAATTTATTATAGAAATCAGAGTCGGCTGCTGGGTAAGTGGTTTGCGCCCCTTTTACTTACCTCTCTGAATAATTCACTTTGATAATAATAATATTATTTTTGCTTCTTTCTTTTATATTTCATCGAAATGACAGAAGAAAACATTGGTGACAACCCTCTCATTGACAAACATGTCAGTACTAATCAAAGTAACGGTTCTGTCAATGCTAACAATGAAAACATTTCATCAATTAAATTACCTCCTTTCTGGATCACAAAACCAGAAATTTGGTTTAGTCAAATTGAGGCACAATTTGAGTAGTTAGTTTTCACAGTTTCTGGACCAATCCAAATCCAAAATCCAATTCCCCCCACTCTTCGCCAATCCAAATCCAAAATCCCCCCACTCTTCACACTACCAAAATCCCCCCACTCTTCACACTATCAAAATCCCCCCACTCTTCACACTACCAAAATCCCCCCACTCTTCACACTATCAAAATCCCCCCACTCTTCACACTACCAAAATCCCCCCACTCTTCACACTACCAAAATCCCCCCACTCTTCACCCCACCAAAATCCCCCCACTCTTCACCCCACCAAAATCCCCCCACTCCGCTCTCCTCTCCCCTCTCCTCTCCCCTCTCCGCTCCCCTCTCCGCTCCCCTCTCCTCTCAGGAGCTTAAAACCATTCCACAACACGCACTCTTCACACTACCAAAATCCCCCCACTCTTCACACTACCAAAATCCCCCCACTCTTCACACTACCAAAATCCCCCCACTCTTCACACTACCAAAATCCCCCCACTCTTCACACTACCAAAATCCCCCCACTCTTCACCCCACCAAAATCCCGCCACTCTTCACACCACTCCTCTCCCCTCTCCGCTCCCCTCTCCTCTCCCCTCTCCTCTCAGGAGCTTCCAAAATGAGCTTTCAAAACCATTCCACAACACGCACTCTTCACACTACATTAGTCGACACCCCACCTAAGCCCCGCCTCCAAGAACCGGATTGGTTGACCCCCTTCCAGCAAGGTGTGTTCTAATTTCCCACTCCAAACTAGCAGGGATAGGAGAAGGGGTTGTAGCATAAAAGGTTGAAAATTTCAGTTAAACGATATTAGTTCTGAAGTAATACAGGGTCATACTAAAGTCAGAATAAAGTAAACAATGGATTTACAATCAAAATTGTATATTTATAATGGTACTCCATTAAATGCGCAACGGGAAGAAATGGAATCCATTCATAAGGAAAAAAAAATTTATTTTCAAAAAACTACTGGTTGTATAGCCGAGGATAGACTTAATACTCTTGTGGATGCTGACCGCTTCAATTACGGTGATGAGGATGAAGATGAAGATGACTCCGGCACCGAGGAAGAAGTTCTGGGAAGTGGTTGTGGAGAAGAAGGGTTAGTGAAAATTAAAAAAATTAACGCTTCAGAAGCTGTGAAAGAGAACTATTTAAAACGTGAAGTGTGCTTAATGCAATCATACATATTAATCACATCCATGGCAGGTGGCATGTACAGTCTGTGTCACGAGTGTTACTTTTTATTAGCCATAGAACAACCACGTGGTAAACACATACATGTGAACACCCATTATAAGCGTGCCATGGATTGTTGTAAAGATGAAATTAAATGTAAAGTGTGTGAGCAAGTTCTACATATGATTATTTTATCAGACGTCTGTGTAATGTGTAACAAACCGGATGTGCAGAAAATCACAAACCATAAAATTGAAAAAACAACTTTAGAACAATTCTTATAATTGTATAATAGTTTTACATTGCTGGAACACACACTTCGGTGCTGCGATATAAAAGGAGGGAATAAAGCTTGTGATTTTAGAGAAACACTATGAAGAAGGTTACATTTAACGAAAATATGAATAAAATCCATGTATTGTTTGCATGGAAGTTTGCTTACAAAGCAGCACGCCAGAATGATTATGAGCAGTATGTGTTGGATAGATACCGCTTTCAAAATAGACTTCAATATGCTGAGACCCTACTAAAGGATGTTTTGGATGAAAATTATAGGAAGGAAATATACAATGAACGTTTTAAATAATTTTTGTTTTATTACAACCAATTCAAGCTCATATCCCCCCACCTCGACCATGTGGGCTTGACTTGAGTGGGGGAATATCTATAAATTTATACGCACACGGTTTCTGAAACATTATTTGCTAGAAATATGATTCAAAAACGAAAGCTAGTTGGTTGCAGAAAATCGGTGAAAAAACTTAAACAAGAAGACAGAAGCAGATGCCCTGTTTGTTTATATTCCATGAGAAGAGAAGAAATTTGCACACCCAATTCGTGCACACACAAATTTTGTATAAAGTGTTTAACAGAGTGGACGAAAACAAACGCACACTGTCCTCTTTGCAGAAGATTCTATTTCTCAATTGTTTTAAAAGAGACTAAGGAAAAGATTCTTGTGAAGAAAAATGACAGTGCTGATCAAGCTCTAGTGATATTGTTGTATATAAGTGACATGAATTTAATATAGATATATCAGAAGTAAATAAAACCATGTTGTTAAATATAAAGTTTTTTATTTTATTATATTACATCTTTTTTTAATATCCAAGAATTGTGTGATTTATCCATTCCCAACCATTTAACATAAACTTTGTTTCCTTTTCTTCTTAGCACCTTTTCCACGAGATACACGTTTGAATGTTTGACTTTCTGCAACTCCGGTTCATAAAAACTACCTAAAATTATTTCATTTTTGTCATCTGCCAGCAAATATGTTCTTGGGTTGGTTAATTTAATTTCTTTAATTTGAAAAATTTCATTTGACCAGTTTGGTGTATATCCCTTTTGAAAAGCCTCCCTGTATTTACTAACCCTAACATAATCCCCTTGTTTAAATTTTGATTTTCTGGGGTCAATTGTTTTTATATTATTATAAGTTGATTTTAGAACATCTTTTTCATTTTCTTCATTTATATCAATAGGTTTTAATCCTGTTGTTCTATGTTTAGTTGTATTATACTTAAAAACAATATTATTTAGGATATCCAACCATTTATAATTGCCTTGCAAGCTAAACTGTTTCCACATGAGAGTTTTTAAAGTTCTGTTGACCCTTTCAACAATACTTGCTTTGACTGTGGAAAATGTGCTGTAGTGATTAATGTTATATTTTTCCATTAATTTATTAAAGTATTTGTTGAAAAATTCTCTTCCTTGATCTGTATGTATGTTAGTTGGAGGCGTTTTCGCAAGCTTTAAAATTTTTTCCATAGCTAACGTTACTTCCTCAGCAGTTTTTCTTTTATCAGGTTGAACCCAAACATATTTGGAAAATGTGTTTATAACAACTAAAATATATCTATATCCTTTATTTAGTTTTGCATAAGGTATCATTTCCACCAAATCTGCTTGCCATAAATCGTTTAAATTTTTAATAATAACCCGTCGTCGTCTAAAATTTTTTCTAGCAGGTTTATGTAACTCGTTGACTAGATCTTCCTTGATGTTGGTTTGTTTACTCATGACTTCTAAATGTTTAGTTTGTTACTTCTACAGGACATTTTATTAACAATTCACCATAAAAATCTTCTAAATGGCTATTTTCAGGACGATGAAAAGAAAGAACATCCCCTTTTTTTAACCGAATACCTACAGGGTCAGTGATCTTTTTTCCATTAATTTTTAAAAAAACATATTTTTTCGGGTATTCTCCAGAAATTATAGTAGCAGATTCCATAGGAAAAACATATGTAATTCGTTTGTCTTGTAATAAATGGTAAACTCTATCGGACAGAGAGTAATTTCCCATAAAAGGTAATACCAAATTATAATATAGTTTAACAGCACTAAGGTCAACAAGTTTTATAATGTTATGTTCTTTATTATCTTTGCCAAAGATGTGGGAACCAAACTTGTCAATAGACATGGTTGTTGCCAGCGGTAGAATAAGGAATAAACATGTGTGAATTAGTATTTATTTAATTATTTTTGCTTCTCTTAGTTCTTCTAAAATAGATATTATTTCATTTTGATGACCAGTATGTCCAGCCATTTGCGATGACATCAACAATTTCAATCTATCTATGATTTCGTTTGGATCGTCATAATAAACGTAATCTAATTTCTTTTTTGATAAATTTAACATAGCTCCCCCCTTTCCACTTTTTGTAGACAGATTTCTTGTAGAACGCGGTCTTTGTGGAGGTAACAAACGCGAAGTATTTGGTAGTATTGCACGATAACCCGTCTCTGTTGTGCTTCCACGTTTTAATATACCTTTTTGTAATAAGTAAGGTTTAACTATTGTCAAGTATTTAATGTCGGTCGAACCTTGAATTTGACTATTAGGATCAAAATTTCGTCTATATGCATTTGTCCTATTCAAAACATCCATATAATTTTCCATATCATTTGATGTATAACCAACAGGTTCTTTTTTAAAAAGAAGCTCATACAATCCAGGTGTTCCCTCATACCTAACTCCTTCAACTTTAAAATCTTTTCCTATGAAATCCACCACAGAATTAGCAATCTTATATTTATCTGCATCAACATCATGGCTAAACCCATATTTGTTATCAAATTTGCCTTCCGTGTCTTTTATTAGCCCATCCACGAAAGGTCTTAGAAGTGAATGATATGCTTCCAAATATTCTTCATAAGCAGGTGTCCTTGTTAATTCTAAAACATCTTGTCGCAACTCACCTATAGTTGGTTCAATTGTTGTTTCAGGGCTTGATTCTCCTAACTGTTGCGAATCGTCAAAAAATACTTCTTCATCTCCTAAAAGTGAGGGCATGTGTGTTGAAAGATATTTACTATATGCATTTGATTTCCTTTGATTGACCTCTGGCGTAGGAAATTGAAATTTTGGGGTCGAAACTAATTGTGGTGAATATACTTCTTTTTTAATGAACGGTTCTGTTTTAATTGTCTGAATTAATTCATGCAAAGGTTGAGTTATTGGTTTAAATTCTTTTTCCATACGAATTTCTTTATCAGATAAATCTGATTTTAAAGCTTTATACTTTTGTCTAACGGCTTCTCTAGTTTTTACCAACTCTTTCGCTGTTTTTTCGTCCATCTTTACAAAAGGTAGGTTGTATACTAGAAAATTATCGTTGTGTCAGAGAGTTATATAGTGGAAATAAAATTATCAAATCCTTTTCTATAGCGGCCACCATTAAATT
This sequence comes from Philopedon plagiatum, assembly GCA_963971165.1. Lineage (NCBI taxonomy): Eukaryota > Metazoa > Arthropoda > Insecta > Coleoptera > Curculionidae > Philopedon > Philopedon plagiatum. The sequence goes on along the minus strand of OZ020195.1, from coordinate 49,422,660 downwards.
CACAGTCTTTATCAATAACGACAAAGTCATATTTATGTTTCCAGCACATTGAACACAAGTTTTTAAACTCTTGAAAGCTCATGTCACCATTTACATGATCATCATATATATGTTTCAAGTTTGTAGCATCCTGTTGAAAAATTACCAAGAGGTTGGCATTATCACGTATAAGTTGTTTAGGGATTGATGAATAAGTTTGACACAAATAAAAACAATCTGTATTTTTATGACGTCCGAAACAAAAATAATCCCTCATTAGACTTTGATCAGTGCATACTATATCATCAAATACAATCAGTGAGTTTGGTTTTATTTCAGTGGGTGAAACAATATCCTCAGCGTTCGATGATTCAAAATAACCAATAAACTTTAGTGGAGCAAAAAGCCTTTTTAGATATTCATATTTTGATTGATATAAGGATTTTGAGTACACATATATGTTTTCAAATCTTAATCCATTAGGGTGTGTTATAAGAGAAATCATAACATTTGTCTTCCCACAACCCGATGGTCCTACTATTAAACATCTTTTACAGTTTCCACCAAATAATTGTCCATGTTTTCGATAATTATCATGACATAAATCAAAACTTTTTATCGGTAAAGAAAAATCTTGTTTTTTGATCTTCATTGTTTGAACATCGCTATTTAAGTAAGGTTATTTGCGTTTTTAAATCATTTATATATAATGATTAGACATAATAATGTCATTCACTGCGTGGAAGGACAGAGAACAGGTAGTGGTTTATTAAATACTCTTATTAATAAATTACCAGTAGAGCTCCATATTCCTTCTTATAACTTTTGTGGGCCTGGTACAAAGTTAAATAAAAGGCTTGCTCGAGGTGATAAGGGAATTAATTTATTAGACGAAGCTTGCAAAGAGCACGATATAGCATATTCGGAATATTTCGATTTAAAAAACAGAAACGAGGCAGATAAAATATTAGCTAAAAAGGCATTTAATAGATTTAAAGCTTCAGATTCAAATCTAGGCGAAAAACTGTCATCCTTGGCTGTGGCCGGAATCATGAAAGCAAAAACAAAACTCGGTATGGGAATTAGAAAAAGAAAACAAAAACGCAAGAAAGGAGGTCAAATATCCTTTAACCAAGGTGTAAGAAAAGCACGTGAAGAGCTGGTTGGAAAAAAGTTTGCTAATATAAGGAATGCTGCCAGCACAGCTTTATCATCGATTAAAAAATTAAAAATAAAAGAACCTAAACAAAGAATTATTCCAATTCCAAAAACTGGTGGAATTTTACCTTTAATACCTATTTTTGCTGGTTTATCTGCTCTAGGAGCCCTAAGCGGGGGCGCTGCTGGCATTGCGCAAGCAGTAAATTCAGCTAAAAACGCGCAAAAAAAATTAGAAGAACAAACAAGACACAACAAAGAAATGGAAAAAATATCAATTGGAAAAGGTCTTTATTTAAAACCATATAAGCAAGGGTGTGGTCTATATTTAAAACCATATTCAAAAAACTGTTAAATTTGCTACCTCGCCGACCTTTGACAAATATAGATTTATTAAAGTATGCGAAAATATTAAAGTTGCCACATTTTAGAGGTGTCTTTATGAGAAATAAGTTACCCAAAAAAATAAAAAAATATGAAACAGGTATTATAAATTTAGATGATGATATGGGGGAAGGCACTCACTGGACAGCGTATGTTAAAAATAATAATAACATAATTTACTTTGATAGTTTTGGAAATTTACGACCACCAAATGAAGTTATAACTTATTTCTATAGCGATGGTAGCAACAACAATATTAAATATAACTATGATAAATATCAATCTTTTAATACCTCAACTTGTGGACAGTTATCATTACAGTTTATTTATAATAGTGCGTAATTGTGTTTCCATTTTATTCTTATTACGACCATCATGTCGTTTACTATAGCTCTTTCCGCAAATTCAGCTATACTTCAAGCAGATTTCCATCCACCTATTTACTTAGATCCTAACACTTCCTACGTTGTAGGACTTACCAACTTTGAAACATTTAATGCAATACCAAATATTGATAAAAGCAATAATAAAGTATATTTTGGAAAAAATAATGAATTTTTAACAATTCCTACGGGAAGTTATGAAATGGATGATGTTAATAAATATTTACAGACTGAATTCCAAAAAAGAAATATTTCGTTTCACCTCTATGCAAATAACAACACATTAAAATCAACAATAAAGTCTACTACAGATATTATTTTTAAAGATGGAACAATAGGAAAACTTTTGGGTTTTAATAAGGGCATTGTATCTGGTGATGGAGTTCCAAGAACATCGCAAAATCCAGCAGAGATTATAAAAGTTAATTCTTTATGCATAGACTGCAGTATCGCAGAAGGTTCCTATCTGAACGGAAAGCCAGTACACATTATTCATCAGTTTTTCCCTAATGTTAGCCCTGGATTTAAAATAATAGAAAGTCCCCAAAATATTATTTATTTTCCTGTTACAGTAAAAGTAATAGATAAAATAACAATAAAGGTAATAGACCAAGATTTAAATATTGTTGATTTTCGAAACGAAACTGTAACTATAAGGTTGCATATAAAAGAAGTATAATGGTTATCCTTTATAATAGAAAAACCTTCAATTTACCCACAAAAATTAATAAAAACTATAAGAAGACTAAACATCGTAAACCAAAGATTAGTAGAAAGAGAAACACACAAGGGATAACACCTGAAAATATAAGCTTTTTGAAATCTCTAGGTTTAAAGGTTTTAGTATAATGGATATCCTTAACGTAGCAGAAGGTCTTTTCATAGATAATTCAATTGTGCATTCCGAAGTTCATGGTTATGAACCATACCTACCTACAAAATTGGGAAATAATGATGAAATTATAATACCTGTTCATGAAGTAGACAAGTATACTCTTCCTTCCGAAAGCTTTCTTTACATAGAGGGTAAACTAACAAAAGATAATAATACTATCTCAAATACATTAAAATTGATAAACAATGGGATTGCATTCCTTTTTAAAGAAATGCGTTATCAACTAAACGGTGTTACAATAGATTCAGTTAGAGATGTTGGGTTAACTTCAACAATAAAGGGATACATGTCGTATAATAAAAATGAATGCAATAAACTTAAAAACGCAGGTTGGTTTCCTATGGAATCTTCACAAGTTGTTGATGCAACGACAGGATTATTTAATGTTTGCATTCCGCTTAAATTCTTAATGGGGTTTTTTGAAGACTACAAAAAAATTATTTTAAATGCCAAACAAGAACTTATTTTAGTACGAGATAATTCAGACAAAAATGCAACAATTAATACTGCAGATGAAAATCCAAAAATTGAGCTTACTAAGCTAACTTGGAATATACCTCACATTTCAGTAGCTATTCCTCAAGAATTAGCATTATCTAAAATAATTAATAAGAATACTGATATAATAATTGCTTTCCGGAGTTGGGAACTCATCGAATACCCAGAATTATTAAAAACTAATCGTCATAACTGGCCTGTCAAAACATCTACGAAAGTTAATACCCCACGTCATGTAGCAATTGCTTTTCAAAAAGACTTAAGGGATAAATCAACAACTGATATGTCTTTATTTTCCAACGTTAAGTTACGAAACATTAAAGTGTTTTTAAACTCTGAGAGATATCCCTACAACGATCTATTTTTAGACTTTGCTAAAAATAAATTTGCATCATTATATGAAATGTTTTCACAATTTCAAAAATCTTACTATGGAATAACACCTGAACCCATTTTTTCTCCAAAGGAATTTAATACTTATGCTCCTATCGTATATATCGATTGTTCACATCAGAAAGAAACAATTGAATCCGGACCTATTGTTATGAGAGTTGAGTTTGAATTACATGATGATCTTAAAGACAAAATATCTGCCTATTGTCTCATTATGCATGACAAAGTATTTAGCTACAATCCATTAACCAAAAATGTTAGACAACTTTAAAGCGCTAAACTATATAAAATCAATGTTCTACTATTCTTTCCTACCATTATGGGTGAAGATCTAGAACTTCGAGTATCCTACTTTTTAGAAGAGCTGAAAAAATTAAAACAACAACTACAAGAATATTCTGACAAGAAATCTATGATTAAACAATTCTCACTTTTGAAATTATGAGGTTATTAATTGTCGATGTGCAAGGATTTAACATAGAAAATAAGAAGTTTATTCCCAAAGAGTTGGCTGCCTATGATGGACAAAAAATATGCCACTATATCTTTAAATCACCATTTGAAATAAAATACCTACCACCTGACTTACATAAACAAGCTATATGGTTAATGAAAAATCATCACTGTATTCCTTGGAATGAAGGATATACACCAATTCACAAATTTTCTGAAATAATCAAGAATCTAACAGAAAAGGTGGATCAAGTTTATGTGAAAGGGAGAGAGAAATCCGAATACATCCGAAAATATTCATTAAAACCAGTCATGGAACTTGACGAAAATCCACAATTACAAGAAGGAGAAGCTCATTGTTTTTATCATTCTAAATCACCATGTATATGTGCACTTACTAATGTATATAATTTATATAATAATTATTTAATGATTGAATAAAACAAATAAATATATTAAAGTTTTTTATTTCTTATAAATTAGGTTGAATTCTTGAATAATTTCAGGTGGCAAAAACTTCTTTAGTTCATCCAAATGCTCCTCAAATCCCATTTCTTTCATCGTGTACAGAAAAGACTTTAAATCAGAAGTATGTAAATATATGTTACAGGCTTCTGCTGCTTTTTCATATTTTCTAGCCATATCCATACATTCCTCATACGTATAAAATCTTTCGAATCCATACTCGGCTTCATGGGCAGCATCAAATTCTAAGTTACTAAAGTGTTGTGATAGATTCTCTATAGCACTTGTTAGGTTATATGCTACTCGTTGAGATGTATATGCTAACCACATCTTGTTGGAGAGTGTTCAGACTTAAAGTAAGTTCAGAGCTTTAAATATTAATTTAGGAGGTGGGAGGAATAAAAAGAAGAATATATTTATAAATTTTTATTTTCAATACAACTTTTTACAAATTCATTACATGCGAATGATTCTACATCCTCCACAACACAATCTGAGTAAAAGTTTAATAATTCTAAAACACAACAAACATTTAAACTATTTTCCATAGGTGTAATAACATCATATATATTTTTTAACAAATCGCCATTTTTCATAGAGATTCCACTAACCAAAATATTGTAATATTTGGAAAATTCCTGGTTTTTTAAGATATCAAAACGATATTTGATTAAATTTGCCAAGTTCACTAATTCATTTATGGTATCACCAGCTAGGAATACTTCATTACCACCATCTTGTGTAATCTTGATAATTCTTGCATCCCCAATAAACACAAAGTGAATCTCATAACCATTTCCCTTCATGGGTTGCCACCCGGTGTTGTTGGAATAAATAAAGCTCATCATAATTCCTTGATTATTTAGGAAGGAGATCCATTGATCTTCATTAAAAGTGACATTTTGATTATATTTGTATCCACAGAGTTTAACAACAGGAATATATTTTCTCTCTAAGGAAAATCCAATGCTGACCCATTTGGATTTGGATTTGTTAATGTAGTAAATTGTTTCATTAACGAGAGCTGCATTGCGCTTGTTACTAAACTCTTGTTGGCTTGTTGGTTTATACATTTTCAGTTGCTTGCTTGAAATAATGGTTGTAGAACTGTGGGTGAGTGCTTAAATAAGCAAGCGTGGTAGTGGGGATAATAAGCGTGGTAGTGGGGAGTAGTAAGAGTGGTGGGGGGATTTAAACACTAATCTTATAGATTTAAACATCATTTAGCGACTAACCATGAATGAGTGTAAGACAGAACTTTTTATCGACATTCAAGGATATAACAGTTCCTTTGGATACATTCCAAAAGAATTAGCGATTTATGATGGGATTCGTTGCTCAAATTATCTGTTTAAATCACCATTTCATAAAAATATGTTATCTGCTCTCGATCTCAAAATGGTTAAATGGGCCGAAGAGTATCATGGATTGGAATGGAATTTTGGAAATATAGAACTTAATGAAATTGATGATATTTTAAAGCATGTGTTAGAAGTTTACCAATCACCCAAAATTTACGTGAAAGGGAATGAAAAAATAAACTTCTTAAAAAAGTTTTTGGATGAAGATTTCATATACGCTATTCCCATTGGACAAGAACCAAAATTAAGTAAATTTAAGAAAATTCCAGAGTGTTATTTTCACAAAAATGTGAATCCATGGCATTGTGCATTAGCAAACGTAAAATTGTTATATAATTATAGACATTGTTATGAATAAAAACCTTTATTATTATATATTATTGAATTTTATTTATAATACAAATATACTTTGAATAATATATATCCTATTGAACATATAAACACTACTAACAATATACTTAATAATACTACACACACATTTGAATTACATTCTTCTTCTATACAAGATTTTCTATACAACTGATTCCATTCCTGTGTCACTATTGAAGTTTTATTGACATAATATAATCTTAACTTATACTGTACAATGGTAGAATCATTTATAATATTATCATCTATTTTGTAGGTAACTAAACCATTATTTATATTCATTCTTTTCCATGTTGAAGGCCAACTATCATTATTTACATTATTCACAGATAGACAAATAAATGCTTCTCGAACATTATGATCAACTTGTATGAACAAAGTATTGTTAACGAATGCTGATAGAAATAGAACTCCTACTGGTAGCATGGCCATTTTCAAACTAAAATATTTTTCCAGGGTTCTTATGTTTTATATTCATCATGAACTAAATCTTTTAGAATATCAATTACATTATTAACTTGGTCATCATCAGTCTTGGATTTCTCTTCCAAAATACTTATATGTTTGTGCCCCCAAGCTAAAGTTCTAAAAGAATCTGGAATTATATAGCGTTTATCATCTTTTGGAGACAAAGCAACCTTATTTTTTAATTGTGTAAACATGTCATGTAAAATTGAATGAAAAATATTCATTTTTCTAAATTTGATCTCAGAATTTTCAACTACGTCTTTATAATCTTGTTTAGTAATGGAATTTTCTATAACATATTTTTTAACTCCCTTTGCCTTTTTTTCAGATTTCTCTTCTAAATTTACACAGTAAGCTTTAGCCCCCGTTCCATAAAAACTTGAAATTGGTTTACCTGCAAATTCATCTTTCATTCGCCCTAATACTGATTTGTTTATAGTTAAATTATGTATATTGTTTTCATTGTAATTAGAAGTGTCAAATTTCTCTAAATTGTCTTGCATATCTTTATAAAAGTTTTCAGTCTCTACTTGCAAGATCAAACTGTCTGTATCCGTGTATAACAAAATTGCTTCGTCTCCATACTTGCTTTTAATATAGTCATAATAAAAATCATATAAAACGGTTTTTGATAATTCCAAGACTGTGAAGCCAACATAAACAGGTTTATTGTAAGTCACTTTTACTCTTTCCATTTGTATCGCAACCAAGTTTTCATTAAAGACCAAACGATTTTTAAAATTTGGTTTAGCAATCAATGTCTGCGCTCCTTGTTTTTTACCAATATTCTCCCAGTGTGTGATTAATCTAATGTCAACTCGCTTGTCAATGTTTTCTAAAGATTTACCGTAAATGGCATTATTAAATAATTTATAAGTATCCTTTTCCAACTTATTTTTAGATTTGTTCCTCATTTCGGTATTTAAATCGATGTATGGTTTAAGAAATGCAGCTTGCTTAAATTTAATAACTCTATGAATTTTAGTTAATTTTAATCCATTTTGAAGCACCTGTTTCAGATTTCGGTAATGAATAACATATTTTTCTTTATGGTTTAAATTACATATTAATTTCTTTTGTTTTGAACCTGGTGCACAAATATTTTCAGCCAAAAAAGGTAATTCGTTGTGTTTTACATGTAAATTTTGAGGATACTTTAAATCTACTTCCAAAACATACCCGAATTCAGCATCATCAGATATAGACATCACATCAAGGGCTTCAATTTCTTCATCGTTCAACCAAGAAAAATCACTTACGGGGAGACATTGACTCATACTATGTCCATACAAGTTAGTGGCATCCAAATACATTATAAATGAATTTGGTTTGCTTGAATCATAATTTTCCAAGAATTGATTATTAGCTTCAGCTTTTCGAACGCTGCAATGACAGACACCACCTCTTATACTATTTTTAAAAAAATGTATCATATCTATATCCGTTAATAATTCTAATTTAACATCAGTCATTTTTAACATTGAATCCCAACTTAAACCTGGTAATGTGTAATACTGTGCAGGATCTAGCTTAAAGTTATTTAAAGATATATTTCGAAAAGCTTCAAAAAAATCTGTTAATATGAGAACATCTGATAATAAATAAATTTTGGTATAATCCATAAGATTTTGACATTCAAATAAATTCCAAATAATAATTGCTCTATTGTAATCCGATGAACACATAGGTTCATCTTTAAGTTTATCATAAAAATGTTCAATAGCTGGGAGTTGATTTTCATGTAATTTTTCGAAAGAATCAACGTAAGAATAAGGATAAACACCTTTTTTTCGAATTTCATTGAACTGGTTAGGATCTTGAAAATATTTTTTTATTTCTATACATTGATTTGGTTCCAAGCTTTCACCAAGCTTTTCCAAGGAGGAACCAACGAAACGGAATGAATCTAAAAATCTCATTTTAACAAACAGTTTTTGTTCTTTATTATCCTTGTCTTTTACTTTGTCAACCAATATGGATTTTGAAAATGAAATATATTTTTCTTTGGTTTGTGCAAGTACATCAATATTATCTTCTTCACAGCACAATTGTTTAACAAATAAATGACTATCATAACCAGTTAAATTATGGAAAAAGATAGGTATAAAATTTGGAATTTTAAAATTTAGATTGCAGATACTGTGAGCTGCATTTCGAAATTTACCAGTTAAATGATCGTGATCCCTTACTTTTTCATTTTCTTCAAGTTTTTTATTACAAATATGACAAATTGTGCAATTTTTATAAGCCAGCTCTTCCTCATCTGATAAAGGAAGCATTTTCACTACAGGTTTAAGATGTTCATTATAAATTCTATGTACATGACCTTCAATTCGTTTACAAAATTCATCGGCTGCATCTAAACCAAAATATGAATCTAATACCGACAAAGAATCATCATATGAGCACTTAATGAAATAACAAAAAGCGTATGGTTCGTGTTTAAATGTATTTAAAGTATAAGAATTCTGTTCGTTTCCTGGTTCTTGATGCTGCAAAGGTTTTAAAAAGCATTCAAAGTCCGCATAGATAACAAATGGAACTTTTAGTTGTTTTTGAAAATTTTCAAACTGTAAAATATTTTCTGGTATATGCTGACCGTACTTATTAATTTTAATATCGTTGGTAGGAACTTTTGTAAACAAATAATTACAATCATGTGATTGATGTTGTTTTAATTTTTCCATCGAAGTAAAATAAATTAAACAACCATCACAGAAATATTTTTTATAGCTTGTTTTATTAATTTGAGATGATACTAATCTTGACATATCCTTAATCCAACAATAATGGTTGTTTTCACCTTCACTTATCAACAACAAATTTATGTGCGCTGGAAGTTTTTTACTGGTATAATGAAGAGGACCAACCACTTCATACTTGAATTTATTATCTTCATAAACACTCTCTAAACCGTAAACATTTATAGATATTTGATTAAGCGTTTCAAATTTATGTATATCCTTTAATTTCACAGGAAACTCTATTCCTTCAAAATTTAAATACTCAAAAGGATTTGGATATGAACTTGTTCTGTCAACATGATTTTCAGTTGGAAACAGTGCACTTATCACACTCCATGCAAAACAATGTGAATCATTATTTTTGATATTAACAACAGCTTTTTTATTCGAAATTTGTTTTGGTAATGGTATATACGATGAAGCTCTAATAGGATTAAATTTATTTATATTAAGCTCCAAATGTAATATTTTTTCCAATGCCCAACCTGATCCATTTTCTGTGAATATTGACACCTTCTCTTTAATTTCAGACAAAAATTGTTTATAAATATCAGATAAATCTGTTGTTGAAGTTATCATCTTATTTTTCGTATTAAACGATTTAGTTTCGATTGTCTCTTTTGTTTGTAAAATATATTGTCCAAATAGTTCTACATTAATCTTAACACTTTTATGCTTAACTAACTGTTCGGAAAGTAAACTTACAAATTTTTGTTGTACTTCATCAAAAAATTCTTCAATGTCCACATACTTTTTCGATGGCAGCAACATGTAAGACACAATCCTGTTTTTAAAAGCAGAAGTTAAAATTTTCACATTGTCATCACTTTTAAGTGCACTTTTATGTAGGTTTGACCGTAAATGCGCAGCAAGTTTATTTTTCACGTACCAAGTATCACAATCTTTACATCGCGATAAAGTAAGTTTAGGTATTGGAGGTCTGTCTTCTTTAATATCTTCTATTTTAGCTTTTTTCATGGACACATCACATACCTGGGTATTAGCCTTCCTTTTTTCTCGCGAACAAGATGGTCTCATGGCACACGATTCTCTTTTATGTCTATGCACGTTGGATTGATGCGTAAAACTCTTGTTGCATTCACTGCACTGATACATCTTGAGAACCCAGAAAACAGTTCTTTTGTAAAAATTCTTGGGATATTTTATCTGGTTTCACAACACTTTGCACAATACTGTTTTTGCAAACTAAACAATTAATATAAGTCAACTAACCGCTGAGGATATATACGTAACAAGGAGAAAGCACAACTGTCGAGCTCAAGGTGCGACTGCAGAACGAGAAGCGAAGATGTAAAAAAACGAAAAATATAAAAAACGTTTTTTTTTTTTTTTTTTTTGAGCCGCCATTTTTTTTTTTTTTTTTTTTTTTTGAGCCGCCATTTTTTTATATGCGCAGTAGACCAAAATGCGTACCACGCGCACACCGAGCGTGCTAGACATGCGCACGGAGTGTTAGGAGATGTACTTTAGTGTGTACATTCCAACTCACCCACTTTTAAGAATATAACTCCAATAGTGAAGCCACAAATAAAAAATTTGTTGTTTTGGGCGGGTCTACCGCTCTACATATGGGGTCTGTATTGACCTGTGTATTGTTCGAATTAGTACAACACTTGCGTTTTAACCGCACTTACCCTTTTGAGTAACGCGCTGTAATACGATGAAATGAGTGAAGCTTTGTGTAATGATGTTTAACGATTTAGAGTGGGGGGATTTGGTGGTGGTGGGATGCTGTAAATCCATGGATTAATGAATAATACTTCTAATTATTTGTTTGACATTTATAAAACATTTATTAAAATACAGGTTTACTTTTGAACAAAAATAACAATATGTTTATCTACATTAGTCTACTTTATGTTTCTATAGCACATGAAACATGATTTCTGGGATACAGGAGGACCATCGAATTGTGTGCTCCAGTCAGGACGATTGTAATGTATAAAACATGGCAATTTAATTTGAAGATCAAAACTTGATTTATAAGACATTGGTAATTTTCCCCATACATCCAAGAGTTCCAAAGGATCTGCATAATTAATTAGATATTCCAAAGGTAACATTTCTAGTTCTTCTGTAGTAAAATCTATCAAGGTTTTCTTTCCGCTTACATGACTAAACATTACATTTGCTGTTGGACAAGACATAGTTTTTTTGCAGTCTTTTCCTTTTTTGCTTCCAATTCTTGAACTTTCTTTCTCTGTTGAGTTCGAAACTTTTTTTTAGCACTCTTAGATAGATTGGGAGGTGGATTGATTATTATTAAATTGTTTTCTATGTACTCTTGTGGATTATAGCTTTCGCAATGTTCTGTGTCCCATGAATAATCAATAGGGACTGCTACAGACATCGTTGTGAATTGTGTTAAATACTGCAAATATTGAGAATTAAAGTGGTGTGGCGGGTAGGAGGAATGGATTTGATATAAGAGTGGTAGGATTTGGTAGTGTGAAGAGTGCGTGTTGTGGAATGGTTTTAAGCTCCTGAGAGGAGAGGGGAGCGGAGAGGGGAGCGGAGAGGGGAGAGGAGAGGGGAGAGGAGAGCGGAGTGGGGGGATTTTGGTGGGGTGAAGAGTGGGGTGATTTTGGTGGGGTGAAGAGTGGGGGGATTTTGGTAGTGTGAAGAGTGGGGGGATTTTGGTAGTGTGAAGAGTGGGGGGATTTTGATAGTGTGAAGAGTGGGGGGATTTTGGTAGTGTGAAGAGTGGGGGGATTTTGGATTTGGATTGGCGAAGAGTGGGGGGAATTGGATTTTGGATTTGGATTGGTCCAGAAACTGTGAAAACTAACTACTAATTTGCAGTTTCTCGTATCACTGCAGACAAAACGAAATATTTCCTGGTTATAGCTAACTTACCTTTAGAGATAGTGTCAAATATTTATGACATTATTTCAAACCCTCCACAATCTGATATGTACAATAAACTGAAAGAAATTCTAATCAACAGGTTAACTTCAAGTGAAGAAAAAAGACTTGATGACCTTCTTTCTGGCTCCGAAATGGGTGACCGCAAGCCTTCAGATTTTTATAGAGAAATGCTTAATACAGCTGGTGGTTCACAGATGGTTAGCCAGGAATTGCTGCTTAAATTGTGGAAAAGACGCTTACCAAAAACAATTTTGGCAGCATTGACTGCATCTGGTAGGAAAGTTGTCAATGAACTTTTAGAAATAGCCGACAATATATGGGAAACTTATCGACCAACTTCTATTTTTAAAAAAGTTTCTGAAGTTGAAACACAGCACCTTGTCGATCGATCAGTTCCCTATATAGGTAATTCATCTACCGTTCCAAACGAATTAATGAAAGCTTTTTCTGATTTTTCAATTAATTGTCAAAATCTTATTCATTCCATGTCTCAAAAACAACAATCTATGGAACAACAAATTAATTCACTTCAAAATCAATTGTCACACTTTCAAAATTTTTCTAACACACCTAACAGAAATCAAAATAATCAATGTGTTTCCTGTAGAAGTCGCTCTAACAGTCGTTCTCGGTCATCCTCAAAAAATCGCGTATGTTTTTATCATAACAAGTTTGGAAAAAGAGCATTAAAATGTCAAGGACCTTGGTGTATGCTATACGAAACTTTTCAGTCTAAAGAAAATTCAAAAAACATGTAAAAGTTTCGACAGCAGACAGTGGGATAGTAAAATATAAAAATCGCCGCCTCTTCGTGTTTGACGATTCTAACAAACTACAGTTTTTGATAGATACCGGTGCAGATGTATCTGTTATTCCTCGGGATGTATTTTCAGATCTGAAAAAAAATAAAGATTTTTTTTTAACTGCCGCTAATGGTACTCCCATTACAACTTATGGCAAAAAGTTTATAAAAGTAAATCTTAAGCTCAGACGCAACTTCCCATTTATTTTTACTGTAGCTGATATTAATCGTCCCATCATTGGCGCAGATTTTCTGGCCCATTTTGGTTTGCTAGTAGATGTTAAAAACAAATGTCTCATTGACTCTGAAACTACTTTGATTTCAAAAGCTTCTTTAGTTAATTCAGATGTTCCAACTCCCAAACTATTTGCTGTCGAAACAAAATATACCCAACTTCTTAGAAAATACCCTAAACTTATTTCTTCACCAGATTTTGTGCTACCTGCCAAACATTCAATTAAACATCATATTGTCACTAATGGAAATTTACCTTTTTGTCGTCCACGTCGTCTCGACTCCATTAAATTTAAAATTGCCAAAGCTGAGTTTGAACAGATGGTTGCACAAGGCATTTGCCGACCATCCTCTTCTTCAGTAGCTTCCCCTTTACATATAGTGCCTAAAAAAGATTCTTCTGATTGGCGACCATGCGGGGATTATCGTTTTTTAAATGGAGTCACGACACCAGACAGGTATCCATTACCACATATTCAAGATTTTAACTTGCATGTCCATGGCAGTACCATTTTCTCAAAAATTGACTTAGTGAGAGCTTATCATCAAATACCGGTAGCGGAGGAAGATATTTTCAAAACAGCTATCACTACACCTTTTGGTCTTTTCGAGTTTCAACGAATGCCTTTTGGTTTACGAAACGCTGCCCAGACTTTCCAAAGATTTATTAATGAGGTAACTCAAGGACTCGATTTTATTTTTGTTTACATTGACGATATTTTAGTAGCAAGTAAAAATGAGGACGAACATTTTCAACATTTAAATATTTTATTTGAGCGACTCGATCAATTTGGAATAAGTCTCAAACCTTCAAAGTGTGAATTTGGAGTAGCAAATTTAAATTTTTTGGGACATTCCATCTCTGAAAAAGGTATTTCACCTTCAGAAGAACGCATAAATGTAATTAAAAATTTTCCGACACCAAAGACACTGAAACAATTGCAACGATTCATAGGAATGATCAATTTCTACCATCGCTTTGTACCGAAAATGTCAGAAATACTAATTCCTTTGCATAAACTCTCAGTTGACTTGCAAAATAATAAAAATAAAAATATAAGCGATTGGCCAGAGGAGTGTGAGAATAGTTTTAACAAAGCGAAAACTCTACTTGCTGAAGCAACAATTCTAGCACATCCTAGACCTAGCGCCAAACTTTCGTTGACAACAGACGCTTCTAGTACGGGCATCGCTGCTGTACTAGAACAAACTTATGATAATTTTTCGCAACCTATTGCGTATTTTTCAAAAAAACTTAGCCCTTCTCAGCAAAAATACTCTACTTTTGATCGCGAATTGTTAGCCATTTATGCAGCAATCAGACATTTTCAACATTTTTTAGAAGGTAATGAATTCTTGACTTTTTGTGACCATAAACCTTTAACTACAATTTTTCAGTCCAAAGCAGACAGAAGTCCACGTCAATTTCGTTATTTAGAATACATTGCTCAGTTTACAACTGATATTCGATATATCAAAGGAAAATCAAACGTCATTGCTGATACTCTCTCACGCATACATGACAACATGGGATCTTTAGATATATTTGACATAGATATCTGTTCTTTAAAACAAGCACAAGATGCGGACAAAGAACTTAAAACATTAATTCAAAGTCAAAATTTAAACAAAAACTGCAAATTTATATTAAAAGAGGAAGAAGTTTATTTCACCAAAATTAAAGTTTGGTGCGAAGTTTCTTCGACGAATAAAAGAATTTATATACCAAAAGAACTTAGATTTACGATTTTTCAAAACTTGCATGGCATATCTCATCCTGGCATTCGCGCTTCAAAAACATTAGTAGGTTCACGATATTTTTGGCCTAAGATGAATTCAGATATTCATCAGTGGGTTAAATGTTGTCTAGGTTGTCAGACTTCTAAAATCAATAAACATACAAAATCTCCTATAGGTAAATTTGACATTCCAAAAGGTCGTTTTGAACATATTCACATCGATTTAGTCGGTCCTCTAGTTCCTTCAGGAGGATGCACGTATATTCTTACAGTTATTGAAAGAGTCACTAGGTGGACAGAAGCCTATCCTCTATCTAACATATCAGCACAAACTGTGGCAAAAACTCTCTATACACACTATTTTTCACGTTTTGGCGTAGCACATACAGTAACTCATAACCAGGGAACTCAATTCGAGTCAGCATTGTTCTCAGAGTTTAGTAAACTTCTTGGTATTCATAGAATACACACAACAACATATCATCCGCAGAGCAATGGAATGATTGAAAGATTTCACAGAACTTTAAAAGCGGCTCTAACAGCTAGAGGAAATAGAAATAGGTGGAAAGATGAACTACCATTAATTCTCTTAGGTCTAAGATCGGCAATAAAGGAAGACCTTCAATGTTCACCTGCAGAACTAATGTATGGTCAACCTTTATGATTGCCCGGAGAATTTTTTACAACTTCTCACGAAATCATTGACACTTTTCCTATCTTGATCAGTTTACGCGAATGTTTTGCTAATTTAAAGCCAGAAGCAATTAATAGGCATAACCTGGAGAAACCGTTTGTGTGTCACGATTTAAAAAATTCAAATTACGTGTTCATTAAAGTAGAAGGCAAAAAGTCATCTCTTTCGCCGTCATACGAGGGTCCTTTTAAAGTAATTAAAAAATATCCAAAATCATTTGTTATTTTTAAAGATAATAAAGATGTAGTTGTTAGTATAGACAGAATTAAACCTGCTTTCCTGTTGGCGGAGCATGATGAATCTGTTATTCCAAATAAAAACGTAAAAAAAGTTTCTTTCGCATTGAATTCTGTTAACGTTTAAAAATTTGATGAAATTCTTTTTATTATTTATTTTTTTTAGAGAGGGGAGTATTTGTGGCGTACCACTTGCTCAGTACACGATCCCACAAATTGTTATATGTACCAGTTAATGTTTGGTAGAAATACCTTTTGGTAATATAAAAACGAAGTAGTTTTAGAAAAACAAAAGATAAGGATAAATAATTTAGAATAAAAGAGATGACAAAATTGTTAGCAGCTCTGTTAAAGATATGTTACAAAAGTTAAAAATAAAACAACATTTAATCAAAAAGTAGTAATATTTCATCAGCGTAGAACTCCCATATCTAGAGGTAACAAATAATCCAATCCAAATTCTTCTTCCACATTACTCAGATAATATATATATATATCCTCCGCATTAATTCGCCCTCAACAATATATAATATTTAAAAAGAACCAAATCTATTTGGGTGTCTTTATTAATTTGAATATTTTGAATGGATATTTTCTCGAAAGTCTATTTTAATATTTTTTATTAGCTAGTATGCCATGGAAAATATAAGGTTCTAAAATAAATTTGACCAATGCGTACCACTGTCTTACTTAAGGTGGACACAAGCTAATAGCTCGGTTAATTATGGAATTTCATTTTTGGCGTGTTGATGCAGTCACAACGCACATTTCCACTGTTTTAAAATTTTTTCTACCTCATAGACGTACGTTTTCATAGTGGTTAAAAGAAAATTATTTGATGTGCTTTGGGACCCTTTTAATTAAAAAAAAATTAGATATGAATTTGCTACCTCCTGAAACCCGAATACGACGCTTGACAGAGTTGCGTCAACATGGGCTTTAAGCTTTTTGTTTAACGCTATATTTTAACGTTGAAAGTTGTGTATTTTTCCATTTTTACCTAACATAAGGAGTTTTTTACATCTTTTTGTTTTTTATTGCCTTAAGTCTTTAACAACCCTAAGCAACACATTGACTTTAAGAGAAATTATAAGTAAGTAATAAAACAGTATCAAAATTGGTAATAGATTTAAATATTAAAAATAAATAAATACGTTTTAGCATTTTAATAAAATCCTTCATTAAATGGGTGAAAATATAGTAGACTATTTAACCAGGCGATTCCAAACGTTTCGAGTAGTCAGTACACGTTGGTACTGACGACCGACGTTGGTACACGTTTCTAAAAAACATATTGTTGAAAATCAGCGACCAACATTTAATGCTAGTCGCCAAGAAATGAGCCGCTGAAATTTAACCATAGCGTTTTTAAAAACGTGTGCAAATGGATTCGCCAGCGACTCAAAAACTAAACATTTGCAGGCCCTTGTTTCAATAAAATTGATGCCACACAGAAAAAATTACGCAAAATCTCATTTAAAGTGTGTATGTTACAGATAATTATTATAATGTGTCGATTATACTACGCCGTTAAATATTACGATAAAAAGTTTTTCTCGCATTTTTTCAGTGTCAGGTAAATTTAAACAAAAATAACATGGTAATTTTGATAACTAGAACAGAAGGGTTTTGATAGGAACGTTTGATTGAAAAACTTTCATTCGAAGACTTTTCAGACATTCCTTTAAGGTCCAAGAACTAGTTCCAGTTTTAGTGAAATTTTAACGATATAAATTGTTTTAGGAGCAGAAAAAGTTACACCTTTAGGGGCGTGTCTGTAAGTTTAGCTCAGAAACAAACGAAAACATGCTCTTTAATTAGAAAACCAAAAATATCAAAAACTCCTAATATTATACTAAATTAAAGAAAAACACTTTAATATTTGTAGAATGAGAATTTAGAGTTCTCTAAACCACCTGAAGATGCCTTATATAATAAGGACTAAACAAATGATAGTAAAACAAGCTATTCTCCGGACTATATGTCCCTCCGAGTGCTGGATTACATACCAAAATTTGCCGTATTTTCTTCTAACAGAGTTAGATTGTAAAATACGTTTTCAGAATGCAAGAAACTACCAGGAAGAAGGAAACTTTTTCTTTAGTTAGGATGTCGTCACCTGCAGACCGGTTTCGAACTCTTTGGTTCTCATCAGTACAAGATAGATATAGGCGCTGCCTATGTCTTACTGCTTATACAGTTCGACATCACAGCTTCAAAAGGATTTACTTTTTCCGAAGGAAGGTATGTTCGTCTATCTTGTACTGATGAGAACTAAAAGTTTCCTTCTTCCTGGTAGTTTCTTGCATGTTAGAAGAAAATACGGCAAATTTTGGTATGTAATCCAGGGCTCGTAGAGACATATAGTCCGGAGAATAGCTTGTTTTACCATCATTTGTTTAGTCCTTATTATATAAGGCATCTTCAGGTGGTTTAGAGAACTCTATATTCTCATTCTACATATTTACGTGTACACCTGACAAGTGACAAGTAGACTTCATTCAACTTTAATATTTGTTATATTACTCTTGCGCTTAATTTTTGACCACGCCTCTGTACAATATACGAACTTAAGCATAATCTCGACACCATTAGTGGACATCCCTCTAAATGTGGGCAATATATCTTTTGTTTAGACTTGGTAATGTTTCGTGTTAGAGCGTGACAACAATTTAGCAAAAATAAATTTTAAAAAAGTTCTACTACTGTAACATACATTAGTAATAAGAGTATCTATTATCTATTTTTATCGTTTTCTTATCATATAAAAAACTGTACAAATAAAGTTACAGACCCCTATATCAAAGCGTTCACCGATCTTATACACATACGTACATTTTCGGAGCCCCAATCGTAATTTCAGCAACTACTTTAAAACATAAAATAATCATAAAAGTAAATTATTTACACACGCTTAAATCTTCCGTATTATTGACCTCCTTACCTTGTTGCCATATTTCAGAGGCATAATAGTACGGAGAGCATGTGGAGGCAAATTCGTCAGTACCGTTAATTAAAGTGTATATGCGTATAAAACGGTGGCGCCCCGTAGATAAAATATTGTGAACTGCATTGTATAACTGTACATGTATATCGACCCAAAAAGCCTCCGAAGAAAAATTTGTGAAACTTCTTCTGCTGACTTAAATCTACAAATAAATCCATTATACACGCAAATTCGCTTTGGCCTCCGATTTTGGAGGCGTGTTCTATGAAAGCATATATATTTTGGAGGCGTATAAGACATTTTGCATATATATATATATATATATATATATATATATATATATATATATATATATATATATATATATATTAAAAAGAGCAGAGGACCAAGGACAGACCCTTGAGGAACCCCAGAAGTAATTGGCAAACTTGAAGATACATTACTTTTAAAAATTACAGACTGTTGACGGTCCGACAAATATGATTTGACCCAATCCAAGATCTTTCCCCTAAAACCATAGCTTTGAAGCTTGCCGAGCAGTACTCCGTGATTCACACAATCAAAAGCTTTCGTGACATCACAGAATACTGCAGCGGCAATCTCTCTATCATTAATTAGGAGATAGAGGTCATTTAAGAAAGAAAAAATAGCATCATTAGTATTTCTTTGTGCCTGAAACCCAAACTGATACTTGTTTAAAATGTGATGTGCGTTCAAAAAATCAATAATACGTCTTTTGACGAGTTTTTCAATAATTTTTGCCAGTGTCGGAAGCAATGATATGGGCCTAAAATTTGAAACAGTATTAGGATCTCCCCCTTTGAAAAGTGGTAAAACTCGGGCATCCTTCAAACATGCTGGAAAATTCCCTGAAATAAAAGATAAATTTATTACTTCCGCTAGTGTACCCAGGGCTATATCCGGAAGAGCAAGAAATATTCTTAATGATACATCGTCCCATCCAATAGCCCTTTTATTTTTGATTTCTTTAAATACATTTTTAATTTCATCTATGTCAGTAGGAGAAAAAAAAGGAGTCATTGACTGAACTATTATGTAAAAACTCCAAGGCATTACGTTTCGGATGGATTTGACTTGACAAGTTAGAAGCTACAGAACAATAAAAAGAATTAAATTGACTCGATGTGATGCTAGTCTCAGGTATAGCATTATTTCTCCAACTCAAATCCTTAACTATTTTCCACGTTTCTTTTTGTTTATTACTTGAATGATTTATGCGATCGGAAAAGTATACCTGCTTGGCCATCTTAATAACTTGCCGGTAGATGTTTCTATATTTGTTATAATATTGCATAAAAACATTGCTGTTTAATAAATGTTTTCGGAGCTGATGCAAGGAACGCATATTACGCGCAGATACTCTCACACCTTTAGTAATCCAAGGTTTTCCAGTATAATTCCTCAAAATCCGTACTGGGAAACAAATATTGAACTTATTAGTCAAAACAGTGTGAAAAGAAGTAAGTGAATCACTAGAACGAATAACCCTTTGCCAATCAACTCTCTCGCAGAGTTGTGTAAATTTTCTAAAATTATAACCGGTATACAATCTTCCATGCCGTTTCTTGACCTTTGTATCTTTAAAAAGTATTTGAAATTCACCAAGAATAGCCTCATGATCCGACAATACCGCATTTATTACACTACATTGAATTAGACAATCATTGGAGAAGTTAGAACAGCAATAGTCTATTAAAGACGACCCCCTGTTTGTTATATGGGTTGGTTTGTTAACATGCATGTTTAGACCAAAGGAACTGAGTAAATTTGAAATCAATACAGCATTAATGTGCGATTTATTATTGTAATCTATGTTTAAATCACCCGCTAAAATAAGTTTACAGTCTCTAGGAAGAAAAGATATAAGCAATTCCAATCTAGATATAAACATGCGGACATCAGTATCTGGTGGTCTATACAAACAAACAATTAAAATACTAAGTTTTGGCATTTTTGCCATAGAAAATTCAAACTCACTTTCCACTAATAAATGATTAAAATTTTCAACATTTACAAAAGAATATGATTCCAGTACGGACTCTCACTAACACCGCAGTACCCCCGTGATTAAAATTAGTTCTGGAATACTTCGAAAGAACGACGTAGTTAGGTAATTGGCTCATCCTTATGTAGCCAGTGTTCAGTAAAAAGCAATATGTGAGGACTATCTCTCTCCTCAACATAAATTGATAATTCATCGACTTTATTTCTTATTGACTGGATGTTAAGAAGCATTATTGATAAAGTCGAGTCGTTACTCCCTCTAAAAAAACACTGCTATCGGATTGCTCACCTCCGTCATAATTTTCAAGCTCAGTCACAGTATTCATTAACAAGATAGGCTTTTCAGAAAAAGAGAGAAGCATTTGTGAACATAAAAATTTACATAAAAGTTTCTAACTATTATAAGACGGTTCCGCATACATAGATCTTTCATTAGCTTGCATAAAACTATCTACTGAAAAAAATACAGAATTATTTAAGTCATTTTGTACACCAGTCTGAACTGTTAGATTATTTTTATATATCAATCTATTTAACACCCGTCTATTACAAGCAAATGAAGATCCGATTACAATTAAATTAGTTTTTTCTGAAATGAGCAACAAATTCTCAACATGCTCCTTCTCAATAGTTTCCCTTCTCAAAGCATTTTCGCATCCTATAAATACGGTTACAAAATCTTCCTTGGTAAAATTGCGACTCATACCTATAGAATCTGAAAGTATTTCACGAAACAAAATTCCCGTCCTGTATTGGGAATTTACATCATATTTAGAATGCGAAAACCTTTTAAACAAATTACCGCAACCAGTAACATTATCTCTGTCACCTATAACCAATAATTGTTGCTTCCTTGCTACACTTTTTTTATCCTGTTCTTTGATTGTCACTCTTGCTTCCACAACCTTTGAACTCTTTACCGTTTCAACCATAAGAGCAGTCCCAGCATTTCTCAATTGACTAAGTTCGTTAGTGAATCTATTGTTTTCTTCTTCTAACATTCTAATAGAATCCACCATATTCCTAATAATGTCGTTAAGATCTTTGAGATCATTTTTTATTTTGGTGTAATCGCTTGTTAACATGCGTAACTCCTCCTTCAATTTCAAGTTATTTTTATTCAACACAGAAATTTCCTCATTTAATTTATTAAGCTCTTTACATTTTTCTTTAAACTGCTGCATGTATTTATTTTCAGTTTCCAATACATCATCCGTAAAATCTTTAGTCTGTTTACTTTCATGTTTAAGTTGGGTATCCCTTTCCTTCATATCGTTAATCAATTTTTCAATCTTAGCTTTTAAATTCTTCATTTCAGCATTATGTTTTAAGTTTAGATCTTCTAAAACCTTTTCCCTGTCAAAATTGGCTTCTTTTAGTTTGTTATTCAATTTATCTATTATTTCATTTTCTGTAGCTTTATTATAAAATTCAATGCATTTATCTGAACATAAAATTTTATGTCTCTCAATTACCTGAAACGTTGACCTCTCAGTACATTTTTTGTGGAAGATGTTCATACATTCGACGCAATAATAATTGCCTGTTTTCTTTGCTTTTGTGCAAAAGGGCATAAAGTGTTTCACCAGCTTTTTCGGAGAGCTCGTTTTAATCAGAGATCATTTTAATCCAAAATTTAAATAATATAATATAATTATCCTCAAAAATATCTTTTTTAGAATTGCCAGGACAATTTCATTGTCAAGTAAAATAAAATTATTGCCTAATTATTTTCATTTTATGTAGTAGGTTGGTGGACCCCCGCAAAATAAACCGCGGACCCCTAGGGGTCCGCGGACCACCATTTCACTGCTCTAGGGGGCTGAAAAAGTTAAATTACATAAAAAATAGATTTATTAACCAATACCTAAAATTTGGTGTCTCTATCTTTATTAATAGCAAAAATATTTGACAATACCAAGAATTTTCGGACATCATGTATATAACGGCAAGAATGTAGCAGTTTTGACCCTTTATAATAGTAAAGCCAATGTGAACAAGATCGTTATAACATGTTCGAACAAGCTGTCAGCTTTAAACTTCGACTAATACACTGTTATATAGTTTTGAAACAAGCTGAACAGTTTGTTTTAGACTTGGGGAATGCATAGATTATATAGATACCTTTTAAATCATGCATAATTTTATCTCTGTTGCCAATTAAAAAAAATATATTTACAATGGCGGTCGCGAATATTTGAAATTTTGAGCTTAAAATTAGTTTCTCCCATCACATTTATGAAGCTAAAATTTAGTTAAAAACTACGTCTAAAAAGTTGGACAGGAGGCCTTTTCGAAGTTGCAACATTGGAGAACCACACTGATATATACCAAAAATATTTGGGATTGTCCATCTATACTGTCGTTAGTTTGATTCATTGCAAAAGGAAAAATTGGTAAATGTAATTAAACATGCCACTATTTGCTAAATTTTGCTGCCCCTAAAAAGTTTGCTTGCTAGGGCCCTTAAGACTGCTTGGAAAATAGCAAAAAACAGCATGCAGTCTAGTTTAAATTTTGATTTAATTGAATACCCAAGAACCTAATATCATCTAATTGTTGTATAGTATGTATGTATGTATATCCACCAAAAGTTTAATTTAATTAAGACCAGTTGTGGTTACATTGAATATTAAAAATTGTAAGTTTTCCTTTTTCTGCCTAAAAATATTTAATTAATATTTTAGGAAGAATGTAGTTATGGCACTAGATTGTAGGAATTATGTGAAACTATCTAATTATTAAGGATCATTTTGGTGCCAAAGTCTTGTAGTGCAATACTTACAATATTTTCGTAGCTCTGTCCAAATATAGTTACGAAGTTAACACCGAAATAAAATGTCACGAAAGCAAGTATTCGGTGCTGTAGTTGAAATGAAGGCTACAATAAAAGTTTTTTTTTCATTTTACGTCAAATAATCCTATTTTGTAAAATCATTTGGATTTTATGCATTTAATAAGACTTAGAGCAAATAATTTAAACATAAGTTGGCCAAGTGCAAATCGGTGGCAAGTACGATCTGCGAGGTTAATTGTTTGATCCATGTTTAGTTCTGTTCTATAATTAACTGCAACTTAAGAACGATTAACTAGCATCTAGTAAGTTATCAGCATTTTAAAAAAAGATTCTAAAATAAAGTTTAAGTAGCTTAGGGTGTTTTAATGGAAAATACCGTAATTTAAATATTTTTTCGTTATTTTTATTCAATTTCTGAGTTACAGGAATTCGGCAGATATTTCTTAAGAAAGGTTAGAGGGTGCCAAATTTAAATTTGATTGATTTTACGTAAATATATCTTAAAAATCTTATAATCCCACAACAGATTAAATTTTAATTTTGTAATCATTTTTAAGAAATTCTCTGTGAACTTTATAGGATACCTACTCTGAATAGAGAACCATCAAAAACTTACAGAATACAAAGTCATCAACGCGTACAATCCGATCGGTACTGCATTACATAGGTGAATAAAATTTGTTAAGCTAGAACCTTCCTGGGTGTAAGTGTAATGCCTAAAACAAATAAAAACAATGGCCAATTTTTCGCCTAGATCATGTCATTACGAGATGGTCTAGTCAAGCTATGGTTATGTCAAAATTAAGTTTGCTTAGGAAAATACATGATTTTATACTTGAGATTTTACTACTAATATTTAAGACCAATAGGGCAAAAAGAATGCCCTTTCTCTAAAATATCATTTTATACAATCGCGCTCTAAACAAAATGTTTTCAATTTTATTACACTGATATTAATCGAGATATTTAGACACTAACAAGGTCACGGTTTAAGCACGGTGCACAGTATAAGCAGGCACTATACTATGATATTGCACTATTGCACACGGAGCTTGACGTCACTTAAGAAATCACTAGTGTATGTACTTCTGAACTAGATCAGCGACGAGGCAACATTGGGCTATTTAGTATCAATATTTTTAATTTCTCAAATTATGCATCGAGTATAGGAGTAATGTCGCCAAATGGATGACTTTGACCCGACAGCAAGGCATTTTAAATAACAACTAGAAATATTTTCGACAGGAAACAATAATGTTTACCTGTCCCGTGTAGATATTGAAAGCACATGCAAGTACATATTGTACTAATACAAATTCAACCCTACCAATTTCTTTCTGGTCGTGTATTACTGCATGGCCGAGACACCGTATACAGACAGACAAGTAGAGGCACTCTCGGTCAAGGTCTAATCCGGAATCCGGCCACAGTGGCCCTTTAAAAACTATTAATTTTGCAAAGCATAGATATTCGATTTTTATTTTGTTATTTGTATCAGTTGTTTTTATTTTGTTATTTGTAGTCGTCGTGTTAAAATGTCTCGTATAACATACGGTTCGGTTGATGGGTGTTACACTAAAATAAGTACAGGACTTCCATTTTCCCGCTTTTCTAATAGGAATATCAAGAGACAAAAAGTATGTAAAAAAATCCTACGATTAAAATTTTGCAAAACATGAATACATAGGCATGCATTAATATTTCTCATTGATTAAAATTATGTAGTTTTTTAAGTAGTACATAGTAGGAACAGGATTATTTAATTCATTTTATGAAAAAATCAAAATAGCTTTCTTCGCGAAATAAACCAATTAAAATTACTTTCAAGATTTTTAATAAATTATTTTATATAAGAATTTGTAATATATTTTTTCTACGAATGTCATTAAAAACCTTTATTGTATGTTCAATAGTAATTTCGGAACATGGTGCATTGTGTTTTACACATTTTCATTGTGCTTCAATCACCATGGTGATTGAACTACAAAGTTCCCATTGTGCACGGGTATTTTTTACAAAGGTGGCGTTGACATCCAAAATCTTTATAATTTTTATTTGTGGAATGTCAGATTGACATTTTTTGACATCTTAAAAGGAAAAATATTACTAATCCCATTTTATGTAACAGTAACATTCGTAGAAAAATTATAGTGTAAAACTCGCATGGAATGACCATTTCCTACTCGTATGATTTGCAGCATTCGCCTGCGGCTCATGCTGCAAACGTCATACTCGTAGGAAATGCATGTCATTCCATGCTCGTTGTACAATATACTATTTCCTACGACCACCTATGAAAGTGAGAAAAAAAGCACGGTTAACTTGGCGAGAAAGTGCCTTATATCACACGCGTGTTGAAAAGTACTTGTCAATATGACATTGAAATAGATGGTGCCAATTTCATTTGATTTATTTTCAGCACACTTGATAAAAATGTTAGTGTTGAAAGTGAGGGTTTTAAAAGACCGAAATTGAGGTTTTTTTGTAAATATTTTTGTGGTCGTAGGAAAAATATTGTACATTACTCGTGTGAAAGTAATTTTCGCACACTCGTGGGATTATCGCACTCGGCTGACGGCTGTCGCCTCGTGCGACAACATTCCCACTCGTGTGAAAAATGTCACTTTCAACAGTTGTTATGTAATATACTATAGATTTTGTATTGTTTTAAAATCATATTACATGTATAGTGGGTATAGTTTATTCTAAGTATATACTTGAATTGTAGCCTTGGGAATTGGCCCTTAGGGAATTGTATAGTGCTTCCAATGGAAAGTGAAACCGCAAAAAAAAGTAACGCAGCCGACACCTTTGACGCAACAGTGCCGATAAGGTCTAGCCATAGGCGTCCCAAAATACTCTAACCAATTGAAGATGGGACACCATAAAAAGTTTTAACGTTTTAACCAAGTATTATTTATAAGTATATCAAAACCTAACTGAATCTGCAAAAACGATGTTTAACCATAGAAATAATTGTATTCATGGGCGTACAGTCGACCGATTATTAAGACTTTAATTTAATGGCATAAATACGTTGTCTTTTTATGATCGTTTTGTAGTAAGTGTAACTTATTATATTTACACCGTCGTCCGCTCCCCAGGCGCGCACGTATGGGCGTACCTTTACGACGCGCGGTTTTTTTTATCTAAGACATCCCACGTAGACTTCAAGCCTAAGTACTAACGTACCGTGGGTGTCTGAAAAGAAGGGAATTGTAGTCTATTAACACGGGACTTGAAGGATTGGAGGTTGGGACGGGAAGGGAAAACATCTGCAGGCAGTTTTTTCCATGATCTGGAGACCCTGGGTATGAACGAGCGAGAGAAGTGGTCTGTTGTAGGCTTTTGTAGCTGGACAGTAAAGGGATGCATACGTGACGCGCCTCTTGTTGTTCTGTTGGGGACATTCAAGGGGGAATAATACCGGCTAGTTCTTCAGAGCAAAATCCGTGGAAGTAGCGGTAGAAAAGGGATAAATCCCCTACAGCGCGCCGATGAGCCAGAGAAGGGAGTTTTCTCGTGAGGGCTGGGTCATTGATAAGTCGAATGGCTCTCCTTTGGATAGAATCAAGGATCTTAAGTGTCGAAGGTGATGCCGCTCCCCATATGTGGGAGCAGTACTCTAGATTAGGTCATATTTCGGAAACATAGAGAGTGTATAAGTTAGAAGAGGAGAAGTATTTTCTGGCTCGAAAAAGAAAACCAAGCTTTTTAGCTGCCGATGTGGCTACTGAAGTAATGTGTTTGTGGCAGCTGAGATCATGTTCAAAAGCGACTCCAACAAGATCGAATGTTTCATTGTTTTGTAGGGCTTGGCCATTCATGTGGATGGGGTAAGCGTTGCCAGATTTTTTGCGTGAGAGGGCGCAAGACTGGGTTTTGGAGGCGTCGAACTGAACAAGGTTCTTGGCACCCCAGTCTAAGATTAACTGAAGATCTTGGGAAAGGGATAGGTACATAGATCTGCGTCCATAATCCAACTCCTGATTCGAAACTTGTCTGGAAAAATGAATAATGGAGTGAAGAGTACTATCGTCAGCATAACTGTGGATGGGGTTAGAAGTTGAAGAGAGCAGGTCATTAATGTGAAGAAGAAACAGGGTTGGTGCCAGGACTGAACCTTGGGGGACACCAGCATTGATAGGATGGAAGTTAGATGAGTGACCGTCAACCACAACCGATATGCGCCGATTAGAGAGGAAGCTGACGATCCAGGTACATAGTTTGGTAGGAAGACCGTAAGAAGGTAGTTTTTTGAAGAGTGCGGCATGCCATACTTGGTTAAAGGCCTTGGAGATATCGAGAGCAACAATCTGAGATTCGCCATGAAATTCAAGAGACTTGTTCCAGTTATGTGTGACAAAGCTAAGGAGATCAGCTGTGGATCTTTGGTGACGAAATCCGTACTGTCTGTCATGGATGATTTTGTGTTTTTCTAGATATTTTAGAATTTGCAAGTTGATTACTTTCTCCATGACTTTGTTGACAACGGAGAGAAGAGAGATAGGTCTATAATTGGATGGAAAAGACTTGGAACCTTTCTTCGGGACACGCTGCACACGAGCAGTCTTCCAGCCATCTGGGAAGATACCCCTGTCATAAGAGATCTGGAAAAGGCGAGTTAAGATGGGTGCAAGTTCTGGAGCGCATTTTTTTAGAACAAATGCTGGTATGCCATCCAGACCAGAGGACTTTTTGGTGTCAAGGGATAGAAGAATTTTTTGAACTTGTTTGACCTTAAGTATTATATCGGGCATTTTGTGGGGTACAGACTTAGCGGTTGGAAGAGCGAAATTGGGGGGAGGGATCAGGGTGGAATTGGCAGCGAATTGTTTGGCGAATAGTTCTGCTTTCCCTTTAGAGGTGGAAATAACTTCGTTGTCAGAGGTCAGGGGAGGAAAAGTGCTTCTACAGAAGTTCTGACTAATGTTTTTGGCAAGTTACCAGAAATATTTGCCGCCGTTGGGACAGGAAAGCACTTGATCTTTTATGCGGTTGTTAAAAGCGTTTTTGGACTCTAAGATAGTTTGGTTGTATTCATTTCTGGCCTCGGTGAAAATTTGACGATTTTCGGGTGTAGGATTTTCAAGATACCTTTCGTGAGCTTGGGATTTTTTGAGCCTGGCTTTGTCACAGCCCTTGCAGAACCATGGCTTTTGATGGTGGAGTTTAGGTTTCTTGCGGGTATGTGGAATGAAACCTTCAATACCTGCTTGAATAATGTCTGTGATATGAGAGCAAATGTCGGAGGGATCGGGAGTGGAAAAACAGACAGGGTTCCAAGGGAAAGCAGAGAAGAAGTTTCGAAGACCATCCCAGTCGGCAGAATTGTAGTGCCACATCGTGCGTTCTGGCATGATTTCAGCAAACTCGGGATATATGGGACAAGAGACGGTAATGAGGCCATGATCTGAACTACCAAGGAGAGCACATACAGATGTTAAGTAAGGCTCAGGATGGGTGGTAACAAAAAGATCTAGAACATTTGCATTATGGGTAGAAACGCGGGGAAAGTAAGTTGGTTCTCTGATCAAATTGGTGAGCGAGTTGCTAATTGCGAAGTTTTCTGCTGCTCTGCCTTCTGGGTCAGTTTTTGTGGATCCTAACCATTCCTTGCTATGGACGTTGAAGTTTTCTAGGACGATAACTTCAGCGGAAGGAAATTCGGAGATGAGATGCTCGATTTTTCCCGAGAGAAAGTCAAAGAACTCATTGTAGGATTTGTCTGATGGGGAGCGATAGATGCAACAACAACATGCGGTTTTTCATGATCGAGATCAGCTATTCAACTGAGAACCAAGGACACACATACTGGCTCGGATGCGTTATGCATGTCACTTTCTTGTCGTTATTAGCCAGGGCCACGCCTCTTGACTATAATTATTTTTCCTAAGTTTTTTCCTGGAATTATAGCTTAGACCACTATCTGTCTAAGAAACCATTTTTACCGTTTCGTGAATACCGTTCTGGTCCCTCTAGTCGGTGCAAGACTCCCTTGACCAAGAACGTTGATTTATCCCAAATTAACAAGTACCAAGTATAAGCTTCCTACATCTGAGTACAAAAGCCTGCGTCTACTTTCGAGACGCGGAGTGCATGTCTTTCATGCGTTTCACTCAATCGTAACGACAACCGCGGAGACCGCCGCACTGAATTTAATTACTAAGGCGGAAGACTTTCGTCCTCTTTCCTGTATATAGACTCTATTCATGGATTGTCCTTCGAGGCACTCACAGCAAAAAACCCGCCGCTCGGCCTAATTCGCTTAATTGTCCGATTAAAGTTGTCCATTTCTCAGCAGCATTTTGGAATAATTTTCCTCCTTTAAACCATCTTGCCCAAGACATGTCTCCAGGTTGAATCTTCTTACGGGTTACAGCTAGCAAGGTAAAGCCATTCGGCGTGTCCCTTTACTCGTGTCGGAGGGATCAAGTGCGTCCCGTCCCAAGACGCGAATTTTATAAACAAAGGTATTTTACATCACCGGACCAACCGGCTCAAACCAAATCAAGTCTGAAATTCAAATCGATATATGGATGATATCAATGAAGAAAATCAGGCTCAAAATGTTTGAAGAAGACACGCGATATCTCGGGTGCGCACGGTGGAATGTTTGGTACAAGCTGATCAACAAACCACTTTTCAAATAAATCTCCGGTCATGTCCTCATGATAATCGGCAGAAGATTGGGTTATGTTTTTGGCCGACAAAAGCAGTGCATTGGGCACGAAACCATTTTCACCTCCGGCATGAAGTATTATCACACGCTTTCCTCTTGAACACGGTGCATTTAAACTACAATTTTGCGTTTCATCTACCCAACCTTACTGAACAACATCATGAGTATCAAACCATGTCTCATCTAGATACACTATATACCTATTTGATTCCCGGTATTCTTTTATTTTACGCAAATATTCTTGACGATGTTCAACAAGACGGCGCGATTCAATTATAACAATCCGATTATCAATTTTTTTGTGTTTAAATCCGCAATTTAATAACATTCCTCGAAGAGTTTCCAATGACTAGTAATTGTAATCAGGGTAATCGCGTAACTTATCCCGGATCATTTCTAATGTTGGCACCGTATTTTCCTTATATAGATTGTAAACAATTCGTCTAATGACATCTTTTGCTGCATCGTCAACTTTCTGAAACTTTAAATTATTTTTCTTTCGCTTTACCGAATGATCTGTAACATCTCTTGTTTTAATTACGCGATAAATTGTAGATATCGAAAGTTGTGTTAATTCGTTAACTCATTTTATAATGGCTTTATCTGACTGTGCCGGATTTTCTTTTTTTAAAGAGCCGTAAATATTTAGAATTATTCGTTGACTTTGAACATGTAAATCTTTATTAAACTCCGGACATGTTTCGACTGGCGATGCCACGGTCGGTACCGAAGGTAATTCAACATGTAATAATTCGCTTTCATTTACCTCAAAAGGTCGCCAAAAAGCCATTATTATAATAAAAATTCACTTACATAAACCAAATATCTAAAAACAAAAACACTGTCACAGATTGAATTATTTTTATTATTTACGTCAGATAAGGCCAAAGGAACCTATGACATATTGTTTTTGGGTTCTTTATAAATTCTCTAGTTTAGAAATCACGCATTCGACAAAGACGCTTTCTGTAGCCACAGTAATATTCTTTTGAAAGGGAGCTAAAGTTAGTGAATATTAGTACATGACTCTACATTACTCCAAACCTAAATCTCGCAGTGGATCTTGTAGACAAGTTGTTGCAGTGGATCTTGTAGACACGTTGTCGCCCATTTAAGATCGAAGCTCTGGAAGTGGTCATCTATAACGATTTCTCTTGTCTCGTCTCCTTCTCAACACCGTCGCGGCGTCGGTAACGAAGATTTGAACTTAGTAATTAATGTCCATCTGCCATTAAATAAAACCCTGGACTTTGTAACACAAATAGATATATATTATCTGAATAAATAAAAATTAACTGTACAAAGAAATATATGATAAATGATAAAAGATTAAAATAATAAAAATAAAAACAGAAGGTAACAAAGAAACAGTTAACGAATGTTAAATAATGAAATGAACAATGCTGGACAAGCCTTTACCTAAGATTCGAATTACAAAAATATCTAAATAAAAATCATTGTTCTGTGATTTATTAATTCCCCATATAAATAACTTTAACACATTTACCCTTAAAATAGATAACCCAGTGAAGTTATACAAAACCCCTTATTATTCGCTAAGTTCTTTTCCCGCGCGAAATACGCGACGCGACTTTTAAGAGAAGTTACCGACTTCCCATTTCTATTACACCCCACATCTCTTAGAACGACCCGGTACGAACTCACTTCTCTGTCTCTTCAATTTCTATACCTAGCTTTAGGGTGGGTACTCTAGCCACTCTACTGTTACAGGACCGAAGTAACGTCGAATTTTATACAGAATAAGATTGAATTAAATGTTTCTTTGTTTAATGGACGGTTTATCCATTGTATACAGGTTAAAATACTATACTAATCTATGCTAAGGCTCTTGAATACGTGATCGAAAAAAAACCTCTGTTGTTACTTTCTAAAGGTAAAAAAAATCACATCCAATAAGCCTATACAGAAGGAGCTCGAACTTGATAAATCTAGCAGTTACTCATATCCGTATTAACATTCCATCTTTTCAAAAAAAAAGGAGAATATTCGTTAACTCGAGATAATTAATAAATAGACAAAACGTTTATAGATACGCCCCTGTACTCTAATGGTATATTCTTTTACATAAACGAGAAACAGGATTTCATCTCCGTTTCGATATAACCGTAACTGACCTCTGTTTATAATGGGAAATATAGTAAATATTGATTCTAATTTCCAACACTGGGTATTAAGCCCCTTTTGTAATTTTATGGTATCTTTAAAGACCACGCACATTTACAAGTTCTCAAAAGTTATTTAATATTTTAATCTAAATGAATTCGTTTTGTCACATTAGCCCCCCCCCCCCTTAAGAACGAATATTCTTATTCCAGAGAAAAGATGAAGAATGAAATATCAACCTTGTAGATTTACAAATTCTCCATCCGGTTTTTTAATACACATTTCCTAAACTAAACCCTGGTGGCTTCTCTCTTCCAGTGTAGCTCTCAATACTCTCGGTTGTCCCATGTCCAACGTTGTTCCTGGTTCCCCATGCGTCCTCCCAAAATCGGTGCCTTCGTCTTGAATAAGGTGTAGCTCCCCGGGATGGATGCTGATGTCCTCCATCTCAACTGGATCCTCCGACTTCACCCAAGTCCGGTCCTGACCTCGATCTATAAAAAGAAAATTGAAAATAACCATCATGTTTTGACCTCGTCAAACACAACCACCATTGATCAATACTCAAAACCCAAGCACAATATAAAAACAACTACTTTTTTCCACTAATTAAACACAAATGAACTTCTACGAACTATAATCTACTAACAAGAGGGAACCTCTACGGTACCACCAACACTACACTTCCTGCATCTCTAGATGTCCGCGGTCTTTTGGATGACTCGACAATACTTTCTACTTTATGTGTAACCAAAACCCTTCTCATTACCAAGTGGTCGCTAAATAATCTTAATCTTAAACTACTAATAACATACTACGTCGTCTATATCGCACTACGATGAAATGCAAACTATATTACAATAAACAAAATTACACCCTGTACCATGACTTTACTGATTGTTTACCATTTATAAACCAAATTTATGAAATTTACTATACTTATTTATATTCATTAAATACATATCTAGCTCTCCAAAGAATAAAACTGAGTGTTAACAACAAAAAGTATCGATATACTGAAAATATCTTAATCAGCTCTAAAACCAAATTAATGAAATCAATTTTCTCTTATTAAGTCTTTACTAAGTACTGAAATGATCGAAACTAAAAACTTTCTAAGACAAAGTGGCTTAGTGTAACTTCAAAACATTGAAAAAAAAACAATGTCTTTAAAGATAAGAAACATTTAAACTGGATAAGTTTACCAATAAACAACTAAAAAAAATTTATAAATGAAATTTAATGAAAGTAAACATGGTTCACAAAATTAACACTCTAGTGATGTTTATAAAGCTTTCATTATAAGTCAAACAAGAAACTTACTTTTGACACAAGTGGATATCAGTAATGTCATTCTAACAAGTTATGTTCTAACTTACTCTAATCTACTCCGGACATAGCCTTACTAACACAAGAACTACCAAAACTAAAACACACTGTTAATACAATACTATCACCTACTTGTTACTTTACTTGTACGGCTTATAACAGGCAAAAGAAACTCTGTATTTATCCCACTCTATAAATGAACATGCTTATCGACCAACATATCGATAATTAAACGTGACTATCGACCCAAATATCGATATTTGAACATCACTATCGACTAAAATACCGATAGGTTAACATGACTACATAAGTCAATTAATAAACTTTCTACGAATTCAATCGTTTACTCGTTATTT
The DNA here is from genome assembly GCA_963971165.1 of Philopedon plagiatum. Classification (NCBI taxonomy): domain Eukaryota; kingdom Metazoa; phylum Arthropoda; class Insecta; order Coleoptera; family Curculionidae; genus Philopedon; species Philopedon plagiatum. The sequence continues at coordinate 49,388,256 of OZ020195.1, read as the reverse complement.
TATATTTGAAAAACATTCAAAATATTTTGTAATATTTCTTCAATTTTTTACTTTATTCTGCTAATGTCAAAAATAATGAAAAAAAAATCCACAACTAGGATGTCTAAAAATGTACTTTTAAATGTTACACGTTTACGTTACCTGTTTTGATTACTACACATTCAGTAACCGTACACACTATAATCTATAGCTACAAATGCTACCAATATACTACTTTTACACTGCTTAAGACCACTGATACTACCTGAGATACTTAGATGTTCTACAATCCAATTTTTTTTCCTCTCAAGAAAACTCACTCCTGCTGTTTTCTCACCTCTACATACTCAAATTTTGTGTGGCTACAAAACTTACAAGATCTTCAACGATAGTGCTTTCCTAAACTCAATTTCCCTGCGTCCCTCTTATATTTTCTACTGAAAATATCGTTTCTCTTTGCTGTATAGGTGCCTGGTCTTATGTTTTTCTCCAAACTATTGCTTCTCAGATTACCGTCGTAAATCAAACTTGTAGTTCTTTCGAATTACATACATTACACTCCTGTTGACACAAAAAAAACCAAAAAAAACTCGCAATTCCTCTCCTGAATTACGTCCTCGTTACACACGTTGTTACAATACACAAACATTCGTAATTCCTCTCGAACTACGCACCTCCTTCTTCTCCTTCTCCAATCTCCTTTCCCCATCCTTCCCCATTCTCCTTTCCCCATCCTTCTTCTCCTTCTCCATTCTCCTTTCCCCATCCTGCATATGGACCAATGCATTTTCAAAATGCATCTCTCGTCCACCACTGGGACATAAGTCACTGACTTTTTTAACTAGGGAGTTTGGAGAGACTCCGTCGTATCAACCCTAACTAGCCTATCTACGTCTACCTAATTAATAAGGGGGGTGGGATTTTTATAATGGTCTGAAGTGTTGTAAATCCTAAGTTTGAGTCTAACTTTGTAGGTACTGTCTTAATTATGGTTAATGGATTAAACTGACAAGTCATACGTATGCAGACTTGCGTATATGAAAGTTAGTAATCGTGATATCTCGACGTCTTCAGAATATCACTACTACAAACATGTGAATCTTACTTTTCATGATTTCACACAGTCGAAACACTCTTGGTGATCAGTCAAATAGTCTAAGACTGGTGAAAAAAATATATACTATTTCAAACCAAGTAGTTAACTCTCAAACTTTTCCGGTCTATTGTAAAACTGAAAAATCTCCTGGGTTTCTTTAAAGATCTTACCACCTTTAAGCTTTACACAGGGATTTTTGTCGGTTGGTAAACTAGTTGAATTAGTCAGACATACATCACTTACAGAGGACGGTACCATAATTTCCTGGCGATTATTGAGGTTAGCTTCTACTCCTTCTACTAACCCCTCGCCCTCGTGCGCATCATGTGTGCCACAAAAAACTTTTCCAAACTCACTTTCACCTCTGAGTATACGCCACTTTGCGCCATGGTAGTATACGCCGTTAACACTCCCTGTGTTACGCGCTAATTCAACTACATCGTTGCCTTGGTCGACAACGTGGTAGGGTCGTTCTAGATAGCCATTCTGCAGTATGAAACTATACCCACAGAGCTCCACCGCTTCTGAATTCAAATTAATTATTGGCTGAAATTTCCATAAAAAGTCTATACCGAGTAAACCATCGGTAGAAAAACTCAAATTTTGTCCACAAATAATAGATGTATAAATAAGTATCTTCACAATCGAAGAATTGCCAAGCACTAAAGATATGTTTATTTTCCCAAAAATTTTCTAATTTTTCTCCTGATATATTTGTGAAGTTAAACTGTAAAGGTTCGATTTTTAACACCATAAGCTTTTCCACATACTATTTTTAATAGGTGATACCGAGGCACCACCATCAATCAGAAAACTTGCGTTTTGAATCTTGAGTACAATAAACTTTGAATTTTCTCCGTTTATTGCTAAAATAATGCTTGGTTTGCAACTCAAGTACTTGTTTCTGCAATTCTCTCATTTCTGTTTTAAAACCATTATGGTTATCCATGTTATAAAATACTAATGGAACCTGCTTCCTGCTATAGTTTTTCTAATATCCTCTCGGATATCTGAGAAAGTAAGAAGGGAAACTAACTCTCTATTTCACGAGTTACTCATTATTTATTCGCCATTAATCACATAACGGCAATGACTTAAGCACACTAGCTTTAAGCCTACCCCATGTAACACAATGCATGTAACATATTCGCTCAAGCACTCGATGCTTGCCGCGACGCCAACATAATATGCGTCAAAATTCTACACAAAACCCATAGCTTCTTATTTTATTGCACTATCTCTGCCACGTAAAAGCTACTGTCTTACACCTAACAGACTTTTGACGAATACAAAAACATATCAACTTCTAACTTCCCTCGTATACACTTCTCTGTATACCTTACTACTTTACATGCCCGAAATTTAACTGTCAGTCAAAACCAACCTCAACAAAAATTTATAATTCGGTACTACCTTCTACACTACGTTAAAACAAAACATTACACATTTAAAAGAATTTACCTGTAGTACCTACGTTATTTTGACCTTAAATGTTACCTCGATAATCCAATATGTCGCTTTACTTTTTAATTATATCCCTTTACCTCATATGTAACCTCTTATTCCTTTAGCTTCAATTAAAATTCCGTATGAATTTAAACACCTTTGTTCCTTTCTGTCGTTGGGCAATAAACTATACATATGGTATTCTCTAAACTTGGATTACTTCTGACCGAGATTTATATGTACCTGAACAACTTCCGCTAAACATATCGCTCTAATTATGTTCAAAAATCTAAAACATAAAAACATAATGGCCGTTCTGGGTAAGGTGCTATTTATTTATTTAATCATATTTAATTATTCAATTAAGAACCAGAATTTAGAAAAACCCAATATAAAATCCCTTTATACCTGATATAGTCACATTACCAGATAGGTACCATTATATTAAACCAAAACTTTACGTCAATAAAGTGCTAGACTGGTTTATGGCTTATGTCGCCATCCCAAAATATTTTCATAATAACAAAATTTAGCTAAAATAATCTTTCAAACTTGTCTCTAAATCTTATGTTCCCAAATAAACAGAATCAATATCAACACAAATAATTGTCCCCATCTAGCATTCTATCTCCATAAACAAACCTTTTGTTTTGTGCATGTACTTATTATACTTAATAGAAAAACAGGCTACATCTACCTAAACAAACAAAATCTAAGAAATATTGTAATAACATCTTATTCTACGAAACTTCCTTTTAGAACCTTTTCTTTAAAACTTACCGTTTACCATATGTCTGTTTTCTGAATACAAACAAACACTTTTGTAGGATTGTATATACCAATTCTCAAGTAAATGAAATAAATAGTTTTCAAATTATGAATTCAAATAGCGCCAAATCAACAGAACTGATTTAAAACGAAACCTTATAACGCAAAACACAAATGTAAAACGTACTACTCTGTATTTAAACTGATATATTACCTGAAAGAAAATAATTAAGCATTATTTAAAACAACCTATTATCCAAATTACCATATTTCAATAGCATTCATAAAATGGACGCCTGAATACTGAATACTATTTTTACCTTAATTTGCAAGATGTAAGCGCTTGCCAAGGGTAAAGCATTCTACCTGATTATAAAAATTATTTTTTCTACGAGCGGGCGGAAAATTGAATTTTCCACACACATTTTAGTGTGGAAAATTAATTTTCCCGCACCGTGTGGAAATAATTTTCCGCACCGTGTGGAAATAATTTTCCACCTCAATATAGCAAATTAATAATAAGCCGGTATATTATGGTGGTTGCGAAATGCTTTAGTTACCATGTGTAACTAACCAGCTATTTACTTTCATTTTTGTTTGTTTATTGTCAGAAAACTGTCAGTGCATTTCTAAAATATTTTGCTCGTGAATAAGTGAATCCTCATTAAAAATGAATATTTGTCTCGAGGGAATCGATGAAAATACCAGCGAGGGAGTTCCCGATGAGATTCTTCTGATAGCAGAAAATGTGAAAACGGACCTATTACCAGAAAAATCAAAGAGAAGATATGAAAAAGAATACGAGATCTTTTGCAAATGGAGCGTAAAGAAGGGCATTACAAGTTTTGATAAAGAGGATATTTATTTAGTGTATTTTTCCGAATTATCTGCATCCTGTCAACCATCCACACTCTGGTCAAAATATTCAATGCTGAAAACCATGCTCAAGCTCAAGAAAAATATCGACATAAGATATTTCAAGGTAACTGCTTTTCTCAAGAAAAAGATGGTTGGTTTTAGACCAAAAAAATCAAAAATTTTAAGTCCAGATGACATAGCGAAGTTTTTATCCAATGCTCCTGATAACATCTATCTTCTCCATGACATTATTATCCCAGAACAGCAAAGAGCAACAGATCCAAAATTACAGCCATTCAACAAGCAACTAGCATCTGCTATAAATTTAAGTAATGCAAATAATTGTACTTTTACAATAAATTATAATATAAATAATTAGGTATTAGATTTTGACATGTAACTATTATTGTTAATAATATTTTACTTTATGTTTACGTTATCAATAATCTAATAAAATATGTTTCTAAATAAACTATAAGCACTTATAATCAGATGAAAATATCGCAACTTTTGATTACTTCTGTTGACTTTCCTCACGCTCGTAGAAAAACTATTGTACCTAACACTTGCGGAAAATGTTTTTCCGCACTCGGCTGCTTCACCGAACTCCGCTACGCGTCGTTCGGTGAACGGCAGACTCGTGCGGAAAAATTCATTTTCCGCACTTGTTAGGTAAATAGCTATTACTGCACTTTAAATCCCTTTAAAGCTCCAAAATTCGCTTTTCACTTTGTAACGAACAAAACTCTTAAAAACCAACCAAATCAACAAGGTAAGAGCTGATTAAAACATGAATCTTAGAAAAATAAAGTCACAAATACAATTCCAAACAAAATCCTTACTTTTATGGACCAAAAAAAATATTCCTCCGGAACATGGCATCTTTTAAATTGACTCTAGTGATAACAAAAATTCATTGTCCCGTTCTCGTAATTACCCAAAAACTCTGCTAACGAAAGTTGTTCTACCAACTTGAAAATATCATAACGTGTCCCCTTTTATTCTCTGGGTCGCGGCTTCAGCTGCTGTAATGAATGGCGTCTGCTTCGACTCTCTCGATTTCTTCTGGCTGATGCAATTCCAGATGCTTTTTCTGAATTAAAAATTCTAACCTGTTAAAAAAAAACTCCTTATGTGGCCTATGGACTCCACTGCCTCTCTCTGTTTCTCCACTGTCTGTAATTGGTACTAAGGTTGCTAAATAGGTATTCCACACAAGCTCGAACAACCACGTTTCCCATTATCTCCAAATAACCAAGAAAACCTCCCTGAAAACAATCTTTAACACAATTCCGCCAAAAAAAAATTAAGAGTTGCGAATCATTTCAAATATTGCCGCTAAAATATTGATTTGTTAACCCAATAACATTTTTAAAATCACCTTGTATATATGCAAATATAGCAAATAATATAATTTTCATGGTATATTATATCAAAAAATAAAAAAAAATCTACATAAAATAATAACCTCTGTCTTTCCATCAAATATAAAAGCATTACTTTAGTACGATACTGCACCAAATCGTACCAAAGGCGTTCTACCCGTTAGTTCTACTTCAAATCTAATAAAAGTTGTGTATTGACCCCTAATTTATTCTCTTTTAACAAATAATTCTCCCCTTATACTTTAAGTCTCATAAAAAAAACTGATTTTTCCCACAAAAAAAAATTTCCGTTACACATCTTCTATTAGTGTTAATTTCTACACAATTTCATGCAATTTTTCTTCTCTCTTCATCGATCTTCTTGCTTCGTCTTTGTCTACCTGAAAATCCCTATATTTTCCTCTACAATAAAACGTTTGAAAAATAATTTTGAACGCAATTTTTCTTAAAAACTTTTAAAACTAGTCAGACGTGCTTTAAATTTTACAGAAACAAGGTAAAATAACATATTTACCATAAAAATAAAATGATAGCGCATTTATTTAAGTGCAATTTTATCACCAAAAATCAAAATTTACTTTACTGACATTAAAACAAAAATCAAAAATATCCGAATTTAGGTTTCTCTTATCGAATGGAACGATCGCAACAATAAAGAACAAAGCTGCTAGTATACACAACAAAGTTTAGCAAAACAGTGTGAAGACAAACTCAATTAATTACCAATCCAAAAATTAAAAAACTCTAAAGTAAAACTTACACTTTTATCACAGCTTTTCAAACAGAAAAAGAAGTTTTAACGAAAACTTATTGAAATATTCTTTAAAAACTAAATAGCATGTCATAATACTGCTATAGCAAATTAAATGCACATTTTTCACTTTAAAAATAAATGTAAACAAACATAACTGAAAAACAACGCTTTTCACAAGCAATGCTTTAAAGGTTTATGGATTAATTAATCTGTGATAATTTAATATTCTGGCAAAACAAAATATAATGCCCAACAAAAAAAATCATTAATCAATTGAAATTTTCTTTATAGTTAGAGATTTCTGTGCAACTCTAGTCAAATTACTTAAAACAATGAAATTATCATAAATTCTTATAAAACAAAATCAATTAGTTTCTAAACACAGTTAAGTGAAAATTTCTCAACAAATTGGCAATTAATATGAACAAAAAAAAAATCATACTATAAATTATGAAAAATCAGTAAAATATCACCACAAAATACACGAAACCACATCTCTACACGGAAAACAAAAACTAGCAAATTCATTTTTATCGTCTCTCAAGGCTTTAAACTAACCCTTTATGTTCTTATAACATTACTCTCTATGTCAACACAAATTAAGCTTATAAGAACGCTTTATGAGCACAAAAAAAACTTTTTTTTTTAGTTACTGCACGTTAAATGATATAACTCACAAAAATGAACGTTACGCACTTGATATTCTCTCTCTAGCGCAATTACTTTTATAAATAAAATCTAGACAATTTAATAAATTTTGAATACATCGCAAGCTATCCGCGAATAATTATAAAAACCGTATCAAAATTACCTACAAACCTGACGCCAATTTCTTTATGTCACAGATTGAATTATTTTTATTATTTACGTCAGATAAGGCCAAAGGAACCTATGACATATTGTTTTTGGGTTCTTTATAAATTATCTAGTTTAGAAATCACGCATTCGACAAAGACGCTTTCTGTAGCCACAGTAATATTCTTTTGAAAGGGAGCTAAAGTTAGTGAATATTAGTACATGACTCTACATTACTCCAAACCTAAATCTCGCAGTGGATCTTGTAGACAAGTTGTTGCAGTGGATCTTGTAGACACGTTGTCGCCCATTTAAGATCGAAGCTCTGGAAGTGGTCATCTATAACGATTTCTCTTGTCTCGTCTCCTTGTCAACACCGTCGCGGCGTCGGTAACGAAGATTTGAACTTAGTAATTAATGCCCATCTGCCATTAAATAAAACCCTGGACTTTGTAACACAAATAGATATATATATTATCTGAATAAATAAAAATTAACTGTACAAAGAAATATATGATAAATGATAAAAGATTAAAATAATAAAAATAAAAACAGAAGGTAACAAAGAAACAGTTAACGAATGTTAAATAATGAAATGAACAATGCTGGACAAGCGTTTACCTAAGATTCGAATTACAAAAGATATCAAAATAAAAATCATTGTTCTGTGATTTATTAATTCCCCATATAAATAACTTTAACACATTTACCCTTAAAATAGATAACCCAGTGAAGTTATACAAAACCCCTTATTACAAATTCGCTAAGTTCTTTTCCCGCGCGAAATACGCGACGCGACTTTTAAGAGACGTTCCGACTTCCCATTTCTATTACACCCCACATCTCTTAGAACGACCCGGTACGAACTCACTTCTCTGTCTCTTCAATTTCTATACCTAGCTTTAGGGTGGGTACTCTAGCCACTCTACTGTTACAGGACCGAAGTAACGTCGAATTTTATACAGAATAAGATTGAATTAAATGTTTCTTTGTTTAATGGACGGTTTATCCATTGTATACAGGTTAAAATACTATACCAATCTATGCTAAGGCTCTTGAATACGTGATCGAAAAAAAACCTCTGTTGTTACTTTCTAAAGGTAAAAAAAATCACATCCAATAAGCCTATACAGAAGGAGGTCGAACTTGATAAATCTAGCAGTTACTCATATCCGTATTAACATTCCATCTTTTCAAAAAAAAGGAGAATATTCGTTAACTCGAGATAATTAATAAATAGACAAAACGTTTATAGGTACGCCCCTGTACTCTAATGGTATATTCTTTTACATAAACGAGAAACAGGATTTTATCTCCGTTTCTATATAACCGTAACTGACCTCTGTTTATAATGGGAAATATAGTAAATATTGATTCTAATTTCCAACACTGGGTATTAAGCCCCTTTTGTAATTTTATGGTATCTTTAAAGACCACCCACATTTACAAGTTCTCAAAAGTTATTTAATATTTTAATCTAAATGAATTCGTTTTGTCACAACACTTATAATACGCACTTCACTGGTAAAAACCTAAAACTTAACTGTTTTAAATAAATCTTATTCTAAAAGAGCATTTGTCTAGACGTAACGTCTCAATTAAATGGAAATGACTCCGCCCTCTGCATGCGATATTATATTACCCTTAGTGGAAAAGAGATAAAACGCATCGTCGCTGTCAGGCCGCTGTTTGAACTGTATACCGAAGTTATCACTAATAAATCTGCATGAAATGTGGGTTAGTTGCTATGCAGTATCGAGCGGTCCCGGTATAAGCGGCAGGCCTTTGTCTCGCTTTTTATACCATTTAAATCCTAAGAATTTATATTAATGAGATTCAGTTTCCTCCTGCAAAACTATACGCTTCAGTACGTCTGAAAAAAATATTGGAAGAACACGTCGCACAGTGGGCTCGATTTAAGAAAACGCGATCGAAAAGCATTTTTTTATCTTAACCAATTTAGTTAGAATTGCATGAATATCTAGTAATACCTGTAAATTACTTATTTTACTAGTATTTAACATCAGCATATACATTCCAACTTCATGCTTTATGCGCGAAGTGCGAACAAATTAAGAACTTGTAATAATACACAAATTAAAGCAAGTATATTTTTCTTTTCTTTTACTTTATATTCATAAACTCGCTGTTGGTGTATAAATTACCTTATAGAGCATTCTTTGGGCTACAAAATGCATATTTACGTTTTGTTCCTTTTTGTATATACAGTTATAAAATACGTCCTCGTAGAAAATCCTACAGATTACAATATATATATATATATATATATATATATATATATATATATATATATATATATATATATATATATATATATATATATATATATATATATATATATATATATATATATAAAATAAAATCCGGCCTTGCGATACAAAGGATCCACCAGGATTTTATCAATTGCTTATGGTCATCTCGTTTAGTGTCTAAGGAAGACAATTATACCAAGAAATGCTGCAGACACGTGCAGACTTGTACAATACCAGCCCGCGCGGCGGCGCCGGTTGGGGTGGCAAGTAAACGGTAAATTGCGTTGTCCCGCATTTTATTTCATTAGTCGAGCCCCAATGGGTGTCATATTTGTTCATAATTTTCCCCTTTATTACTTTAATGCCATAAAAGCTCACTACCAAAAATCAGGCTGTGTTTATATTTTCCATCCCCTAGCACCCCTAGGGGGTGCCAATTTTTTCTGGCAATTTTTTCGTGAGTATTTTAATACCATAAGCAAATATAAGAAGTTTCAGAATTTCGATCGACAAAATCCAATTTGGGCCCACTGTGCGTCGGTTCGTGTATATACAATATAATTTTTATTACGTGTTTAGTCTAACGACTAAAGTTGGCACGAATACCGAAACTGTGTCTAGTATATTATTATACAGGGTGGGGACTTTAACTGGAACAAATTCGCTGAACTTTAGGAAAAAAATATTTGTGAAAAATGCAAAAACACGTCGATTGAAATGTTTTGTGGGCTTCATACTCATAACAAAAATTTGTTTTGTCAAATTAAAGGGGTGAAACATAACCCACCAAAGATATCAGTTGTGGTACCGCGTAGTGGGGAGGTGCACCATCCAGCTGGAAATAAATTCTTTTTTCGAGATCATCATCTTCAGTTGGAAATGTTTCCATTAATTCTGGCAACAAAGTATTTTGCAAAAAATGGAGATATCTATTACCGGTTAAATTTTCATCAAAAAATATCGGGTCAATAATTCGATCGCCAATGATGCCAGCCCACACATTAACTTTTCCTCGGTGTTGAGTATGCTGCTGAACAATCCAACGTGGATTGTTTTCAGCATAATAGCGACAGTTTTGTAGATTCACCTAAAAATTAAAAAAAAATTCGAAATATGGTGTTTGTTTTAAGAATTGAAAAACACTACATGCCTCCCCATGCAAAATAAAAGCGGATTCATCAGAAAACAATATCCAATCCGAAAGAATTTGCCAGCCATTAATTAGGTTCATCATGGTCTCATAAAACTGCACTTGTCGATCAGGATCATTTTCTAGCAACTGTTGCACTGGTTTCATTTTAAAAGGCCTTTTCCTCGCCGATTTTAGAATTTTTAAAACCGTTTTGTGACACAAATTATGTTCGCGAGCAATTCCTCCGGCTGGAGTTATTGGACTCGCTTGATAAGCAAGGAGAATATCCAGTTTGGTATCCGCGCTTACATTCTGCGATCTGTCTCGAGGGATATTTCTTACGTGTCGGTGTATTCCAAAATTAGCCTCGATTTTGCTTACAGTGCTTTTGTTTAATGGTGGAAAATCCGGATATTGCGCTTGAAATAAAACGGCAACTTTGGCTTGGAGGCGCATGCGCTCCCCGAACCCCCCATCATCATTAAAATTTATATTTTTAAAATTTCGGTTAAGTACCGCATTTTGAACGTGGCTAACGTTCTAACGCTAAACTTTAATTTTTAACTTTTGCAAATCAAAACTGAAAAGTTCTGCCAAATAAACGTCTGTCAGTGTCACCTTCATAACAATACTAAGGAACATGTGAATAGTCCAACGAAGCCTCACAGGCTGTTTAAATAAAATATTGTTATTTGTAATAATGAAACGAAATGATAAGGAATGCTAATGCAAAAAAGGAAAAAAAATATTGGACATAGCACCAGCTTATTGCTGTATTGGGCGGATCTTGTGGACCCTGTGAAGATTTAGGAGGTTGAAAATTTATGTAATATTTTGTTTTTAAAGCATAAAATTAAGGACAAATCTGAAGGTTTGCCGATTTTTTTTCTAATTTAAGGCCTCCAACACTAATTAAAACTAACGCGTTAAAGGTAAATAAAAAATAATAGCACATTCAATTTTCTCTTAAAAAGGGTTTTCCAACAAGGACCACAAGTGGTCCCAAGTATTCCCATTTAAAAACAATAAGTTGGGTTATGTTTCACCCCTTTAAGGGGTTTGAAAAAACAAATTTTTGTTATGAGTACGAAGACCGCAAAACATCTCAATCCACGTGGTTTTACAATTTTCACAAATATTTTTTTCTACCCTGTATATATTAAGCCACCCTGTATATATTAACAGTCATTATATCTAGAATAAAATTTCTTGTGGATAAATTAACTATTTTACCAAGTGCTGCTGTATGATTACTAGAAAGTAACAGCCAGATTCTTTAACGCTAGTCCGGTCTAATTTGACAACCAAAAATTTTAAACTGACAAGTGTAAAAATAAGACAACTAAGATTTATACTACGAATATATTTCTGACCATTTTCGCAAATTTATAAAGAAAAGGGTGATTTGGTGCGTACTTTTGACAATAATAGAACTAAATTTATTACAGCAACTCGTTCCAAGATGAAAATCATTTGGAAACCAAGCAAATCGCTGAAATATTAGAATAATTCGTAAGTTTTTCATGACGACTTACTAGAAATAACAGCACAAAATCCTGGCAAAACATAACTGATCAACTATAAGTCTTTAATTTAAACCAGTCTCTTCATTTAAACCAGTACTAAATCTTAAACCTTCTTAGTGAATCGGAACGTGAAATTTTACAATGTATTATTATTATTTTTTTAAAATTTAGATCTTAAAAATTTTTTAGTCCTCCTACACGTTTTTTCTACTCACAATGTAATGCAAGTTAACTTCCTGGTCTTTTTACACTTACCTTATAATTTCGATGTGTCTCGTAATCATTATTCTCAGATGTTTAGATACGTTGTTTTGGTAATGGCTGTTGTTTACTAATGTTTCCAATTCTATGTTCTTATAGCTTTCTGTTAAATTTATGGCATAGTCTGTCAGTAACTGCACTTGAATCTTTATGTGAAAACAAATGTAAAGAATATAGTAATATATAAGGGCCAGAGGAAATATTGAAAAAAAATTCAATACATAGCATGTCCAATGATAGAAAATTGAAATTTTGGAATCTTCAGAGACATATTGATGTAACCACAAAGAAGTTACCATATACTCATTTTTATTGTGATGCCAGGTGTACAGGTTGCAAATAAGCGTTATCAAGGTCAATATTACTTGCAATACCAACGTTATTCCATAACTCAGATTCTCATAAAAAATGAGTTTCCGTGTATGAATCCTTGCTGAGCTTAAGTCAACTTCAAAGGAATTTCTAAACATACTGCAATTTTTAATAAATTCCTTGTAACACCTCGGTATCGTAGCAGCTGCAACTGTCATCTAAAAACAAACTATAAGTTAAAGAAGCATGAAACTATACACTGTTATAAAAAAATTAAATATAGCCCATGGTCGGTTCAGATTTTGCGTTTACTTATGCCAATAAAAATTAAAGCAGTTTTATCAAGATAATTTATACCGGGTGTCAACGAGATCACTTTCCGGCTGCCATTTATTTAGTATTTAATCGAACAAGATGAAACTTGGCAGGAGTCATAGGCTAATAAAAAGTCACTTTTCTAGGTACTTGTCAAATTTCGACGACTTCCGGTTATTACACCAACTTTAGATTTTCAAATGAGACACCCTGTATATTTCTTGATTTTTGGAATCTAGAGATCATTTTACGTACAACTGTATTATTTTTATTACTTTTTGTGTCAATTTACCATTTTTAAAACAATTTTTTTGTTTTAATCTAGAGTGCCATGACCCACCTTAAATTGTTCTAATAGACGTGTACATCTGCACAAAAATACCTACACAATTTTATCACCTTTCATTTGTCTTACCAGAGCGTTCAAAGTTGATTAAATCACTTTTTTGATAATAACTTTAAAAAATTAAATACAACTATAACACTTTCATAGTATAATTAGATGTCGATTTTTATTACGAATCCAATGGTGCATCACAACATCGAAATTCTCTTGGATTTTCTAAAGAAAACTACATTTCATTGCAATAGCCATTTTATATGGTTTGATCAAACATGCAACTGCACGACGATCAAATATTATATCCAGTTAGTCATGATAAAACTGAATAATAATAATGGGTGGCTGTAAACAATTCGCCACAAACCAGAAACATAATATTAAACACCAGAAAACATAATTGTTTACAAATTTGTACAATTCTATCATTTATCCTGAATTCAATTGTTTTCCATGGCAAATTTAACAATATTTTGAGGCTTCATTCTGTTATTTTTTAAACAGCTATAATAATTTAATTGTTTGTCATGGCTAACTGGATATAATATTTGATCGTCGTGCAGTTACATGTTTGATCAAACCATAACAAATGACTATGGCAATAAAATGCAGTTTTCTTTAGAAAATCCAAGAGAATTTTGATGTTGTGATACACCGTTGGATTCGTAATAAAAAACTACATCTAATTATACTATGAAAGTGTTATAGTTGTATTTACTTTTTTTAAGTTATTATCAAAAAAGTGATTTAATCAACTTTGAACGCTCTGGTAAGACAAATGAAAGGTGATAAAATTGTGTAGGTATTTTTGTGCAGATGTACACGTCTATTAGAACGATTTAAGGTGGGTCATGGCACTCTAGATTAAACCAAAAAAATTGTTTTAAAAATGGTAAATTGACACAAAAAGTAATAAAAATAATACAGTTGTACGTAAAATGATCTCTAGATTCCAAAAATCAAGAAATATACAGGGTGTCTAATTTGAAAATCTAAAGTTGGTGTCACTTCCGGCTAAACCGGAATTCGTCGAAATTTGACAAGTACCTAGAAAAGTGACTTTTTATTAGCCTATGACTCCTGCCAAGTTTCACCTTGTTCGATTAAATACTACAGAAATGGCAGCCGGAAAGTGATCTCGTTGACACCCGGTATTTTAAACCAGGCGGCGACTGAAAGCTTACCTTATAGGGTTAGGGAAAAGACTGCACACTCCCTAAAAACAAGTTGGGTAAGAAATCAGCACCACACGGTTTGCTACATTTAAAGACAATAATAATTTATTCAGCAATTCAAAAAGGGTTAGCTTTCAGAGCTCGGTCAATAAAACTGCTGCGTATAAAAAAGAATTCTTTAATAAAAACTACCGTTCCAGAAAGTACCAGTTTGACTTATTTTATTCCGATGACTAATTTTATTCCAACGGAACAAGTGGGGCTTAAGTTTAGTGTATTAAAGAAACACAATTGGTGCTCGAAACGATGATTTTTGTCTAGCGAGACTAGCTGAACCGATAATTTCGGAAAATGTGAGTAGGGTTTAAAAAGTCTTACGGGAAAAGGAAAAATCGCACGCCGTCTGTTCAGGGAACTTTTCTCCATTCCTCTAGTTTGGTTTGTCAAATACATTTGGTATTTTGTGGGTGTCCATTTTATTAAGTAGAGCAGAATAAATCGAATGTTGCGAGACAATGTTAAACAAATTTGTTCTTCAGCGCCCTAGTGTTTTGAAACTGTTTAAAACTGTTTTAATCACGTGACCTGTTGCTGTCCAAAAACATGTCCCGCTATTCCTCTGCGCTGTTTTCCAACCATTCAATACATCATGTGTTATTACAGGAATTCGTTTGCGCGTCGATAAACTTAATATATGGTTGATTTTAACGATAAGCTCGAAAAGAAAACTATTGGTTATGACGATTGACATTGCCATCTTATCCTCTTCAGTTTTGAAACGTTCATACAAGGAGCTTTCAAACAGAAAATAATGTTTCGTCCTTAACCTCAAATCACAATATTACAGCTGATCGCTTTTGTTTGAAACATAGAATTAACAACAAGGACGAGATATCATCATTTACATTATGGAGTGATCAGATATTCCAGAGTTACTCTGAATGTGACCAACTGTATGGTCCCCCACCTACTTTTGAGAACGGCTGTTGTCAGGCTTTCATTTATGTGGCACCACTGTTCAATATTCTGAATATTTGCAGATTGAAATATACTAAAATAACGCAATTACTGTAGGATAATATCTGCAATTCTAAACACCACATGGTAAAGCATGTGACTATGGATTAATAAAATGTACTAGTTTACTATTATGTTTTGTGATAATAAATTTTTAGCAATTTATTTCCATTGCATAGCGATGAATTTAGAGTGTGAGTGGCAACGTCGGTTTTTCATAGTTAAAAAATTTATCAAGGCCTGCTGTTTGTGCGTTAATTTTCTGGCTGATCGGAATAATATATGTGTTGATGTGAAATTTTAAGTGATTTTTGGTTTTCCCTAAAATGACATTATCCTTAGACTTTGAGAAATGGCGCATCAGTGCTAAGTGTTTTGGAAAATTTAGTTCTTTTCATCCCAGAACAGATTTTTCACAGGTGTGCTTAGCGGAATACAGACGGCTCGGAAAGCCTAGCGGTGGTGCGGGGACCGGAGTTACAGCGTGTTCTCCCTCTCTCTCTCTCTCTCTCTCTCTCTCTCTCTCTCTCTCTCTCTCTTTTCTTTGTCTTACGCACGCACAATATATGGAACAAATAATATGCTAGCTGATAGATGCACGAGCCTCTTGGTCAATGGTTTCAAAACCCTGAAGCGCATAAAAACAAGTCAAGTTAATTCAGAGAATGACGCTCGATCGACGATGAAATCCGAAGCACAAGCGAACATAATGATCCGTCGTTAGTTGATTCAAACAGGATTAATTAGTTGATTTATTGTCAACAATTTTTTTTTATTGGAAACGTATTCAAGTGCGTTAAAAATTTTGTGATCTAAATAAGATAAATAAATACTTACAAAAATTGAACCAAAATAAAACGGCGCATATTGTTTAAAACAAGTTAGTTCAAATACGTTCATAAACCAGTAGGTTTGCAATAGAATGAGGAAAATACCACATCCAACACCCAAGATGTAAAGGCATTTCACATATTTATAATGGTGCAGCAATCTGTAGATTCTGTCCAACATTGGCCCTAAAATAATCGTTATTAAGGAAATTTTCGCAAGATCTCGTTGATTTACTGTGAACTGACTGTCAGTTTCGGGCACGTTGGGAGGATCTTACAAAATTTAAAATTTTGCTAGAACGCGATCTCAAAATTTTCTTGCCAGTTAAATAAAAAATACCGACTGAAAAATGATCTAAAATGTGTGATATTTTATGATAAGGAAGTAGACATCTCAACAAAACTTATTTAGTAAAAGCAAACTTAGGCAAAATTGGACAAAATATGAAAAGTATTATTAGTGTCCTTGTGCACTGTTTGAAAGAAAATTTCGGTAAAAACACAATTAAAGAATGATTTAGTGAACTTAACAGCGGGTTGCAGAAAGAACATTTAATTCGTGATTAGCTAACAACGTGTTAAATTTTATTGCGTTGTTAAATTTTGGTCAAGTTACCCAAGATTTAATCAAAGCCGGCCCAGGCCTACAATCGCTTAACATCGGCTTTTAGATTTGGAAGCGGTCGCAGTTTCGGGAAAACTCGAACGATAAACGTCAGATTTTAATGTCAACAAAGCGTTTTGTATTTCTTGTAAAGCGGAGTTATTTTGAATAAAAAAAAATATTTTTGGGAAAATAGGCAAAGCAAATAGGAAAGTTACACAAATATAGAAGAAAATGAACTTCTGAACATATGTATATGTAGTATAAGGTAAGTTGTATGAAACCATTGACACAGAGTAATCTGTGCCATTGAACCTTAAAATACCGTACAGATACATAGGCCCAACAAAATTTGTATAATTTTTCTGTTAATTTTTAAAATTTGCCTTAAAAATGCTTTACATAAAAAATTTTCTGCTTTTCAGCTTCCTTAACTACTATACTCGTGACATTATTATCCATTTATGTGTTTGTTTTAGGTACATCCGTAGGATCCTAATATTTCTAAAGAATGTGAATTCCTAATCCTAAAAATCGGGCTTTTGATGAACGATAAAGCACAAAAACATACTTCCTGATGAACCTATATGTAAGGAATGGAGTTATAAATGAATGTTATTTGAGAGATCCTAGACACAATCAATATTCGGTGAAATACCTTACTGCCAAGGAAAAAATTTGGAAACGAAACATTTGTTGTTATTTTCTTGATAAAGGTAAAATATTGTCATTAATATCTTAGTTAAATAGGTAGCTATCACTACCTACGTTACAAAATTTTTGAGTAAAATAATTGTGTTCCTTATTTTTACCTCAAGTTCTGTGTTTATACCCGTAATATATAACTTTTGTCCAGTTAAGCTAACAAAACATTTTTGTCTGGGTGAGTATCCAGGTCAATTTGTAAACCTAAATTGCTGGTAGTATAGATCACGATTATAATTTCTTTAACCATGTGTCACGCTCAAACCCAAGCAAACTGTAGAGTATTTATTTAACCCACCTCAAATTCGTTTAAGTAAAGTTTTGCTGTTTCTCTTTTAATAAACTTTTTGCTCATGATTCATTAACTTTAATTTTTCGTGACACATTTACTTGACTACCATTTTTATCAGGTGAATATAAAGCCCATAGGTATCCCCATAGACTTGTTACTATTTAGAATAAAATATCTATAAACAAGTTATTTACTTGGGTGTACACTGTACAACATAGTGCTTTTATTAAAATTATTATGTAATTGTGTAATTTTTTACTTTATTTGCTTTGTTTCCTTTTGTTACAGGTACCAGATAAGTCACAAGAAAAAACCTTGCATATCCTATTTTGATGTAAAAAATGGGCTTAAAAAATACCTACTGGTGACATCAATGTTAAAATAGTTTTTAAATAAAAATTTGATATTTACATAAATAAAATGTGTTTTGTGATTTTTCAAAACATAAGTTTACATCAGTTACTTTATATCTTTGTTCATTATTCCCTGAAAATTTGTAAAACTAGATAAAGATTCCATAATAAAAACTATTATTTTAATTATATTATTTTATTATAATTATAATTGAAATGCTTTTTTAAGTTTGATCTGTGGCATTAATGTTATTTTTAAATTTAAGAAAGTTGAATATGCACTTGAAACAAATTGCGTTGCGACACTCCAGCGCTATTTTATTTCGTTCTACATTCATTCTTGATTCAGTTACATATTTCGCTTAAATCTCGTAGTCGTCCGAACACATCTCTGGGTGTTATGGTAAGCTGTGTCTCTGGTCCGGTGGTGAGAATGTTGCCAGTCTACTACAATTGTACTAGATCTAGAACCTCTTAAGGATGTCCCTAGTACACTTGAGTCAAAACCTTAGTAGAAAATGCTATCCGACGTTTTTAAGAGATAGGTACCCTACTCATATTTTACAGGTCTCGTATTTTTTGTTTTGTTTTGCCGCAGATTTGATCCTACCTTTTTCAGAAATTGGAAGTAATTGGGTACATTCAGCAGATGTCAGCTGCTTTTCCGCTGAGCTATCAAACGCGGCTGAACGCATCGCTGGGTTAGCGCTTACTCTCAGCAGTTGAGCATTTTACGCAGCGTGATAAATCCTCGCTTTTTCAAGCAACGGTCGATGAGTAAACTGTATAAGTTAGGTTATGTTATATTAAACCAAAACTTTTAAAAAATACATAATCAGTTGAGTGTTCAGGCCATAAAGTAAAAAATGGATGTAAGTGCTGAAACACATTTGTTAGTTGTAGATAACGATGGACATCCCATAGTTGAAAATGGGCAAATATTGCTACAAGCTAAAAATGGTATGTACAAACACAAACATAAAGTTATATTTAGGTAGAGTTATAAAATAAATATTTTGTTTTAGATGAATCCTATATTTATACCCCATTGAACTCGCATATCAAAACGATATTTGGCATAACCATTATGGAAATGAGTATTGAAGCCGAGGCTGAAACAGGACATATTGTGAATGACCTTGAATGCAGTGGAAGTGAAGATGTTTTATGTGAAAGTAAGTTGTAAAATATTTCCTAGACCTAAATTTACTTTTATTTTCATTTTTAGATGAAAAATTTGTGTGGCAGCATAATAGCACCCTTTTGCTACTAGATGAATATAAAAAAGAAGCCAAAAATTTAGAAATCCCAAGTTGAAAAAGAAAATGTTATGGGAAGAAATTTCCAAAGCTATGAAGGAAAATGACTACACAGTAGATGCTGATAGTTTGGACAGAAAGCTAAGGAATATGAAAAACACATATCGAACCATTCTAGACAATAATAATAAGAAAAATCTACAGGTAAGGGCCGAATTCAGTGGCAATATTTCAGCATATTTGAAGAAATCTTTAGTGACGATAAGACAGTAAATCCAACCCCTGTTATGTCCTCCACAAAGGAAAATTTAAGTCCGAGTATTTCATTTTCGAATCGAGCAGTGACCTCAGCAGTAGCATCACCTCAAACATCAGCAACAACAGGTTATAAAAATGTTATTCCATTGTCTGATTCTGCCACAACAAGCAGTAGTAGTTGTTCCATCTTGAACACTCCAACTTCTAGTCAAAAGTATGTGCATTCAAAGAAGTTAGATAGGTTCAGGAAAAGACAACTTGAAATTGAGGAGGAAAAACTAGTGGAATTAAAAAGAATGAGAGAGGCAATAGATGAAAGTAACCGTATACAGGAAAGGAAAATGAAAATACTAGAGTCTTTAGCTCAGAACAGAAACCCTTAGTAAATGAGGAGGTAACTGTGTTCAGAAAAAAGCTTATATAGTTTTATTTTTTTTAGCATTACTTTTGACTTTTCAAATATTTTTATATCTATTCTCAAAACTAGGTGACGATAAGGTCAATCTACATACTACTATTTTATGTTGCTTTTAGAAGGGTGTATTTAGTTAATAAGCTAATTTAGAGCAATATCAGGGGCAATATGTCTTGTTTTGCAGTTATTATTTGTTAATTTTTTTGGTGGCCCTAAAAGGTCATTGCTTGGCCATTGTATGTTAAAATTTATGCCTAGGCTTCCAGAAATTTTTTCAAAATTATCAATTAATAAGCTAGTGTTGCAGATGATGTGTGTTACAGTCTTAAACTAAACCAGACAAAAGCAACCAAATTCACCAAATAAATTGTGGAAATTTTCAAATCGTTTCTGGAAGCTTAGAAATAAATTTTACTGCTATGGCCTTTACCCCTCAATTTTTCCTGTAGTTTCTAGTAGTTCTATACACTTCAGATGAAAATAAAAAAAATACAATGTGTTAGAAGAATTATTGTTTTTTTTTATATATTTACTGTTTTTGTTCATCATTGATTGAAGGTAATAAAATAAAGTTCAAAGAGAAATATTTTTTTATTTAAATGTAATTCAACAATAAAACAACAAATTATGAAATACATTTTTTATTTTAAATACAATATATACAGTGACTGGCAGAAAGTTGAAACCAAATACCAAATGGGAAGTTTTTTATTATTGATTGCTCAGAAAATGTTATTCTTGCATCTCATCGCTGCAAGAAGAAACACTTATTTTAACAAATTTAGACTTTAGGTAGAGTATACAGGGTGCTCAAAAAATACAAAAATGTTGATTTAGGAAAACAAAAATTTAGGAATTTACAAAAATTTCCTACAGAGAAAATAAAGCTGCCAAGACAAGAAGAAAAGGAAAATAACAAAATTCACATTTTATTTGACTTTTGTTCTTCTCTTGGCAGCAACTTTAATTTATCTGAAGAAAGTTTTTGGAAATTCCTAACTTTTTGTTTTTTTGAACCAACATTTTTGTATTTTTTGAGCACCCTGTATACTGTAAAATATGAAGTTGCCAAAATAAGTTTTTCTTTTTGCACCAAGAATACAATTTTCCAAGAAATCAACAATAAAAAGGTTGCATACTTTTTTGGGCACAGTACCTACCACAAAAATAAACATATCTATAAACAAAATCTCACAACATGTAAACCCAAAGTACAGATTGTTGAAACAGAGATTTATTTATCTACAGAATTTTTTCCTTTAATTATTGAAATAAATTTTTAAAACTTAATTAATTTTTTTTTTTTAAATTACAGGTTAAAGGTTTGTTTAACTACATTTCCAAGATATTTAATTTTCTACCAGCAGAGCAGTTATATAGTCCCGTTTTCTTTCTCCTAAAGTATTTCTTTCCCTATCAATATCCACATCAAAGTGATCCATTTGCTCATTGGGTTCCTGATCCGGAATTTCTTCATAAGCTATGCCGTCATTTCTTAAAATGATGTTATGTAACACACAAGCAGCTATGATAACACTTGGGATCATATCTACTCTAGTCATATCTAAGTATTTTAAGCGGCGAAATTTGCCTTTCAGTAGGCCAAAAGCTTGTTCGATCACGGCTCTCACAGAACTCATTCTTGCATTGTATGTTACTTGGGCAGCCGTTAAGTGTCCATTGTCCCTATATGGTTTTAACAGAAAAGGAAGCAGTGGATAAGCACTATCCACAAGAAGATGCTCAGTTGGTAAAATCGTTGCTTCATTTTCAGTTAATGTTGTATATAAAGGACTTGTTCGAAAAACTCTGGCATCATGGACTCTGCCAGGAGTGCCGGCAAAAACATCAATAAATTCTTTTTTGTCATTGCACACAGCTTGTAAAATTACAGAATGGTAATTATTTCTGTTGTAATAGTCGATAGGATTGTGAGGTGGTGCCTTGATAGCTATATGGCAGCCATCTATTACTCCGATAATTCCAGGTATATCTACAAAAAAATGTATTACACATTTCTAGACCTACATACATAGGAAATGAATTTTCTTATTTTTATGAGTATTATCACCTCCAGAATTTGGTTACATATACCTACTATTTTTTGACACCCTTATGAAAAATTAGCTACCCCAGCTGAGTATTCCGATGAAGAAAAATAATAGTAGAACAAATCTGAGCAGTTCAGTTCTCATTATATTTTTGCAAATAACTTATTTTTTTCTTCTAAAAGTGCCTTATTAAAACTTACTTGATCGATTATATAATGTTCTAGCAGTTCTTTCACGATCATTTTCATTGGGCCAAACAATATGCTCAAATCTTAAATCTGCTACTTGTTGTATGATTTCAAACCATACCATATGCCCTGTTCCTGGAGCTAAATTGAACCTATCTCCAGCTGCAACAAAGCTGTCTGGCTTGGCCAAAATCCAGATAGAAAATAACAGTTTTTTGTCAAAAGGAACATGCTCTTCTATTACTTGCCTTCTATTTTGTAACTGATTTAAAAGTATCTAAAAACAAAGGATATATTTGTAATTTATTTTCACGTAATTGATCAAATCATTGCATGGAAATGAATTTTACTTTACTTTTTTACTTTGACATTAAAAATACCTCAAAGGTTCTCCTACTCATCCTGAAATGGCACCAAAAATCATCTGGAGTATAATGAGGAATCACTTCTTCATAATAATGTTCATTCCTAGTTTGTACTTCTCTTGGATTGGGAATTATGTTCACAGGTTCTATAAGCTGCTCTACTGCACCCAACAGTACGTTGAAATTAATATCTTCTTGTAAAGCTTCCTCAACTATCAGCAATAAATTATCATCCATTGTATCCAAATTAAATGGGATATTTTGTGATCGAAATGCCAGAAACAAACAAAACGAATAATAAACGACCCACAAAAACTTAGGTTAAGTTCTCTCGGTAGCTCAACTCAACGCTCAACATGTCATTCGGCAGAAATGGTGGCGCTAACAAAAAGCGGAGTCAACATGTTGAGTGATATAACTAAACCGCTGAGTACGGCTGAATGTACCCATTGTTTCATTTTTAAAATTGGGAATAATAATTACATATTTTTTTATACCAACGTACAGGTTCTCCTGTGTCAGTGCAGGTCTGTTTTGTGAAGATCTAGTACATTTTCATTAAATTTAGTACTTTCTCAATTAAAATCCAGTACCAAATAAAGTAATGTCTGGCAACAGTCGGCAACACTGCTACTTCTAAATCTTGAAATATTTGAGGTTAGGTTACACGTCAGTGTTTTGCTTTTTAAAAAATATAAATTAGATTTGTTTTGTTTACATACA
The DNA here is from genome assembly GCA_963971165.1 of Philopedon plagiatum. NCBI lineage: Eukaryota > Metazoa > Arthropoda > Insecta > Coleoptera > Curculionidae > Philopedon > Philopedon plagiatum. The sequence goes on along the minus strand of OZ020195.1, from coordinate 49,364,781 downwards.
AGCCCTTTATTTTTCTGTTATCGAGAGAGCCGCGAGTAACATAAAAGGAATGATTAATACAAAAAATACAAACTTGCTTGCATTCCAGTGTTTTTACTTGCTGTAAATAAGATCATTTTCGACGTTAGAACGAAAGTAATTCAGAAAATAACTACTTTTACCTACATCTACAAGTTGTTATATTATTTTTAAACCCACAAAATGGTTTGGAGAGGTGTTAAACACAACTATGTGATTGGAGAAAAGTAAGCAGAAGGAAATTTGGCAGAATATCTATATTTTTATAGAAGACTACAGTAGGAAAACTGTTTTAATATAATGCCATAAAGAATAGTTTATAACAAACCAGAATTTGAGCAATAGAATATATTTGCATAAGTCCAACAACACAATAATATTATAAAGAGAAATTTTGTTATGGTATTGAAGATGACAGGTATATTTTTGATAAAATCCACGTTATAAAAGATGAACTTTATTTTTCCTACATTTTTTTGTTAGTGTGTGAAGGTAGGTACCTGCTGAGTAAGCATTATTATAAATTAGATGCCCATCTGCAATAAAAGTGTATATAGTTTTGTTTTAAAATATGGAAGGAAGGAATTTTCTTTTAATTTCTTGTACTAGAACATAAACTTTTGCCAAAGTAACCAATATTTTATGAAAAACGTGACAAAAAACATGACTTTAATCACAGCATATCGTGTAATTAATTTAATTCATCGTTAAGTGCTCTCTTCGTTAAAAACAAATGAAAAAGTAAACAACACCTTGGTTTTTTAGTGGCAATTGTCAGTTTAATCATTGATTAGCCAAAAATTTGGACTGTTGCAGAAAGAAAAAAAATTTAACGCTCTGTTAAACTGAGAATCTTTTGTTTCTAACGAAGAATTAGTATTCAACGCTTGATTAAAAGTTTTGTGCAACCCGCTGTAAATGTAATATATTTGTAAACCAATTTGTTAATTTTTGTTGTATTTTTGTACATACACTAGCCTGGGAAGATATTACAAATAAAAGAGTAGGAGCATTTCGTAAATATTTATTTTACTGGTGTTGTTTTTGTATAACGATCAATTATACGCTTAACAGTAAATGAAGTGATAACAAATGGTTGAAACCTTGATCAAATATCGTAAGTAGTATAGAGGGCGGGGTCCTGGAATAAAATAGTGCCCTTTTGGCACTCTTGATGGCATCATCCCCTACATCATACTTCCACCCCTTTTTCCACCCCTCTTGAGCTGAGGGGCTGTCTGCAAGAAGTGACATCACCGACCAGAGGCTGTTGACCAAAAGGGTCTTAATTTTGCAAAAAAAGTTACGCTTCGACTCATTAGACAAGCCGAGCCTGGCCTCATGGGTAAGGTTTAGTAAAAAATAAAACAAAGAATTAATTACAGAATTTATTTATTGAACAAACCTTTAAAACAATTAGAAAGTCGTTTATTTCGTGGCGGAACATTTTTCTTTTAATTTTTTATTATTGTTTTTTGCAACTAGTCAATCTAATAACGTATTTATCCTTTTGATCTTGTGTTAGTTCTTTTCTTTCCAAGCAAGCATTTAGATTGGATAAAATAGTCTTATAATTTTTAAATTGCATTTCCAAATTTGTTCTACATTGGTTCCATTTTTCCTCTGTGGCATACAAATCATGTATTGTATCGGTGTGGGTATCCTTTAAATTGGATAATTCTCCTTTATAATCGTTTATTATCGTATAGACAATGTAATTTTTTTCCTCCAGGTTTGTATATTATTTCTTAAGTAAAAGCAAGCTTGATTCCAGTTCAATATTATTTTTTAAAACTTCTACTAGGTTGGTATAATTTACAGAGTGAGTCAAGTTTGTTTTCAGTTCATCACATGTTTTAAGTTTTTCCATACACGTATCAGTTGCCATCAATTTATTTTCATATAATTCCATATTACTGTCCACTTGAGAAACATATTCTAAATACAAGGTTAAACTTGTATTGTACAGGGTCTTCCAACGAGGACTGAACAGGGGCTCATTTTTGAGCTTCCTTGTATTTAAAGAAAAATCTAAAATAGCCAATCGATGTACTTTTTCCTGCAGAATTAAAAAATGAAACCAAAAATTTATTTGAACCAGAAACAAAAGAGTTACGCTGTGGATAAGGTGTTTTTAAATGGAACATAGCTTTTTTTATACGATTTTCGGAACGAGTGATTTTTTTTATGTCCGTTCTGATTAAAATATTTAATATTGTGACAGCTATTTTTATTAAATTTTAATGTTTTATCCAGTATAATTTAACTTCAACCTGTTTGAAACATACACTAGGTAATAAAGGTAAAATCACCTTGAAATCCTTCAAAGTCAAAAAATTTGACAAATTTACTATAATATTGCCGAAATGAAATATTCATTAGATGAGAGATTGCAGATTGTTATCTTGTTCTACAAATGCCAAGAAAATGCAAGAGAAGCAAGGAGAAGATTTATTGCAAATTTTCACAGAAATATATCCATATTATATAGCAATATTATAGTAAATTTGTCAAATTTTTTGACTTTGAAGGATTTCAAGGTGATTTTACCTTTATTACCTAGTATATGTTTCAAACAGGTTGAAGTTACATTATACTGGATAAAACATTAAAATTTAATAAAAATAGCTGTCACAATATTAAATATTTTAATCAGAACGGACATAAAAAAATCACTCGTTCCGAAAATCGTATAAAAAAGCTATGTTCCATTTAAAAACACCTTATCCATAGCGTAACTCTTTTGTTTCTGGTTCAAATAAATTTTTTGTTTCATTTTTGAATTCTGCAGGAAAAAGTACATCGATTGGCTATTTTAGATTTTTCTTTAAATACAAGGAAGCTCAAAAATGAGCCCCTGTTCAGTCCTCGTTGGAAGACCCTGTACAAAGTGTAATATTCATCGCTTGAATGAATAATCACAGTTTGCTTGATCGGACTCATATATATTATTGCTTGTACTACTGGAACCCATACCACTAATCAGTATGAAATAATATGTAATAAAAAAATAAATTCTAATTTTATAGCTTGAAATGTACAACGTGTGCGTTACTGTGATACGTTCTGCTGACAGGGTGGGGATGAAGTGATACTATGGAGAGAAATACATTCGTTTTATAATTATTAGGTTAGTATTCGATTACCCCACCACAATATGACCAATGGTTCTAGATATTACTTAAACGCCAACCTGTCAGCTGATCTAAGACCTGTTGGACGTCAAAACTACACATTACGAACATCATATTGCAAATATTGTAGAGTGGTTGTTAGATCATCAGTACCGGAAAAAAAACTGCACCGATTGTGCTAGAAAAAGAAGCGGACAATGATAATTCTGACACTATGAGCTTAGAAGCCTAAGAGTAAAACACCGCTATGCCAGTTCCAGTAAAATATAGGTGCCCTAAATGCAAGGGTGAATCAGATATACCACATAATGCACCATGCCTAGCTTGTGAATGCCAGCTACATTTTAAATGGATTGATGGTGCAAAGCATGTACCTTCACATTACTTCAATGGCCAAGAAAAAAGTGAGAGACGAGAAAGAACAATCTAAGAAACTTTTCATCTTCTTCATCTTCTTCTTCTTTTTCTTCTTCCTAAAACACTGCTATAATCAGTAGATAGAGAAATAAAAAAAGGCAATAAATATATTTTAAGTAGTTTTATTTATACATAACCCTTTTATTATTATATTAAACAACATTGTTTTTATTAATCCAGCTATTCTGTTTATCGCTAAAGCCTAACAACTTTACAAACACTTTATTTTTTTATTGCTTCAAAATTTTTTCAAGCAAATATACATCATGCAGTTTTGTTTTTTGAAATTGTTCCTTGTATATCTTCATTTTGCATGTCCTGAAATAGATACCTTACTGGATTCGTTACTTGGACTTTACTGATTTTAAATACTTCTGGGGACCAATTGGGGTTATATTTTTTGTCAAAGATGCCTCTTGCTTTGGAAGTCCGTACATAGTCTCCAATTTTGAATTTTGTGTTTAAGTCAGTCATCTTAATTTTGTTGTAAAGGGTATTAAGCAGTAATTTTTCATTTTTTGTAGTGACGTTAACTGATTTCATATTTATAGTTCGGTGTTTCGTATTATTGTAATGGAGTACAATTTATGGTAGTAAAGTAAGCTATTTATAATTTCCTTGCAAGTTAAATTCTTTCCACATCCAATTTTTCAGTGTTCTATTAACTCGTTCAACTACTGATGTTTTTTTCTCATTAAACACACTGTAAGGGTTGATATTGTATTTGTGAGTGCGTTTTTTCAAGTATTTATTGAACAATTCCTTGCCCATGTCCGTTTGCAAATTCCTGGGTGTTTGTTGTTCAAAAATTTTTTCCATATTCTGACTAACTTCCAAACCAGTCTTACTTTTTAGGAGGCAGGCCCAAACAAATTTTGAAAAACAATTTATCACTATAAGTATATATTTGAAACACTTGTTGAATTTTGCATAGGGAATCATTTCTACCAAGTCACCTTGAAAAAGATCATTTAATGACTTGATAATTACTTCACGTCTTTTAAAATTAATCCGTTCAAGCTTATGAATTTCGTTAACAAGTAGACGTTTTGTATCGGTAATAAAGTTTTCTTTAGCTGACATCACCAGCACTCACTTAAACAATAATTTTAGCTTGTTTTAGTTCCTCAATTATAGATGCGATTTCGTTAACGTGGCCCGTGTGTCCAACCTGTTGAGAATCCAACAATAAACGCAATCTGTCCACCAATTCGCTAGGATCGTCCCAATGCACGTAATCTATTTTGTTTTTATTTGCTTCAACGTACACACCTTTTCCTGCAACGAATGGTCCTATGATTTCTGTGTAATTCTTCAATCTGCTACCAGCGATTTGTTTGTTAGACTGATAATTGCGACGGTGTGCATTCATTTTTAAAATAATTTTTCTGTAATTTTGTTCATCTTCTTGGGTATAATCTTTGGGAGCCCTCTTAAATAAAAGTTCATATAATCCTGGTATTCCTTTGTATCGTTTATTTTTGACTATGTAATCATTTCCATCTACCTAGGTATATTAATGTTGGAATCACCAATGTAAAATTTTTCTGTTTCAGGATTTAAACGAATTCCATACTTCTGGTCGAATTCATTAGCGCTGTCTTGCTGCAAAGCTGCAATATACTTTCTTGGTAGTGGATCGTACTGATCCAAGTAATCGGCCAAGGAATCCCTAGCTAAATTTTCAAAACGAGATTTTTCTTGATCAGAATCATCATCAGCGTCATAAATAGAATCCAGTATTGATTGCTTTTCAGTACTTATGTCTGGTTGTTCAAGATCATTGCCCTCATTTAGAGTGGAGTGTTGGCGTTGGTTTATAGCGTCTAGTTTTCTTCTTTTTAATTGTTTGGGTGTTTCTGTATAAAATACTTCATCATCTTTTAATTCCTCAGCGTCCAACATTTGATAATCATGGTCGCTGTCGTCGTACTCATTTTTTAATGACTGAGTAGTCGTAGTAGTAGTAGACGGTTTAACTTTTAATTCGTTTTGAATATTTTGCAACTGTTTAGTTATAGGAGAAAAGATTTGCTCTTGAGCAAGTTTACCTTACTTCAAAATTGTCAATTTATTTTTAACATTTTTGCGTTTCTGCATCAATCTTCTTTTTAAATTTTTATCACTAGATTTCACTGTTCTAACACTAAAATAACTGCTTTAAAATTAGGTTAAGTTGTGTGATCTGTTCTGTGACTCATAATCATTTGACTGCATTTTTGCTTTAGCTTAAACATATATAATGATCGAATCCCATGCGACAGCGTCCACTATTAAGGTCATAGTCCTTTAAAATTGTTAAAAATCCAAACGAGTTTTTCCAACAATGTGCACATATGTTCTTAGAATCATCAAACACCATGTCGGTTTCCACGTGATCGTTGAAAATATGTTTTAAATTCAGATCGTCTTGCTTGAAAATAATGATCACATTAGCATTATCTCTTATTAAGTGTTTGGGAATTTTCGCATCCGTCTGACAAAGATAAAATAAATCAATGTTGTTATGTCGACCCATACTAAAATATTCACGAATTATATCTTGATTATCACATGCTACATGATCGAATATAAACAGAGAATTTGGCTTAGCATCAGATGGATGTACGATATTTTCACTGGCACTGAATGCGTAATAGTTGATTCCTGTGACGGATTTTAACAGCTCACTGAGATACGAGTATTTCGGTTGGTAAAGCGAACGCGAATACACATAAACGTTTTCAAACTTTAGTCCATTCTCGTGTTCAATTAGGGAAATCATATCGTTTGTATTGCCACAATTTGAGGGACCTACAATAATGCAAGGTATAGTAGACGGGTCTGTGTTTTTTATATGACGATTTGCATTTTTGAAAGTCATTGTTTTCCACACTTAAACTTATTTTTTGTTTTACAATTTTCATATTTTGCACACTTTGAAAGATAAATTATGAATAATTTAAAAGATGAAGTACGGTTTAATTTATAGTTAGTGTTGTTCGTGCTGTTGTTCGATTACAAACAAAATGAAATATTATTTTGGATCGGATGTTGTAGATACACTTATAAATAAGTTACCATTTGAGTTACATTTACCATGATATAATTATTGTGGTCCAGGGACTAACTTCAAGCGCGATTCGCACGAGGGGTCGAGGAGTGAATGCACTTGATAATAGTTGTCAAAAGCACGACATTGCATATGCTCAAAACAAAAATCTTGCACTACGACACAAAGCTGACAGTATAATATTAGCCAAAGAAGCTTTAAAGCGATTTAAATCGAAAGACGCTAGCATTGGTGAAATGTTGTCAGCTCTCGGTGTCGCAGGTATAATGAAAGCTAAAGTGAAATTTGGTATGGTTTGTTGAAGAAGAGCAGCATTAGCACTCAAAATGTAAAAAATTGTTTAGAATTACTGCAGAAAGTCAAAAAATGTTCACAAGGATTACTCAATGATATTGATAAAAGTATTAAAGTGTTACAAGATAATATGCATCAGCAGCAACAGCGGCGGCGACTCAATAACAATAATAGGAAAAATAAGACTACTACTACATCCAAACAAGGACAAATCCGCCGCCGGCAAAGTACTGCCTCTTGCCTTGTCCCCGTGCATATTTATAGCCAAAATTGGCGGGATTTCATATTTCCCATTTCCGCCATTCACAACGCTTCTCGCTATTTGCCGTACTTCTTTTTCTGTTTCTTGATGTATTTTATCTTATGCACGTAGATTATTATATTAGGCACGTATTCCCACCTCTATATAATAATAATAATAATAATAATAATAATAATAATAATAATAATAATAATAATAATAATAATAATAATAATAATATATTACATCAAAAAGACCTAAAATACATAAAGAATGTAAGGTATAGATGACGGCAGGCAAGTCCAAGAGTTCTTATTTTTTTAGCACTAAGGCAATCCATATTGTAAGTATTCCTCAACGGAGTAAAAACATTCCATTTTTAAAAAGTTGGATACTTCTTTTTTAAAAAACCTAATATTATTTATGTCTTTCAGATATCTCGGCAATTTATTATACAATGTAATACCCTTATAACTTGGGTTGTTTTCAAAAATTGACAGTCTGTGAGCGGGAACACAAAGATCATTTTGGACCCTGGTGTTGTACGAATGAAAATGACAGTTTTACATGAATTTTTCAAGATCCTTCTTAACAAATAACAATATCTCCAAAATATAAATAGATGGAACGGTTAACAGTCCAAGTCTTTTAAATAAGGGTTTACATGATGTACGCCTATTGACACCCTCTATGGATCTCACAATTCTTTTCTGCAACAGTAACACTAATAACACTACCCCACGAAAAAAAAAAAAGTCATGTCCACTGGACTTGAGCCCCATGTCTATATGTTTTCGAGGTCGCTGAATCCGAATCCGACATCCATTTCACCCCATCAGGTCATTGGACACCATAAACCACCCCCTTAATTTCTGGGGTTGCTCAGCATTTGACTTGGGTGTCCTCTGCTCTTCTTCTTTGTTTATTCCAAAGTGAGAGGTGGGGAGGGTAGAGAATTAACATTCGATCCGAAACCCACCCCCTGAGGGGGTGAAACCACCCTTTCAGGGGGTAAAACCAGTTTTTTTTCTGTTTTCGAAGGATTTTTCTCAGAATCACGACAAAGGAGGGATTTGTATATACATATATATGTATAAATATGAATTTATATATACATTATATATAGACATATATACAGGGTTGGAAAAATGCCGGTACTCCCAAAAATTTCCCACGGGAGATGTTTATTTAAGGACGTCTCACTCGTATAGCATAGGAAATTTTCCGGGGAATCGAATAACGTTGTAAGGTTTGGTCCCGATAAGGGTCTGGGCCCTGTGAGGCCTAAGTTTGACTTTTCATATGGGGACCCCCGTTTTTTGCAGATTCAGATTCAGCCGAAAATTTTGCGTTCAGATACGTGGATCTCAAATTTTTATGGGCCATATGGGGCCCAATACTAGCCTTCGCCTTTAGAGAGCCATTTTGGTAGGCCTGTGACATCATCATGGGACCGTCAGATGGAAGGAATTTGTGAATGGAGGTGAGCAGTGCGTGCCAATTTAAGCATGCGATCATGCTTATCTATAGCGATTGGCTGGTTGTGGCTACAATCAGCAATAAGTATCCAGCTCCCTAAAATCCTTCGCTTCGATTGGGCCCAGGGGCCTTATCGGGCCCAAAATATGACAACGCCATTCGATTCCCTGGAAAATTTCTTGTGCGATACGCGTGGGACATCCTTAAATAAACATCTCCTCTAGGAAATTTTTAGGGGTACCGGCCTTTTTCCAACACCCTGTATATATGTATATATACTATAGGCTATAGGCTAGTATTGGGCCCGATATGGCCCATAAAATTTGCTATACGAGTGAGACGTCCTTAAATAAACATCCCCCCTGGGAAATTTTTGGGAGTACCGGCCTTTTTCCAACACCCTGTGTATATGTGTATATATAAATTCATATTTGTACATGTATATGTATATCCAAATCCCTCCTCCGTCGTGATTCTGACAAAAATCCTTCGAAAACAGAAAAACACTGGTTTCACCCCCTGAAAGGGTGGTTTCACCCCCTTAGGGGGTGCGTTCCGGATCGGATGTTAACCCTCTACCCTCCCCACCTCTCACTGTGGAATAAACAAAGAAGAAGAGCAGAGGACACCCGAGTCAGATGCTGAGAAATTAAGGGGGTGGTTTACGGGGTCCAATGACCTTATAGGGTGAAACGGATGTCGGATTCGGATTCAGCGACCTCGAAAACATATAGACATGGGGATCTAGTCCAGTGGACATGACTTTTTTTTTTCGTGGGGTTGTGTAATCTGACTTGAGCACCCCCAAAATACAATTCCAAACCTAACACGACTATAAAACTGGGCATAATAATAGGATAATAATACATTTAAGCTACAAATATTTCTTAATCTGTATATTGCATATGCAACGGGTGCCAGTTTGGTGCACACCTCCCTTATGTGAGTTTCCCACCCTAAATTATTTTCTAAATGTATACCCAAAAATTTTGTTTCTGTCACCTGTTGCACCGAAGAGCCATTTATTCTTATTAGAAGCGACCTGTCAATAAAATGGCTGCGAGGGGTCCCCTCAGACCATAGACCTCAATCTTCAACAGAAATAGCTGGTGGTCCACCAAATCGAAAGCCTTACTCAAATCCATGAAAACACCAATACACTTTTCCTTATTATATTATCTAAGTGCTCATACAAACACTGTAAAAACTGCAACACTCCCGATTCGGTAGACTTTCCCCTCTGAAATCCATGGTGGGAAACATTCTTGGTATCCCCCTTCTTGTGCAATGGTATGACCTTGGCAATCTTCAAAGCATCAGGTACCATAGTCTGGTTTATTGACATGTTAATTAAAAAAGTAAGTGGCTTAATTAAATACTCACTGCCCTGTTTGATCATTCTAGATGTCACATTGTCAACCCCAGCAGAAGATGTATTCTTTAGACCTTTGATGACATTAAGTACATCTTCTTGCGTTACGACACCAAAAAACATTGTTGACATATTTTTATTTATTGTCTAATTTTTTGTTTCTATATTGCTAAAGGATTCTTGAAATTTATTTGACAAATTTACAAAAAAAAAAATTGCAAAAAAATCATTAAGATAACTATATTTATAAATATTTACAATCTTTAAATTCCCTTTTTTCGGTGTGAATTCCCCGTTTTTAGTTTCCAGTTGGTTGTTGCATTTTCAGCCTTATTGCTTTACGGCCAGATTCTCCAACGCTAGTCCGGTCTAATTTGACAACCAAAAGCTTTAAACTGACAAGTGTAAGAATAAGACAACTAAGGTTTATTCTATTGATTTATTGCTGCTATTTATTCTTCGCAAATTTATAAAGAAAGAGACAATTTTAGTACGTACTTTCCACAATGATAGAACCAAATTCATTCCAGCAACCCGTTCCAAGATGAAAATCACTTGGAAAGCAAGAAAATCGCTGATATATCAGAATTATTCATAAGTTTTTAATGACGTCTTATTAACAGTGACGGGACAAAAACCTGTCAAAATATAGCTGATCAACTAGAAGATATTAATTTAAACCAGTACTAAATCTTAAACCTTCTTAGTGAATCTGAACGTTAGAGTTTAGACTATGTTTCACCTGAATTTTTCAATAACCAATGTCACTCCAGATTGTGGATTGGTGCAAAATGGGCGGGGTTTGTCAGAGGAGTGAAGTCTCTCTTAAATAACAAATGTCACACGCTGCACCTCACATTCTGCTGCTTGCCAGCACGTGATTACCCACAATTCTAGGGTTTATTTACTTGAAATAATGAATTTCAATGATTTTCTAACGATTGTACTCTCATACGATTGTAGCAGTCATTTTTTTAACTCATTAATTCCTTCTAACGTCCAAGCATGTTCTGCCGCGAATAATGTCTCTAGAGTATATCAAACAAAGTAACCAATCGCTACGCTTTCCGATGGTTTTGCATTACTGCATGATAGAACTAAAAGAAGATATTATACCGCGCAGGTAGGCGTGACCATATACGTCACGCCTTGAGTAATTCCGCCATATTTTGTAAACGAGACACGTCTTTGTTAAGATCGCGTTGTGTCTTAAAGTTATTTTTTAGTGTTTTTATATCACTTTTAAGAGTTTGAAAGTGAAAATGAGGTGTGTGGTGTATGGTTGTGATGTGGACAATCGATGCAAGGGCTTTATGCCCGATATTAAAGCTTTTAGCTTCCCCAAAGACAAAGAAACACAAAGTGTTTGGCAGCGTCTGTGCAAACGGGAAGATAAGTGTATTGTGAAAAATGCTAGAATCTGTTCCAGACATTTTAACGAAAGTGATTATGAGGGCAATTTAAAGCACGAATTGTGTCATGAATGTGAAATGGGTTTAATGTTTTTACAAACTTGCTTCAATAAAAAGTTTACTGTGACAAGCAATTGTTAAAAATCTCCACGGTAACGAATCACCAGACTTTAATCGCGAAAATACGACAAACAAAGAGACTGAAAAAAGGCTATTGTCTTAAAAAATAATTTATTGGTTTACCTAATTTCATAAATTTAGATATTTTTGTCTTGTTTAGAATAATTTTTGGCATTTAAGATTTTTTAAATTTGAAAAATCAGAGAATACAAAAATACAATAATTTTTATTAATTCACTATTTAAAATGTATAAAAACCCAAAAAAAACTATCCTAAAAAATATGTTTCCGTCGCAAGCCTACAGATGTTATTCACCGCAAAAAATATTTGAAAAATTATAGGAACATTTTATAACATATTTTCGGAAGACTCGGTAGGTGTATATTTTAGTAAGAATATGCCTCTAAATAAAAATTATTAACCCAATTATTAGGCATAGTTTTATTTTATAAATTTATTCAACTTTTCTTTTCACGTAAATAAATACATATAACGTAATTGGCAGGCAATTTACCGATATCTATTATTTTAAACCAATTTATCCCTTTATTTACATGATTATTTTAAATCCTATACTTTAAAATTTGTATTATAAGCAGGAGGCAAAGAATATTGCCAATAGAATTTACATAAAATCGCCTTTAACTAACGTAAACTCTATTTTGCGCGTTACAAATTTCAAAAATAACTCACGGCGTGACGTCATGCGCGAACCCGGACGAATTTGACACGGTTTGGTTTCATACCTCCTATTTATTGTATCATAGCATTACTGCTAAGGGAGTTAATTCTGACATAAATATCCAGCGGCGGTCGAAATTAGTGATGGCAATCCGGTTCTTTTTTGAGATTCGGTTCAATAAATCTGGATCAGTACAGAGATCCGGATCTCTCAAACCCAACCCAACCGAATGAACCCTTGTGGAATCTAAAATATTACTGGATCCCCATTCCATCACCACATAGTTCGTTTAAACCAGTGCCAGTGGTTTAAACTATAAGAACCTATAGTATGTCGACATATCGACCGAAGACCATAAAGTAAAAGTAAAAATGGACAAATCGTGACAGAAAAAAGAAGTAGACTGAGAAGCTAAAAAACCTAAACTAATTATTTTTTTACATGTTAACCTCTGAAAATATAATATATATTTGCTGTAGTTTTTATTGTAAAGAATCTCGCAATTAGGTACTATTAAGATTATTAAACACACAAAAAATATACTTTAACTAATGTTAAGTGAAACCGCAAAAAAAAGGTAACGAAGCCGACAGCTTTGACGCAGCAGTGCCGATAAGGTCCAGCCATAGGCGTCCCAAAATATTCTAACCAATTTAAGATGGGACACAACAAAAAGTTTTAACATTTTAACCAAATATTATTTATAAGTATATCAAAACCTAACTGAATCTGCAAAAACGATGTTTAACCATAGAAATAATTGTATTCATGGGCGTACCGTCGACCGATAATTAAGACTTTAAATTAATGGCATAAATACGTTGTTATTTGTATGATCGTTTTGAAGTAAATGTAACTATATTATAGTTACACCGTCGTCCGCTCCCCAGGCGCGCACGTATGAGCGTACTTTTACGACGCGCGGTTTGTCATGATCGAGATCAGCTTTTCAACTGAGAACCAAGGACACACATAATGGCTCGAATGCGTTATGCATGTCAATTTCTTGCCGATATTAGCCAGGGCCACGCCTCTTGGCTATAATTATTTTTCCTAGGTTTTTTCCTGGAATTATAACTTAGACCACTATCGGTCTAATAAACCATTTTTACCGTTTCGTGAATACCGTTCTGGTCCTTCTAGTCGGTGCAAGACTCCCTTGACCAAGAACGTTGATTTATCCCAAATTAACAAGTACCAAGTGTAGACTTCCTACATCTGAGTACACTATATACCTATTTGATTCCCGGTGATTTTTTATTTTACGCAAATATTCTTGACGGTGTTCAACAAGACGGCGCGATTCCATTATAACCATCCGATTATCAATTTTTTTGTGTTTAAATCCGCAATTTAATAAAATTCCTCGAAGAGTTTGACTGGTAATTGTAATTAGGGTAATCGCGTAACTTATCCTGGATCATTTCTAATGTTGGCACCGTATTTTCCTTATATAGATTGTAAACAATTCGTCTAATGACATCTTTTGCTGCATCGTCAACTTTCTGAAATTTTTGATTATTTTTCTTTCGCTTTACCAAATGATCTGTAACATCTCTTGTTTTAATTACGCGATAAATTGTAGATATCGAAAGTTGTGTTAATTCGTTAACTCTTTGTATAAGGGCTTTATCTGACTGTGCCGGATTTCCTTTTTTTAAACAGCCGTAAATATTTAGAATTATTATTCGTTGACTTTGAACATGTAAATCTTTATTAAACGCCGGACATGTTTCGACTGGCGATGCCAAGGTCGGTACCGAAGGTAATTCAACATGTAATAATTCGCTTTCATCTACCTCAAAAGGTCGCCAAAAAGCCATTATTATAATAAAAATTCACTTACATAAACCAAGTAGGTATCTAACAACAAAAACACTTATAATACGCACTTCACTGGTCAAAACCTAAAACTTAACTGTTTCACATAAACCATGTTCTAAACGAGAATCGGTCTAGACGTAACGTCTTAATTAAATGGAAATGACTCCGTCCTCTGCATGCGATAATATAATATTACCCTTAGTGGAAAAGAGACAAAACACATCGTCGCTGCAGGTATCCCTTCACGAGACAGGCAGCTGCTGTTTGCTTGTATACCGAAGTTATCACTAATAAATCTACATGAAATGTGGGTTACTTGCTATGCTACTAAACTAGGTATCGAGCGATCCCGGTTTAAGCGGCAGGCCTTTGTCTGGCTTTTTATACCATTTAAATCTTAAGAAGTTAGATTTATGAGATTCAGTTAGGACTGGCAAAAGTATACATAGACAAACGCAACCCACAATGCAGTAATACAGTACACAAATAATATGGGGTATCGCTTCAACGTAAATCCGCCCGTCGGGAAATCGGATCTCGGATCCATCGTCAAATTTAACTTCTAACTGAGCCGAGAGCCGCCAGCCATCACCTTACACCAAACGAGAGGCGCAAATGTAGATCGACAGTCATATCACCGGTTCCACTTAATATCCGAAACCGTCTGTTTGATTTGAGGAGTCGGATCAGTCCGAATCCTTCTCAAGATCCGACTCATTGAATCGGTTCAGATGCGATCAGCCCATCACTAGTCGAAATTATCAGTAGAAGGGTTGCCAGCGTAGGAACACGCCGAAACTAGGTCCGTTTAATCAATGGAGTTTTCGCAAGACCTTCTCCCATATTGAATTTATATTCCTTTTCAGATTTCGTTGACTAACCAATTTTTTCAATTTCCATTGAAATAAGCCAGTTTCACAACATGAACGTGTAGGGACTGCTTTAGGACGCGTGTTTGTATAGTTGCCTAAACAGTAAAGTAGGTGGTAGATCTTGATGTACCCGAGGCTAACGTATTGTTGACCCCATTCAGTCCGCTAGAGTGATTTCGATTGTCGCACTCATGCGTCAGCGTCAGCTGTGTATTGATCCATGTTGACCAGTTTAATAAGACCGTTTACATTATTTTTGCTATTTATTTCTTAATTTGTGAAAGAAGAAGTTAGAGCCGTTAAATATTAAGAAAAGTGAAAACCGTTTAATATTAACAAAATGTCGTATCGTCGCTTGGTGAGGTGTATTTTAAATTAGTTCTGGGTATCTAGTTGAAGTTGTAGTATTCATTTTGGTTTAAACAGCTATTCTCTACAGAGTTTTATTAAATTTGAGTTATAGGCAGTATTTTAACATTTTGAAATTGCGAATTTGGGAAGAGTTGGTTCTTTAAAGGTAATATATTAAAAATATTATTTCTATAAACTTGTTGAAGTTGATACTGAATTTTTCTTTTTGATTGCCTTTAATGTTCCAAATTTTATGACAACACTGTATTATGCGGCTATATACCTCTTGTTTTGTATAACCAAGTTATTACCTAAATACCTTGCTTATGTTCATTATCAGTGTAAGATTTGATTGTGCAAATATTTTTGTACCTGCGTTACATGCAGTGCCGGTTCATCCATTGGGCGCTTGGGGCTGGCGCCCAGGGGCCCGGGCCCCAGAGGGGCCCGGAATTAAGTTTGCTTAAAATAAAGTAAAGTGGTTTGGGGCTCTCAATTATTTTTCGATGCGATGCCCGGCTTCCGGCCCATCCACCACTGAAACGAAGCATGGGATCCTAAATACAACAAAAATTATCAAAATTTGCTTCGACTTACAACGCCACTGATTAAACGAAAGTTACGTGTTACGCCACTGGTGAAGTGTAGTTATAAAGATAAAGACTGGTAAATGCCTAGAAAGACTTTATTTAGGTTCTTATCTATTACACTGCGTAAAATGATAAATAAGTAATAAGTGCATAACAAGAGTTTTACCGACCATTATCTTTTATTATTTCTCTGCATATATATTATTTCACATTTTATCAGTTATTATATCTCTTATATGAATAATGTTAAAACACTATCTATTACACCGTAAGTTATCTTTTGCTATAAAGCATTTAGTTAACATTTTATCTAATAAAATAATATAAATACTGTAAGAACCTGTGTTAGGATATACAGTATATTGTTAGACGTCTTCACGCACGTTAGTGGCGGTATATTTGTATCACTTGTCCTAATATATCTGTTTGAGGTTACCTGTATAGTTTCATTGGCAGTGTATTAGCAAGTTCATACGGAGGGGTTTCTACGAACCACCCTGCTGGAAACCCAACGTAACTGGCGCAGTTCGGTCAAGGATTAGTGCCCGTACAAGAAGTTCAAGTGTAGTGCCGTAACGTATATACGGATAGCTCTTAAACGGACTGGTGATTTTCAAATCTTCAACGGGTCAACCACAAAATCCACAAAAATCAAAGCAACAAATCCAGTTGAGGGTTCAGTAGTGTAACAAGCGAGGTCTTGGTCACTTTCCACCCTCTTCATCATCGTCAAACTCACGGATTCATAGTGTTGGAGTGCTCAGTGCTTATCCAAATAGTGGTCCGCAACCATCCACAACCATCCAGAGGAACGTATATCCAGTGGAAAAGCTTCACATCCATTCACACAATCATCCAGAGGAACGTATATCCTGTGGAACAGTTCAAGTCGAAAAGAAGAAGTCAGGCAAGTCATTTTCTCAATCAATTTTTTTATCTTCCTTTTTTTTCTCTCCTAATGAATAAGTTATTCTCTCTCGTTCTATGATCAATAAGTTTAAAGTTTCTTTGCGTAAAAATAGGGAATATAGGCAAAAGATAAACGAAATCAAAAAACAACCAGACTCTTCAAGTTCTGATTCTGAGTCAGCCTTTGATATAGATAGTCTTGCGGCTGAATTACAACAAATTGTTTTAAGTGATTCTAAACAACTAGAACCAAAAATGCCAGAAGTAAGTTATTCTGAGGTACGTCTTTTCCTTGATATTATCCCAAATTATAGTGGTGAACCATCTGAACTAAATAACTTTATCGCAGCTTGCGACGAAACTGTAAATCAGTATGCAGCTAATCAAACATTGACTAAATTAATTTTTCGCGGAATTATTGGTAAATTAAAAGGCAAAGCTTTAACTATTATATCAAGCCGTGTCGAATTAACTACTTGGGAACAAATAAAACATATTTTAAAAATTTCATTTTCTGATCAGAGGTCATTTTCTTGTTTATTACAAGAACTACATCAAACAAAACCTCAAAATAAAGAAAACTCTTATAGTTTTGGTGTAAGATGTCAGTATTTAAGAAGTTTAATTTTTTCTTCTATAAATAATGATGTTACTTTGGCTCAACCTGAAAAATTGGCACAAATAAATAATATCGAAAAACTAGTTCTAATAACTTTTCAAAAATATCTTCCATCTCAAATTCAATTGGCAGTTCGATTAAAAAATCCTCAAACTTTAGAAGAGGCTATGCAATACTTATTAGAAGAAGAAAATTTTCTTTCAATGATTCAAGATGGTAGAAAAAATGTTTCACATACTCCAAATCAAGTTGTACAAAATACTCCAAAACCAAATTATTTTAACTATTCTACACAGAATTTCCCTAGGCCAAATTTTCAAGCTCCATTAACACAACAACCTTTTACACCAAATCAGCAAAAACATTTTCCGAGTCAACCTATTAATATTGCCTCAAAACAGTTACCACCCCCGAAATATTTTTCAAATCAACAGGTCTTTGGTAAACCAACTAATGTTTGGAAACCTAAGGGAACAATGCAACCAAGACCTACTCCAATGTCTGTAGTTACTAAACAAACGGTTCAACAACCAAGTACTTCATTCCATCGAAGTCCAAATTATTTTCAGCCTCGATCTAGACCAACTTTTATATCTGAAGAATTGTATAATATTGACAATACTGATAATGACCATGAATATTTTGACAATACTAACAACGACATGCAGGAAACTGAACAAATTCAAATATCAGAAATCCAAGAATACGAGAACTATCCAGAACCACAAATAAATGAAGAAAATAATATGCCAGATGACATAACTGAACTGACTAATGAACCAAATTTTCAACTAATGGCCTACAATATGAATCAAACATAGAATTAAATTATATAGATAACAGAAAACTTCCATATATCAAAATTTTAGGATATGGCAACAAACCGTTAAAATTTCTTTTAGATTCGGGAAGTCATATGTCACTGCTAAATCCCGTTTTAGCTGAAAAATACTTTTCTGAACATATTATTATAAAGCCAAATGTAATTAAAACTTCATGTGGACAACTTACCACAAAGTATGAAACGCATATCCCTGCTTTTAAAGAATTTAATTCAAATGAAAAAATTATTTTTACACTTTTTGACTTTCATAGATTTTTCGACGGCTTAATTAGTTTTCGAGATATTCGCAATTTAGGTTTTAATTGGAATATTCAAGATGGCTATCTTAAGAAAGAAAATATTAATATACCTGTATATCAGTGCTCTCCATCTGAGTATGATTGTCATAATATATCCTTAGGCGACAATGAAATTTTAAGGACAGTAATCCCTATAGATGTCCCTAATGACGGAGATTATTATATCCCCGAAATAAAAGTTAATTCACACTGTTATATACCTGAATGTGTAACAAAAGTAAATAATGGCCAAGGAATTGTAGAAATTCATAACTTGGGCATTGACGATACATATGCTAACTTAAGAAAACCTATAAAAGCATACCCTTTAAATGACTTCGAAACCTTTAAAGGAGAAATTAAAAGCAACTACGCTTATTCTAATGTTGATCAAATTAAAAACCTACTTCGACTAGACCATCTTAACGCGGAAGAAAAATCTAGGGTAATAAAACTATGTAGAGAATTCCATACACTTTTTCAGTACCCAAATCAACCACTTTCAGCTACCACTCAAACCCAACATATAATTAAAACCACTGATGAAGAACCAGTGTATACAAAATCTTATAGATTTCCAGAGGTACATAAAAGTGAAGTTCAAGAACAAATAAAGAAAATGCTAGAAGAAGGAATTATTCAAAACAGCACTAGCCCTTGGTCCAGTCCAATATGGATTGTCCCCAAAAAACTTGACGCGTCCGGAAAGCAAAAATGGCGGATAGTCGTCGATTATAGAAAACTAAACAACAAAACTGTTCAAGATAGGTTTCCCATACCAAACATTGATGAGCTACTTGATAAATTGGGCAAAGCTCAATATTTTACAACTTTAGACTTAGCTAGCGGATTTCACCAAATTACTATGCACAATGATAGTATTGAAAAAACCGCTTTCTCTACAGACTATGGTCATTTCGAATTCCTAAGAATGCCATTCGGTCTGAAAAATGCTCCGGCAACATTTCAGAGAATGATAAATGAAGTATTAAAGGAATACGTTAATCAGATATGTTTAGTATATATGGACGATGTTATTATATTCTCAACAACTTTAGATGAACATATCCAGAATCTCAGGAAAATATTTAAAGCATTTGAAAAATATAATTTAAAAGTTCAGTTAGACAAAAGTGAATTTTTAAAACGAGAAACTGAATTTTTAGGTCATATAGTGACACCGGAAGGTATTCAACCCAATTCTAAGAAAATTGACGCAATCCTTAAATTTCCGTTACCTATAACTCATAAGCAGATTAAAAGTTTCTTAGGAATGATTGGATTTTATAGAAAATTTATAAATAATTTAGCAAAAATAACAAAACCTTTAACACTTTGTCTAAGGAAAGGAAAGAAAGTAGAACATACAGAAGACTTTATTAAGGCCTTTGAAACATGCAAAACAATTCTATGCAATGACCCAGTCCTTGCTCACCCAGATTTCTTAAAGACATTTCTCTTAACAACTGACGCAAGTAAATTTGCAGTAGGTGCAGTTTTAAGTCCAAATGGTAAACCGGTATGTTATGCTAGTAGAACACTAAATCCTAGTGAAGTTAACTATTCCGTTACAGAAAAGGAGTTACTTGCTATAGTATGGGCAGTAAAATATTTTAGGCCTTACCTTTTTGGAAGACATTTTAAAATTAATACCGATCACCGACCTTTGAAATGGCTAGATAACCTTAAGGAACCCAATTCAAAACTTATCCGATGGAAACTTCTTCTGTCAGAATTTGACTACGAAATAGATTATATTAAGGGCAAAGAAAATAATGTTGCTGATGCACTTTCTAGAAATCCATCTGATAACACAGAAATTCAGTCCTTATTTAATGAAATTGGAGATTCAGATGACGTCATACAGCAATTTCTAGATACAAATGAAAATCATGTGTCTACTGTGCATTCCGCAGAAGAAATGCCTATTTTATCTCTACCTTATGTAGAAAAGCCACTTAACTATTATAAGAATCAGATGATTATAAAAATATCTGAGTCTTCGCCAGTACCACTTTGTATTAGAGAAAAAGTTTTTGAGAATCAAAGATTCTTTATAAACTTAAGAAGACGACACATAAATGATGACTTAGAAGAATTTATTGCAAACCTTAGTAATAATACTACTTACCATCTTTATTTTCCTGATAAGGAACATGAAAGATTTTTTATAAAATACTTGCAAGACAAGTTAGTAAGAATTCATTCTAAGCTATTAATTTGCTCAGACAAACTTACCGATATAATTAAAGACAACGAACAAAAAGAAAAAATGAATTACCATCATGTGTATAAAACTGGACACAGAGGTATTACTACCACTATTGATTCTTTAAAGAGACATTATTACTGGCCAAATTTAGATAAAGAAGTAACTAATTACATAAACAATTGTAATATTTGTCAAAAGGCAAAATACGAAAGGCAACCTAACACTTTTGATTTTCAAAAATTACCATTAGGTACTAAACCATTTGAAAGAATACATATGGATACATTATCAATTTCTAAAGAAAAATATTTGACAATAGTTGATACGTTTTCAAAATTTGCACAAGCCTATAGCATATCTGGAATTAATTCAGTTAATATCGTAGACGGATTATTGGTCTTTATTTCCCACTACGGTATTCCACAAGTCATTGTCTGTGACAATGGAATAGAATTTAATAACAATTCATTTTTAGACTTTTGTAAATTACATAAAGTTCAAGTTCATTTTACTACTCCTAAAAACCCTAACTCCAATAGTTATGTGGAAAGATTTCATTCCACACTTTTGGAACAAATAAGAACAAAAGTTCAACAAAATGCTAAAGAGTCATTAGATAATTTAGTAAGATATGCCATATTACATTATAACAACTCAATTCATTCGTCAACTAATTTTACACCATTTGAAATTGTAACAGGACACTTTAATGCCAAAGATCCTATTGATATCCAAGAAAGGGATATAGTCTCAAAGTATGTCACAAATCATAAAAGAAAATTACAAGAAACATACGAAAAACTTAAAGAAAAATTTAATACTGAAAAAGACGATAGACTTAATAAGACAAATGATAAAAGAAAAACCCCTATAACTCTTAAACCTGATGATAAAGTTTATCACAAACAACAAACTCGTGATAAATTAGCAATGAAATATGTTAAAGTCGATCCTGTAGCACAAACAAAAAATAAAATAAAAACCTCAATATCTAAGTATTCTAAGCATAATATAAAAAGGCGCAAAAAATATTAATATATTTATTTACCTTGTTTCAGAATGAAGATTCTATATCGTTTCTCATTACTCCTTATTTATATTAATTTTGTTATGGCCTCTATCCAACAATTAGCTAATCCAATTTTACCAATTCTCTTAGGTAATACTAAAGTAATTTCAAACAAACATACTTTTGTAAGTTATATTAATATTACTGATTTCACGGAACTAAAAAACAATCTTAAACTACAATTAGCCTTTATTACAGAAAATAAAAATGACACTACAATGTCAAATAAGTTGGCTGGACAAGCTTGGTCACTAATAAGCCAAATAGAGCGTTTACTTCAAGCCGTTCATCCAAATATCAGGGAAAAACGTGGTCTAATCAATTTTGGAGGTACTGTATCTAAATGGTTGTTTGGAACACTTGATCATGAAGACGGTAAAAGAATAAATTCTGTACTAAACCATCTAAATAAAAATGATCATATGATTCAAGAAAAAATTAACGAACAAATTTCTATATCAAAAGATTTTATGTTAAAAACAAATCAAAGTCTTTTTCAGATAAGATCTAATGTAATAACTACAATGCATCTTATTGAAAAATATCAAGAAAAAATTAATGCTATTAATGCACTACATTTAATAATTAATTCTCTGATTAGTTTGGAAAATAATTTAAGTCAAATTATAAATGCCCTTACATTTGCCTATCTAAATAGGGTGCATCCAATGTTCCTGTCACTAAATAATTTAGAGTCAATGATAACGAAAATGAACTGTTTTTATAATAAAAATCAGTTGGTAGATTTTAATAATAAACAAAATTATTATAAATTTTTGGGAATTCAACTTACTTTTGATAAAGAGAGAATAATTTTCTTGATCCACTTTCCATTTTTACACCCTTTACAATTCAAATCCTATTTTATATATCCAGTACCCATTCAAAATAAAATTATCTCACCACCAAAACCATACCTTATCCTTAATGAGAAAATTGGAAATTTCCAATATGAAGAATACCTTTGTGAACAAATAGAAGACACCTTCTACTGTAAAAACCATTTAGAAGCCAATGAAGATTGCGTTGTCAACATCGTTATAAAGAACGAAGCCACCAATTGCAGCACTCTCTTGATAAGATTGAACACTCCTACAGCCAATCAAGTGACCCCTCAAAATGTATTGTTTACCACTCCAAGCAATGCGCCTATAACAGAAGTTTGCCAAGTGGAAAAACATAGTGAGTTGCATCGGGGTAGCTATATAATTTCTATACCAGAAAGCTGCCATGTAATTATGGAAATATTCTATTCTACAGCTGAAACCATGTTACCAGCAACAGTTGTTCAACTGCCATCACTAGATATGTCTCTGCTTAAAGAGCATCCCACTTCACTAAATATAAAGAGTATGGACCTTCAAGAAATAAAACATATAACTTCAGTCATGAATCACCAAAGCAAATTGGTTCTCTCCGAAAATAGAGAAACTCTTCACAGTTCTTGGTTATGGTTTATCCTACTAATTTGTGTCATTATCTGCTTAATGACATATTTTGGAGTTCGTTGCTACTATCGCATCAACTACCCTTGTCCTTTTATAAAGTTGTCAACAAGAAAGAAGACAGAAGCTGAAAGCCCTACTCAACTAGAGCAGCCGTAGGTCTTTTCCTAAGAAGGGAGGAGTTACGTGTTACGCCACTGGTGAAGTGTAGCTATAAAGATAAAGACTGGTAAATGCCTAGAAAGACTTTATTTAGGTTCTTATCTATTACACTGCGTAAAATGATAAATAAGTAATAAGTGCATAACAAGAGTTTTACCGACCATTATCTTTTATTATTTCTCTGCATATATATTATTTCACATTTTATCAGTTATTATATCTCTTATATGAATAATGTTAAAACATTATCTATTACACATTAAGTTATCTTTTGCTATAAAGCATTTAGTTAACATTTTATCTAAGAAAATAATATAAATACTGTAAGAACCTGTGTTAGGATATACAGTATATTGTTAGACGTCTTCACGCACGTTAGTGGCGGTATATTTGTATCACTTGTCCTAATATATCTGTTTGAGGTTACCTGTATAGTTTCATTGGCAGTGTATTAGCAAGTTCATACGGAGGGGTTTCTACGAACCACCCTGCTGGAAACCCAACGTAACTCGAATACGTGAATACCCGAATGACCTGATCAAAATCAAGGCCTGGCACACGGAACAAGCCGATCACCATAGCAACGAGCGATGCGGTTCTTTCGGGCGGCCACCCGCCATTTCGCAATTGAAGAGTTAAGCGTTGTTGTCTGGTTTAATAGTTTGGAATTCTTTCTAAGGGCCTGTGTTGCAAATACTAATACTATTTAAAAAAGTTAATTCTTTCTTACATAAGTGAATACTGAATTTAGGGATAGTACTGGCTTAGAAATCAATCGTGATTGTTGATTGTGGGTATCTATATTTTATTTCGCTTAAAAAAGATAATAAAGACAATAGGAGGCAATACAGTAGTTGAGAGATTCCTTCGTTTTATTCAGTTGGAGAGACACACTGCGGAGTATTTAACAGAAGTAGTTATAGATAAGTTAGAAACGTTAGGCTTGGATATTGAAAACTGTAGAGGACAGACTTACGACAATGCGGCAAATATGTCGGGTCGGTATACGGGGCTTCAAGCAAGAATACGAACTTTGTCCTAGAGCGCTATTTATGTCCCATGTGCGAATCATTCTTTAAATCTTGCAGTAAACTTTGCATGTGAATCCAGCTTGGAAGCAACTGATTATTTCAGCACTGTTCAAAGTATTTACACATTTTTTTCGGCTTCTCCCCAAAGGTGGAATTTACTGAAAGAAAGCTGCAAATGTTTTGTTAAGAGATTGATTGAAACTAGATGGTCTGCCAGATTTGAAGCCGTAAACGCTTTACTTAAAAACTACAAAGCCATCAAACATATTTTTTTTAAGTTAAGCAATAATACAGACGAAAAATCAGCAGTTAGAAATGAAGCCAAGGCTCTGCACACTAAAATGGACACTTTTGAGACAGCTCTATTAACATTGATTTGGGCAAGAATTTTGGAAAGAGTAAATGCAACAAGCAAAACTTTAGAAACTATGGACCTGAATGTGTCATTTGGAGTAGAGTTGATGACATCTCTTTTGACCTTTGTTGAAGAAACAAGAAAAGGGTTTAACGAAATTGAATTAGAAGCAAAAACTTTCTTTTGCGAAGACCCGGATATCTCTAACATATCCTATAAAATTGACATTCAAAGAACAAAAAAAGAAAAAGATTTTTTGACGAAACAGATGAAAATGAAACAGTTTTAAAGGGAAAAGAGAGATTCAGAATTGAAGTATTTCATGTCATATGCGACAATATTTCGCAAGATCTTTCAAAAAGAATTGATTGTTACAAAGAAGTAACAACCGCCTTCAGATGATTTTTTACCCAAGATAAAGAAGAAATCAAGACGTCAACCAATCTGCTATGCGAGGAATATAAAAAAGATGTTGATGAAACCAAAGAGAACTTAAATAATGAAATTACTCATTTTATCGAATTGTGTAAAAATTTAAATAAAACTACAATTTATGAAAAATTTGAGGTCACCCAGAACGTAAAAGCAACTTTTCCCAATATTTTAACTATCTTGCAAATTTATTTGACCATACCAATTTCAAATGTATCAGGCGAGCGGTCTTTTTCGGCCTTAAAACGAATAAAAACATATTTAAGGTCAAATTTGGGCCAACAAAACCTGGATGCCTTATCCCTATTATATATAGAAAATGCTGAACAACTGAACTAGAGCAAATGAACTGCGATGAAATTATATATGAGTTTGCTAATGCCAAAGCGAGGAAAAAAAGATTTAATTTTGTTTTGTATTTTCTAGAATGTTTTATTTCTTTGTTTGTTTTTGTTTTGTATTGTTTACAATATTCTGTTTTTTGTATTTTTTGAAATACTATTTTGTGGAACTGTTTTTCATTTTGTTTCTTTCTAAGAAATGTACCTATAATATTGTAGTTTATATAATAAACATTTAACAAAACATGTTTTTACTTGGTAAAAAATGTTTCATTTCTTTGTTTGTTTTTGTTTTGTATTGTTTGCAATATTCTGTTTTTTGTATTTTTTGAAATATTATTTTTTGGAATTCTTTTTTCTTTTTGTTTTGTTCTAAGAAATGTACCTACATTATAGTTTATATAATAAACATTTAACAATTAAAACACGTTTTTATTTGGTGAAAAAAAACAACAGCAATGGGGGCCCCTATGTCTCCAGTATCCAGGGCCCGAAGTTAGGTTAAACCGGCACTGGTTACATGTGTAAATATAATTAGTTTGTAATGAATATTTTTCTGTGCCCGGTAGCGCACTATGGCTTTTCTTACGTGAATTTCATTTTCACTTTTTCTTGTTAATTAACTGGCTCCGATAATTCCGGTAGTTTTTCCAGGGCCTGATGCTTTCTGTTTAATTAAAAGTATTTATTTTCGTTTACTTTCAGTCGTGTTGATATGAATAAATAATCGGTTAAGTCATTCAGCCATTAACAGTTTTGTTTTTATTTGAGTTTAATATTTTGAAAATTATATTTGCATAGTACCTGAAGTTTACCTTGCCTTGATGCATACCTTTTGTTTTATTAGGGTCTTTTCACTGGGAGCCATCTGTCCACCTGTACACATATTTTCCCACTATCTTTTCGTTGGGAGACAGTCTTCTTTTCGCTGGGAGACAACTATCTTTTTGCTGGAAGACACAAATCTCTTTTCACTGAGAGACAGTCTTTTGTTGAGAGACACAGCAACTTCCTTCTCACTGGGAGTCATATCTCATCCTTCCATCTTCACCGGCAACTCTTCTGTGTCACTGGTGGCTGCGCGGGTTTGATACATCCTAGAGCCAGGACATATTCATCACGGGGCGACACCCCTTCAGGCAACCTTTTTTATATTAATTTATAACTGTTTTACCACCTTTGCCGCCTAATTATGTTGACTGTTGACCGTAGCATATATAGGGTGTTATGAAATTCACTGCATATATTTGAATGGGTGACTCCTGGGGTAGCTACAGACATACCCAATACTTTTTCACCTCAAATCGCACTTTTTTTATTTTACAAAATACCCTAAACCACCCCCGTATCCGACGCTTCTAAAGAGTCTGACGTCATACGTTCAAATATTATGAAGAAAAAGAAATGATCCTCATTTTGTTATCAATTTTAGTGAAAACCGAAAATAATCCAATTTTTAATTCCACAGATAAATTTTACCAAAAATGTCTATTTTAATATAACAGCAACTTGCTTAATATGGGAAAATATGCACTCGTGAGATTAGGTTGATATTGTAAGCAGAATAAAATAAGCGACGTTATACGGTAACACAAATAATTATGACTTACCTGTTACGTTAATAATGAGATTAGAATTATTCCTACTAGCTTAAACTGTAGAAAGTAAAACGTATCCCACTAATTTTAACACATTTACAGACGGTAATCGCAAATATGATTTCACATAATTTACTATCACACTAATTGAACACAACTACACCGTATTATAAAATTTTAACCAAATTCTTTGTTACGGAAGTAAATTTGCTAAAAAAATATTCTATTTACATACATAATAATATTAGATATCTTCCGACAGTGAGATATTATGTAACCGCTGAAGGGTTGTTGACCCCATTCCGCAGAGTAAGCGCCTACCTGATTTGTAGATGCCGTTGCCAGGGCGAAATCGTACGTCAGTTGCCGCTGTTTAATCCAAACCAAAGATGCATTTTGACGAGTTTAATAATACCGTGATTTAACTCTTTGGTTCGAACAGGCAACTTTTTAAAAAACAGAAATTTTTGAACAGAGAACTTTATTCTTTACACTACGAAAGTTTTAACAATAAAGCCTGTAAAATAAACGTCTTACATATATTTATAAACTTTTACATGAGATAAGAATAATGCTGATGTTGCAGCTTCTATGGGAATCTTGGGGTACTGGTGTTCACATAACTCCTCCACCCTTAGAGGGAAATCCGGGGGGTAACGCCTGGATTGGGAAGTCGGACTTCCCTTGGAACAGTCGGGACTTCTTGTACTTCTATTTCTTCAGCAGTCGGTTTTTGGATTCTTCTTACTAATTTTTTGAAATAAATGACAGCAGATACTATGATGAAAGCTGTAATTAGCAAATAAATTATTATTATCCAAAAATTACTTGAATTATGTGGCCCATAAATGTCTTTATTAGAAATTAAGTCTAATTTTTGTTTCTGTGTGACTAACGCGTTTTTAACATTTCCTAGTTCATCTAAATTTACACTATTAATTTTTAATGGATTTAAGTTTGTTTCAGAGTCTTTTAAATATATTGTATCATTAAATTTTAATTTCGGAAGTTCAATAAGTTTAAAGTCATTTCGAGCACTCTGATAACTTTTTTTTTGTAATTTACCGACTTGCACTTCACAATTTAAATTTATTTCAATTAAAAATGTTCCTTTAATTTGTTTATTTTCGCGATCGTTGCCGCATTTTTGTTTTAATATTGATATACCGGGAGAGACAAAAATCCATTTGTTATTTTCAACCTTTTGGACTTTGACATCTGTAATGAGCACTGGAATTAGTTGACAGTTTGATAAATTTTGAGAAAGACTCAAAAGTTGGACCTCACAAGGGGCATCTTCTTTATTCTGGGGCTATTTTCATGGCAAATATATTCTTCGAAACCAACTTGTAGGCATTTTTCATCAAATAGCTTGTAATTTTGTTCATTTAGGGTAAGGTATTTTGACTGGGGTAAAATGAAGGAAAAGGTATTATTTTGCTTTACAGGAAGGGCATATAAGTGATAGTAATCATAACCGTCATTTTCCACTATTGGTATTTCTAGTATAAAACTATTTTATTTTGTTTAAAATAATTTTTATTGTAATAGTTTTTTCAAAAAGCAATATGTTTTCTATTTTAGGCTCAAAAGGCAATTTCTTATTAATTAAATTTTTGTTTATAAGTTTTATTTCTTCTAACAACTGAGTTGGTTCTATCATTGAGTTATGAAAAGTATTTAATCTGGAAAAGCTTATAGCTATTTCTATTCTCTCTAGAATATCGTATATTTCTTGATAAGCCGTAGTTATTTGTAAAAATGCAAAGTGAATAAGAAAATATTCATATGTTTTTGGATTTTGCACTTCAATAGTTTTAAGAGTTTGTTCAATTGTTATAATTTTGGCTTGTAAATACTTCTGATTGTCCATGAGCGTTTGTATTGATTTATTAAAAGAATCAATTGATTTATCTAGTAACGTAATTTGTTCGTTTACAAGTGTTTTAATTTTTTCCTGGTTACTAGAAAGTTTTTCTATAGCATGTTCATATTTTAAAGCATCATTATTGTCTAAATTACCCGTGATTGCTTTTATTATAGATCCTAGTCCGTCAATAAGCCCTCTCTTAAACAATTTTTTATTTACTAATAAAGAAGGGTTTAGTTGGTATATCTGTTGCTCAATTTTCTTTTCTAAGGTGTGTGCTAGATAATAAATATTGATAAATTCGTTTTTGTAGTCGTTTTTAGTTTTGTTACTAGTTGTCATATTTTAAAATTATGCTTGAGTGAGATAAATTCGTCAATAATATTAGAAATATCAAATAACTGTATAAAAGACCAAAAATCTATTTTATTTTGTGCATTACCAAGTTTCAATGGCAATAGCCCAGGATTATGGTTAAGGTCATAGTACTTAGGGTAGGTCAGTGCTGTTGTGGTTGTGATGACGAACCTGTAACAATATTAGGTTTCCTTAATTCTTTAAAATGAATTATTTCTTTCTTACTTTTATTGTTTTTAGAAGTAATTTCGACTTTGTTTCTTTCAAGAATTTTCGTTATTTCATAAGGACCTAAAAATGTATTACATTTTTTATTTCTATTTTGGGGATTTTGCTTATAAACTATTTGACTTAGTTTAAATTCATTACTTGTGTCTCCTTGCGTATTATTTCGTAAAACTGTTTTTTCTTTTTGAGATTGCAATGTTTGGTTAACTTTTTTGTATACATGGTCTAATTTTTGTTTATGATTTTCGGCGTAATCTGAGTAAAAAGTTTGGGGAATAAATATTTCGTGTGGATTTCTGGCATTAGTATGGCCAAAGGTAAGTTCGAATGGTGTATATTTTGTTGCAGAATGAATTGTATTGCTATATGCTATAATGGCATACTCCATAATATTTTCTTTATCATTTGGGTGCGTTTCCAATAAAATGCGTAAGTGTTCAATAATACTTGAATGAAATCTTTCTACTATACCGTTCGAATCGTGGTGATAGGGAGTTGTAAAGTGAATATTAATTTTATGCAAGGCTAATATTTCTTTCACGGTATCATTGTTAAATTCACTGCCGTTATCCAAAATAAATCGATCGGGAATACCATAACTAGAAAAATATTTTACCAGTGCTTTACTAATATGGATGGCTGTTTTACCTTCTATTAGGTACGCTTGCGCTAGTTTCATAAATGCGTCTACTAAGGTTAAATAATTTTGACCATCAAATGTAAAAACATCTATATGAACAATTGAAAAGGGTCTGGAAGTAGTTTCTGTAACAATTAAAGGGGTGTATGGTTTTTGTCTTGCATATTTCGCACGATTACATGTTTCACATGCATTTATAAAATTTGTTACCGTTTCCTTAATTCCTATCCAATAATAATTTCTTTTTAAATATTCGATCGTTTCCGTAATTCCTCTGTGGTTCGATTTTCCTTCATGGTGATTTTTTATTAACATTATTTGTTCTTCAAAATCTTTAATAGTATTATTTGGTTTCGTACATCTAATAAGTTTTGGGCCTTTTTCAGAGAATTTTTCAAGGTAAACTTTATTAAAGTTAATGTAAAGTTGATCTGTGTGAAAATAAATGCAGTAAGATTTTCCTAGAATTGTATAATCACGTAGAAATTCAAAGATAAGATTCTAGATATTTTGTTCAGGAATTTTTAATGTTATAATTTTATGATGTTGATAGTTTTCTTGGGAAATATTCAGTTTATAATGTGGCCATGGAAAAACTAAAATTTGGTTAACTTTGTTATTGATCAATTCATCTAAAATTTTAATACCTGTATTGGTAGTTTCATTAATGTAGAATGTTGCGTATCACAAGTTGATTGATTGGGTTTATCGATCCTAATATCGGATATTATATTAATTTTGTCAGATTTTTGTTTTGTAATTTGACTACTGGTTGGATTATTTTCGGGATTTGTGTTATTAGTTTCTTGTAAAACATTTTCCGCCATATTTCTTAATGTTTCTAAACTTACAATATCAATATCTCCGGGGTTAGCAATCAGAGATTCGTTTTCTAGTGCGTTTATTTGTACACGTGATACTGCGTCGGCGACTGTATTTGTTTTACCGGGTCTATAAGCTATATCATAATCAAATTCTTCAAGTTTAAGACGCCATCTTACTAATTTAGAATTAGGCTCTCTTAAATTAAATAACCACACAAGTGAACGATGATCAGTATATATAGTAAATTTTCTACCAAAAAGATAAGGCCTGAAATATTTACATGCCCATACGATCGCTAATAATTCTTTTTCGATGGTACTATATCTTTGTTCAGATTCGTTTAACGTTCTAGAAGCAAAAGCTATCGGTTTATCGGATCCAATGGTTCCTTGCGAAAGTACTGCACCTAAGGAGATTTGGGACGCATCTGTTGTTAATATAAATTTTTGTTTAAAGTCAGGATATTGTAATATAGGAGAATTCATTAATACATTTTTACAAGTATTAAAAGCAAAAGTATATTTGTCGTCAATTTTAACGCTTGCATTCTTTTTTAAACATAGTGTTAGTGGTTTTGTGATTTTTGCGAAATCTTTTATAAATTTACGGTAATATCCTACAAGTCCGAGAAAGCTTTTTATTTCTTTTTGAGTTTTTGGTATTGGAAAGTTTTTGATCGCAAAAATTTTGTCCGGATTGGGTTTTACGCCGTCTGGGGTAATAATGTGTCCTAAGTAACTAACTTCTTTGCGGAGAAATTCACACTTATCTAGTTGTATTTTTAAATTTGCTTTCCTTAGTCTTTCAAATATTAATTTTAGCGTTCGGTGTGTTCTTGTAATGAAGTCGAAAAGATAACTATATCATCCAAATATACTCCGCATATTTCGTTTTGTAAACCTCTTAAAACATTGTCCATAACTCGCTGAAAAGTACTTGGTGCGTTTTTAAGTCCGAATGGCATTCTTTTATATTCGTAATGTCCGTTTTCAGTTGAAAATGCTGTTTTTTGTACGTCAGTAGGGTCCATTTCGATTTGATGGAATCCGTTAGCAAGATCTAGTGTAGTAAAGTATTGGCTTTTGCCTAATTTGTCTAACATGTCATTTATGTTTGGTAAAGGATATTTATCGTCAATAGTTTTTTCGTTCAATTTACGATAATCGCAAACTAGTCTCCATTTGCGCATGCCTGATGCATCTAATTTCTTTAGAACAATCCAAATCGGTGAAGACCATGGGGAGGTTGAATTTTGAATAATACCTTGATCAAGCATTTTTTGTATTTGGGTTTTTACTTCAGTTTTATGTATCTCAGGATAACGATAGGTTTTTGTAAATATTGGTGTTTCGTCTGTAACGTTAATTTTATGTTGTATTTCGTAAGTAAAAGTTAATGGAATTTTGTTACTATAAAATATGTCACGACATTCAAAGCATAATTTCCTAATAGCATTTTTTTCTTCTAAATTACAGTGCTCTAGACGAATATTTTTAAATTAGATTTTAGAATATTGTCTTTATTTTGATCTACGTTATAGTTTGTTTCCATTTTTGTTATGAAATTTATATCAGCAATATTAATCGGTTCGATTTCATAGGGTTTAGTTAATTTGATTTTTATTTCATGATCGGTAGCATTGGTTATAGTTCCGAATGCATAAAAATTTTGTACATTGACAAGAACGCGCGGGGCTTCCACATTTTTTTCGAAAATTATATAATCGAGAAAACCTATACCTTTTTCTAAATTTACTGGGATTTTACAGATTTGTTGTGTTCTAGGTGGAATAGTAATAATATGACTATTTGTTTGTAAGTTATTTTTAAATTCCGTTGATTCTTCGGGTTCATAAATTATTTTAATTTGTGCTCTAGGCGTGCTTAATAATTTTTTGTCGATATTAATATTTGCTTTTACTTGTTTTAAAAAATCTGTACCAATTAAACCATCATATTTTTCGCTAAATTTAAGAAGATAAAATTTATGGGTTTCATTTATGTTAAAGTTTTTGAAAATGGGTATCAATACCACTTCGTTATGATACGAAATATTATGAGCTGTTTGTATATTGAAATTTTCTTGAAAAACGTTATTTTTATAATATTTATAAGCTAGTTCCGGATTAATTATACTTCTTGAGCTTCCCGTATCTAACAGAAAATTTGCGTTTAATTCAGATATATAAATATAAGGTAGACTAGCTATATTTAAGTTCAAAGTGATTAAGTTACTTTTTGTTGTAACTGACCTGGGTGAAAATTTGTATTTTCATTACTATTATCGCTTGGATTTTCTAGGAAATGTTGTTGAACTTCAGCATTTGTATTATAGTAAGTTACTTGATCGTTTGTACTGGGGTACTCATAATGATAGTTTGCATTATTATAATTATTATATTCATATTCGCAATTTTGATATCTTGGGTCATTCTCTGGAATGTATTGGGATTCGTTAAAGTCATAATTTGGTTGATAGAAATAAGGGTCATCATATTGATTTTCAATTTCAGTATTAAATAATTGATCATTATAAAAGTTCATGTGTGTGTTGCGACGCACTTTGTTAAAAGAAAAAGTGTTTAGTTAAAAACTGCCAATGATACTATGATGAGTATCATCGACCAAGTACTTACCGCTTAACTTAAAAAGAACATTCAAATAACTCCGAAAGGTGCTCTAGAGAAAGACACAGGAGCAACAGGGTGTTCTGAGGGGAGCAAGTTGTAGAAGGGCGCGTGCAAATTAGCCCTCAGCTCAGTTAGCCGGAAAGGTTCGATTGGACGCCACCAGTTTTTACACCGACACAAACTGGAAGTCACCTAGGTGGTCCAGGAACTTGCTTCACACACAACAATCCCGCTATTCATAATTTAGAATTCAAAATCTAGGACGCAGTGAGCTGAATAAAACAACGTGATTACATATAACCCTATATACATTTATTTGTACATAAAAAAAAACTTTCAGGCATTTACAAATATAGTTGTCCGCAAAGAGACAAGAGAATTGGGCGATTTTGCCCCGCAAAATAATTAAATCAAATTTACTGAAAAGTAAAACTTCGTGAGGAAGTCTGTGCTCACATACGCAAAAAAAATCCACAGCAAAAGTATGACGGCTGCTTAGGGACGTTTTGTAGCCCCTACCGAACACAATAGGGATGCTTGGTAACCCCTACGGAAGAGAAGTAGGGAGGTTTGTGGCCCCTACCAAAGACCCTAGGAACAAAACAATTCCCAGTAGATACAGTAGTTCAAATGCAATCAATAAAAAAAAATATATTTGAAGTTACGTTAATAATTAAAAATAAAAATCGGAAGTTGCGTTAATAGAAAAGATTACTACTGATAAAAGAGAGAGTAATTATTTGCAAAATTTAAACGAGCTTAAGATATGATTAAAAAGTTACGTTAATAAAAAAGTTAATATTTGGAGAAGGAAAAAAAAATTACTGGATCTAATCCGCAAAATTTAATTAATTTTTCATTAATTAATTAATTAATTTAATATTAAAAGAGAAAGCCATTGGCTTGGACAGAATCGCAAAATTTAGATAAGTAGAAAAATATTTTAAAATAAGAAGCTACGTTAATATCAAAAAAGGTACTAAAAAGAGAAAGTAATGATTAAAACCCACTTGTAAAATTTAAGCAAGCTTAAGAGACTATAAAAAAGAAGTTATGTTAATAAACAAAAGAAATCATTACTCAAGGACATTGATAACGAAATTTTAAAGTTCATTTACTTTACTGATAAACGTTAATATTTACAAAAACTAAGTGTTCACTAAATGACCAGTTTAACGCTATATTATGCTATCTTACATTACCAATCACGATAATAAAGGTACAGCAAAATAAAAATAATTGATAATTAAATCACAAGTTCACGCAAGATTACAGGTATAAACAAAGCAAAAGGCTTAAGCGAAGACAGTAAAAATAACTAAAAATGAAACCCCATTTAGCTTGACTTAAGATCTAAATGTTCAATACTAATTTCAATGTAAGATAACATAAGAAAATAGAACCAAATAATTGACTCCAGAAAAATTCTGGCCATTGACATACAGAGAAATCACCCCTTATAGGAATAAACCGCTTAAATAGAATTAATCCAAAAATATATACCGCTTATGTACATTTATAAGAACCCAAATGTTAAATTAAAAGCAAAATATACCGCTAATGTACCTCTATCACAAATTTAAATTTAATTAGTGTGCGACTTTTGTGTTTATGGCCGTAAATGAATAAATAAATAAATAAATAAAGACACTGCGACGCACTTTGTTCAAAGAAAAAAAGTGTTTGATTAAAAACTGTCAAAGATACTATGATGAGTATCATTGACCAAGTACTTACCGCTTAACTTGAAAACATTAAAATAACTCTTAAAGGTACTCTAGAGAAAAAAACACAGGAACAACAGGGTGTTCTGAGGGAAGCAGGTGTAGTAGAGCGCGTGCAAATTAGCCCTTGACTCAGTTAGCCGGGTAGGTTCAATTGGACGCCACCAGTTTTTTACACCGACGTAAACTGGAAGTCGCCTAGATGGTTTAGGGACCTGCTTCTCACACAACAAACCCGCTATTCATAATGAAAATTAAAACACAGGGCGCAGTGAGCTGGATAAAAGAAAAACGGAATACATTACCACTGTACATATATTTACAGATAATAAAAAAAAACAAGTGTTTACAGTTGGTATACACACAAAACAATTGAAAATTGGGCGATTTTTTTTTTTTGCCCCCGCAAGATAGAAAAAGTTACATTAAGTAAAAAAGAAATAAACTTCCTGAGGAAGTCTGTCCTCAGAAACACAAAAATAAGCTGGCTCCTTAGCCCCTACTGTGGACCATAGGAAGGCTGCTTAGCGCCCGCCAAAAGAAATAGGGATGCCTTGTATCCCCTACAGGAGTAGGGAGGTTCGTGGCCCCTACCAAGGACCCTAGGAATAAAACAATTCCCAGTAGTTACAGTAATTCAACTTTAATTAATAAAAAAAATATATTTGAAGTTACGTTAATAATTACAAATAAAAATCAGAAGTTACGTTATTAGAAAAGATTACTATTCAGAGAGAGACAATGGACTTGAATTAAAGCGCCGAAATCTAACAATTTTTTTTTCATATTAATTAATTAATTTAATATTAAAAGAGAATGCCATTGGCTTAAACTGAATCGAAAAATTTGGATAAGTAGAAAAATATGTAAAAATAAGAAGCTACGTCAATATAAAAAAAAAACCACTAATAAAAGAGAAAGTAATTATTTGCAAAATTTAAACGAGCTTAGGATAATATTAAAAAGTTACCTTAATAAACAAAGTTAATATTTGGATAAATAATTTACTGAAACTAATCCGCAAAATTTAAGAATATTAGATAATAGGCTAATAATAAATGAGAAAGCCAGTGGCCTGAAATCAATCGCAGAATTTTAGTTAAGTTAGAAAAAAACAAAGTGTGAAGTTACTTTAATTAAAAAAAAAACTATCAATAAAATAAGTAATCGCTGAAAACCAGATTGCAAAATTTAAACAAACTCATGGTAAGATTTAAAAAAAGTTACGTTACTAAACAAAAGAAATTATTACGCAAGGGCATTGATAACTAAATAAAATTGTACAGTTCCTTGATACTCAGCGATAAGAGTTAATATTTACAAAAATTAAATGTTCATCAACTGACCAGTTTAGCACTTCATTATGTTATCTTACATTAACAATAAAAAAAAAATAATAAAAGTACAACAAAAGCAAAAATAATCGATAATTAAATCACAAGTTCACGCAAGATTACAGGTATAAACAAAGCAAAAGGCTTAAGCGAAGCCAAAAAAAAAAGTAAAATAATTAAAACCTCAAACCCCTATAGTAGCTTGACTCAAAAGCTAAGCGTTAACACTACTCGTGTAAATAAAGTGGATCAATGTAAGATAACACAAGAATAATAATTGACTTCACAAAAATTTTAATCATTTAAATTAAGAGAAAGCACCCTGTATAGGGAGAAACCGTTCGAATATTAACAATGAAAATACACACCGTTTATGTACCTTTATAAAACACAAAGCTTAAATTACAAGCAAATAAATCGCTAAAGCAAGGCAGCTACTATATATAACTACTTTAGGTTCCCAAAACAAATAATATGATAATAACAAAAGTATTACATTAACTATCTACAAGGCAAGTATGTAGCTACCCTCTGTCCCAAATCGTACGATATAATAAATGGGTGTAAAACATGTACGAGCTATAATAAGTTACTTTACCCCAAAATTATAGTCAGATGTCAAATTTGCAAATTAAATAGTAGGTTGATTGACCCCTCTAAAAACATAAAAATATTATTTAACCAAATCTTTATACCAAAAGCAAAAACAAATCTAAATTATCCAACTTCCCAGAGATAAAACCCGTGAAACCCTGAGCCCGTACATATTTTAACTCATAAAAAAAAAGGTTTTGTGGCACTTATTCAGAACACAAATTCCCTTATAACTATATAAATCACTGCTTGAAATGAGTACTACAGTTAGCCCAATTTACTCCTGCATGTGCTTTGCGGTAAAGTTATTAAAAAAAAAAGGAAACGATTTAAACAATCTACATTTACTAAGATAGTTACTGACGTACTTAAAATCAAATAAAATCTGGCTCGTAAGCTGGTATAAAGAGGTCTTAAACAAAAATTATAGATTGTACGAGCTTTACTGCCAACCATCAAGACTGAAAAAGTTATTCGCAAATTAGGTAAAGTGATATTAATATTTAAGAAATTGAAGGCTTGACTATTATATTAATAGTTTAGTCAGTTATTATTATTGAAAATAAGAAGTAGCACACCGAGCTACAAAACTAGGCTTAGAACAAAATACTTTAAAACCGAGTTTCAACAATTACGGTTCGCTAAAATTTTAATTAAAATTTAGGGGCACAAAATGGGCAAATACGTATCTAAGAAAAAGGCAAGGCCCTAAACAAAAAAACTTCAAGCTTCAAGGTTTAACTTACCCCTTTATCCAAGATAAGGAGGGCTTGACAAACTAAATTCCAGAACTGCAGGCAGCAAAAGGGCACCACACAGCAAAGGTTACCACAGGGTTTGGACCTCCAAACTGTTGCCGATGTTCGTGGCTTGATAGAAATAAAGAAAGGAATCCTTAGTCATTGAAAAATTTTACCATGCACGTGGCAGACTAGCAAAAAAAACCATCTATATAAAAAAAGCACTCACCTATCATCGAAGTCGCCCAAAAATATCCTGCGTCTTGCAGAAACAAATTCTTCAAGAATTTAAACACGGTCCCTGACTTTTTAATCCAAAAAAAAAACTAGAATTTCCAAATTGAAACTTTCAGATAGGGACCATGGAACAATTGCTTCGAAGGATAGAGTGGAAGTGACCGGCCTATGCCTCGTGTCGGAAGAATCATATGACACTTCCTCCCACCACAGACACATATCCAAGATGGTTCCGAAGAATTTCCGCCCTGCACTGATTACTCCAACTGTCGCCACGCCACCAAACAAAGACACTACTATTGTACAGAGACCCCGGGCGTGAAACAATAAAGTCACGGAAATACAGAAAGTTATACCTACGCCGGTGGCCTGAACAAAATAGCAACGAAAGCCTGCCAAACCCACGCGAAAATGCTTAACGATACAGTACAAATTTTACCCCTCCGGTTTGGCAGCACTGCAAGACTCTGACAGTGTCAGCCTGTCAGTTCAACCAAAAATTCTAACCTTCTCATATAACTCAATTAAATGTTTACAAAATTCAAAACAAGATCTTGGAAAAGAAAAGAGAAGGAAATCTTGGAGTTTAATTAATAGAGAACGCTAGATTCAGAAATCCAGGACAGTGAAGGCAGTGGAAAACACCGGGATTAAATCTCATTCAAAATGTAGGTAGTCTTTTAAAATTTATTCTCTAAAAATATGTTATCATAAATAGACTAAAGGCGACTGTCTGTACACACAGGAAGGCCTTAAGCAAGGCAAAAATTCAGGCCCAAGCCAGAAAGAAAGATTTTAAAGCAGACTACAACAGATGGACAAGCTCATGTTAAGCCGATTTGGACCAGATAAAAGGGCAATCAACACCCCCAGGGGGTAGCCTGGACAGCAAGGGAAGGGGGCCACATAGCGGAAGAACGAAAATAGATCTTCTGAATCAAGGTAAATAACTAAGAAAACAGGCGTTCGTGAATAAACTAATTATTAGAACAAAACTAATTCGGTGACAAAAATGACCTGTCACAACTCCCCCTCTCCTACGAAAGGAGGGAAATTTTCCAATGAAAATTAACCGACGATAAGGATCAGAGGCTCTCTGTATGATACAAGAAAATCGAAAAAGAAAATAAATTACCTGCGCTATGCTGGAACCAATAAAAAAACATAAGTGAAGATACGTGGGAACCCAAGGTAGTACCATATAACTAATACTAACTAACAAGACGGATAACTTAATCTTAAAATAACTCAATACTCAAAGAAATCTTTGGTCCCTTTGCCACTAGTCACCCAGTGACCTTCTCCAGGAAGATTCGGTGTGGAACGTAAACCCTAAGTTGATAAGGGAGCTAGCATTGCGTTACACCCAAAAATATTGTGGGGAACCTCGTTTACTAGCCTCACACCGTAGAATCGTCCCGAATTAAATCATCAAGTGGCATGCGTCAAACCAACCAAAGGGTGGACAACTAAAAAGGAAAAGATAAATATAATACAACATAAGTAAAATGATAAGAAAAGAGGGATAGCCCAGATGATCCACCATACAAAAGGGAGTGGATTGTAGCACCCACCAAGCTAAAAGATGCACCAAACGGGAAGCACATCGGTCCCTGTATACAACAAAAAAAATTAATGAGGGTGTTCTGAGCGGTGGCACTGCCACCGGCCTGTCGCAACCTAATAGGCCGACTTGAGCTCAGGCCGAACAAAGTAGCTTGGTCCTCCCCTGGCCCGCCGAACAACTTCGATGGGCAAACTGTTACCCCAGGGGTCAGACTTCCGCCCCCCCTGAACAGCCCTTCCAGTCGGTCTGCTCTCCGAGGGATCCATGATCTAACAAAGAGCGTCGAAGCGACATCCGGTAGCACCCAACACCGTGCAGCCTGTAAAACGAGATAGGGACAAATGTCTAAATTGATAAAGCCAAAATAAGGTAAAGACGCAATCGGGAGAGTTTTATCTTGTCTAAATGGAGAATAGACAAAATATATCAGTAAGGATCTAGGCGCAAAACCAGTAAATACTGACATGGCCGGGGACTAACATATAGTCCTACCAGGACCTAGACCTAAGACAAATCCAAATAAATAAAATACCAACGGTATTAAAGTAAATTAAAGCCCATCAAAGGCCAATCACGATAAGGTAAGTAAATCAAAATAAAGGTAAGTAAATCAAAATACAAGGTAATCGAAATAAACCAACGTAAATGTAATCGAAATTACGCAACGGTAGGCAAATAAACGCAAAGATAAGTAAATTAACGAAAGGTAAGCAAATTATCGCAAAGGTAAGTAAATTATCGCAAATATATATAAAAAAGGTAATCAACCAAAAGTAAATGAAACAAGTAAATCAAACTAAAGGTTCGCAAATCGAGATAAAGAAAATTGGGTTACTTGCCAACAACTAGCAGTGAATCCCACCATAAGTGGTATTCTCAACTTCACAAAATCAGCAAAAGAAGAGAAAGAAAATTGTGTTTCTACTCTAAATCCCCAAAGGAAAGACAAATTCATACTCGAGCAAAAACACATACTAGTTCAAATAACCGAAATTTCCAGACACAAGTAGGGAATAATAATAAAATCACGTCAAGGTAGAGAAAATTAAGCCAAATCAAAGTAAAAAAAAGTCACATCAAGGTAAATGCGTCCAAATCAAGGTAAAAAAAGTCTAATCAAGATAATAAATAAAGACTTTTGGCCCTAGTCTATATAAAAAAAAAACAATTAATAGTGAATGCAGATAAAAAAAAACGATAAAGAAAATTAGGTCCAAAATTAATTAATCACCGCCTTCTAACCAAGTAATCACTCTTAAATTACCATGTGACACACCGACCCCCATCTCGTCTCGCGCCGAGATGGGTATCTGCGTGAGACTGATAAACGCAAAAAGGTAAGCTACAGTAAATGACCATAAACGTTACTATACGTTACTATACTATAAACCAAGTGACGATGAGGTAAAGATAATCAGGTAATGACAGATAAAATATAACGAGGCGTAAGGCGGTGTTGGCAAGTGAAAGTAGTAAGGCAGCTGAGGGCTTACCTACTACAAACAATAGAAGCAAGGCAGCTGAAGGCTTACCTTGCCACGGCTTTCAGGGGACTCCTACCCCACCTAGTAAACCCAGTGCAGTACTATTCTAAGCGATAGTGTCCAAATCCATCAAGCTTCGAGCCAACATGGATTCAGACACCATCACGCCCATACTGCAGGGCATAAACATTGCTCACGACTGAGCAAGGAAAGTAAAAAAAAAACAAGAATTTAAACTGGGCCAAAAGTCAAAATTAACGCAACGATAAAAGAAAACTCACTAAAGCCATTATTACCGAAAGAAGAAGGGAAAAAAATTAAATGTAATTAACCAAATTGAAGCTATGGACTCGAAAGTTAATAAATTCAGAAATCAATAGATTGATAAATAAATTGAAGCAAAATGACACGTAAAACGTAATATTAAATTAATGACAGTAAAATCAACGGAATGTAATAAAGTAAATAATGACTTTGAGTTGCCTAACAATTTATTCACTCCTACGGACCACCAAATGCAGTTTCGGCATATACCGGTTTAAGGTCTTGTACATGCCAAATGCCCTTACTAACACCGTGTTCGTCTTCAAGCTCATACGTACACGTGCCGGTCTTTTCTACGATCTTAAACGGACCTACAAATTCCGGAGCCAACTTTGCGCTATAATATTTCGCTGCATCGGATATACTTTTATTCTTACGCCAGACTTCTTGACCGGGGACAAAGCTTACTGGGCGTCGGCGCAAATTATAGTTATGTCGATTTTTAACACCAGAAGCTTCGATTTTAGTGTGGACTTTTCTAAATAATTGTTTGAAAGCTTCTATTCGTTCTCGAATGTAATTTTGACGCTCAGTTTCTACTTGAGGAACACCCTCAGCATAGTCCGAACCGAATAGCTTGTGTTCCCTGCCAAAATTAACGCAGTATGGGGTGAAGCCCGTAGTTTCGTGTCGCGAAGTGCGAATGGCGCAACCGATAGCAGTTAAATTATCTTCCCAAGTTCGATGGTTATTTTGTTGAACGTAAGAGCGCAACATCGTTTTAATAACTCTATTAACACGTTCAGTATGATCTGCTCTAGGATAATAATTAGCAGTGTAAAATATTCTAGCCTTATATTTATCGCAAAGGGCTTGAAATTCTTTGGATTTCATTTGAGTTCCGTTGTCGCACGTTAAGAATTGAGGGGCTCCGTAAACTAAGAAGATGCCGTCTTCGACACACTTTACCAACGATTTTGCTGTTGCCGATCGACACGGGAATAACACGACGTACTTGCTAAAATAATCGGTGACCACCAAAATATGAGTGTTACCTTGTTTAGAACGAGGTAAAGGACCTATGTAGTCTAGGCTGATGGCTTGCCAAGGCTCTTTTATGTCTGGGCGGTCACCCATTAGACCAGCTGGACGTTTCTGCTCTACTTTGTTCTGAGCACAAGTTCTACAAGCACGGACATAACTAGCAACGTCAGATCTCATTTTCGGCCAATAATATCTCTCGGCGACCTTCCAAAATGTTTTAAAAACACCCACGTGCCCTGCTGCTGGATTATCATGGCATCGAAGTAGTATCTCTTTTCGTTGATCCTTCGGCACTACTATTTTCCAGTAGGTAGAATGATCTGGAAAACTAGGATTGTTGGTCTTAACATATTTAAAGAGATTGCCATTCTCGACTCGCCAGCAAGGATATTTATCAGGACGTTCTTCTAGTTTCTGCATCATGCCTTTGTACCATTTGTCTGAGGTGTCAGAAAATGATGACGGTGGTTCGTCAACAGCTGCGACAGAATCAGTAGTCACTGGCACTGACCTAGAAAGAAAATCTGGCACGACGTGATCTCGGCCTTTACGGTGGATCAATTCAAGGTCGTAAACGGAGAGCCCATCGAGCGAGGCGTCCTTGTGGATCTTTCAAATTATGCAGCCATAACAAAGAATGGTGATCTGTTATAACTTTAAAGTGTACACCCTCCAGGTAGTGACGAAGCTTTTCTACA
Organism: Philopedon plagiatum; assembly: GCA_963971165.1. Taxonomy (NCBI): domain Eukaryota; kingdom Metazoa; phylum Arthropoda; class Insecta; order Coleoptera; family Curculionidae; genus Philopedon; species Philopedon plagiatum. The sequence goes on along the minus strand of OZ020195.1, from coordinate 49,321,392 downwards.
CTCCAAATTACGGCAAGGCACTCTTTTTCGGTGACGGTTAATTTCATCTCCTGTTTGGTGAGAGAACGTGAGAGATAGGAAATAACCTTTTCTCCATCATCAAATTGCTGAGTCAGATCTGCTCCTAAGCCATAAAATGACGCATGAGTCTGCAAAGTAAATGTGCGGTTGAAATCTGGACATGTAAGCACGGGAGCTGTGATAAGAGCTTCTTTGATCAAGTTGAATGACTGATGGCACTCTGAAGTCCATTCCCATTTGATATTTTTCCTGGTAAGCCGAGTAATTGGGGCTATAATAGCTGAAAAGTTCGGCACAAAACGCCGGTACCAAGAAGCGGTGCCAATAAAACGTCGAATTTCGGTGATATTTCGTGGAGGTGCTATATTCACAATGGCCTGCACTTTCTCAGGATCAGGTCTTAAACCTTGAGCGTCTACGATGTAGCCCAGGTATCTTAATTCTGGCTTACAAAAGTGACATTTCTCCTCGGAAACTATGAGTCCTGCATCTCTCAAACGGTCAAAAACTAGGCCTAGAATTCTGAGGTGTTCAGGAAAGGTTCTGGAGATGATAATTATATCATCAAGATACACCATCACGTGATTTTCCAAATCAACGCCTAATACACGGTCCACTATACGTTGCCAGGTGGCTGGCGCATTGGTCAAGCCAAAGGGCATGCGCAGAAAATGATAAAGATTCCTACCTGGAACAGTGAAAGCAGTTAATTCACGTAAGGACTCACTAAGAGGTACCTGCCAGAACGCTGATTTTATGTCGATGGAGCTAATGTAGCGGGCGTCTCTGAGGCGATCCAAAATGGCGGAGATATAAGGTATAGGATATGCGTCTTTCTTAGTTTTTGGATTAAGCTTTCTAAAATCTATGCAAAACCTATAGCTGTCATCTTTCTTGCGTACCAAACACACTGGACTGGACCAAGGACTTTTAGAAGGTTCAATCACGCCAAGTTTCAACATCTCGTCGATTTCCTCGTCCATAATCCTTTGCTTGCATGGAGAAACTGGGTAGTAACGCTGTTTAATTGGCCTAGTGCCGGGTTCAAGCTCAATGACGTGTTCTGCTACCTTGCAGCAGCCAAGGCCTGTACCCATTTCCGATATTTTCTCCTTAACTAGTGCATTTAAACACGCTCGGTCGGTTTCAGATAAAGAGTTGCCATCTATAACGCTACAAATTTCCGTAGGTTGATCATCAGTGGAAAAATGCCAGACATCCTGCTTCAAGTCGGGGATCACTTCCATGGTTCTCCAAAAGTCGATTCCTAAAATCAGTTGGTGGGACAGTTCGGGAAGGACTAAAATATCTATCACCCGAGTTTTATTTAATAAAGTTACAGGAGCCTGAAAATAGCCCAAACTGGAGCAAGTTTGGCCATTCGCGACAGTACAATCAGTCTGTTGCCTAATAAGTTTTAATCCCAGACCTTCCAAAATTCGGAAACCGGGTTGACCTACAATAGTGCGTGATGCTCCAGAATCTAATAAGCCTAATATTTTGTAACCTAAAATCGAAATTTCTAAATAGGGGCGCTGGTCGCCATGCGCATGAGCTATGATAGGATCTAATAGTTTTTTATTTGGAAAAGGGTTATTAGCATGTGAATGATTTTTGCTGGAAAGAGAGTTATTGGTCGACGAAAGGTTTTCATCAGAAAGAAAGTTGTTGGTTGGCGAAAGATTTTTGTTGGGGGCAGAATTGTTAGGGGGTGAATGGTTTTTGTTAGAACGAAAGATGTTGCTCGGTAAAAGGTTTTCGTTAGGAACAGAGTCGTTGTTAATGGCAGCGTTTTTATCGGAAGGAAAGTTGTTGGTCGGTGAAGTGAGAATAAGGGGAGCAGTCTCGCGACGTATCGGCTCTTCTGAGAATCGTTTCTCTGGCGGCGAACACTTAGGGCAGTTTTTACTGGTCACACTTGGTGCACCACAGCGGTAACAATGAATTCTGCGCTGTTCAGTGCACTGGCTATTTCGATGACCTGGCTTATTACAGTTCCAGCACAAGATTGATCTGGAGATTTTTAGAGATGGTGGACGTGTCTCTCTGGGTAACTGTCTCACGTCTCGAGAAGTTGATGGTGCTGGAGATGATGCGGTAACTACGTCAACGACTGGTAACTGTTCATCGTCTTTCAAACCTGGTGTTTCAGCAGCCATGAATGCAAAGTCTGGCTCTACAAAATTATGCCTTTTTCTAGGAGGTGGTACATAGTTCTCTGCACGATATTTCTTTAACTCCAACTTGAGACATTCTCCTTCTAATTCTTCTAACTTGCTGACTACCGGAAGTTGGGTAGTATAAAAAGGTGACAAGTTGCGTATAATGATGTCAAGTTGAACGTCCTCTGAGATGGAGCCATGTCTTCTAAACAACGCACTCATATTAGAAAGGTAGTCGACGATATTCTCAGTCGAATCCTGAGTCCTATCTAGAATTTCCTTAAATAACCGATGACGATAGTCTGGCGGCTCGAAATGTTTGCACAGAAGGTCAGACAAACTAGACCAGTCCGAAAATCGATGACGATTTGCGCGAAACCAGTTTAGTGCTTTACCAGTAAATAAATCGATAGCGGATACAAATAGTTCGCGCTCAGAAAAACCTCGAGCTTCGCGTAGTTCCGAAACTCGCTCCAAGAAATTATGCACGGACATCTGTCCAGCCTCGCCGGTAAATTTAATACCCCACTTTTCAACACGATGCGCTTTGCTACACGAATGATGGCAAACGGAAGCGACAGCAGCTGTTACATTGGGACTAACCACGGTTGGAGTGACGTTGGGCGACGAGCGCGTGTGACGCGGTCGACTGTTGGACGCATTGCTAACTACAGACGAATCCGAATCCGAATCGTTGAGATGAGTTTGATCAAGTAAGGCGCTTAGATTCGGATCTTGTTTTAAGAGATCATCCAAACTGTTCAATTTGCTCAAAGTTTGAAGTAACAAATTAGACCGAGTTTGCAATTCCTCAGCACTGAGGTTCTCAACCGGAATTCGATCAACACGAGTGAATAAATGAACAAGTTGCGACTGCAAACGCACGAACTTCGCTCTGGCTGAGTCACCAGAAATATTCTTGATCGCGTTATCAATATCGTGTAAAGTTTTGGTTATGTAGTCACATTCGTCGTCAAAAGCAAAGTTATAGGCCGGACGAGTAAAAATTTTGCCTTTTCTTTCCATTTTTAAAATGGGACGTAACGATGCTACAAGTTCTTTTGCGGTATTAGCATTACTGGCCGGAATGCCACGAACCGTGAGCTCGTAAATAAGCATTTCTTTCCGAAGACAATGGACTTGCATATTATAATCCATTTTGGAGTGAACAAAAACAATAGCAACTCAAAAGTCGAAGTAAAAGAAAGAAAAGTCAAATCTAGATATAAACGCGTAACTCGAATAAATTTACCAAAACTACGCCAATGGTGTAGTCAAATATAGCAAACAAAGGTAATTAAATCAGCAAAAATACAGTACGCAAAGATAATCAAGGTCACGTAAATGAATAAAATAAAATCGATAAGAAATCGCAATATCAAAAAAAAATCAAAGTTACGTAATACGCAAAATAAAATCGGTAATAAACCACAAATTCAAAGACAATCAAAGTTACATAATAAGTAAAATAAAATCGGTAATAAATCGCCAAATCAAAGTTACGCAATAAGCAAAATAAAATCGATAATAAATCGCCAAAATCAAATGCAGTAATACAGGGCTAGTACAGTTTGAGTTAAAATTGATGGAAATTTTCAAAGTTCCATCCGGCTCACTAGACGCACAGGAGTAAAATTAGAAAAAAAGCGGTAATTTTGTTAAATAGGCCCCACGTTGGGCGCCAAAAATTTGCGACGCACTTTGTTCAAAGAAAAAAAGTGTTTGATTAAAAACTGTCAAAGATACTATGATGAGTATCATTGACCAAGTACTTACCGCTTAACTTGAAAACATTAAAATAACTCTTAAAGGTACTCTAGAGAAAAAAACACAGGAACAACAGGGTGTTCTGAGGGAAGCAGGTGTAGTAGAGCGCGTGCAAATTAGCCCTTGGCTCAGTTAGCCGGGTAGGTTCAATTGGACGCCACCAGTTTTTTACACCGACGTAAACTGGAAGTCGCCTAGATGGTTTAGGGACCTGCTTCTCACACAACAAACCCGCTATTCATAATGAAAATTAAAACACAGGTCGCAGTGAGCTGGATAAAAGAAAAACGGAATACATTTACCACTGTACATATATTTACAGATAATAATAAAAAAAACAAGTGTTTACAGTTGGTATACACACAAAACAATTGAAAATTGGGCGATTTTTTTTTTTTTTGCCCCCGCAAGATAGAAAAAGTTACATTAAGTAAAAAAGAAATGAACTTCCCGAGGAAGTCTGTCCTCAGAAACACTAAAATAAGCTGGCTCCTTAGCCCCTACTGTGGACCATAGGAAGGCTGCTTAGCGCCCGCCAAAAGAAATAGGGATGCCTTGTATCCCCTACAGGAGTAGGGAGGTTCGTGGCCCCTACCAAGGACCCTAGGAATAAAACAATTCCCAGTAGTTACAGTAAGTCAACTTTAATTAATAAAAAAATATATTTGAAGTTACGTTAATAATTACAAATAAAAATCAGAAGTTACGTTATTAGAAAAGATTACTATTCAGAGAGAGACAATGGACTTGAATTAAAGCGCCGAAATCTAACAATTTTTTTTTCATATTAATTAATTAATTTAATATTAAAAGAGAATGCCATTGGCTTAAACTGAATCGAAAAATTTGGATAAGTAGAAAAATATGTAAAAATAAGAAGCTACGTCAATATAAAAAAAAACCACTAATAAAAGAGAAAGTAATTATTTGCAAAATTTAAACGAGCTTAGGATAATATTAAAAAGTTACCTTAATAAACAAAGTTAATATTTGGATAAATAATTTACTGAAACTAATCCGCAAAATTTAAGAATATTAGATAAAAGGCTAATAATAAATGAGAAAGCCAGTGGCCTGAAATCAATCGCAGAATTTTAGTTAAGTTAGAAAAAAACAAAGTGTGAAGTTACTTTAATTAAAAAAAAAACTATCAATAAAATAAGTAATCGCTGAAAACCAGATTGCAAAATTTAAACAAACCATGGTAAGATTTAAAAAAAGTTACGTTACTAAACAAAAGAAATTATTACGCAAGGGCATTGATAACTAAATAAAATTGTACAGTTCCTTGATACTCAGCGATAAGCGTTAATATTTACAAAAATTAAATGTTCATCAACTGACCAGTTTAGCACTTCATTATGTTATCTTACATTAACAATAAAAAAAAAAATAATAAAAGTACAACAAAAGCAAAAATAATCGATAATTAAATCACAAGTTCACGCAAGATTACAGGTATAAACAAAGCAAAAGGCTTAAGCGAAGCCAAAAAAAAAAGTAAAATAATTAAAACCTCAAACCCCTATAGTAGCTTGACTCAAAAGCTAAGCGTTAACACTACTCGTGTAAATAAAGTGGATCAATGTAAGATAACACAAGAATAATAATTGACTTCACAAAAATTTTAATCATTTAAATTAAGAGAAAGCACCCTGTATAGGGAGAAACCGTTCGAATATTAACAATGAAAATACACACCGTTTATGTACCTTTATAAAACACAAAGCTTAAATTACAAGCAAATAAATCGCTAAAGCAAGGCAGCTACTATATATAACTACTTTAGGTTCCCAAAGCAAATAATATGATAATAACAAAAGTATTACATTAACTATCTACAAGGCAAGTATGTAGCTACCCTCTGTCCCAAATCGTACGATATAATAAATGGGTGTAAAACATGTACGAGCTATAATAAGTTACTTTACCCCAAAATTATAGTCAGATGTCAAATTTGCAAATTAAATAGTAGGTTGATTGACCCCTCTAAAAACATAAAAATATTATTTAAGCAAATCTTTATACCAAAAGCAAAAACAAATCTAAATTATCCAACTTCCCAGAGATAAAACCCGTGAAACCCTGAGCCCGTACATATTTTAACTCATAAAAAAAAAGGTTTTGTGGCACTTATTCAGAACACAAATTCCCTTATAACTATATAAATCAATGCTTGAAATGAGTACTACAGTTAGCCCAATTTACTCCTGCATGTGCTTTGCGGTAAAGTTATTAAAAAAAAAAAAGGAAACGATTTAAACAATCTACATTTACTAAGATAGTTACTGACGTACTTAAAATCAAATAAAATCTGGCTCGTAAGCTGGTATAAAGAGGTCTTAAACAAAAATTATAGATTGTACGAGCTTTACTGCCAACCATCAAGACTGAAAAAGTTATTCGCAAATTAGGTAAAGTGATATTAATATTTAAGAAATTGAAGGCTTGACTATTATATTAATAGTTTAGTCAGTTATTATTATTGAAAATAAGAAGTAGCACACCGAGCTACAAAACTAGGCTTAGAACAAAATACTTTAAAACCGAGTTTCAACAATTACGGTTCGCTAAAATTTTAATTAAAATTTAGGGGCACAAAATGGGCAAATACGTATCTAAGAAAAAGGCAAGGCCCTAAACAAAAAAACTTCAAGCTTCAAGGTTTAACTTACCCCTTTATCCAAGATAAGGAGGGCTTGACAAACTAAATTCCAGAACTGCAGGCAGCAAAAGGGCACCACACAGCAAAGGTTACCACAGGGTTTGGACCTCCAAACTGTTGCCGATGTTCGTGGCTTGATAGAAATAAAGAAAGGAATCCTTAGTCATTGAAAAATTTTACCATGCACGTGGCAGACTAGCAAAAAAAACCATCTATATAAAAAAAGCACTCACCTATCATCGAAGTCGCCCAAAAATATCCTGCGTCTTGCAGAAACAAATTCTTCAAGAATTTAAACACGGTCCCTGACTTTTTAATCCAAAAAAAAAACTAGAATTTCCAAATTGAAACTTTCAGATAGGGACCATGGAACAATTGCTTCGAAGGATAGAGTGGAAGTGACCGGCCTATGCCTCGTGTCGGAAGAATCATATGACACTTCCTCCCACCACAGACACATATCCAAGATGGTTCCGAAGAATTTCCGCCCTGCACTGATTACTCCAACTGTCGCCACGCCACCAAACAAAGACACTACTATTGTACAGAGACCCCGGGCGTGAAACAATAAAGTCACGGAAATACAGAAAGTTATACCTACGCCGGTGGCCTGAACAAAATAGCAACGAAAGCCTGCCAAACCCACGCGAAAATGCTTAACGATACAGTACAAATTTTACCCCTCCGGTTTGGCAGCACTGCAAGACTCTGACAGTGTCAGCCTGTCAGTTCAACCAAAAATTCTAACCTTCTCATATAACTCAATTAAATGTTTACAAAATTCAAAACAAGATCTTGGAAAAGAAAAGAGAAGGAAATCTTGGAGTTTAATTAATAGAGAACGCTAGATTCAGAAATCCAGGACAGTGAAGGCAGTGGAAAACACCGGGATTAAATCTCATTCAAAATGTAGGTAGTCTTTTAAAATTTATTCTCTAAAAATATGTTATCATAAATAGACTAAAGGCGACTGTCTGTACACACAGGAAGGCCTTAAGCAAGGCGAAAATTCAGGCCCAAGCCAGAAAGAAAGATTTTAAAGCAGACTACAACAGATGGACAAGCTCATGTTAAGCCGATTTGGACCAGATAAACGGGCAATCAACACCCCCAGGGGGTAGCCTGGACAGCAAGGGAAGGGGGCCACATAGCGGAAGAACGAAAATAGATCTTCTGAATCAAGGTAAATAACTAAGAAAACAGGCGTTCGTGAATAAACTAATTATTAGAACAAAACTAATTCGGTGACAAAAATGACCTGTCACAACACAAAGCTTAAATCACGAGCGAATAAATTGCTACCATAAAACTACTTACTACTCTAGGTTCCCAAAAGCAGGTTTCACTAATTATATAGCATCTATCTACCTTAAATTCCAACCAAGCAAATGGTATGATAAAATAAAAAGTGTAAAACGTGTAAAATGTGTATGAGCCTAATAAGTTTAATTCCCCAAAAGAATAGTGACAAATTTGAAAATTCAATAGTAAGTTAACCCCTCTGAACACATAAAAAAAATTACTTAACCAATCGATATAAATAAAAGCTGAAATAAATCTACACTTTCCAACTTCATAAACATAAAGCCCGACACTTTAAGCTCATACACCTTTTAACTTATACAAGAAAGGGAATAAAGATTTTGGGGTACCTATCTGGAATACTATTTAAGTACATTTACACAAATTAATAAATTTAAAAAAAAAACACTGACTATACTTCACACTTTAATTTTTCAGTCTGGGGCATATGACAGGCTTGTCAACTTGGCGTTTACGATAACAAATTATAGTGTCAGAACTAAATAGTACCACAAATTCCTTATTCCTTATATAAATTACTGCTTGAAACTTAACGCTACAGATAGCCCAATAACCACTGTATGTGCTTGGCGATAGTCAATAAAAAAAACTTGATAAAAACAATCTACATTCTCCGTGGGCGACCGACTATTTTAATTCAAATAAAACCCAGGCCCGTAAGCTGGTATAAAGAGGTCTTAAACATAACTTATAGCTTGTACGAGGTTTACGGTCCACGATCAAGTCTCACAAATTTATTCGCAAATTAGATAAAGTGATATTAATATTTAAGAAATCGAAGGCTTGACTACTATAACTCAAAATATGGTGTCGCAATAAGAACCACCCGAGAAAACTAGAGTCTTACTTAGAACATAGTACCTTAAAGCAGAACGATAATTACGGTTCGTTAAAATTTTAATTATAATTTTATGGGCTTAAATTGGCGATTAATAAGTACCTGAGAAACACGGAGCAAAAAACTTCAAGGTCTAACTTACCTCCTAACAAAGAGGGTTCGAAATTCCAAATTCTACAGGCAGCAAAAGGGCACCACACAGCAAAGGTTACCACAGGGTTTGGACCTCCAAACTGTTGCCGATGTTCGTGGCTTGATAGAAATAAAGAAAGAAATCCTTAGTACTTGAAAAATTTCAGCATGCACATGGCGTCTACGGGTAGACAAAAAAGGAAAAAAACTCACCTATCATCGAACGAAGTCGCCCAAAAAAACCTGCGTCTTGCAGAAACAAATTCATCAAGAATTTAAACACGGTACCTGACTTTTTAATCCAAAAAAAAAAACTTGAATTTCAAAAACTGAAACTTTAAATCAGGGACCGTAGAACAACTGTCGAAAGGCAGAGTGGAAGTGACCGGCCTATGCCTCGTGCGAAGAAGGAAATTACTTCCTACCCCACTACCAACACATAATCAAAATGGGGTTCAAGAATTTCCGTCCTGCGCGGACAACCCTAAGGAAAATCATCCGTTACAAGCCTGCGGCTTCAACGACCGAGCATCGAATGACCAGGCTGGCCAAATGCCTTAGTTGCTATTTGACAAATTTGCAAATTTACGAATCGGCAACGCCAGAAGACTCCTAGTGCCAGCTGTCAACCATAAATTCTTTCTTCTTCTGACAATGACTATTTTTTTAAAGAAATGAAAACAAAATCTGAAAGAAACGTATGCCGTTTAAACAATCCAGAACGCCCAAGAACAAGGCAGAAACCAGGACAGTACAGGCAATGTGATCAATAACCCACAAATCAAGGGCGTCCCGATGTTGTCAGAGAATGTAACCAGCTGATTTCCAAAAGGTAGGTTGGTCCTCAAAATTTACCATTTAAACATGTTAGCTTAATAGACTAAGGGCAACTTGTCTATACACACAGGGTGAACTTTAAGCCAGGCGAAAATTCACGGCCCAAACCAGAGAGAAAGATGTTAAATCTACAAGCTTCAAACGAAGGACAGCTGACTTGAGGACAGCTAGCAGCAATTAGCCAGAACAGAAACCGTAGAAACTAGCCTGGGAACAGGGCAGGTCAAACGTGTACGTGTGGAGAGACAACTATTTCATTAAGGTAAACTATAAAATACAACTAAACAGGCCCTCGCGAAGAAAACTGACCCTGAAAACAAACTCTGATACTCGGGCAGCAACTAGACTGTCACAACTCCCCCTCTCCTACGATAGGAGGGAAATCTACCACTAAAAATTAACCGACGATAAGGATCAGAGGCTCTCTGTAGATACAAGAAAATTGAAAAAGAAAATAAATTACCTGCGCTATGCTGGCGCCAATAAAAAAATCATAAGTGAAGATACGTGGGAACCCAAGGTAGTACCATATAACTAATACTAACCAACAAGACTGATAACTTAATCTTAAAATAAATAAATACTCGAAGCAATCCTTGGTTCCTTTGCCACTAGTCACCCAGCGACCTCCTCCAGGAAGATTCAGTGTGGAACGTAAACCCTAGGTTGGTAAGGGAGCTAGCATTGCGTAACACCCAAAAATATTGTGGGGAACCTCGTTTACTAGCCTCACACTGTAGAATCGTCCCGAATTAAATCACCAAGTGACATGCTTCAAAGCAACCAAAGGGTGGACAACCAAAAAGGAAAAGATAAATATAATACAACATAAGTAAAATGAGAAGAAAAGAGGGATAGCCCAGATGATCCACCATACAAAAGGGAGTGGATTGTAGCACCCACCAAGCTAAAAGATGTACCAAATGGGAAGCACATCGGTCCCTGTACAAAACAAAAAAATTAATCAGGGTGTTCTGAGCGGTGGCACTGCCACCGGCCTGTCGCAACCTAATAGGCCGACTTGAGCTCAGGCCGAACAAAGTAGCTTGGTCCTCCCCGGGCCCGCCGAACAAGTTCGATGGGCAAACTGTTACCCCAGGGGTCAGACTTCCGCCTCCCCTGAACAGCCCTTCCAGTCGGTCTGCTCTCTGAAGGATCCATGATCTAACAAAGAGCGTCGGAGCGACATCCGGTAGCACCCAACACCGTGCAGCATGTAAAACGAGATAGGGACAAGTGCCTAAATCGATAAAGCCAAAATAAGGTAAAGTCGAAATCGGGATAGTTTTATCTTGTCTAAATGGTGAATAGACAAAATATATCAGTAAAGATCTAGGCGCAAAACCCGTAAAACTGAAATGGCCGGAGACTAACATATAGTCCTACCAAAACCTAGACCTAAGACAAATCCAAATAAATAAAATACCAAAGGTATTAAAGTAAATTAAAGCCAATCAAAGGCCAATCACGATAAGGTAAGTAAATCAAGGAATGAAAAAAAGGCAACGGAATGAACGCAAAGGTAATCGAAATCACGCAAAGGTAAGCAAATAAACGCAAATGAAAGTAAATTAACACAAAGGTAAGCAAATTATCGCAAAGGTAAGAAAATTATCGCAAAGGTAAGAAAATTATCGCAAAGGAAAGCAAATTGTCGAAAAGGTAAGTAAATTATCGCAAAGACAAGTAAATTAACGCAAATATATATAAAAAAGGTAATCAACCAAAAGTAAATGAAACAAGTAAATCAAACTAAAGGTTCGCAAATCGAGATAAAGAAAATTTGGTTACTTGCCAACAACTAGCAGTGAATCCCACCATAAGTGGTGTTCTCAACTTCACAAAATCAGCAAAAGGAGAGAAAGAAAATTGTGTTTCTACTCTAAATCCCAAAGGAAAGACAAAGTCGTACTCGAGCAAAAACACATACTAGTTCAAATAACCGAAATTTCCAGACACAAGTAGGGAATAATAATAAAATCAAGTCAAGGTAGAGAAAATTAAGCCAAATCAAAGTAAAAGGTCACATCAAGGTAAATACGTCAAATCAAGGTAATAAAAAAAAGGTCCAATCAAGATAATAAATAAAGACTTTTGGCCCTAGTCTATAGTAAAAAAAAACCCTTAATAGTGAATGCAGATAAAAAAAAACGATAAAGAAAATTAGGTCCAAAATTAATTAATCACCGCCTTCTAACCAAGTAATCAAACTTAAATTACCATGTGACACACCGACCCCCATCTCGTCTCGCGCCGAGATGGGTGTCTGCGTGAGACTGATAAACGCAAAAAGGGCTACATTAAATGACCATAAACGTTACTACACGTTACTATACTATAAACCAAGTGACGATAAGGTAAAGATAATCAGGTAATGACAGACAAAAGATAACGAGGCGTAAGGCGGTGTTGGCAAGTGAAAGTAGTGAGGCAGCTGAGGGCTTACCTACTACAAACAATAGAAGCAAGGCAGCTGAAGGCTTACCTTGCCACGGCTTTCAGGGGACTCCTACCCCACCTAGTTAACCCAGTGCAGCACTATTCTAAGCGATAGTGTCCAAATCCATCAAGGTTCGCGCCCATAGGGATTCAGACACCATCACGCCCATACTGCAGGGCATCAAAATTGCTCCCGACTGAGCAAGGAAAGTAAAAAAAAGGAATTTAAACTGGGCCAAAAGTCAAAATTAACGCAGCGATAAAATAAAACTCACTAAAGCCATTATTACCGAAAGAAGAAAAAAAAATTAAATGTAATTAACCAAATTGAAGCTATGGACTCGAAAGTTAATAAATTCAGAAATCAATAGATTGATGAGTAAATTGAAGCAAAATGACAAGTAAAACGTAATATTAAATTAGTGACAGTAAAATTAACGGAAGGTAATAAAGTAAATAGTGACTTTGAGTTGCCTAATAATTCATTCACTCCTAAGGACCACCACACGCAGTTTCGGCATATACCGGCTTAAGGTCTTGTACATGCCAGATGCCCTTACTACCACCATGTTCGTCCTCCAGTTCGTAAGTACAAGTGCCGGTCTTTTCTACGATCTTAAACGGACCTACAAATTCCGAAGCCAGCTTTGCGCTATAATATTTTGCCGCATCGGATATACTTTTATTCTTACGCCAGACTTCTTGACCAGGAACAAAGCTTACTGGGCGTCGGCGCAAATTGTAGTTATGACGATTTTTAATACGAGAAGCTTCGATTTTAGTGTGGACTTTTCTAAATAATTGTTTAAAAGCTTCTATTCGTTCCCGAATGTAATTTTGACGCTCAGTTTCTACTAGAGGAACTAGTGTTGGGATCACTCGAGTGAAAAATATCCTATCATCCGGTTTTTTCAATAACCTGAATCATCCGTTTATCATCGGCTATAATTCGACTGACGAAAAATCGGTTTTTATTTTCCAACACGTCTCCAATTAGTTGCTGATTTACCTACTACCGAGTTAAATCACTCGATTCTCGATCGTCGCGTCCTTCAAGGTCGCGTCGCAAGTAGTGTTGGTATCACTCGAGTGAAAAATAACCTATCATCCGGTTTTTTCAATAACCTGAATCATCGGTTATAATTCGAGTGACGAAAATTCGGTTTTTACTAAACTACATATACATTTATCAATATAAAAGAACCATTGTTCGGCTCGCCACAAAGCACAACGGAGACTAGACTGACGATAAAGATAAATAAAAATATTGAATTCTAAGAACTTTTAACCCTTTGCTTCAACACCGATGTATGTAAACATTCGCATTCGAATTCGTGTGAAAAACAGACGAGTGATAAATTAGTTTTTAAAATAAAATCATTTGAATTCTCAGTAGTCAGTAATTCTCAATACAAATGCTGTATGTGAACGATGAACCGTCAGTATTAATATTAGTATTCGAGTGAAAAACCGGTTATCATCCGGTTTTTAAAATCGCTTGAATACTCAGTAGTCGGTTATTAAAATAAGTCGGTTATTCCCAACACTAAGGGGAACACCCTCAGCATAGTCCGAACCGAATAGCTTATGTTCCCTGCCAAAATTAACGCTGTATGGGGTGAAGCCCGTAGTTTCGTGTCGCTAAGTGCGAATGGCGCAACCGATAGCAGTTAAATTATCTTCCCAAGTTCGATGGTTATTTTGTTGAATGTAAGAGCGCAACATCGTTTTGATAACTCTATTAACGCGTTCAGTATGATCTGCTCTAGGATAGTAATTAGCAGTGTAAAATATTCTAACTTTATATTTATCGCAAAGGGCTTGAAATTCTTTGGATTTCATTTGAGTTCCGTTGTCGCACGTTAAGAATTGAGGAGCTCCGTAAACTAAGAAAATGCCATCTTCGACACACTTAACCAACGATTTTGCTGTTGCCGATCGACACGGGAATAACACGACGTACTTGCTAAAATAATCGGTGACCACCAAAATATGACTGTTACCTTGTTTATAACGAGGTAATGGTCCTGTGTAGTCTAAGCTGATGGCTTACCAAGGTTCCTTTATGTCTGGGCGATTACCCATTAAACCAGCTGGACGTTTCTGCTCTACTTTATTCTGAGCACAAGTTCTACAAGCACGGACATAACTAGCAACGTCAGATCTCATTTTCGGCCAATAATATCTCTCGGCGACTTTCCAAAATGTCTTAAAACACCCACGTGCCCTGCTGCTGGATTATCATGGCATCGAAGAAATATCTCTTTTCGCTTATCCTTAGGTGCTACTATTTTCCAGTAGGTAGAATGGTCAGGAAAATTAGGATTGTTTGTCTTCACATATTTAAAGAGATTGCCATTCTCGACTCGCCAGCAAGGACATTTATCAGGACGTTCTTCTAGCTTCTGCATCATGCCTTTGTACCATTTGTCTGAGGTGTCAGAAAATGATGACGGTGGTTCGTCAACAGCTGCGACAGAATCAGTAGTCACTGGCACTGACCTGGAAAGAAAATCTGGCACGACATGATCTCGGCCTTTATGGTGGATTAATTCAAGGTCGTAAGGTTGTAAACGAAGAGCCCATCGAGCGAGGCGTCCTTGTGGATCTTTCAAATTATGCAGCCATAACAAAGAATGGTGATCTGTTATAACTTTAAAGTGTACACCCTCCAGATAGTGTCGAAGCTTTTCCACACTCCAAATTACGGCAAGGCACTCCTTTTCCGTGACGGTTAATTTCATCTCTTGTTTGGTGAGAGAACGTGAAAGATAGGAAATAACTTTTTCTCCGTCATCAAATTGCTGAGTCAGAACTGCTCCTAAGCCATAAAATGACGCATCAGTCTGCAAGGTAAATGTGCGGTTGAAATCTGGACATGTAAGCACGGGCGCGGTGATTAGAGCTTCTTTAATCAAGTTGAATGACCGATGGCACTCGGAAGTCCATTCCCATTTGATATTTTTCCTGGTAAGCCCAGTAATTGGGGCTATAATAGCTGAAAAGTTCGGCACAAAACGCCGGTACCAAGAAGCGGTGCCAATAAAACGTCGAATTTCCGTAATATTTCGTGGAGGTGCTATATTTACAATCGCCTGCACTTTCTCAGGATCAGGTCTTAAACCTTTGGCGTCTACGATGTAGCCAAGGTATCTTAATTCAGGCTTACAAAAGTGACATTTCTCCTCGGAAACTATGAGTCCTGCCTCTCTCAAACGGTCAAAAACTAGGCCTAAAATTCTGAGGTGTTCAGGAAAGGTTTTGGAGATGATAATTATATCATCAAGATACACCATCACATGATTTTCCAAATCAACGCCTAGTACACGGTCTACTATACGTTGCCAGGTGGCTGGCGCATTGGTCAAGCTGAAGGGCATGCGCAGAAAATGATAAAGATTCCTACCTGGAACAGTGCAAGCAGTTAATTCGCGTGAAGACTCACTAAGAGGTACCTGCCAGAACGCTGATTTTATGTCGATGGAGCTAATGTAGCGGGCGTCTCTGAGGCGATCCAAAATGGCGGAGATATAAGGTATAGGATACGAATCTTTCTTACTTTTGGTGTTAAGCTTTCTAAAATCTATACAAAACCTATAGCTGTCATCTTTCTTGCGTACCAAACACACTGGACTGGACCAAGGACTTTTAGAAGGTTCTATCACGCCAAGTTTTAACATTTCATCGATTTCCTCGTCCATAATCCTTTGCTTGAATGGAGAAACTGGGTAGTAACGCTGTTTAATTGGCCTTGTGCCGGGTTCAAGCTCAATGACGTGTTCTGCTACTTTGCAGCAGCCAAGACCAGTACCCATTTCTGCTATTTTCTCCTTAACCAGTGCATTTAAAGTCGCTCGGTCGGTTTCAGATAAAGAGTCGCCATCTATAATGCTGCAAATTTCCGTGGGTTGACCATCAGTGAAAAAATGCCAGACGTCCTGCTTCAAGTCGGGGATCACTTCCATGGATCGCCAAAAGTCGATTCCTAAAATCAGTTGGTGGGACAGTTCTGGAAGAACTAAAATATCGATCACCCGAGTTCTAGTTAATAACGTTACAGGAGCCTGAAAATATCCTAAACTAGAGCAAGTCTGGCCGTTCGCGACGGTACAGTCAGTTTGATGCTTAATAAGTTTTAGACCCAAACTTTCCAAAATTCGGAGACCAGGTTGACCTACATAGTGCGCGATGCTCCCGAATCTAATAAGCCTAACATTTTGAAACCTAAAATTGAAATTTCCAAATAGGGGCGCTGGTCGCCATGCGCATGAGCTATGATAAAGTCCAATAATTTTTTATTTGGAAAAGAATTGTTAACGGGTGAATGATTTTTAGAGATATTGGTTGACGAAAGGTTTTCATCAGAAAGAGAGTTGTTGGTCGGCAAAAGATTTTCATTGGGAGCAGAATTGTTAGGGGGTGAATGGTTTTTGTTAGAACGAAAGATGTTGCTCGGTAAAAGGTTTTCGTCGGAAAGAATGTTGTTGGTCGGTAAAAGGTTTTCGTTAGGAACAGAGTTGTTGTTAATGGCAGCGTTTTTATCGGAAGGAAAGTTGTTGGTCGGTGAAGTGAGAGTAAGGGGAGCAGTCTCGCGACGTATCGGCTCTTCTGAGAATTGTTTCTCTGGCGATGAACACTTAGGGCAGTTTTTACTGGTCACATTTGGTGCACCACAGCGGTAACAATGGATTCTGCGCTGTTCAGTGCACTGGCTATTTCGATGACCTGGCTTATTACAGTTCCAGCACAAGATTGATTTAGAGATTTTTGGAGACGTGGGACGGGTATCTCTTGATAAATGCCTTTCGCCTCCAGAAGTTGATGGTACTGGACATGGTTCGGTCACTACGTCGACGATTGGTAACCCTTCATCGTCTTTCAAACCTGGTGTTTCAGCAGTCATGAACGCAAAGTCTGGCTCTACAAAATCATATTTTTCCTAGGGGGTGGTACATAGTTCTCTGCACGATATTTCTTCAACTCCAGCTTGAGACATTCTCCTTCTAATTCTTCTAACTTGCTGACTACCGGAAGTAGGGTAGTATAAAAAGGTGACAAGTTTCGTATAATGATGTCAAGTTGAACGTCCTCTGAGATGGAGCCATGTCGTCTAAACAACGCACTCATATTAGAAAGGTAATCGACTATACTCTCAGTCGAACCCTGAGTCCTATCCAGAATTTCCTTAAATAATCGATGACGGTAATCTGGCGGTTCGAAATGTTTACAGAGAAGGTCAGACAAACCAGACCAGTCAGAAAAGCGATGACGATTTGCACGAAACCAATTTAGTGCTTTACCAGTAAATGAATCGATAGCGGATACAAATAGTTCGCGTTCAGAAAAACCTCGAGCTTCGCGTAGTTCCGAAACTCGCTCCAAGAAATTATGCACGGACATCTGTCCAGCCTCGCCGGTAAATTTAATACCCCACTTTTCAACACGATGCGCTTTGCTACACGAATGATGGCAAACGGAAGCGGCAGCAGCTGTTACATTGGGACTAACCACGGTTGGAGTGACTTTGGGCGACGAGCGTGTGTGACGCGGTCGACTGTTGGACGCATTGCTATTTCTCGACGCATCCGAATCTGACTCATCCGAATCCGAACCGTCCGAATGAACTCGAGCGAGCAAGGTGCTTAAATTCGGATCTTGTTTTAAGAGACTGTCCAAACAGTTTAATTTGCCTAAAATTTTGAGCAACAAGTCAGAACGGGTTTGCGATTCCGCGGCACTAAGGTTCGCAACCGGAATACGATGAACGCGGGTAAATAAGTGAACAAGTTGAGATTGTAAACGTTCACATTTTTCTTTAGCGGATTCACCGGTGACATTTTTAATCGCGCTATCAATATTTTGCAAGGTTTCTAGTTATATAGTTACATTCATCGACAAAAACACAAGTATAGGCCAGACGAGCAAAAACTTTACCCTTCCTTTCCATTTCTAAAATTGGACGTAACGCTACTATAAGTTCTTTTACCGTATTGGCATAACTAGCCGGTACTCCACGAATCGTAAGTTCATAAATTAGCATTTCTTTCGCAAGATGGTTAGCCTGCATATTATAATCCATTTTGGAGTGAACAAAAACAATAGCAACTCAAAAGTCAACGTAAAAAAAAGGTCAAATCTAGGTACAATCGCGTAAATCGAATAATTTAGCAAAACTACACCAATGGTGTAGTCAAATATAGCAAATAAAGGTAATTAAAACAGCAAAAATAGCAAGAAATAATAAAAAGGTAAATCGCGTAAACCAGCAATCATAATACAGTACGCAAAGATAATCAAAGTCACGTAAATGAATAAAATTAGGAAAAAAAAGCGGTAATTTTTTTTTAAATAGGCCCCACATTGGGCGCCAAAAATTTGCGACGCACTTTGTTAAAAGAAAAAGTGTTTAGTTAAAAACTGTCAATGTTACTATGATGAGTATCATCGACCAAGTACTTACCGCTTAACTTAAAAAGAACATTCAAATAACTCCGAAAGGTGCTCTAGAGAAAGACACAGGAACAACAGGGTGTTCTGAGGGGAGCAAGTTGTAGAAGGGCGCGTGCAAATTAGCCCTCAGCTCAGTTAGCCGGAAAGGTTCGATTGGACGCCACCAGTTTTTACACCGACACAAACTGGAAGTCGCCTAGGTGGTCCAGGAACTTGCTTCACACACAACAATCCCGCTATTCATAATTTAGAATTCAAAATCTAGGACGCAGTGAGCTGAATAAAACAACTTGATTACATATAACCCTATATACATTTATTTGTACATAAAAAAAAACTTTCAGGCATTTACAAATATAGTTGTCAGCAAAGAGACAAGAGAATTGGGCGATTTTGCCCCGCAAAATAATTAAATCAAATTTACTGAAAAGTAAAACTTCGTGAGGAAGTCTGTCCTCACATACGCAAAAAAAATCCAGAGCAAAAATATGACGGCTGCTTAGGGACGTTTTGTAGACCCTACCGAACACAATAGGGATGCTTGGTAGCCCCTACGGAAGAGAAGTAGGGAGGTTCGTGACCCTACCAAAGACCCTAGGAACAAAACAATTCCCAGTAGTTACAGTAGTTCAAATGCAATCAATAAAAAAATATATATTTGAAGTTACGTTAATAATTAAAAATAAAAATCAGATGTTGCGTTAATAGAAAAGATTACTACTGATAAAAGAGAGAGTAATTATTTGCAAAATTTAAACGAGCTTAAGATATGATTAAAAAGTTACGTTAATAAAAAAGTTAATATTTGGAGAAGGAAAAAAAATTACTGGATCTAATCCGCAAAATTTAATTAATTTTTCATTAATTAATTAATTAATTTAATATTAAAAGAGAAAGCCATTGGCTTGGACAGAATCGCAAAATTTAGATAAGTAGAAAAATATTTTAAAATAAGAAGCTACGTTAATACCAAAAAAGGTACTAAAAAGAGAAAGTAATGATTAAAACCCACTTGCAAAATTTAAGCAAGCTTAAGAGACTATAAAAAAGAAGTTATGTTAATAAACAAAAGAAATCATTACTCAAGGACATTGATAACTAAATTTTAAAGTTCATTTACTTTACTGATAAACATTAATATTTACAAAAACTAAGTGTTCACTAAATGACCAGTTTAACGCTATATTATGCTATCTTACATTACCAATCACGATAATAAAGGTACAGCAAAATAAAAATAATTGATAATTAAATCACAAGTTCACGCAAGATTACAGGTATAAACAAAGCAAAAGGCTTAAGCGAAGACAGTAAAAATAACTAAAAATGAAACCCCATTTAGCTTGACTTAAAATCTAAATGTTCAATACTAATTTCAATGTAAGATAACATAAGAAAATAAAACCAAATAATTGACTCCAGAAAAATGCTGGTCATTGACATACAGAGAAATCACCCCTTATAGGAATACACCGCTTAAATAGAATTAATCCAAAAATATATACCGCTTATGTACATTTATAAGAACCCAAATGTTAAATTAAAAGCAAAATATACCGCTAATGTACCTCTATCACAAATTTAAATTTAATTAGTGTGCAACTTTTGTGTTTTGGCCGTAAATGAATAAATAAATAAATAAATAAAGACACAAAGCTTAAATCACAAGCGAATAAATTGCTACCATAAAACTACTTACTACTCTACGTTCCCAAAAGCAGGTTTCACTAATTATATAGCATCTATCTACCTTAAATTCCAACCAAGCAAATGGTATGATAAAATAAAAAGTGTAAAACGTGTAAAATGTGTATGAGCCTAATAAGTTTATTTCCCCAAAACAATAGTGACAAATTTGAAAATTCAATAGTAAGTTAACCCCTCTGAACACATAAAAAAAATTTCTTAACCAATCGATATAAATAAAAGCTGAAATAAATCTACACTTTCCAACTTCATAAACATAAAGCCCGACACTTTAAGCTCATACACCTTTTAACTTATACAAGAAAGGGAATAAAGATTTTGTGGTACCTATCTGGAATCCTATTTAAGTACATTTACACAAATTAATAAATTTAAAAAAAAACACTGACTATACTTCACACTTTAATTTTTCAGTCTGGGGCATATGACAGGCTTGTCAACTTGGCGTTTACAATAACAAATTATAGTGTCAGAACTAAATAGTACCACAAATTCCTTATTCCTTATATAAATTACGGCTTGAAACTTAACGCTACAGATAGCCCAATAACCACTGTATGTGCTTGGCGATAGTCAATAAAAAAAACTTGATTAAAACAATCTACATTCTCCGTGGGCGACCGACTATTTTAATTCAAATAAAACCCAGTCCCGTAAGCTGGTATAAAGAGGTCTTAAACATAACTTATAGCTTGTACGAGGTTTACGGTCCACGATCAAGTCTCAAAAATTTATTCGCAAATTAGATAAAGTGATATTAATATTTAAGAAATCGAAGGCTTGACTACTATAACTCAAAATATGGTGTCGCAATAAGAACCACCCGAGAAAACTAGAGTCTTACTTAGAACGTAGTACCTTAAAGCAGAATGATAATTACGGTTCGTTAAAATTTTAATTATAATTTTATGGGCTTAAATAGGCGATTAATAAGTACCCAACCTGAGAAACACGGAGCAAAAAACTTCAAGGTCTAACTTACCTCCTAACAAAGAGGGTTCGAAATTCCAAATTCTACAGGCAGCAAAAGGGCACCACACAGCAAAGGTTACCACAGGGTTTGGACCTCCAAACTGTTGCCGATGTTCGTGGCTTGATAGAAATAAAGAAAGAAATCCTTAGTACTTGAAAAATTTCAGCATGCACATGGCGTCTACGGGTAGACAAAAAACGGAAAAAAACTCAACTATCATCGAACGAAGTCGCCCAAGAAAACCTGCGTCTTGCAGAAACAAATTCATCAAGAATTTAAACACGGTCCCTGACTTTTTAATAAAAAAAAACTTGAATTTCAAAAACTGAAACTTTAAATCAGGGACCGTAGAACAACTGTCGAAAGGCAGAGTGGAAGTGACCGGCCTATGCCTCGTGCGAAGAAGGAAATTACTTCCTACTCCACTACCAACACATAACCAAAATGGGGTTCAAGAATTTCCGTCCTGCGCGGACAACCCTAAGGAAAATCCTCCGTTACAAGCCTGTGGCTTGAACGACCGAGCGTCGAATGACCGGGCTGGCCAAATGCCTTAGTTGCTATTTGACAAATTTGCAAATTTACGAAGCGGCAACGCTGGTATACTCCTAGTGCCAGCTGTCAACCATAAATTCTTTCTTCTTCTGACAATGACTATTTTTTTAAAGAAATCAAAACAAAATCTGAAAGAAACGTATGCCGTTTAAACAATCCAGAACGCCCAAGAACTAGGCAGAAACCAGGACAGTACAGGCAATGTGATCAATATCCCACAAATCAAGGGCGTCCCGATGTTGTCAGAGAATGTAACCAGCTGATTTCCAAGAGGTAGGTTGGTCCTCAAAATTTACCATTTAAACATGTTAGCTTAATAGACTAAGGGCAACTTGTCTATACACACAGGGTGAACTTTAAGCCCGGCGAAAATTCACGGCCCAAACCAGAGAGAAAGATGTTAAATCTACAAGCTTCAAACGAAGGACAGTTGACTTGAGGACAGCTAGCAGCAATTAGCCAGAACAGAAACCGTAGAAACTAGCCTGGGAACAGGGCAGGTCAAACGTGTACGTGTGGAGACACAACTATTTCATTAAGGTAAACTATAAAATACAACTATACAGGCCCTCGCGAACAAAACTGACCCTTAAAACAAACTCTGATACTCGGGCCGAAACTAGACTGTCACAGTGTTTCCGGAAGATGTGTCCATTGGCTCTGGTCTAGATTGTTGTATCGGTGGTCTATTTTGGTAAGTTGGATTGTATGTCAAAAATGGTCTGTATTGGTTTAAAAATGGTCTCTGATGGATTTTTGTTTGACTAGACATTGGTCTATTTCCAAAGTTATTTTGATTATTAAAATTGTTAAAATTTTATCTAGGTGTGTTAAATTGGTTTGGAACATTAGGTTTCAAAAATTGATTTGGAAAATTTGGTTTAAAATTTTGATTATAATATCTTGGTTCTTGATCTGCACTTTTTTGTGGGATATTTTGGTAAAAATATGGTTGTCTTATGGGTAATCTTTGCATTTGTTGTTGTATTGGTGTTACTCTTTGACTTGTCTTAAAAACCTGTGGATTTAAATTAGTTTGTCTGTTTTGACTATATGCAAAATTTTCTTCCTCGATAACTAAGGACATTGCCTTTTCTAAAGAATCAGGGTTCCTTAATCTTATATTGTTTTGTAATTGACCGCTTAGACCTTTTATAAATGTGTTTAGGGCCAAATTATCATTGTTTTGTAAATAAATGTCTTTTTCCTCAGTTTTTAAATTACTTTGGTTTAGCTTAGAAATAATTAAACTTCTTTGATCTTGAATTCGCATGCCAAAATTATAGGGTGTTTCATTTTTTTGAGGTGAGAGTGAAAGTAAATCTTGACCTAAACAATCAATATTTCTTTGATCACCAAAACATAGATTTAAAGCGTCTTTAATTTGTGTCCATGTGCGTAATTCAATTCTGGAACCAATTAGTGTTAAAGCTCTGCCTGTTAATTTACCAATTATTGCTCTTAAAATAAAAGTATTAATATCTGCATCTGAACTAGAGAAGGTGTTTATTAAATTTTCGGCACTTTCTATGAAAATTCCTAATGTATGAGAATCACCATTATAATGTGGGATAATATCAACAGATAATTTTAATAACTGGTAGTTTACTGTATTTGGCATATTTATATTTAGTCTCGGGGGTTGAATTACTTGTCGAGGGTTTACTGGAGTGGTATTAGTTTGATTTTCGTTTAAGTTAGTTGCTTGTGCTGGAAACTGCGTTTCTGCACTATTTTCTGAAATTGTATTCAAAACTCTGTTCGGTCTTAATAAAGTAAAGAACTGTTGTACTAAATCATCCACTTCAGACATTTAAGATTTGCATTTAAAATGTAAAAGTAGACAAGGAAAAATTTTGAATATCAATAATGGAAAAATTAAATATATGTACACCTATACTATACACTTATATATAAAAAGGAAAAATGGATAAAATCGATAAACAAAACTTGTGACTTACAGTAGAATTGTTGTTTTCGTTCTTGATTCTCTCCTTTTGATTTTTTCTTAATTCTAAGTTGAGTACCAATTTCGGCGATTTTTGTCCTTGTTGGCTCTCGGTATGTCCAGGAATCGGCGATGTTTGTCCTCAGCCTGAAACGTCTCTAGGAGTCGGCGATTTTTGTCCTTGTCCCAGATTTTGTTCTCCAATTCCTTTTTCTTTTGTTCGTTCAGAAGTTGGCGATGCTTGTCCTCGTTCTGAAGTCGTCTAGGAGTTGGCGATATGTGTCCTCGTCCTAGGGGTTGCACTGTCTCCTTTTTGTTTGAAGTTTTGAAAAACACCGGTATCACAGGTCGCGATTTGTGTCGACTTTTTCTGTAGAACCGTAACGAAATCCTACAACGACTGCGCCATTTAACTTTTTGGTTCGAACAGGCAACTTTTTAAAAAAACAGACATTTTTGAACAGAGAACTTTATTCTTTACACTACGAAAGTTTTAACAATAAAGCCTGTAAAATAAACGTCTTACATATATTTATAAACTTTTACATGAGATAAGAATAATGCTGATGTTGCAGCTTCTATGGGAATCTTGGGGTACTGGTGTTCACATAACTCGTGTACATTATTCTTGTGTTGTGAAAAAGTTAAAGCCATTAAATATTAACAAAACATCGTTCGCAGTTGTATATTTTAAATTAGTAAAACACTAATTCCTTGGTAGTTAGTTGAAGTTAAGGTATTTATATTTGTTGGTTTAAACAGCTGTTTTCTAGAGTGTTTTATTAAATTTGTGATATAGGTAGTATTTTAACTTTTTGAAATTGAGAATTTTACGAGAGTTACTAGGATTTCTTTATTTAAAGGTAATGTAATAAGAATATTATTTCTTCAAACTTGTTACATAGAAATATTGGGTTCTAGAGCAATATACGACGAATTTCATAAGAATTTTGGATTTTTTAAAAAGTTTACCTCAAAAGAAACACATTAAAGCAAAAAAATTATTGGATGAACCATATTTACCAAAAAAATTTTGTACAACTTCACTTAACTATTTTTATTTGCCCCTGGGGTTTAATAACGTTTAACACACAAACTATTACCTCACTGTTTCTCAACGGATTACTATCAAAGAAAATATAAAGTCTTTTTTCCCAAAAATGTATTGAAGGGACGGAAATAAATTTTGTTTACATTTCTTCGGTGTTAATAAAGTGCACAAACGATTCGATATCGTTTCGACCGGAGGTCTGACAATTTATTAAAATTTGCATTTCTTTGAAAATTCGAGGGGTCGTATATTACTCAAGACCCGAAATATTGTTAAAAGACACAACACAGCAACCTAGCTCACTGTTCTTTATATGGTCATGTGTTTTCTTACCATTGGTGTGCAGTTATTAAACAAATGTTTTTGAGGGGCGATACCTGGCTTATTATCGCAAAGCGCCATTTATGACTATTTCTCCCCAATCTGAATTGAAGTCAGGATTTACTGGTTTCAATATATGCAGTGAATTTCATAACACCCTCTATATTCGTAATTTCTTTTTCGCCTAATGACGAATCGATTCGCATTTTAATATTTATTTATTCCCCTTCAGGGTTTGGGTTAAAAACTTACTGGTGAGAAACATTTCCACTTTAATTTTCAATCTGTCTGTCCATCAGTATGTTGTAAATAAATTGTAAATTTGTTTTTTTTAATTTGTTTTTTATTTGGCTCAACGGACAATGCAGTTTCCAGTTAATTTTTATTATGTTAACTTTAGTGAATGAGTGAGTTGAAAGCGAAGTCCCAATACTATCTAGGAGGGTCTCTGTTTTCAACCCGGTTTCTAAAACCGTGGCGCCCTCTTTATAAATCCAACCCTATCTCTCTGGCATTTGAGCCAGGGCATTCTTTGGCACGCATGCGCCAGCCTCTCGCTTAAATAGAATTAATCCAAAAATATATACCGCTTATGTACATTTATAAGAACCCAAATGTTAAATTAAAAGCAAAATATACCGCTAATGTACCTCTATCACAAATTTAAATTTAATTAGTGTGCAACTTTTGTGTTTATGGCCGTAAATGAATAAATAAATAAATAAATAAAGACACAAAGCTTAAATCACAAGCGAATAAATTGCTACCATAAAACTACTTACTACTCTAGGTTCCCAAAAGCAGGTTTCACTAATTATATAGCATCTATCTACCTTAAATTCCAACCAGGCAAATGGTATGATAAAATAAAAGGTGTAAAACGTGTAAAATGTGTATGAGCCTAATAAGTTTATTTCCCCAAAACAATAGTGACAAATTTGAAAATTCAATAGTAAGTTAACCCCTCTGAACACATAAAAAAAATTACTTAACCAATCGATATAAATAAAAGCTGAAATAAATCTACACTTTCCAACTTCATAAACATAAAGCCCGACACTTTAAGCTCATACACCTTTTAACTTATACAAGAAAGGGAATAAAGATTTTGTGGTACCTATCTGGAATACTATTTAAGTACATTTACACAAATTAATAAATTTAAAAAAAAACACTGACTATACTTCACACTTTAATTTTTCAGTCTGGGGCATATGACAGGCTTGTCAACTTGGCGTTTACGATAACAAATTATAGTGTCAGAACTAAATAGTACCACAAATTCCTTATTCCTTATATAAATTACGGCTTGAAACTTAACGCTACAGATAGCCCAATAACCACTGTATGTGCTTGGCGATAGTCAATAAAAAAAACTTGATTAAAACAATCTACATTCTCCGTGGGCGACCGACTATTTTAATTCAAATAAAACCCAGTCCCGTAAGCTGGTATAAAGAGGTCTTAAACATAACTTATAGCTTGTACGAGGTTTACGGTCCACGATCAAGTCTCAAAAATTTATTCGCAAATTAGATAAAGTGATATTAATATTTAAGAAATCGAAGGCTTGACTACTATTACTCAAAATATGGTGTCGCAATAAGAACCACCCGAGAAAACTAGAGTCTTACTTAGAACGTAGTACCTTAAAGCAGAACGATAATTACGGTTCGTTAAAATTTTAATTAAAATTTTATGGGCTTAAATTGGCGATTAATAAGTACCCAACCTGAGAAACACGGAGCAAAAAACTTCAAGGTCTAACTTACCTCCTAACAAAGAGGGTTCGAAATTCCAAATTCTACAGGCAGCAAAAGGGCACCACACAGCAAAGGTTACCACAGGGTTTGGACCTCCAAACTGTTGCCGATATTCGTGGCTTGATAGAAATAAAGAAAGAAATCCTTAGTACTTGAAAAATTTCAGCATGCACATGGCGTCTACGGGTAGACAAAAAACGGAAAAAAACTCACCTATCATCGAACGAAGTCGCCCAAAAAAACCTGCGTCTTGCAGAAACAAATTCATCAAGAATTTAAACACGGTCCCTGACTTTTTAATCAAAAAAAAAAACTTGAATTTCAAAAACTGAAACTTTAAATCAGGGACCGTAGAACAACTGTCGAAAGGCAGAGTGGAAGTGACCGGCCTATGCCTCGTGCGAAGAAGGAAATTACTTCCTACCCCACTACCAACACACAACCAAAATGGGGTTCAAGAATTTCCGTCCTGCGCGGACAACCCTAAGGAAAATCCTCCGTTACAAGCCTGTGGCTTGAACGACCGAGCGTCGAATGACCGGGCTGGCCAAATGCCTTAGTTGCTATTTGACAAATTTGCAAATTTACGAAGCGGCAACGCTGGAAGACTCCTAGTGCCAGCTGTCAACCATAAATTCTTTCTTCTTCTGACAATGACTATTTTTTTAAAGAAATCAAAACAAAATCTGAAAGAAACGTATGCCGTTTAAACAATCCAGAACGCCCAAGAACAAGGCAGAAACCAGGACAGTACAGGCAATGTGATCAATATCCCACAAATCAAGGGCGTCCCGATGTTGTCAGAGAATGTAACCAGCTGATTTCCAAAAGGTAGGTTGGTCCTCAAAATTTACCATTTAAACATGTTAGCTTAATAGACTAAGGGCAACTTGTCTATACACACAGGGTGAACTTTAAGCCAGGCGAAAATTCACGGCCCAAACCAGAGAGAAAGATGTTAAATCTACAAGCTTCAAACGAAGGACAGCTGACTTGAGGACAGCTAGCAGCAATTAGCCAGAACAGAAACCGTAGAAACTAGCCTGGGAACAGGGCAGGTCAAACGTGTACGTGTGGAGACACAACTATTTCATTAAGGTAAACTATAAAATACAACTATACAGGCCCTCGCGAACAAAACTGACCCTTAAAACAAACTCTGATACTCGGGCCGAAACTAGACTGTCACAGTGTTTCCGGAAGATGTGTCCATTGGCTCTGGTCTAGATTGTTGTATCGGTGGTCTATTTTGGTAAGTTGGATTGTATGTCAAAAATGGTCTGTATTGGTTTAAAAATGGTCTCTGATTGATTTTTGTTTGACTAGACATTGGTCTATTTCCAAAGTTATTTTGATTATTAAAATTGTTAAAATTTTATCTAGGTGTGTTAAATTGGTTTGGAACATTAGGTTTCAAAAATTGATTTGGAAAATTTGGTTTAAAATTTTGATTATAATATCTTGGTTCTTGATATGCACTTTTTTGTGGGATATTTTGGTAAAAATATGGTTGTCTTATGGGCGATCTTTGCATTTGTTGTTGTATTGGTGTTACTCTTTGATTTGTCTTAAAAACTTGTGAATTTAAATTAGTTTGTCTGTTTTGACTATATGCAAAAATTTTCTTCCTCGATAACTAAGGACATTGCCTTTTCTAAAGAATCAGGGTTCCTTAATCTTATATTGTTTTGTAATTGACCGCTTAGACCTTTTATAAATGTGTTTAGGGCCAAATTATCATAGTTTTGTAAATAAATGTCTTTTTCCTCAGTTTTTAAATTACTTTGGTTTAGCTTAGAAATAATTAAACTTCTTTGATCTTGAATTCGCATGCCAAAATTATAGGGTGTTTCATTTTTTTGAGGTGAGAGTGAAAGTAAATCTTGAACTAAACAATCAATATTTCTTTGATCACCAAAACATAGATTTAAAGCGTCTTTAATTTGTGTCCATGTGCGTAATTCAATTCTGGAACCAATTAGTGTTAAAGCTCTGCCTGTTAATTTACCAATTATTGCTCTTAAAATAAAAGGATTAATATCTGCATCTGAACTAGAGAAGGTGTTTATTAAATTTTCGGCACTTTCTATGAAAATTCCTAATGTATGAGAATCACCATTATAATGTGGGATAATATCAACAGATAATTTTAATAACTGGTAGTTTACTGTATTTGGCATATTTATATTTAGTCTCGGGGGTTGAATTACTTGTCGAGGGTTTACTGGAGTGGTATTAGTTTGATTTTCGTTTAAGTTAGTTGCTTGTGCTGGAAACTGCGTTTCTGCACTATTTTCTGAAATTGTATTCAAAACTCTGTTCGGTCTTAATGAAGTAAAGAACTGTTGTACTAAATCATCCACTTCAGACATTTAAGATTTGCATTTAAAATGTAAAAGTAGACAAAGAACAATTTTGAATATCAATAATGGAAAAATTAAATATATGTACACCTATACTATACACTTATATATAAAAAGGAAAAATGGATAATATCGATAAACAAAACTTGTGACTTACAGTAGAATTGTGGTTTTCGTTCTTGATTCTCTACTTTTGATTTTTTCTTAATTCTAAGTTGAGTACCAATTTCGGCGATTTTTGTCCTTGTTGGCTCTCGGTATGTCCAGGAATCGGCGATGTTTGTCCTCAGCCTGAAACGTCTCTAGGAGTCGGCGATTTTTGTCCTTGTCCCGGATTTTGTTCTCCAATTCCTTTTTCTTTTGTTCGTTCAGAAGTTGGCGATGCTTGTCCTCGTTCTGAAGTCGTCTAGGAGTTGGCGATATGTGTCCTCGTCCTAGGGGTTGCACTGTCTCCTTTTTGTTTGAAGTTTTGAAAAACACCGGTACCACAGGTCGCGATTTGTGTCGACTTTTTCTGTAGAACCGTAACGAAATCCTACAACGACTGCGCCATTTAACTTTTCGGTTCGAACAGGCAACTTTTTAAAAAAACAGAAATTTTTGAACAGAGAACTTTATTCTTTACACTACGAAAGTTTTAACAATAAAGCCTGTAAAATAAACGTCTTACATATATTTATAAACTTTTACATGAGATAAGAATAATGCTGATGTTGCAGCTTCTATGGGAATCTTGGGGTACTGGTGTTCACATAACTCGTGTACATTATTCTTGTGTTGTGAAAAAGTTAAAGCTGTTAAATATTAACAAAAGTTAAAGCCATTAAATATTAACAAAACATCGTTCGCAGTTGTTTATTTTAAATTAGTAAAACACTAATTCCTTGGTAGTTAGTTGAAGTTAAGGTATTTGTATTTGTTGGTTTAAACAGCTGTTTTCTAGAGTGTTTTATTAAATTTGTGATATGGGTAGTATTTTAACTTTTTGAAATTGAGAATTTTACGAGAGTTACTAGGATTTCTTTATTTAAAGGTAATGTAATAAGAATATTATTTCTTCAAACTTGTTACATAGAAATATTGGGTTCTAGAGCAATATACGACGAATTTCATAAGAATTTTGGATTTTTTAAAAAGTTTACCTCAAAAGAAACACATTAAAGCAAAAAAATTATTGGGTGAACCATATTTACCAAAAAAATTTTGTACAACTTCACTTAACTATTTTTATTTGCCCCTGGGGTTTAATAACGTTTAACACACAAACTATTACCTCACTGTTTCTCAACGGATTACTATCAAAGAAAATATAAAGTCTTTTTTCCCAAAAATGTATTGAAGGGACGGAAATAAATTTTGTTTACATTTCATCGGTGTTAATAAAGTGCACAAACGATTCGATATCGTTTCGACCGGAGGTCTGACAATTTATTAAAATTTGCATTTCTTTGAAAATTCGAGGGGTCGTATATTACTCAAGACCCGAAATATTGTTAAAAGACACAATACAGCAACCTAGCTCACTGTTCTTTATATGGTCGTGTTTTCTTACCATTGGTGTGCAGTTATTAAACAAATGTTTTTGAGGGGCGATACCTGGCTTATTATCGCAAAGCGCCATTTATGACTATTTCTCCCCAATCTGAATTGAAGTCAGGATTTACTGGTTTCAATATATGCAGTGAATTTCATAACACCCTCTATATTCGTAATTTCTTTTTCGCCTAATGACGAATCGATTCGCATTTTAATATTTATTTATTCCCCTTCAGGGTTTGGGTTAAAAACTTACTGGTGAGAAACATTTCCACTTTAATTTTCAATCTGTCTGTCCATCAGTATGTTGTAAATAAATTGTAAATTTGTTTTTTTTAATTTGTTTTTTATTTGGCTCACCGGACAATGCAGTTTCCAGTTAATTTTTATTATGTTAACTTTAGTGAGTGAGTGAGTTGAAAGCGAAGTCCCAATACTATCTAGGAGGGTCTCTGTTTTCAACCCGGTTTCTAAAACCGTGGCGCCCTCTTTATAAATCCAACCCTATCTCTCTGGCATTTGAGCTAGGGCATTCTTTGGCACGCATCCGCCAGCCTCTCGTATTCAGCTCGACTCGTTACTCGGTATTAAATTTTGAAATTCTCAAGATTTTCAATTGTTATGGAACTTTAGATTTTAATTTTTAAAGGTAAGTAGAAGTATATTAAATTCTTCGTCATTGCGGAGAAGAGCGTGGAGTGGAAGCCTTATCTACATAACTTTTAAGAAGAGTAGATTCGTCTGTACTACATCTGTACTAAATCAGGTTCTCTAGATGCGGATGGCCCCGGATAAGATTCCATCTTCTCTAAATGCTTTGGACCTTTGACATGTCGCTCGATGTGATTTCGTTTTGTACAAATAAATTCGGAATTACACACTTCACACCAAAAACCATGTTCCCGTTCAAATAAGATAGTGGAATATGGAAGCAGCCACTCCAACTCAAGTTTTTTACTTGTACTCATTGCGGCTATTCTAAATGGTCACAGATAATATGGAACAAAATAATTTCAGCACACCACTAAATTGTTTACACTGAAACTGAACACAAAAATAAGTGATATCTCTATTTTGTATCTCAAAGACTAATTAAATTTACAAGCAATAAACTCCACTTCAGAGTAAAAAGAAGTAATTGTATGGGAATGTCAATTAGGCATTTATTGTTTATTGACTCTCATGCCAAAATTTGTAGCCAGCCTTGTACCTATGCTGTGGATCAGCCTTTTGTTTCCCCAAGTAGGTACTGCATAATTAAGAGATTACCAACAAGTACTAAATTGACCTAATTTGAAGAGGACTGTGGTTGTGCTCTGTTGGGTATATTTTCATTTCAAATACAGTAATGGCATACCTTTACTTATACCTAGTTAATAACAGGTATGTTCGGAAAATTATTTAACCTACGTGCAAATATTCTAGCCGAATGAGGATAACCTCGACAAAGAAATTTTCGGAGAGGACTAAATACATATTTTAATATATTCTGTCAACATACAAATAATGATAATTTATGTACACCTGTCAAGGTGGGTGTATTAGAACAACTTTCTCAGAATATAAAAATTAAGTTGTGCCGATTGTAAAAAAAAACGTTGCGAATTTTTTTTATGTCAGCACAAAGATCTCCACACAAAACATAGTTGGTATGCCCCGACGGCATGTAGGGGATAGAACTGCCATATGTATGCACGTTACTGCAAAATACTTTTCCGGATCTGGACCGTGGAAGGTGGAAAACTGTCCCGCCAAAAAATCTTAATTAATTTGTAAGAACAAATACCTATCTATCTTATATTATTGAAGAGTAAAATTAAAAGTTGAAAACAAATAATATGACTTTTTATGAGCTACGTTCCTTTTTGAGAAATAACAATTACCTGCGGTGCATTTAAAGTTTTTCTTTTTTTTTCTCGAGACTTCGATACAACACCCGGATACAGTATCCGGACCCTACTAGAAATTAGTTGTCGATTCTTGTTGTTTACTTAAAATTATTTGCTAATGGAAAAAAGCAAGTTCCGTTCTTTACTCAGTATCACTTTGAAATAAAACATCAGAATGAGGTATTAACCATTCTAATTTCAACTTTTTTTCACACTCATTTTAATACTTCATTTACTTTTTTACAAATTTAACAAGCACTACAGTCAATCTATAAACGAACTAAACGGCATCCTGCAGGAGATCTTTACTTCACGATACACCAAACGAATTTAACAATTGTGTGATACTTTTAAACCCGCTACGAGCTTTTCTCGGTATTTGCAACGTTAGATCAAACGCCGCCAACAACGCGGCTTGCATTGATGTACTTTGACGACAGACGTTAAACTCCTTTTCCAATTTTTATTACGTATTTACTATGTACTATTTTATTGTTCAATCTATTATTACCTGCATTTGTGTAAGTTTACTAATATTTTTGTGTTAATTGCTCCAAATTTAATGTATAAGCTTCTCTAAAAAGTTGTAAGGCCAGTGACGGCGAATGCGAGGTGCGGGTGCGGGTGAATTCATAACTCTGTGAATTATTTGGCGGTGTTAACTATTTTTTCAGTCGCGAGCGGTTAGTTAGGATATTTTGCTGGTTATTTCTTTTTTAGTGTTAAATCGATTTACTTTAGAGGTAAAGTTTTCTATCATTACAAACGCCACAACCGTAACAAATTTTCTTCGATATAATAAATAATCATTTACCTGCTACCCCGTGACATTTATGGGTTCGCATGTTTACTACAATTCATTTGATTTTGGAAAAACATTGTCAAATAATTAATTATGCAGTGTTTGCCCATAAAAAATTATTTTTGCAAAAATATACGTTTTCCCTGTGTAACGCAATTGACCCCGGGTTGTCTCGGCATTCCAACTTGAAGGGTTTTCGCACTGCACTTGCAGAGATAGTTAGTTGCACCAAAGCATTGTATTTCTATAGGTAATTATTCTTAATTACAGCAAATATGAATTCCCAAAACAGTACAATTACATAAATTAAATGTTTCTAAATATACAGTGTGACTAATTAAGTTCTCGACATATGGAAAACATTTTATTGTTAATTTTCTAAATCAAATTACTCTTTATAAAAGGTTCTGCTTACTAAAAAAATAATATTAGACTACTAAAGCTTGAAATAGCATGTACAGAGCGGTCAGAAAATAGAAAAATTTTAAATTGGCGCAAGAGAGAGTACCCCTAATTTTTATTTTAGAGCAAAATAAAATAAGAAAATATAACTTAGAATTAAAAATTATATCTAAGTTTATCCACTGCTTTCTATTAAAAAATAATATTAAAAATTTTAATATGTAAATTATTTTTTAAATGACTAAAAAATACATGTTAATATGCAACTGAAGTTAATGATCATTAATCACTAATAAACTATCAACAAATAACGAAATTTTGTTGGTATCTAGGTGGGAAAATGTGACAAGACATTGGTGGTGCCATCAAGAATTAACATGTTTAAAGTTTTAAAATTATTTTTTAATAGATAGCAATAGACTTAAACTTAGATATAATTTTTAATTCTAAGTAACATTTTCTTATTTCATTTTGCTCTAAAATATAAATTCAGGGCACTTCTCTCTTGGGTTAATTATAAATTTTTCTATTTCCTGACCACTCTATACATGCTATTTCAAGTTTTAATAGTCTAATATAATTTTTTCAGGAAGCAAAACTTTTCATAAAGAGTAATATTCTTTCGTAAAATTAATAATAAAAAAGTTTCCCATATTTAGAGAACTTAAGTAGATACACGGTATATGAACTTTGAGTCTATTTTTGGTTTAATAAACTAATGGAATAGGAATATAAAAAATAATGGTTTACATTTTTATTGGTGCAAGAAACATGATCCCTCAGTAATAGCTATCCTAGAATCAAAATACTAAAAATAAATACGAAGTGCCGAGGAATTTGTTACTCATGCTTCTTATTTTTATTGTTGGTAGTTCACACAATGAAATGAGTGGAAGAAACCAAATTTCGCTCCTTACTGATAATATAAGACCTTTAAATAATAATGCTCTTAAAACTGTCTTAAATTATAATTTAACAATTTTATTCTATTCGCGAATTTATTGTATTAATGACATTAAATTTTGGGAATTGACCATATTAGACATTTGCCCAATGTCTACTAGGGGCACCATTTACTGCTACTTATCAAGTATAATAATTTACTTTTACTTTCTACCCCTGACCTGGCAGATACAGTCAGCTGTTTTGTGTAATGTTTCTATTATGTTTGTTTTTTTAATTGTCTTTACTGTTTTAGATTAGCTTTAAGTTCTCTTTGCACGACACAGGTAAAACCTTTTGTATTTTTATAACATGAACGAAGAGGTTTAATATTAAAAAAAGGTTTTTTAGGAGAATTATTAATTTCAGTTTAAGCCAAAAGGTTTTGAAAATGATTCTATTAACGTCATCTTCTTTTTTGTCGAAAAAGTGTTACAGTTTGGCGAAAATAAATACGCTGTGTCTAGGTACACGCTAACTTGTACGCAAATCTAAAAATTATATAGGTACCTACACGCTAAACGTCATCAAAGCAACGACGTCATTTTTTAGCGTGCATTGATTATTTTATAATTATTGATTATTGCTAGGTACACGCGTGGTAAGTTTTTATTATAATACTCTTAAAAGAAGAATGTTTAAACCATAAGTTTTATTTTAAAAATAAGAACTTAAAATGAATATACCAAGGTTTGTAAAAAATAAAATATGCAATTCCTAATTTTAAAAAATAAGTTGTAAAGTCTAGAAAAATATTGTTTATTTATTCTTCTTTTCTATCCTATAATGGTTTGGACGGCACCTTTAGGTCTTCCTTTTACTTTAATTTCGGGTGGTAATAATAATATGTCACTTTTATAACTAAAAAAAATGTATTATATTAATTTATGATTGTACTAAAATCTCACAATTGATTTTTTGCCCATTTTCCGGAACATTGTCATCTCCATTTTTGATTTCCTTCCCTGAAAGAGATTGTCCTTCATTAAGTATAGCACCTTCATTTACAATCAAAAAATGAAATTGTTCATTATTAAAGCTTTTTATAACAGTTTTAAAGCAACGAACCACTGTTGTTTTCTTCTTCCATTAGATCTACTAATTAAGTATCTACATTAGACATCTCATTCAAATTGCTTAGATCTACATTTTCGATGTTTCGGACTTTATTCTCGTTATGGTCACTACGAATTAGATTTGTAGTCATTTCATGGCCTTCCCTCCACAGAGTCTCTATTTCTTCTAGTATCTTCGTTTTGTAGTTAAAAGAACTGCCGGAAGATAAGCTGTTGTCTCTTGTCTCTTTCATGTTTTAAAATCTTGTTAAACTCATTAAAATAATTAAATATTTGGCCACACTGCATAACGAATTGAAACAAACCCTAAACACGCAAAGAAAGAATAAGACTGCACACAACTGTAAACACATAAAGTTGATGTGTGTACTGCTACATTCTTGGTGAAACTGGATTAACATTTTTACTTTTAAATGAAAGACAGAGCACTTGTTATAGTTTCACAAAATTTATTCAGTTGCCTGACACCTGTTTCGACCCTCTCGGGTCATTTTCAAAGACATAAATGTGTTAAAACGGAGTTACAAAATCGTTTAAGTAGGTAGTAGAATTTAAATGGTATCATAAATTATATTATTGACAAAGGACCTTAATGTTTTTAATAGTGGGATTTTACAGAGTTGTTTGGTTAATGTTTATATTCTTAATTATGGTATTTTGGATATTTATCTAATTACACTGTTTATTATGGTGTATGCATTGGAAGGTATCTCTATTTGGTTATTGACTATGTTACATTTGTTTGATTTTGCTTTTTTGATAGCTAATGTTTCGAGTAAATGTAATTTTCTGCTTTTGTTTTGGATAAATAGTGGCTTTATTTTGTTTGATATTGTATGGTTATTTAATATGCAATGATCCGAAATTCCTGTTTTATTTTGTTTTTTTAAGACAGACGTAGGATGTTCTTTGAGTCGGGTTTTGAAGTTTCTACCTGTCTGGCCAATATAAATAGCATCACAATTATCACAATTGATTTGGTAGACTCGGTGTTGGTATATTCGGGATTTAATCTTTTTATTACAGGTAAATTGGGGCCAGGCGAACCTAAGGACCAAAATTGTCACAGGTAAACTGGGGACAATGTCTAAACATAGGTACGTAGGATTAAAAAGGGTGGTATTAAAAGTAATTAGTGAAATTAGGTAGGTATATTAAATGTATATTAAAATTTTATTTATGCACATTTCTATGATTAGGTGATAGTATATTATTTTGAGTTATATGTGA
This sequence comes from Philopedon plagiatum, assembly GCA_963971165.1. Lineage (NCBI taxonomy): Eukaryota > Metazoa > Arthropoda > Insecta > Coleoptera > Curculionidae > Philopedon > Philopedon plagiatum. The sequence goes on along the minus strand of OZ020195.1, from coordinate 49,284,200 downwards.
CAGAACGCAGTGAAAAATGGAAAATTTCGAATTTATTGTTAGTGAACGTGGTAAAGCCCTAATTCTGTACTGTGGTTTTACTTTTTCAAAAAAAAAGTGTGTTAAAGACCTCTGGTGTAAGTTTTTCGATTTGCACTAACAAAAACTGTCAGGCAAAATTGTATACAATTGGAGACTCTTGTATTACCCGCAAAGAAAATGTGCAGCACAACCATGAAAGCTATACACCAGCGAAACAATCAGCAGAAAGAAAATTAGCAAAGTGCCAAAAGAAAAACGACGACTGACATCTTGGAACGACCATCAAAAATTATTCACACAGTTTTAAGAGAAAACGTTGGCGATTTAGAAAATATAACATCAACCGATATGAGTCCCATAAGAAAAAATTTGCGGTACTTGTTTGAATGTGAAAAAATGTATGTAGATGGAACCTTTCAATATTGTACCAAATTTTTTTGTCAACTCTTCACAATTCATGCCATTAACAACGGTCATTATATACCTATAGCATTTTGCTTATTACCAGATAAATCTACTGAGTCTTACACAACTTTATTTAGACACATACAAAGCATATGTCAAAACTATGTTTTTAATCCAAAAATTGTAGTTTCAGATTTTTAGCAAGCTACCTATACATAATGCTAAAGGTATTGTTTTCCCTACTTCACAAATATCGGGATGCAAGTTTCACTTAGGTCAAGCTTGGTTTAGAAAGATACAAAGGACTAAAAAATGACTATAGTGCTCCAAATAGTAAAGTAGGGAAGTGGTTACGTCATTTATTTGGTCTGGCCTTTTTAGATCCTACTGAAGTGTCAGATTGTTTTGTATTTGATTTTGTAGAGTGTCAACCTAATACAAAAGGTATTATTAGTATGTCAGATTATTTAGTTGAGAACTATATATCTGAGCAAGCTAAATTTCCACCAATATTATGGGCTTCATGTAGTAGCTCTAAAGAGAATACCACAAATGCTTGTGAGAGTTTCCACTCTAAATTAATAAGTGTTTTTATAGTGCGCTTCCATCGCTATTTAACTTTATTAATGTATTAATACAATTCCAAACTGATACATATATTAAAATTAATAGTAGTACATTTCCCAAAAAAATACAAAATAAAGCTGTCCGCACAAAACAAGAATTGCTAAGATCGAATTTAGACAAATATAAAAATGGTGAAATGTCAAGAATACATTTTGTCAAATGTGTTTCCTATATTGGAGAAAGTCATGTATCCAATCATGTACCACCTACTTATAAAGACATTTTGTTTCTTTGTATAGAAGTAAAACAATAGTTTGGAAGCATTATGTGAATTTTTGCTGTTGTTATTTTATGTTAGATTATTTTTAATAATTTTTTTTGATACAAAATGGACTTATTTTAATATCTAAATTCTAAATAGTAAATACGTACCTATTTTTTTCTCCTCAATTTACCTGCTACCTGGTAAGATGACTCTCCCCGATTTACCTGTACCTTTTTTGACCATCAAATATTTTATTGCCCTTTCTCCCCAATTAACCGGTCACCGGTAGACTCCACTTGCGGAAAGTTTGTCTTTTGATTCTATTTTTGCGTTTAATATTTGTCTACCTAAGTTATTTTTGTTAATTTGTATTGGGGTTAAGTTAAGTTTTTTGAGATTTTTGGATATTTTCTGGCTTGCGGTTCCAGTATATTGGATTGCGCAGTATTTATTAGGTATTATTTGGTTGGGTAGTCCCTTATAAAGTAATTTTTGTGTTTTTTGTCTCTCGTTTTTCTTTAAGATATTATTTATGATGTTTGTAGAGTATCCATTGTTTATCGCTATAGTTTTAATTATATTAAGTTCTTTTTCGTACTCTAGTTTGGACAGGGGGATATTAACTATTAGTCTATGTATCATGCTATTGAAAGCTGCTAATTTTGTTTGTTGGGGTTGGTTAGAATCTGCTGGTATGACTGTGTCGGTTGTAGTTAGTTTGCGGTAGATTTGGTATGATAAATGGTCATTATGTTTTTTATGCAAAAATTGAGAATAAATTCTCTAACCACCTGAAAATTCCTTATACAATAAGGATTTCAACAAATAATGGTAAAACAGCTATTCTCCGGGCTATATGCCCCTCCGAGCGCTGAATTACATACCAAAATTTGCCGTATTTTCTTCTAACACAGTTAGATAATAAACTACTTGTTTTGAATGCAAGAAACTACTAGGAAGAAGGAAGCTTTTTCTTTAGTTAGGATGTCGTCACCTGCAGACCGGTTTCGAACTCGTTGGTTCTCATCAGTACAGGATAGACGAACATACCAACCTTCCGAAAAAGTAATCCCTTAAAGCTACAACTGTCGTACTGCATAAGCAGTGAGACACAGGCAGCACCATCCATTAGCAGTTTCGAGCATTCAGAGTAGAGTTTACCGTAAGGTAAAATTTTCAAACGTATGAATGAAAGTCTACTTGTCAGGGGTACATATAAATATGCAAAAATTGAGAATAAATTCTCTAACCACCTGAAAATTCCTTATACAATAAGGATTTCAACAAATAATGGTAAAACAGCTATTCTCCGGGCTATATGCCCCTCCGATTATGTTTTTTAATTGTGAGGTCTAGAAAATTGATGGAGTTGTTTATTTCTTTTTCTATTGTAAATTGAATTTTATGGTTGATGTCATTAAGAAAATTACACACACACACACCATCACACACACACACACACATACACACACACACACACAATGTATAAAAAGACATTACTAAAGTTTAAAATGTGCAACCAACACATATGGTTTAATACACAGTGCATCAGAGAACAAGTCATACCCAACTACATGAAGATCAGGTGCAATCATAAATCCACAGAAGCTAGAAGAACCGTACAGAAAGCATACCAGACCTGGATCCAACTAGAAAACCGGAAATGGTACACCAGAAGATTTAACTTAGGTGAGCATTTGAAGGTTATACATACAGAACTTACAAGGCGATTTGACAATATTACATTTGATTCAATCACAAACCATATCATAGAATTAGTCGCTAAACAAATACATCAACACTACCTTAATCAAACTAAAAAACTTAATAAACTAATTCAATCAAAAAATAATATTAATAATTCTAACATGACGATACAACCAAAACAAAATAATACATTCAACTTTTATACCAGAATTAAAAACCTATCAAATACAGAATTCAATCAAAATGAATATAAACTTCTAGAAAAAGGCTTAAAATACTGTCCAAATATTAATAGTACCACTAAGGACTACGAAATGCTTGCAGTAGATACCGAATTAGCCCTGACCAAGGTAAATAGCACCACAGAACACGATTCCAACATTTTAACAGGAATTAAGTATTCATAAACAAATAAAAACCTCCCACAACAGTTATAATAACAACTTAAATAACCGTAATAATTGCCAAAAAATAATCAAATCTATTAAAAATAAATGTGCAGACAATAATCTCATAATATGTAAAGCAGATAAAGGCAATACCATAACCATTCTAAATAAAACAGATTACAGTGAGAAAGATGACGAGTTTATAACAGAAAACAACTTCATAGAACTGAAAAAAGACCCCACAAATACATTTCAAAACCAAGTCATTAATGAAATTGAAACTGTCAACACTATATTACCCAACAATGAAATATACAAACTTAAAACCATGAATCCAACAGCCCCAGTACTCTACGGGCAACCTAAAATCCATAAAACCAACATACATATACGAACAGTAGTATCATATATCAACGCCCCTACCTACAAACTCTGCCAATATCTTAGCGATTACTTACCTAAAATAATACATTGCTCTTCTAAATATGCAGTTAAAAACACATACGAGTTCATAGATAAAACTAAAAATCTAAAAATACCAACAAACGCCACAATAGTGTCATTCGATGTAAAAAGTCTCTTCACGTCAATACCTATAACCGAATTAAAATATATTATATTAAATAAACTAGATAACAGTAAAACATCCACTAACATACAAGAAATAATTGCTGTAATTAACTTATGCATCGACCAGGCTTATTTTAGATTTAATAACAAATTTTATTTACAAAAAAATGGTCTACCTATGGGATCCCCTTTATCACCGCTCCTAACTGAAATATACATGGCACATTTCGAAGAATCCATATTCAATAATAATTCGACACTTATAAAAAACATACATTTTTGGTGTAGATATGTCAATGACGTGTTCTGCATCTGGACAGGCACAGAACGACAACTACACCAATTCCTTAATTTTCTTAATGACATCAACCATAAAATTCAATTTACAATAGAAAAAGAAATAAACAACTCCATCAATTTTCTAGACCTCACAATTAAAACACATAATGACCATTTATCATACCAAACCTACCGCAAACCAACTACAACCGACACAGTCATACCAGCAGATTCTAACCAACCCCAACAAACAAAATTAGCAGCTTTCAATAGCATGATACATAGACTAGTTAATATCCCCCTGTCCAAACTAGAGTACGAAAAAGAACTTAATATAATTAACCCTTACACTGCTGAACCGGTTTTCAAAAGTTGAGCTTACTGTGCTGCAATGGGAGACCCGTGCGTCTGCGGCCGCTTCCCGCAGTTAAATCATACCTATATTAAAGCGTTGAATATATGCGCTTTCCGCAGCTAACTGAATACCCAGAATAAACTTTATTTATTATTTGTTCATTTATTTATTTAATTATTAAAACAACACAATCTGTGGCAACATCTTTATTATAAACTATCAGTATAATATTATATATATATATATATATATATATATATATATATATATATATATATATATATATATATATATATATATATATATATACATATATATATATATATATATATATATATATATATATATATATATATATATATATATATATATATATATATATATATATATATATATTTATATACATAATATGTACATAAGTATATATATATATAATCATGTAGAGTATACAGATGGGTGCCAACCTTACCGTCTGTTGTACAGAGGCTAACCAGACCTTTTCACGAAACCCTAATATACAGGGAGTATATTCGTGTATATAGGATGTATAGGGTCCGGTCAAATACGCACATGGTCTAAACACAACAGTCCTCAAACACCTGACACACCCCGCCGTCTCCCCACCCTATTTAAACGACAGCCGCCGAAAACAACCGATTTTTAAGGTCCTAAATAACGAATTTTGATATGCGTCCGCGATCGTTTCCCGCAGTAAACCCTACCTCCTTGCTTGCGTAAATATCAGTCACCCGCAGGGTCAGCACGAATTTTTTTGCGTCTATATCGGCTTCCCGCAGTGAAAGGGTTAAAACTATAGCGATAAACAATGGATACTCTACAAACATCATAAATAATATCTTAAAGAAAAAAGAGAGACAAAAAACACAAAAATTACTTTATAAGGGACTACCCAACCAAATAATACCTAATAAATACTGCGCAATCCAATATACTGGAACCGCAAGCCAGAAAATATCCAAAAATCTCAAAAAACTTAACTTAACCCCAATACAAGTTAACAAAAATAACTTAGGTAGACAAATATTAAACGCAAAAATAGAATCAAAAGACAAACTTTCCGCAAGTGAAGTCTACCAAATCAATTGTGATAATTGTGATGCTATTTATATTGGCCAGACAGGTAGAAACTTCAAAACCCGACTCAAAGAACATTCTACGTCTATCTTAAAAAAACAAAATAAAACAGGAATTTCGGATCATCTGCATATTCAATTAACCATACAATATCAAACAAAATAAAACCACTATTTATCCAAAACAAAAGCAGAAAATTTACTCGAAACATTAGCTATCGAAAAAGCAAATCAAACAAATGTAACATAGTCAATAACCAAATAGAGATACCTTCAAATGCATACACCATCAGGCGCGGCCCGTGAGTTTTTTTACAGGTGGGTCAAAATTTTGTGGGCAACTAGTGATATCAACGCAACAAGCAAAATACACTTTTTTAATTAAGAAATGTTTTTTAATAATGTGCCAAGAAATTATTTACCTACAAATAAACACTGCAAAAATCATAAAATAGGTACTGCAGAATATTGAACATTACTACTCTTGATGTTTATGACTTTTAGTATCACTCTTCTGTTTATGGCTTTTTTCTATGTGTTTTAATACTCTAAATTAGTAGATTTTAGCGGCTTTCGTTGTGATAAGTTTAGCTACTCCTCAATAGGTGTCGCGCCATGTACTAAAAGCTCAGAATATAAACATAAAAAAAGTCTGAGCTAAAAGTATGATTATTCGTAAAATAAAATTAGGAACGCTGCTGAAATTCCGTTTTCTTTAATAAATACAATGATGGCGACTAGACATAGTAATACGATATTTGTCTACGCACGTGCAGGCTGTAAGCTGTAGTAAATATGAGATTGCCAAGAATTTAAAAAATATTTTATGAGGAAGAACTTGTTGCCAATACACCTTTTAGAGCCGATCTAGTTTTTTAAATAACAAAAAATTAAAAAAAAAGTTCTTGCCCCAACACAGATTCGAACCCGCGAGCGTCGGATTACCCTCGCTGCGATTGTATCCCTTGGACTACGCTGGTTATGTAGGAAAATTGGTCCGATACCGTTAAATTTGATGTCTAGCGCTGGCCTGACAGAAATCGTATTTATAATTATTTATGTTTAACCACTAATTAATATTATTAATACGATGCAAATACAATGCGCATATTAGGTACCTAATTTGTTTTTCTTTTTCCGAACCAAATGTTTTGAAATAATATATTTTAGGGGGCGGTTTGAGAGTATTTCCATAGAGGGTGTGGCCAGATATGGGTGGGCCGTCGTACAATTGTGTCTCTTTTTAACTTCCTAAAGCGCGTATGTCTGTTTCTCTCTTGCTTTTGATGAATTTATATCGTCCATATAAACCAATAAGATCAATTTACAATATGACCCAGCCCTTAACAAGCTTGGATATCCTTTGACCTTTGACGATGGCTTGACTTATTCCTTCTTGGGGAGTTTTCGCATGGAACTTTGAAACAAAAGATTCTTTTTTGGTTTTAAAAAATTAAAAAATAAATTATTATCACTGAAAATTTTAGGTGGGTCATTGACCAAATGACCTTATGGACGGGCCGCGCCTGTACACCATAATAAACAGTGTAATTAGATAAATATCCAAAATACCATAATTAAGAATATAAACATTAACCAAACAACTCTGTAAAATCCCACTATTAAAAACATTAAGGTCCTTTGTCAATAATATAATTTATGATACCATTTAAATTCCACTACCTACTAAACGATTTTGTAACTCCGTTTTAATATATTTATCAGGCGCGGCCCGTGAGTTTTTTTACAGGTGGGTCAAAATTTTGTGGCCAACTAGTGATATCAACGCAACAAGCAAAATACACTTTTTTAATTAATAAAGGTTTTTTAATAATGTGCCAAGAAATTATTTACCTACAAATAAACACTGCAAAAATCATAAAATAGGTACTGCAGAATATTGAACATTACTACTCTTGATGTTTATGACTTTTAGTATCACTTTTTTGTTTATGGCTTTTTTTCTATGTGTTTTAATACTCTAAAATAGTAGGTTTTAGCGGGTTCCGTTGTGACAAGTTTAGCGTCTCATCAATAGATGTCGCGCCTTGTACTAAAATCTCAGAATATAAACAGAACAAAATTCTGAGATAAAAGCATGATTATTTGTAAAATTAAATTAGGAATGCTGCCGAAACTCCGTTTTCTTTAATAAATACAATGCTGGCGACTAGACATAGTAATACGATATTTGTCTACGCACGTGCAGGCTGTACGCTGTAGTAAATATGAGATTGCCAACAATCTAACAATTTTAAAAATATTTTATCGAGGAACAACTTGTTGCCAATACACTTTTTAGAGCCGATCTAATTTTTTAAATAACAAAGAATTAAAAAAAAAAGTTCTTGCCCCTGCACGGATTCGAAACCGCGACCGTCAGATTAACTCGCTGCGGTGATACCGCTGCACTACGCTCGTTATATAAGTAAATCGGTCCGATGTCGTTAAATTTGATGCCTAGCGCTGGCCTGACAGAACTCGTATTTATTTTATGTTTAACCACTAATAATTAATATTATTAATACGATGCAAATACAATTCGCATGTTAGGTACCTAATTAGTTTTTCTTTTTACGAACCAAATGTTTTGAAATAGTATATTTTAGGGGGCGGTTTGAGAGTATTTCCATAGTGGGAGTGGCCAGATATTATGGGTGGGCCGTCGACCAATTGTGTCTCTTTTTAACTTCCTAAAGGGCGTATGTCTGTTTCTCTCTTACTTTTAATGAATTTATGTCGTCCATATAAACCTATAAGATCAATTTAAAATATGACCCAGCCATATCCTTTGACGATATCTTGATTCTTTCTTGGGGACTTTTCGCATAGAACTTTGAAACAAAAGATTATTTTTTGGTTTTAAAAAATTAAAAAATAAATTATTAGGTAGATCACTGAAAATTTTAGGTGGGTCATTGACCAAATGACCTTATGGACGGGCCGCGCCTGACATTTATGTCTTTGAAAATGACCCGAGAGGGTCGAAACACTTGTCTGGCAACTGAATAAATTTTGTGAAACTATAACAAGTACTCTGTCTTTCATTTAAAAGTAAAAACTGTAAACACAACAAATATGCATAACCTCAAAATTACTAGCGTGTGCTAACTGTCACCAAAAAAAATATTCAATCCGTACACGCTAAAAAATGACGTCGTTGCTTTGATGACGTTTTGCGTGTATATAATTTTTGATTTGCGTACAAGTTAGGGTGTACCTAGACACAGCAAAATACGCAAGGGAAATACCTATCTCATGAAAACATTGAAATTGAGATAAGCTATAAATAATATAGCGTTAGCAAATGTAACTTATAATTATCATACCATTTCTGATGTAGTTATTAATATTTTCCTTGCCTCTCGACATTTTTATTGAATTTGAATTGAAAGCAACGACTGAAATGAAACTACGCTGAATCCTTGTTACCAAATTATATTTAATGAATTAATCATAATTATGTTATGGATTATGGATCATGGATTAATTATACATACTTACTTTTATTTAGTCTGGGTTTATTTGGATTTTAAATATTAATTTTGACATTATGAAGACGGACAACCTAACCTATTTCCATTAAAACCAAGCAGAACACTGATCACACTAATCTTGGTAATAGCGTAAAAAATCAAATTAATATTTTAGTTATTTGACTATTTGTTGCTTAATTACATCCGAGCGGCTGGTCGTATTTGAAGTACAATACAGGGTCGCAAATAATTAATTAAAGAACTCCACATCTAAACAGTTTGATGCATTTGATTGAAATTTTGCACGCGAGTTCTTTAGAACCTGAACATAGGTTCTTTTCTATATCTATAAGGTATTATACCGGTTGTGCCGCATGGGCCCCAAGGACCACTAAAGAATCACTATGTAAAATTAAAGGATTCTTTACTAGTTAATAATGTAGATCCCACTAAGGGTCCTAGACTTTAATTACAAACCACAGATTGCTTGAAACATGCTACAAGCTAAAACTCAAACCCAAGCTAAAAATTATTATTCTATTGTTGAATAGATAGATCTTACTGATCAGTAAGGCCGGCACTTTTTGGTCTGCTCTCAGTGGAGCCAAAAATCGAGGCGACTCGGGCAACGCATACAGTCAAAGACAAGTAGAAGCACTCTCGCTCAAGGTCAAATCCGACCTGCCGTCGTTCGGCCCGGACGCCGCCTTACCACCAGCAGTGTTGCCAATGTGTGAGGAATTCCTCAAAATGTGAGGAATTTACAGATGTGCTGAGGATTTTTGAGGAGCGTGGGATTGTGAGCAAAATTGAGGATTTTGTATGCTGTGAAACTAATTTTTAAATTTGCCGCCGTTAAAAAAGTTGGTACACCAATAGCGTGGAATCTGGTAGGTACATTAAATCTGGTACATTTATTGTTGTGGTTGGTACAATCTGTTTTCTAAAAATTGTACTTCCGTAAGTACCCGTACCCGTATTATATCCCCCAAATGATCAGAAGGTATAAATAAAAAAATGCTACAATATTTGCTCTTTCATATTAATCAAACAATTTTTCCTGTCGCGTGTGAGCAAGGATGACCTATTGATCTGTTTTTTTTTCAACAAACATCTTTTTTGATGTTAAATTAAGTGGTTCCGAAAATATATTTCTTAGATAACACTTGAAACTTTAAATTATGAACTCTATTGGCTTAGGAAATGTTAATGAAAAAGTGACAAAAAATCCTAAACTATCCTAAACGAACCGTTTTTGTATTTGATCAGATTTACGTTTCCTTATGTCTGCTATGTAACTCTGTAGTAAAAAAAGTTTGTTTTTATAAAAAATAGTCTTTTTCGAAACAATGTTTGAAAAATGTACTATATTATATAAAAATATGTTTTCTTAAAAAGAAATTAATTTCGAAAGGTGGTTAAAAAAAAATTCGAAAAGTCAGTTACCAAAAAAAAAAAGTTTGAAAACATCCCTAGTTTTCTAATAACTGTGTTCGAAAATATATTTTCGAAAAAAAGTGCTGTCAAAAAATATGTTTTCGAAAAATTTTCATGAATCAGTCCAAATGGACAAAAGGTATGAATAAAAAAATGCCAGAATTTTGGCAAGTTAAGATGACAAACCGTTTTGTTTTCGCAAGAACAGGTTTAGATATTTCGTCTTTTATGAAATAGTGTACGTTTCCTAGAAATGTAAACAATAAAAAAATAATGTAGCACACGAACTTGCCCGTTTTTTTTTGGTATATACTTTTGTGTAGCTCGAGATGACGTTGCGCCCCCCCCCCAAAAAAACTAAATTCTAAATCCGCCTCTGCGATCAACGTGAGGAATTTTGAGGAATTCTATCGAATTTTGTGAGGAAAACGATAGTATGCTGTTGGCAACATTGACCACCAGTAGGGTTTTGATAGGTTAACGATATACAGTGTCTCAGGTCGAAGCTCGTCATCGCAAAGGAAATATTTTTAGTGCGTTTTACACAGTGGCTCTTTAAAAACTATTAATTTTGCAAAGCTTAGATATTCGATTGTTATTTTATTATTTGTATCAGCTGTGTTTATTTTGTTATTCGTAGTCGTCGTGTTAAATGTCTCGTATAACATACTGTTCCGTTGATGGGTGTTATACTAAAATATCTACAGGACTTCCGTTTTTCAGCTTTGCTAATAGGAATATCAAGACTCACAAAATGTCTAAACAAGATATTTATTTGAAAAAATTGAATTCAGGAATAATATTCATAATGTTAATACTAGAAATCAGAACGCAATAGAAATACCTAAACATCATACTGAAAAATATAAGTCTTCGATTAAATATACCTCTTCTGTAATTTATAATAATATTCCTTCTAGTCTGAGGGGCTTAAGCTATATAACTTTCAAAAAAAATATAAAAAATTATTTAGTAAGGGTAGGATTGGAAGAATGATTTTTTATAAATCAAAACCCTACCTATTTATGCCAACTAGTATACTACTGTCATTTTTTGGTTTTCTTTTTTAGTTTATCATTTTTATATTTATATTTTTAATTGTTTTATTGGCATAAATAAACATCTTTATTATTATTATTATTATTATTAAAATCTGAAGATTAAAATTTTTCAAACTTATAACTACATAGGCAATCATGCATTCATATTTGTCATTAGTAGTAGTTTTTAAGTAGTACATAGTAGAATCAGGATTATTTTATTCATTTTATAAAAAAATCAAAATAGTTTTCTTCACCCAATAAACCAATTAAAATTACACTCAAGATGTTTAATAAAATATTTTATATAAGAATTTCTAGTACTATATTTAGATTTTTTATTGTGTTAAAATCATATTACTGGTATAGATTAGAATTTACGCTTTTATTATGTTATCAATTTATCTGCAATTAGAACTGTATTCTCAATATGCATCTGAGTTTTATTACAGGTAACATAAAAAAATTACCTTATTTTATTAGATGTTAAACATCATAGATCAAAATTAATAAAGATAATAAGGTAATAGAGGAAGAAAAGAAACTACATAAAAAATCGGTCAAGAGCAAGCTATACTTGCACAATTATTAGTGTCCCCTACCATCAACCTCCCACTTAACCTGAGCAAACCTCGGCCGCCCGATCTCCGTCCATCTGCCGCGCTACCCGCCGCCGACGGCACGGGCGCCGTATCACATCGCGTGTGCGCTGAGCTGAGTAGGCCAAATTAAAAATTTTGAAAATCGTGTAAAGACAAAAGTTGTTCCTTACATCGCGAGGAATATTTTTTGTCGAAAAACTTTTTCTCTAAAACCAATGGTTCAGCATTTATTATTTCGATGCACTACCCCGACCAGCCGGTGCGTCGGCAAATCGCTTTAGATCTCGAATCATCAAAGGCCCGACATCGAGTGCTTGTTCTTGTCTTTGTCTCTATACGGTGGCAAAAGGAAGCGGTTGGATATTTCAAAAGGATGTTCTGGGAAATTCTCCAAAAATTTTAACCAATGTGTCATTTTGGGGGTTATTGAGGTCAGAAAAATTAATTTTGTCGAACGGTTGTTAAAACAACGAGATTATTAACGTCAGATAATCTAATTTTGTGTAACAGATATTAAACAAATTAATGGTGACGGAAGGGAACAAATAGAACCGTCTTGATTTTCTCCAAAAGTGTTAATAAATTTGTAATTTTTGGGGTTATTGAGATCAGAAAAAGTAATTTTGTAAAACAAATGTTAAAGAAATTAACTGGGGAAGCGATGATAGAAAGAAGCGGCTGGGAATTTTTTCAAAAATTTTAACTAATGTGTCATTTTGGAGTTACTGAGGTCAGGAAATTAAATTTTGTGTAAAAAATTAACGAGGGGAGGGGGATAAAAATGAGCGTTTTGGGTATTTCTCCAAATGTTAACTAATGTGTCATTTCCGAGATTATTGAGGTCAAAAAATCTAATTTAACACAGTTTAAATAATATTTATGAAGAGGGCTAAGAAGGTATAAAAGGGAATGGTTGGAATTTCCTTCAAAAATATTTACTAATATGACATTTTAGGAGTTATGGAAAATCTAATTTTGTGTAACAGATGCTAAAAAAAATTAACCGGGTTGGGGAGGGGAGGGGAGGGCAAAAAGGAACTGCGCAAAATTTCTCCAAAATGTGAACTGTAATTTTCGGAGCTATTGAGGTCAAAAAATCAAATTTTGTCTAAGAGATCTTAAAAAATGTTTAAGCAGTGGGGTGAGAGGGGATCAAATATTTTTTAAAGAATAGTAACCAGTATATTGTTTTCGAGATAGTTTGGCCCCAACGTTAATAAATATATAATAAAGACGAAAAAGCAGGTGAGACGATTGAAATGAAATGTATCGAGAAACGATTTCCGTTTTCTTAAAATTTTTTGTAATATATTATCTTTTGATAAAATGGGGTCAAAGAAGTCAATATTACATGGACAGTAAAAATTTGAAGGAGGGAGATAATATGAAGGGGGGAGGTGCACTAAAAAAAATACCCAAAAAAATTAACCAATTTCACAAAAAGAAAAGCACCGGAAAGTATGAAATAATATTTTTACGTGGTTACTGAGGTTAATGGTAAAGTTAATTTTAGTCAAATTTAGTTAATTTGTACACTGAAGTTCTAAACTCGGCGCAAATTTCAATATAAGGATCTGTAATGAGTATTCATAAAATATTAATAAGGACAGTTGAACACAATTAGACTTACCATTAGGCTCAGTAATAAACAACTAAAAATACTATTTTTTCTTAATAATTTATTAAGATCTTTATGGATTCCTATTATATTTTAAATTTGCGCCGACTTCAAAGTTCAGAATTTCGATTTACAAGTTACCAAAATTTGAACAAAGCCAATAACCTCAGATATAAATATATAAATATATTATTTCATTGGTTTTCTTTTTGTAAAGTTGGTTCACTTTTCTTGAAAAAAAAATTATTGCTAATATTTTCTTTCAAAAAAATGAACCAAATTTACAAAAGCAAACGCTCTGAAAAGCATGAAATAATATTTTTATCTATTTATTACTGAGGTTAATGGTAAGCCTAATTCTGTTCAAATTTAGTTAACTTGTACACTGAAGTTCGAAACTTTGCAGTTGGTGCAATTTTAAAGTATGAAATAATATATATATATATATATATATATATATATATATATATATATATATATATATATATATATATATATATATATATATATATATATATATATATATATATATATATATATATATATATATATATATATATATATATATATATATATATATATATATTATGGCACTGGTTTAAACCAACTGGCCAGCATCTATCTAGTATTAATATATCAATATTAATTATATACAAATATATACATAAATATACTTTTTAACAATCACAGAACATCCATGGTCTAAGCGGGATTCGAACCCGCGGCCTTTCGGTTGCAAAGCTGGCGCTGTACCAACTCGGCCACCGGAGGCCCCTATGAAATAATATAAAATTAATGATAATACATTAGTAAATTTTTAATAGAGTGTAACATTTTTAGTTATTTATTATACTGAGCCTGATGGTGAGCCTGACTGCATTCGACTTTAAGTAATTTATACACAAAAGTTCTAAGCTTTAAAGGAAGCGCAACTTGCGCAACTCCTTATTAATTGTTTATGAATTGCCACTACGGAACCTTATACTATTAAATTGCGCCGAATTCAAAATTTAGAACGTCTTTGTGCACGTTACCTAAATTTAAACTAAATTAAGTTTAACACTTAACACCACAGGTATAGATAGGTATCTCAAAATATTATTTCATACTTTTCAGTGCTTTTCTCTTTGTGACTGTTTGGAACAGGCTTATGCTTCTTTGAGCATAGACTGCCAAAACATACGAGGGCAAACACAAATCTTATCGTGCTGCTAACAAAGACAAAGACTGTAACATAGGAAGATAAACTAAGATTCTTATTTTTTATTATTTAATGAACTAACAAAATTGCTATATAAAATATACAAGATAACCTGAAACCAACATTTGTTGCACATGAAATATTTTGAAATTAAAATTCATTTATGAAACCAAAACCTAATTATAAATTAACATTCAACTGACTTATATTCGTATAAATATCTATAAATTGTGATAAACAAGTCATTACCTTAACCGCATGTTTTTATTATAAACATTAAACCATTAATAACATTACAAATTACAAGAAACAGGTTTACCTTTGTTGTCAAGCGTAGTACTCCACCTTTCCTGTAGTTGGTTTATCCCGAATTTACATTTTACTGACAGTAACAATTGTTGATTATTGAGAATTTTGAATCTAGTACCACATTGGCAAGGAACTATATCATAATTTTACTATTTACATTCTGTTTAGATACGTAGTGACCTTAGACAAGGAAAGAGAGGGGACGCGTAACTATTTGACATGAAGTGTGACCATCCCACACCAGACCGATCCGCTCAGTGGCGTAACTAGAGGTTTTGTAAATTAATTTAATTTTTTTCCTTCTTGCTGCAAAAACTGTATGAAATAGAATATTTAAAATAGTGCTATAAAATGAAACAATGTTATACTGGATTTTTTTAAAATTATGCATTTATTTTTGTAATTTCATAACAAAAACCATACTGTACCAAATAAAAAATCTAAATACACTTACATATTATTATTAGCTTAGACGAGGAAAGAGAGAGGACGGGTAATACAGGCTACGGATATGAAGCCATCTGACACCAGACCCCGGATCACGCCACATAGAATTCTATTCTACGTGTCAAAGTCACATGACTACTCAAACAAAACAAACAATCCATCACATGGCCACTGTCATTAGTGTCAAAATCGCGTAGAACTCAATGCATCGTGATCCAGCACCAGGCTACGGCGGCGTATCATGAGAGGCGATTGTAGACTTTTACCAAAACGAATAAAACGACTTATAGTAATAATTTATTTTTGGTTTGTTAAATGTGGAGAAAATCAATAGATCCAATGTACTCCTTCAATTTTAATTGTTCTAAAGTATATTTAAAAAAATATATGTAATATAATAATAATAACAATTCTGAAAAGTTATCAAAACTAACTATATAGGTACATAGGCAAACAAATTTAGAAACAATAAATATTAAGTACGCCTAATAAACTGATACAAAAATAAATATTTACATAATACAAAAGTTGTGTAAAGTTATTCTGCTTTTCAAATTCAAATTGAAATAAGCTTTATTGCCAGAAGACTTACATCTTATAGACAAAGCAAGAAGGTAGTTCCTATATGATACATGATCCTACATACTAGTATTTCATTACAAATAAATATATATAAAAAATATCTAAAAGTATATAAGCAGACCAACACTAATAAGAGACAAACTCAACAAGGTATACAAACAATACACATAATTTTAAAACTCGATATAATCATATAGGTGTAAAAAAATTAAAATGAGTCATCATAAAATTCAGCAACAGAATAAGAAGCCCTGTCAGTCAGCAAATGTCTAACTATTCAAAGACTTTATATTGCTTGGAAGGTAGTTGTACTGCTTGGAAAAACCGTCTTCTAAGCTGTTTTTTTCATGGTGTTTCATCTAAGTTTTGTTCCACATTACCGGCCTTACTATCCCTGGCTGGCACAACAGAAACAGAACAGGAACGCCTCCAATTTCTTGCCTACAACAATACATTTAATTAGCTTATTTCTAGCATATGATACCTACACTAGGTACCTATATTACAAAATAATATTAAAAAATGTTGTGTAAAGTCTGACTTACTTGCTTTGTTTGTGACATCTCCTGGAGATATTTAGGCAGTTCCTCAAATACTGTAGGTACTGCATCATCTAACAGACAAGTTTTTTCACCAATACTATAAAATAAATTCCAGTCAAAGTGCTTTGAAGAAATTTTATCATTTTTCTAGGACTCCAGTCTGCAACATGCATTTTTTTTAACCCAAAGAGCAAGTCTTCTGGGATCGTTCATTAGGAATCTACAACAAAACAAATAAATTATATATTTTAAAAAAAAACCTGCTGTACTGGCTAATTTACGCACACAAAGTTAATGAAATATTATAATATTTTTTCCGAATAAAAACATACCCGCCACTGGAAAAAATCTTGCCATTATCATAATTTATATCTTTAATGAGTTGATAATGAATGAAAACATTCAAGCACATTGTTCAAATAAACATACATAGTCAGTTTTGAAAATGCCTAAATCATCATATTCGAATTGCGTTGATAAATTATCTCATAACAAAAATATTTCGAAAATTGTTTGCCTTGCAACTATGTAACATTTAACTTTTTACCTGTGAAAGGTAATTCCAGGCTCATTTCTCTCGTTTCGGCTTTTGCAGCCATAAGCAGTACAACCCACCATCATAAATTACTAAAATGTAGTCGTCTTTAATCAAAATTCTGTTCGAAACACCACAAAATATCTTTGATGTCACCGGCAATGTTTGGCACCAAAAAATGGCGTCGTCTCGAATTTTGGTCACACTTGCCATGCGTTAGCTTAAATGAGTGTTACCAGTCCCCTCTCTTTCCTTGTCTAAGGTAGTGACAGATTAAATTTAGAGGTTACTTTTAGTTAAGAACATTGACGACAATGTCGTCCTTGGAGAGAGTGGCACGTTCACAAAGACACTTTTCTAGTTACCGAGACCAAACTGATTGTTAATCGATAAGACACAAACCGATTACTGCTTGATAAGACACGAACTGAGTATTGGTCAATGAGACACGAACTGATTTATTGTTGATAAGCATAGAGCGGAAATTTGGATGCGCTAACAGAATCGGACTGCCGGCGTACCTTATACTACTAGACATTTTCAGTCGCGTAAAACACAATATTTTAACGTATTTTATTTTTATTGAACGTTAGGTGTTTACACCAGAGTATTTAGTTGAAATTTGAAACTAAGTTGAAATTATGGCATTATACCAGTATATTCTTAAATTATGGATTCCTAATAATTATATTTATATATCGGTCGATTAAAACTATTAAAATACCGTTAAATAACATCACCTGCCGTTGTGTTGAAATTAGAAGAAATATGAGATCCGATGGTGTAAACGCTTAAGGCGCATTGCTATAGAAGAGTCAACCAAGCATGAGTGTAGAGTTGTAGATAAGGGAAAATAAATTTAAACTTTCAATTAAAACATTTGTTATATTAAAATGCTCAACAAGGTTATATTAAAAAGAAGTTCTTAAATCTTGTGTGCAAAATAAATTATTAAATTTGTTTCTCAATTTCTTAGCACTAGTTTATTTCTTTTCGTTTTAAAAATCCACTTATTGAACGATCTGTCTATTTCTACCGAAGTTATAGATTGTACAGGTTAAAAATTGTTCCTTTGAAACAGATGTTTTTCTTGCACAAGACTAACATCATGAGTGGTTTCACAATGTTTCATGAATTTTGGCCGAAAACATACCTTACAATTACATAAAGAACAATTTTTGTCTTTTATTCTGAAGCCTGAATCGGTTGCACCATGGACTCTTGTTTGTGCGCCCTAAAGTTTCTTTCTGCAGTAAATTTTTTCCCATATACACAATTAAACTTACAATTGTTAGGATTTTTATATACTATAGCTTTAGAGTTGTCCATTTTTAGCCTCCTGAACACAAACAGAGCTCAAAATAGATAAAATATGCGATTTCTTTGGTTTGAAAGGAAAACCTAGCTTAGGGATTTTCTTCTATTTGAATATCAATGGCAAAAAATAAATCAAGATTTTGTGTGCCTACATACCTTTTCGTACAAAATAAACCCAAACATTTGTTTTTCTAAACTTTTATGCCGTTGTATGCGCGTATTGACGAGAGTTTATTTTTGTTTACAAACGTTGTACCAACGGCGAAATGCCCTAGTGCTAAGGTATCCGCTTATGGATCGGATCAGTTGGTAGTGGATTCAGTGCCGGGCCCGACTGGTCTTTTTGTTAAATTCTTGTCAAATTCATACTAAATGAGAATCCACGCTGGCGCTTCGAAGCTCCCGAGTTCCTGTGTCAGGGATATTTTTTAATGACTTATACGGGCCGAGCGTAGCAAGGTCAAATGTGCATGTGCGGACATAAATTAAATTTTAAATTAAATGGTCCCGCCGGACGTAGAAGCCGAGAAGCGCAACAAGCTTATCGCAAAATGTGTATGCAGGCAGCAGCAGCCAAAGTACAGTTGGTATGGCTAGCCGCTTGTTATAGTGAGCTGTCGCGCGGGGCCGGGCGTTGGACCGTCGCGGTTTTTTAATAATGTGCCTAGTTTCGCCAAGAAATTATTTACCTACAAATAAACATCGCAAAAAAAATAAAATAGATAGGTACTATAGTATATTAAACATTACTACTCTAGATGTTTATGACTTTTAGTTTTAGTATTGCTTTTCTATGTGATTTTAAAGTCTAAGATTGTTAGCCGCTTCCCGTTTTGATACGTCTCCTGAATAGATGTCGCGCCTTGTACTAAAGGTATGATTATTCGTAATGTGTTAGAATAAATAGGCAATACAAGGAATCAAGGAATGTACTGTGCCATGAACCATTTTCGTTAAACATGTATTTTTAGTGATTTACAATAAATCTAAGTTTTTCTACAGTTCATCCGTTTCATTATTTAATCCGACTATGCTACAGGGTACTAAAACTGCATTTTTGCTGTAACTTGACCGAAATATCAAATAATACCCAAACACATATTGATTTTACACAATGAAATAGGAAAGCTAGCCGAAACACCGTTTTCTTTAATAAATACAATACACATACAATGCGCATATTAGTTAATTAGTTTTTCTTTGTCAAAACCAGATGTTTTTTAAATAGTATATTTCACGGGGCGGTTCGAGTGTATTGCAGCAAACCCAACCGGGACCGGCATATTGATATCTTTCGACGATGGCTTGGCTTGATTCTTTCTTGAGGAACTTGCATTTTTGTAAAAGAAACGTTTGGTTTTACAAAATAAATTATCAAGTTTGTCATTGAAAATAAATTTAGGTTGGTCATTGACAAATGATCTTATGGACGAGCCGCTCCTGTTAGAATATAAAGTCCAGAACATTACATATATATATATATATATATATATATATATATATATATATATATATATATATATATATATATATATATTTTCATTAAATACAATTTTTATAATAGGTGTATGTATAACAAATAACGTTATATTTAGCTACAACTATTTTAATTTATGATTTCTGCGAAAGAACAATACTTGCAACCATGCAAAACCCATGCAACTCCAAGCGTTGTTTATCAGAAAGGAATATATGTATATATTCTACTGTAAAATCTGTTTAGTATTTGGAAACAATTAATAACTTAATAACATGTAAAATAGCTTTTGTTCTGAGTGCGACTCTGTTGTCGCATCGTGATTCCGCTCACTGAAGGCATAAACCAAGTATTTAGTCGATAAGAACCAAAAATTCTGCAAACCAAACCTTCAGTGCTGAACGTATGGCGTTCAGCACAACAACTACTCCACCTAGTGTGAAGCGTACTCCTTTTTGCTACCACTACTTCACCTTTATGAAGTGTGGTACGATGACTCCACCCTTGTGAAGTGTTAATACCACTACTCCTAGTGAAGCGTACTCCTTTTTTTGGCTCTTTTTGTTCGACTAAAGTATAGATTGATAGTGTTGGTCACTCAGGCCCAACCTGGATTGTAGTCACTAGGACTGGAACAAATTTAAGTCTTGCCACATTGGCAAAACCAGAAGAACAAAGTTATTCACTAACTTCACGAGTATTAACCGCACAGGGTTCAAGAAAACTGATTTGTAGGTTGACTAAAAGCACGGACAAAGAGTCTGACTAATAGTCTGATGGTCACTCAGACCAAACTGGATGGTAGTCACTAGGACTGGAACCAATTTAAGTCTTGCCACATTCGCAAGACCAGAAGAACAAAGTTATTCAATAACTTCCACGAATATTAACCGCACATGGTTCAAGCTTCTGAATGTAGTCACTAGGACTGGAACTAATTTCAGTCTTGCCACATTGGTAAGACCAGAAAAAACAAAGATATGCACTAACTTCGCGAGTATTAACCACACAGGGTTTAAGAATTTGAGTAATTGTTTGACTAAAAGCACGGACGAAGAGTCTGACTGATAGTGACGTTTTCAATTCGCTTTCCCCCCTTTATAGTGTGCATTCTCTCTCTCCTTGACGCGGCTCGCGTCACTCGTTTTCTGTCTCATACAATTCTAGAATTTTAAATGATACAGCCGATAAAAAAATGTCTCCTACATCGCACATGACAAAATAGTCCTTTCAAAGTACTTGAAGTTTTCCCAAAATACTTATAGGAGAGGGGTTGATGTTAAATAGATCATTTCAACCGTCAGAATGCAAAAATATTAAGTAGATGATTAAGAAATGTAATTTTTAATCAAGAGTAGGATAGGGAGCAACACCTATGAACCAGAAGAAGTATCCGTCACTTCAAGGTGACGTCATTAGTGTTCAATGCCATGTAGAAGTTGACAGGGGTGCATACACGTAGGAACAGTACGTGTTCAACAAACGTGTAGTTGTTAGATGGCGCATGCGCCAGAATTTGTTTATATTCCATGTTGTGAACTGTTTTCACAACAATGACGTTGGTTCATTTTTTTGAAAAAAATTCTCCCTTCCCACTTCATCTTATCTCCCCCTCCTTAAATTTGTAATAAATTTGTAGTATTATATTTTCTGACCTAAATAACCCCGAAAATGGCATAGCTAACCGTCTTTTCCCACCAACTCGTTTTGCCCTCCCCCCCCCCGCCGTCATTCGTCAAAAGAAATTAAATTTTCTGACCTCAATAACCTCGAAAATGACACACAAGGTAACATTTTTGGAGAAATTGCCAATCGCTATTTTTATCCCCATCCCGCCCCCCGTCAATTCTTTTAACATATATAATAATATATTTAATTTATTTAATATAATTATAATAAAATTAAATTATCTGACCTCAGTTACCCCAAAAATGACATGTTAGTTAACATTTTCGGAGAAATTGTCAATCGCACCTTTCTATCCCCCCTCGCCCCGTTATTTTTTTAACATCTGTTAAAAACTAAATTTTCTGACCGCAATAACCCCGAAAAAGACACGTGTAATTAACATTTTTGGAGAAATTCCAAGCCGCTTCCTTTGTCCCCTGTATTCCCCAACCCCCGTTAATTTTGTAACATTGTTCGACAAACTTAGGTTTTCTGACCTTAATAATCCCGAAAATTACATACTAATTAACATTTTTGGAGAAATTCCTAGCCGCTTCTTTTTATCCTCTCCCCCACCATTAATTTGTTTAATATCTTATGCAAAATTAGATTTGCTGGCTTTAATAACCCCGAAAATGACACATTAATTTGCTTCGACTTTTAAGCAACTCCTTCACCATTAATTTGTTTAATATCCTTAACACAAAATTAAATTTGTTGGCTTTAATACCCCGAAAATGATACAATATTTAATATTTTTGGAGAAATTTCCAGCCCCGTCTTTTGGTGGGGGGAGAGGATCCCTCACCATTATTTTGTTTAAAATCCTTTACACAAAATAAAATTTTCTGACCTTAATAACCTCGAAAATGACGTATTACTTAACATTTTAAAAGAAATTCGCAGCCGCTTCTTGTTATCCTCTCCCCCACCATTAATTTGTTTCGTATTTGTTACACAAGATTAGATTTACTGACCTCACTAACCCCGATAATAACACATTAGTTAATATTTTTTAAGCAATTTGGAGCCGCTCTTTTTATTTTCCCCACACAGTTATTTTTTTTAATATCTGCTAGTTTGCTTAATATGCTTTACATAAATTACATATAATTGGATTTTCAGACCTCAATAGCTTCGAAAATGTTTTATTAGTTAACATTTTTTAAGAAGTTTTCAGCCGCTTCTTTTTATTTTGTTCCCCACCATTAATTTGATTAATAGCTATTGAACAAACTTAGATTTTTTGACCTCAATAGGTCCGAAAATGACACAATGATTAACCTTTTTGGATAAATTCCCAGCTGCTTCTTTTTATCCTCTCCCCCGACAATTGATTTGCTTAAAATACAAAGTTTGATTTCAAATTATAAATGACATATTATTTAACATTTTTAGAGGAATTCCCGGTCGCTGCTTTTTACCCCCCCCCCCCCCCCCCCACAAACACTATTATTTTTTAACATCTGTTTCATAAAATTAGATTTTCTGACCTTCACAACCCTAAAAATGACATATTAGTTACCATTTTTGTAGAAATTCCTATCCGCTTCTTATAATTCCCCTTTCCGTTCATTTTTTTACCAACTCTTATATTTTCTAACCTCAATAACTCCGAACCGAAAGATACACAACAGAAAAAAAAATATTGAAATCGGTGCAGCCATTCTGAAGTACACTCGCAAAAAGTACTTATTAGTTTTTTAAAAATTCACCAAATCGTGTCGAATTAATAACCTCTCCTAATAAGTAAGCACAACTGCACAATATTTTAAAATTATATCCAAAGTTCTTTCATTACAGCATTTGTAAAAAAAAACATTATTCTGTTTCACACAGCACGTTCAGAAAGTTGTTATTAGCCCTTTTGTCGAGAAAATTATCGTAACTTACCGATTTTTTTGAAAAGATCCCCTAAATGAGTTTCTCTAAAGTCGAGATATATCTAAATCGCTTTCTTGCACCCTTAAACGTTACATAATACGTCAATATTACATATTAGTGTTAAAATTAATTTAATTTTCAACCCTATTAGGCTAATCTAAGAAACACTGTAATCAAGGCACAAACTAGATAAAACTTACCCGCTTAAAATATTGCTTTACAACGGATCGACGAAAATCATTTTCTAGGTAGCAAAAAGAAACTACATTATTATCTAAAATTAACCTTTAAAGAAAAAATATTGATAACATTCATAATATGCACGAGTGTTTGTATATTGTTTCATATGCAGTAGTGTACGTTGAAATAAACAAAATCCCGACAGGGGTAAAATTATTTCCGACATTTAGATAGTCACTAGTCGCAGAAAGTTTGTTTTTGTTTTATATAAATGCGAATTGCAAAACTGGCGAAAAAACGATAACAAGATTGATTTTCTGAACGCTGCTATTATTTCCACATAACTTTTTCCTACTACTTAAACTTAAACTTCCTTTCCTACTACTTAAACTTAAACTACATTATTATTTAAAATTAACCTTTAAAGAAAAAATATTGATAACATTCATAATATGCACGAGTGTTTGTATTGTTTCATATGCAGTAGTGTACGTTGAAATAAACAAAATCCCGACAGGGGTAAAATTATTTCCGACATTTAGATAGTCACTAGTCGCAGAAAGTTTGTTTTTGTTTTATATAAATGCGAATTGCAAAACTGGCGAAAAAACGATAACAAGATTGATTTTCTGAACGCTGCTATTATTTCCACATAACTTTTTCCTATCTCTTATGCAACAGTAACTTATTGGTAGTTTTTCTTTGGGTTGTCCATCTTCTATTACGCGAGGGGTAAGTATATAAAATAATTAAATAATATGTCAAATAACTTATTGTGGTGGACCGCGACAGCTCTGTTGTTTAATAAATAAATAATTTTTCAGTGTTTTAGTGCTGATGGTAAAAAAATACCGTGGATTATTTTAAGCATTGTATTTTAATTAGTTAGTAGACCGTTTTTACATTAATGGCTATACGTACTGTTTTGTTAGTGTTTATAAGTTTAACGTAAAACCTAATAAACCTATTCTATCTTTTTTGGTAAAATCTTTCTGCAGGAAGTGTATTTTACAGAGATTTTACTCTAAAAGTAACTTTTTAATAGTGCTGATAGCGACAAGATCTTGAAATCTTTGTGTTTAATTTTAATTATTAATCTAGTGCTCTTTTTTGAATAAATGGCTGTACTGTGTTGCTAGTGCGTAGTTGTTAACGTAATCTATTTTCAAAAGAAGTGTATTTTATAGGATTTTTACTTCAAAGGTAACAAAAACATTATTTCTTATGCTGACTTGTAGCATAGAACAAATTATTGATGTAATTGATAACTTAAACGTAGTATGTGTTTCTTGCCAGTGCAGTGTATTTCTTGGGAAGCACCATTTATGAAAATTTTTCTCCAATCTGAATTCATACTAGGGTTTACCGGTTTCAATATATGCGGTGAAACACCGTGTACATCACCAGATATACAACGTGTTTTTCCGTGTGGTTTATTGTTTATTGTTTTGTTGTTTGTACGTTAATATATTATGTTTTAGAATTATTATTATTATTATACGTGAGAGCGTAACGTGTTTGCTGATGTTACAGAAATTCTACGAAAAATTCGAAATATTTTGTACTCGGACTTGCATCGGTTTATTGCTGATTAAGCTGATTTTTTTTGTTTTTATATATCTACCTATAAATAGTAACGGAAATTTTGTTTTACAATAATTCTGCTAACTACTTAACAACAGCAACAAAATTTCTGAAGTTCTAGCTATCGTAATAGTTCAAACTATTGACAAATTGAATTGAATTGGATAAGTTGTAATTATGTAATTAAAGTTTATTTGTCTGGGACCCAGCTCTTTTTGTTAGCGATATTCAGGTGCGTTAGTGGTGAATTTTGCAAAAGTGTTTCTAATTTTACCTGATTCACATCATCAAAAAAATTAGTAGCGCTCAGAAATAAAACATCACATGTTATTTATCACAGAACAAGCAAGCAGTCATGGCCGAACCAACGGAACTCAATCTCTCCGAATGCTAGCTAGGGCTTATAATATTACCCAGGTAATATTGTAATACCGTAAGTAGCAAAACAAATATAGGTACAACTTTAAAATTTCAATATCCGTGTGTGTTTTTAAAATGATAAATTTCAAAGAATAAAAATATTTCCCTACGTGTATTTAAAAAATATATTATCACAGTTTCTTTTATCCTATATATTAATTTTATTATTTGTTCGATCTAAAACCCACTGTAAAGTTGTTTCTATTGCAACAACTTTATTGTAGATAAATACTGGTTTACAGTGTTGTTGCTAACAAATTGAACTGCGTTTTTATAAGTAACTTTATGTTAATAAAACTGATCAATAATTAACAAAATGTAGTTTACTTTTATTCCGTTCCTACAGAGTAATCCTCGTAAAGCAGCTCGGCCCGCTTAAAAATATCACTTGTATGCATCGCCCTCGTAATTTGGGATTTCAGACTTTGACCTGACAATTCTTGCAATTTGTGGAGATACATTTGGCTGCTGCCGGCAATGCTTTTATCTTAGAACATCAAGGTGCCGCGCAGGAGTGAACCTTCTATGTTCGGTGGTAGTAGTATCGATCATACAGTCTTGGCTGACGTTTATGAGTTGTCATTTGTACTATGTCATTCTGAGGGCTGCGTGAACAGAAGACCCCTTTTTTGAGGAAATTAAGATCTAGTTTCATCCCTCCTGTCTGAACACATGATTATCTAAAGGGATGAGTAGGAACGATTTTTTAATTGTATTTTTAGAATCGACGTGAGTTCTAACCTATAATTTTACGTGATAGTACGTAAAGATATTTTATTATTATTATTATTATTATTATTATTATTATTATTATTATTATTATTATTATTATTATTATTATTAATATTATTATTATTATTATTATTATTATTATTATTATTATTATTATTATTATTATTATTATTATTATCATTATTATTATTACGAGTTGGAATCTGATCATTTTTTCTTTTTAGGGAAAACTCAGCCTAATTACATAATTAATTATCAATATAATTAATTATTTCAAGGCATCTTTGCACGATGTTCCTTTGAGAGCAAGTTACGGTACTTCGTAGACTGCTCCTTTGATGTCTTTTTGGTCGTGCTTAAATTTTTGAGAGTTTGGAGAGATCTTGGACGTATGTCCCTGTTTAAGCCTTTTGAAGTAGACTAAGGTAGGAGTGCGCTCCATTAAGAATATTATTTGTTTAAAAATCGACACTTGGCGTTCCAGAGTTCGAGCTATGAACAACATCACAAATAAGCTAATAAAGCTTAGAAAAGCTAAATGCTCAGAATAGCCATATTTATTAGAAAACTGATTTAATAAAGTGCTCTAGCGTTGTAAAGGTGATGCAACTTTCTAGAGCTAAAGTAAAGTTAAAAGCAAGAAGCCCAAGATGTAAACAAATGCAAGCATTGATCACACAATCAGTGCAGGCGCTCGACAAGGAGCTACAATTTAACGACGATTTGGCCAACGGGAAGAGAGGCTAGCGGCGATCACGATGTTTACGTCCGGCCTCTTGGATTTGCCTCGACTTTAGTTAAAAGATTAACATTTTCCTTTTTATTACGTACATCTTATTCAAATTCTAGGATGGCTTTCCTTTTTTTGAATTAAATATTTAAATTACTTTTATCGTGTCTCATTATGTGCACTTTTTGAGTTTACTTACAGGCGCTTCAATTATTGGTAGTGGGCTGTTCGACACATTTATAATACTGTAACTGGCGCCAAATTATATTTGTTTATTGGCTCATACCAACGATGTTGAAGAGCGTAATTTTATTTTAGGTAAGTACATTGATAGGTCATTAGCATGTCGGCATTAATGAACTAAATTAGTAAATCCCCCTCAAGTAAACTGCCTAGCTACATTAGAGCTAATCAATGGCTTGTTGTCATACATCTTGGTGTCTACTATAACAACTATTATTTGATGGCAATAATAATTGTTACAACAATAATAATGTGCTCCCTCTAAAAAGTCGTCTTCTTTATTTGGCGCAACACCTCATCACTAGACTGTGCAACTACGAGTGACGCCAGAGGCGTTACGGTTTTGTTTATTGATTTGTAGTGATATTAATTTTTCAGGTGCTTAAAACAACATGTGTCATTGCTTCTGGGGAAATTTGTCAACCCAAAAAGGTTAAATAATTTCTATTAATATGGGTCCGCTCTTGCTTCGTTTTTGGATACAAGATGTTAAACATTTTTGGATTTTTTAAAAAATATCTCCGAAACTACTTAGCAATTTGAATAAAATTTGGATCGTAAAGATTACCTGAAATAGTTGATATTTTAGCATTAAAAAATGTGGACATCTTTATCAGGAACTGAAAATAATTTATCAGCACTGAAATAATTTTGTAAGAAAATATTTACGCTATTAAGTTTTTAACTTTTTAATAACACAGTTATGCAGACCAGGCGTCCATAAGGTGATTTGGTCAGTGACCCACTTAAAATTTTCAGTGATCTACCTAATAATTTATTTTTTAATTTTTTAATACCAAAAAAGGATCTTTTGTTTCAAAGTTCCATCCGAAAACTCCCCAAGAAAGAATCAAGCCAAGCCATCGTCAAAGGATATCCAACCTTGCTCCGGGCTGGGTCATAATTTAAATTGATCTTATAGGTTTATATGGACGACATAAATTCATTAAAAGTAAGAGAGAAACAGACATACGCGCTTGAGGAAGTTAAAAAGAGACATAATTGGTCGACGGCCCACCAATAATATCGGGCCACTCCCACTATGGAAATACTCAAACCGCCCCATAAAGTATACTATTTCAAAACATTTGGTTCGGAAAAAGAAAAACTAATTAGGTAGCTAATATGCGCATTGTATTTGCATTGTATTAATAATATTAATTAGCCGTTAAACATAAAAAATTATAAATACAATTTTTGTCAGCCAGCGCTAGGCATCAAATTTAACGGTGTCGGACCGATTTTCTTACATTACCAGCGTAGTCTAGAGGTACAATCTCAGCGAGTTGACCAGAAGGTCGAGGGTTCGAATCTGTGTTATGGCAAGAATTTTTTTTTAATTTTTTGTTATTTAAAAATTTAGATCCTCTCTAAAAGGTGTATTGGCAACAAGTTGTTCCTCGATAAAAATATTTTTAAAATTGTTGGCAATCTCATATTTACGACAGCTTACAGCCTGCACGTGCGTAGACAATATCGTATTACTATGTCTAGTCGCCAGTATTTTATTAAAGAAAACGGAGTTTCGGCAGCGTGCCCAATAATCGTACATTTAGTTCAGAATTTTGTTCTGTTTATATTCTGTGCTTTTAGTACAAGGCGCGACAGCTATTGAGGAGATGCTAAACTTATCAAAACGGAAGCCGCTAAAATCTACTAATCTAGGGTATTAAAACACATAGAAAAACGCCATAAACATCTAGAGTAGTAATGTCCAATATTCTGCAGTACCAATTTTATGATTTTTGTAGTGTTTATTTGTAGGTAAATAATTTCTTGGCACATTATTAAAAAACCTTTCTTAATTAAAAAAGTGTATTTTCCTTGTTGCATTGATATCACTAGTTGCCCACAAAATTTTGACACACCTGTAAAAAAACTCACGGGCCGCGCCTGATGTAGACAGTTAAATACCTAATATAAGTTGTTTCTTAATATTTTTCGATTTCGTCTTCGTTTTTTTTTATATCTAAAAAGTCGTCGTCTTTATTTGGTTGCGCATCACCTCATTACTAGAGCGGGCAACTATGAGTAACATCAGTGGCGTTACTGTTTTATTTATTGGTTTATAGTAATATCAATATTCCTGGTGCTTAAAAAAACATGTGTCATTGCTTGTGGGGAAATTTGTCAACCCAAATAAAATAAATTAATTTCTATCAATATGGGTCCGCTCTTGCTTCGTTTTTGAGATACTTACAAGATGCTAAAAAATTTGGGATTTTTTTAAAATATCTCTGAAACGGCTTACCTGAAATAGTTGATATTTTAGCGTTAAAACATGTGGACATCTTTATCAGGAACGTGCGGCACTGAAATAATTTTGTAAGAAAATATTTACGCTATTAAGTTTTTAATAACACAGTTATGTAGACAGTTGAATGCCTAATATAAGTTGTTTCTTAATATTTTTCGATTTCGGCTTCGTTTCCTTTTATATCTAAAAAGTCGTCTTTATTTGAATTGCGCATCACCTCATCACTAGAACTGTGCAACTACGAGTGACGCCAGTGGCGTTACAGTTTTTTTTTTTTGATTGGTAGTGATATCAATATTCCGGGTGCTTAAAAAAATATGTGTCATTACTTGTGGGGAAATTTGTCACCCTAAATAGAATAAATAATTTCTATTAATATGAGTTCGCTTTTGCTTGGTTTTTGAGATACAAGATGTTAAAAAATTTTGGATTTTTTAAAAAATGTCTCCGAAACGACTTAGCAATTTGAATGAAATTTGGGTTGTGAAGATTACCTGAAATAGTTGATATTTCAGCATTTAAAAATTTGGATATCTTCATCAGGAACATGCGGCACTAAAATAATTTTGTAAGAAAATATTTACGCTATTAAGTTTTTAACTTTTTAATAACACAGTTATGTAGAGAGTTGAATGCCGAATATAAGTTGTTTCTTAATATTTTTCGATTTCGGCTTCGTTTTTTTTTAAATCTAAAAAATCGTTTTCTTTATTTGGATTGCGCATCACGTCATCACTAGAGCTGTGCAACTACGAGTGATGCCAGTGGCGTTACAGTTTTATTTACTGATTTGTAGTGATATTAATGTCCCGGGTGCTTAAAAAAACACGTGTCACTGCTTGTGGGGAAATTTGTCACCCTAAATAGAATAAATGATTTCTTCCAATATGGGTCCGCTCTTGCTTCGTTTTTGAGAAACAAGATGTTAAAAAAATTTAAATTTTTTAAAATATCTCCGAAACAACTTTTGAATGAAATTTGGGTTGGTGATATTTTAGCATTAAAAAATGTGGACATCTTTATCAGGAACGTGCGGCACTGGAATAATTTTGTAAGAAAATATTTACGCGTTTAAGTTTTTAACTTTTTAATAAAACAGATATGTAGACAGTTAAATGCCTAATTAAGTTGTCTCATAATATTTTTGATTTCGGCTTCGTTTATTTTTAACTGGGACTGTTCCACATGGAATTCAAGCCTAAGTACTAATGTACCGTGGTCGTCTGAAAAGAAGGAAAACGTAACCTATTGAACGGAATTTAAATGACTGGAGGTTGGGAAGGGAAGGGAAAATTTCTGTTGGCAATTTGTTTCATAATGTAGAGACTTTAGGTATGAATAAGCGAGAAGTGGGATGTTCTAAGTTTTTGTACCTGGACAGCGAAGGGATGTACATGTGCGCGCTTCTTGTTGTTGTTTTGTATGTCTTGTTGTTCTGATAAAACAGTCAGCGGTTCGTTCTTTTAAACAAAATCAGTATAGTAAATAAATGCAATTGTATTATGTTGCGTACATTTTAAGACAACTTAAATGCGTACAAATTATATTTGTTGTTTAAATCCACTTGAATGCCGTTACAGGAAATGGTGAAAATGGCGGTATGCTACGTAATAAAATTGCATTTATGTCCTAAGCGAAGCCAAACTCGGCCAAATGTCGGCAGGTACCTTTCATCAGTCCTCTAACTGTCTGTATAAATGTGGTACCTACTAAAAAGTAAAACAATCAGTGACGTACATATTTTTTTACAAAAATTTTTCAGTGCCCAAGCTTCTGGTAAAGCTCTCTAAATCTTTCTAATGATAAGACATAGACTATTTTAAGTACTTTTCACAACCCAGATTCCATTAAAAGTTTTAAAGCAGAACGAATAAAAAACTTTAACTCTCTGTGTCTCAGAAATGAAACAAGAGCGGTCCCACGTTGATAGAAACTATTTGCCCTATTTTTGGGTGAGAAATCTTCCCACTAGTATGTTGTGAAATATTCTGTATTAGTACTTACCTATTAGTTTGTATCCAAAGCTGATGTCTCGGCGTACACTTGTATTTTCCAGCGAAAGTTGCAGTATTGAAAAATGAGCGTTTAATATAAAATTTTTCAACAATAGTTGCCTGCTCGTCACGTAGATATTTTTACTAACGCGAACGCATTCTCGGGTATGTTGTGAAATTATAGATTCCAGAAGTTGGAAATAGTTAAAGTCCTTAATTGTCAAATTAGGCTGGTCTGCCTGTCAGAGTTTTCCATTTTGTCAGGTGGTTAGGTGCTTATTTCGTATTCAGTTAAACACAAATGACCTCAATAAATAAAACATTTTCTGCATAAAATAGTTTTTACTAATTTAAAGAGTGCTTTTTCTAATGTTAGAAATATTTTATATAACGTGTGTCTTACGCCAATAATACGTTCAATTTACTCTAAGTCGAATAATATTTTATGAGTCTTGTACGATTCTTGTGTTCATGGAATATAGTATATTTGCACCAGAATAAGTGGTTCGAATAATCTAAAAAATAAAAGTTAAACCCTTACCCTGGATTAGAATAATTTTCCTTGTTGCCCTTTTAAGCAGTTCTAAGTTAACTTGTACGAGTGACATCAGAGGAACCTGCATAACTTTACAGTTTGTGTACAACATAATCCAAATTCCAAGTGTACCAATCCAAGTTAAATATAGCTTTCCTCAGGTTTATGCACTAAAAAATGAACAATTTTTTGCCATATATTGTTCATCATTGAATCGTAAAGCTTACCGATACTGAAACGTGAGTTTGTAAATATATAGTGTGTCCGAAAAGTCTTCATATGGGCAAATATATTTGCTATTAGTACAGATAGAAACACCAAATTTTAGTTGTATCTTATTGGTTAAAAAATCTACTTTTTTATGTAATTTAACATTTTCAACCCCCTTGAGGGGTGACGCTAGGGAGTTGAGGTCAAAAACTTTAAATGCAACCCTATGCCACGTGGTACATCATTTTAAAGGTCTTCAAAAAAGGAACATTTTACCGTCGACCCTATTGTATTTTATTCTATTGTATTGAATGGGGTCGTTCGGCTCTGGTAGCCCTACATCACTTCGACCGAATTGGATCTTTTGTGAATACCCTACATTAGCCATTAGCCATCAATTCCTAAACTTTTCGCGAAGTTTAGGATGTTTCCGGGGGCGCACTTTGGGCGTGAGAAATCCCTCAAGATATTGCAGCCTTTGACGAGTTATAAGTCTGCATTCACAGAGCAAGTGTTCGGCAGTTTCATCTGCTTCGTTACAGAATCTATAGGGGTCTTCGTCAGTCTTTTCCATCTTTTTGAGGTGATACCTCCAAGGGCCGTGCCCACAGTAAGAAGGAAGGTAACCAGTCTAAGTTCATTCTTTTGAAGCTCGAGGAGCTTTTTTGTGTAGTCAGGCCGATAACTAATCATTCTCTTTGCATGTCTTTTTTCTGGAGCGTTCCTCCAGTGGGCTGTTTTCTGTTCTTTTTCCCATTCCCTGAGGTTTTCCGTACGGTGACCTCTAGTGATGCCGTAGAAGGGTTCAGGTCCATAAAAAGGTGCCTGTGCTTCTTCTTTAGCAAGTTCGCCAGCAATTTCATTACCTTACACACATTTGTGGCCTCTAGTGATGCCGTAGAAGGGTTCAGGTCCATAAAAAGGTGCCTGTGCTTCTTCTTTAGCAAGTTCGCCAGCAATTTCATTACCTTACACACATTTGTGGCCCGGCACCCACTTAGAATTATACTATTGTTTTTTGCCAGGTGGTCGAGGGATTGTCGGCAGTCCCACGCCAGTTTGGAGTAGAAGGTACATGAAGCTAGTGCCTTTATAGCTGCCTGACTGTCCGATAGAATGTAGATTTTTGCGCCTTTAAGGCCTTTGTTGGCACATTCGGTGGCGCATAAATCTGTCTCGTGTATTTCTGCTTGAAAGATGGAAGGTGTTTTGCCCAGAGGCTTTGAAATTCGGCATTTATCCCAAAGACCCCCGCTCCCACCCCCTCTACCACCTTTGATCCATCTCTGCACCACACTAGTGAATCTTCTCAAATTGCGGCGCTGTTTCGCTCATACTTCGACGGCCCTTTATAACCACTTGAGAAGAGGACTGAAAGTCGTACAGTTTTGGCATTGCATCAGTTGGTTTGGTCATATTTTAGTATTCTGAGGTAACCAGTCAGATCTCCTGACTTAAGTTTTGTTGTTTGGGTAACTCTTAAGGCGCTTGTCAGTGCTTCCCTCCTTATACATAAATGTAGTGAAAGAAAGTCTAGCATTGCCTCCAGAGCTACGGATGGGCAGGTTTTTATTGCGCCCGTAATACCCAGACAGGCAAGCCTTTGTACTTTTGTCAGCTTATTTTGCATTGTAATTTTCTCTGTTTTGTCCACCACACCGGTGAGGCGTATGTGATAATAAGCATTACAACAGTTAGGTATGACCAATAGCTCAGTAGTTATCTTTCACAAATACGAAATCAATCCAAATCCAAAATCATTCCCAAAGGAGCTTCCCAAATGAGCTTTCAAAACCATTCCCAATCCCCCCACTCCCTACCAAATCCACCCACTCTTCACACTACCAAATCCACCCACTTTTCTCCCTACCAAATCCATCTGCTCCCTACCAAATCCCCCCACTCTTCACCCTAGCAAATCCCCCTACTCCCTACCAAATCCTATCACTCTTCACACTACCTTATATAAATTAAAGTTATAATAAAACAAAATTCACAACGATGTCTTTGATAGTACCAATTGATTATTCATGGGACACAGAACATTGCGAAAGCTATAATCCACAAGAATATATAAAAAATAATTTAATTTTACGAAAACCTCCACCTAATCTCTCCAAAAAAGGAAAAAAGAAATTTCGAGAAGCAGAGCGTCAAAGGATTCAAGAATTGGAAGCAGAAAAGGAAAAGAAAGAAAAACTATGTCTTGCCCAACAGAAAATGTAATGTTTAGTCATGTAAGTGGAAAGAAAACCTTGCAAGATTTTACTACAGAAGAACTAAAAATGTTACCATTGGAATATCTAATTAATTATGCAGACCCTTTGGAGCTCTTGGATGTATGGGGAAAATTACCAATGTCTTATAAATCAAGTTTTAATCTTCAAATTAACTTACCATGTTTTTTTCATTACAATCGTCCTGACTGGAGCACACATTTCGATGGACCTCCCACATCCCAGAAAGCATGTTTCGTTTGCAATAGAAACATATGTACCACATCTCAAGTAGACTAATGTAGATATTGTTATTTTTTCAAAAATAAACTTGTATTTTAATAAATGTAATTTAGTTTTAGTAAATGTATTTTTTATAAATGTCAAACAAATAATTAGAAGTATTATTCATTAATCTATGGATTCACTTTAAAGCATCCCCCCACTCTTCACCCCACCAAATCCCCCCACTCTTCACCCCCACCAAATCCCCCCCCCCACTCCTCTCCCCTCTCTCATCCCCACTCCTCTCCCTCCGCTAAAAATCTTTATTTAAATCAATACCGAATGATTCCTTGTTAGTTATGTATCCTCCATGGTTTAGAATTGCTATACTAAGCTTTTCTATAATATCCCGATGTCGTTGTTTAGTTTGCAGAAACCTTATAGTCAGTATTGTTCAAAGTGTGCCCAATTGAGACCGGTGAAAATATCGCAAGAATGTGTTGAATAAAAGAGTTGTGAAAGCTGAAGATGTTAAAACATAAACATCAAATAAAAGTAAAAAATTTAAAAAAGTGTTTTGTGGACACGCGCTATGAACTTTTAGAATTAGACTGTAGTGATGATGAACTCTTTACGTTGCTTGAGGAAGGTATAGCGTTATGTAACAATGTTCTTGCAGGATCTATAAAATCAAAACATTTTAATGACCATATAAGTCTTATAAGTTTAGGTTTAGATTTATATGAATGGTTTACCGTAATGAGAGGAAGAAATCTGATTGCGGAAGAATAAGTATAAGTTTCCCGTGCTTTTTTGTTTAGTTCTCATCATGTTTTCATGCAGTGATTGCAACAAGAGTTTTACTCAACAATCAAACGTGTATAGACATAAAAGAGAATCGTGTCCCATGAGACCGTCTTGTTCGCGCGAGAAAAGAAAATCCAAGACTCAAATATGTGATGTGTCTTCAAAAAAACTTAAAATAGAAGATATTACAGAAGATAGACCCCCAGTACCGAAACTTACTCTATCGCGATGTAAAGACTGTGATACTTGGTATGTGAAAAATAAACTTGGTGCACATTTACGTTCAAACCTACATAAAAACAAACTTGTGAAAAGTGACGATGAAATGAAAATTTTAACTTCTGCATTTAAAAACAGGATTGTGTCCTACATGTTGCTGCCATCGAAAAAGTATGTGGACATTGATGAATTTTTTAATGAAGTACAACAAAAGTATGTAAGTTTAATTTCTGAACAGCTAGTTAAGCATAGGTCTGTTAAAATTAATGTAGAATTGTTTGGACAATACATTTTACAAACAAAAGAGACCTTAGAGACTAAATCGTTTAATACAAAAAATAAGGTTGTAACTTCAACAACAGAGTTATGTGATATTTATAAGAAGTTTTTGTCTGAAATAAAAGAAAAGGTTTCAATATTTGCTGAAAATGGATCCGGTTGGGCATTGGAAAAAATATTACATTTGGAACTTAACATAAACAAATTTAATCCAATTAGAGCGTCTTCATATATCCCTTTACCAAAACAAATGGCAAGGAAACAAGCTGTAATTAACATTAAAAATAATGATTCATATTGTTTCGGATGGAGTGTAATAAGTGCACTATTCCCTGCTGAAATTAACAGTGAAAGAACAAGTTTATATCCAAATCCTTTTGAAATTTTGAATTTTGAAGGAATAGAGTTTCCTGTAAAGTTGAAAGATATATCTAAATTTGAAACGCTTAATCAAATATCTGTTAATGTTTACGGTTTAGAAAGTGTTTATGAGGATAATAAATTCAAGTATGAAGTAGTAGGTCCTCTTCATACACCAGTAAAAAACTTCCAGTACATGTAAACTTGTTGTTGATAAGTGAAGGTGAAAATAATCATTATTGTTGGATTAAGAACATGTCTAGGTTAGTTTCATCTCAGATTAATAAAACTGGTTTTAAAAAATATTTTTGTGATGGATGTTTAATATACTTTACATCATTAAAAAGACTTCAAGAGCATCAGTTACATGATTGTAATCATTTGTATACAAAAGTTCCAACCAATAATATTAAGATAAATAAGTATGGTCAACACATACCAGAAAATATTCTACAGTTTTAAAATTTTCAGAAACAGTTGAAAGTTCCATTTGTTATATATGCAGACTTTGAATGCGTTTTAAAACCTTTGCAGTATCAAGAACCAGGGAACGAACAGAATTCTTATACTTTAAATACATTTAAACATGAACCATATGCATTTTGCTATTTCATTAAATGTTCATATGATGATTCTTTGTCCGTATTAGACTACTATTTTGGTATGGACGCGGCTGATGAATTTTGTAAACGAATTGAACAACATGTGCATAGAATTTATAATGTTCATCTTAAACCGGTAGTGAAAATGCTTCCTTTAACAGATGAGGAAGAAGTAGCTTATAAAAATAGCACAATTTGTCATATATGTAATAAAAAAGTTGAAGAAAATGAAAAAGTAAGGGATCATGGTCATTTAACTGGTAAATTTCGAAATGCGGCTCACAGTATTTGCAACCTAAACTTTCAAATTCCAAATTTTATACCCATCTTTTTTCATAATTTAACTGGTTATGATAGTCATTTATTTGTTAAACAACTGTGTTGTGAAGAAGATAATATTGATGTACTTGCACAAACTAAAGAAAAATATATTTCATTTTCAAAATCCATATTAGTTGACAAAGTAAAAGATAAAGACAATAAAGAAAGAAATATTTTTATAAAAATGAGATTTTTAGATTCATTCCGTTTCGTTGGTTCCTCTTTGGAAAACCTTGGTGAAAGCTTGGAATCAAATCAGTGCATTGAGATTACAAAACAATTTGAAGATCCTTACCAGTTTAATGAAATTCGAAAAAAAGGCGTCTATCCTTATTCTTATGTTGATTCTTTCGAAAAATTACAGGAAAATCAACTTCCAAGTATTGAACATTTTTATGATAAACTTAAAGATGAACCTATGTGTCCATCAGATTACAATAGAGCAATTACTATTTGGAATTTATTTAATTGTCAAAATCGAATGGATTATACCAAAATTTATTTATTGTCTGATGTTCTCATCTTAACAGACTTTTTTGAAGCTTTTCGAAATGTATCTTTAAGTAACTTTAAGCTAGATCCCGCCCAGTATTATACATTACCAGGTTTAAGGTGGGATTCAATGTTAAAAATCACTGATGTTAAATTAGAATTATTAACGGATATAGATATGATACATTTTTTTAAAAATAAAATAAGTTGGAAAAGGATACTTATAAATTATTTAACAACGCCATTTATGGTAAATCTCTAGAAAACATTGACAAGCGAGTTGACATTAGAGTAATCACACACTGGGAGAACATTGGTAAAAAGCAAGGAGCGCAGACATTGATTGATAAACCAAATTTTAAAGATCGACTAGTTTTTAATGAAAACTTAGTCGCTATGCAAATGGAAAGAGTAAAAATAACCTATAATAAACCTGTTTATCTTGGCTTCACAGTCTTGGAATTATCAAAAACCGTATTGTATGATTTCTATTATGATTACATTAAAACCAAGTATGGAGACAAAGCAATTTTATTATATACTGATACAGACAGTTTGATTTTACACATTGAAACGGAAAATTTTTATCAGGATATGCAGCAAAATTTTGATAAATTTGATACTTCTAATTACAGCGAAAACAATATACATAACATAACTAAGAATAAATCGGTATTAGGACGTATGAAGGATGAGTTTGCAGGTCAACCAATTTCAAGTTTTTATGGGACGGGAGCTAAAGCTTACTGTGTTAATTTAGAGAATAAATCTGAAAAAAAGGCGAAAGGAGTTAAAAAATATGTTATAGAAAATTCCATTACTAAACAAGATTATAAAGACGTAGTTGAAAATTCTGAGATCAAATTTAGAAAAATGAATATTTTTCATTCAATTTTACATGATATGTTCACACAATTAAAAAGTAAGGTTGCTTTGTCTCCAAAAGATGATAAACGCTATATAATTCCAGATTCTTTTAGAACTTTAGCTTGGGGACACAAACATATAAGTATTTTGGAAGAGAAATCCAAGACTGATGATGAGATGGTTAATAATGTAATTGATATTCTAAAAGATGTAGTCCATGATGAATATAAAACATAAGAACCCTGGAAAAATATTTTATTTTCAAAATGGCTCTGCTACCAGTAGGAGTTCTATTTCTATCAGCATTCGTTAACAATACTTTGTTCATACAAGTTGATCCTAATGTTCGAGAAGCATTTATTTGTCTATCTGTTAATAATGTAAATAATGATAGTTGGCCTTCAACATGGAAAAGAATGAATATAAATAATGGTTTCTTTAGCTCCAAAATAGATGATGATATTATAAATAATTCTACGGTTGTACAGTATAAGTTAAGATTATATTATTTCAATAAAACTTCAATTGTGACACAGGAATGGAATCAGTTGTATAGAAAATCTTGTATAGAAGAATGCAATGTAAATGTGTCTATAGTATTATTGAGTATATTGTTAGTAGTGTTTATATATACTATGGGATATATATTATTCAAAGTATATTTGTATTATAAATAAAATTCTGGAGTCAATAAAAAAAGGTTTTTATTCATAACAATGTCTATAATTATATAACAATTTTACGTTTGCTAATGCACAATGCCATGGATTCACATTTTTGTGAAAATAACATTCTGGAATTTTCTTAAATCTACTTAATTTTGGTTCTTGACCGGGAATAGCGTATATGAAATCTTCATTCAAAAACTGTTTTAAGTAGTTTATTTTTTCATTCCCTTTCACGTAAATTTTGGGCGATTGGTAAACTTCTAACACATGCTTTAAAATATCATCAATTTCATTAAGTTCTATATTTCCAAATTCCCATTTTAGTCCATGATACTCTTCGGCCCATTTAACCAGTTTGAGATCAGGAGCAGATAACATATTTTTTTGAAATGGTGATTTAAACAGATAATTTGAGCAACGAATCCCATCATAAATCGCTAATTCTTTTGGAATGTATCCAAAGGAACAGTTGTGACAGGTCAATTTTGTCACCGAATTAGATTTGTTCTAATAATTAGTTTATTCACGAACGCCTGTTTTCTTAGTTATTTACCTTGATTCAGAAGATCTATTTTCGTTCTTCCGCTATGTGGCCCCCTTCCCTTGCTGTCCAGGCTACCCCCTGGGGGTGTTGATTGCCCTTTTATCTGGTCCAAATCGGCTTAACCTGAGCTTGTCCATCTGTTGTAGTCTGCTTTAAAATCTTTCTTTCTGGCTTGGGCCTGAATTTTCGCCTGGCTTAAGGTTCATCCTGTGTGTACAGACAAGTCGCCCTTAGTCTATTTATAATAGCATATTTCTAAAGAATAAATTTTAGAGGGCTACCTACATTTTGGATGAAATTTAATCCCGGTGTTTTCCACTGCCTTCACTGTTCTGGATTCCTGAACTTAGCGTTCTCTATTAATTAAGCTCCAAGATTTCCTTTTCCAAGATCTTGTTGAATTTTATAAACATATTTAATAAATTCAGTTGTATATTGAAGGCCGAGACGGTGGTGTGCTCCGTTCGGCGGAACTATGAGGTGGGACTGTTTCCAGTTCGGACCGCGAGGTCGATTTATACAGCGCGTTCGGGAGCCGTCGATTTAGGAACACGACTGTATCGTTAAGCATTCTCGCGTGGGTTTGGCAGGCTTTCGTTGCTATTTTGTTCAGGCCACCGGCGTAGGTATAACTTTCTGTATTTCCGTAACTTTATTGTTTCATGCAAGAGGCCTCTGTATGATTTCGGTACCCTTGTTTGGTGGCGCGGCGACAATTACAGTTCTAAGTTTCTGTGTCTTTTTTGCGTTTGTTACTCAGTATGGGGTTTAAGACTTGTGCAATTCTGCCTTTGTGGTCATTTGAGGGAGCAGCTTCTGGTCCATGCTTGGTTTTGGTTTGGATTTCGTAGTTCTTGCCGGTATGCCGTGGCGCCATCTTTAGACTATCAATTACTGTCATTCCTGTCAGTGTAGTTGCTTTCGCCCCGATCATCTTCCGTGTTCTGTGGGTCCTTTTTGGCGCTGGCGCAAATATTAATGTAAGAACCATTTTGTTCGGAAGGGCGGTCCACTGTCGGGCATTTCCACTTTGGTTTTCAACGAAGATAGCAGTATCGCGGTGTCGGTTTCAGCCATTTTGAAGGCACAAGTTT
Source organism: Philopedon plagiatum (assembly GCA_963971165.1). Taxonomy (NCBI): domain Eukaryota; kingdom Metazoa; phylum Arthropoda; class Insecta; order Coleoptera; family Curculionidae; genus Philopedon; species Philopedon plagiatum. The sequence goes on along the minus strand of OZ020195.1, from coordinate 49,242,834 downwards.
ATGGATTAAGTTCCGGGACTGCGATTAAAAATTCATCTGAATTATTGCTTACTGGGCAAGATTTTATCTGCATCTTCGTTTGATAACATCATATCAGCCATTACATCGGCCTGACGATCTGGAGACCGCTGGTAGCTGCCCCCGTTTTTGGTGTTTTGTATGGGGAGTCTGGAGTGTCTAACCCTCCTGCTTACGGGGGTCCTTGGTGGGGGCCACGAACCTCCCTACTTCTTCCGTAGGGGCTACAAAACATCCCTATTCATTTTTGGTGGGCGCTAACCAGCCTTCATATTTACTACAGGGGGCGCTAAGGAGCCACCCTATGATTATGTGTATGTGAGGCAGACTTCCTCACGAAGATTTTATTTTATTTTTTTTCCTGTTTGGAGTAAAATGAATTGGTCTATTTTGCGAGGGCAAACCGCCCAACCATATTTGTAACCATTTTTTTTTTTTGTAACCATTTTTTGTGTACAATAGATGTATATAGGGTTAAACGTTGTTTTTATCCAGCTCACTGCGCCCTCTGTTTCATTTTTAATTATGAATAGCGGGATTGTTGTGTGAGAAGCAGGTCCCTAGACCAACTAGGCGACTTCCAGTTTGTGTCGGCGTAAAAACTGGTGGCGTCCAATAGAACCTACCCAGCCTAACTGAGCTGAGGGCTAATTTGCAACGCGCTCTACTACACCTGCTTCCCTCAGAACACCCTGTTGTTAATGTGTTTTTCTCTAGAGTACCTTTAAGAGTTATTTTAATGTTTTCAAGTTAAGCGGTAAGTACTTGGTCAATGATACTCATCATAGTATCTTTGACGGTTTTAAATCAAACACTTTTTATTGAACAAAGTGCGTCGCAAATTTTTGGCGCCCAACGTGGGGCATATTTAAAAAAATTACCGCTTTTTTTTCCTAATTTTACTCTTGTGCGTCTAGTGAGCTGGATGGAACTTTGAAAATTTCCATCAATTTTAACTCTAACTGTACTAGCCCTGTATTACTGCATTTGATTTTGGCGATTTATTATCGATTTTATTTTGCTTATTACGTAACTTTGATTTTCTTTGATTTGGCGATTTATTACCGATTTTAATTTACTTGTTTGCGTAACTTTGATTGTCTTTGAATTTGTGGTATATTACCGATTTTATTTTGCGTATTACGTAACTTTGATTGTCTTTGAATTTGTGGGTTATTACCGATTTTATTTTACCTATTACGTAACTTTGATTTTTTTGATATTGCGATTTCTTATCGATTTTATTTTATTCATTTACGTGACTTTGATTATCTTTGCGTACTGAATTATGATTGCTGGTTTACATGATTTACCTTTTTATTATTTCTTGCTATTTTCGCTGATTTAATTACCTTTATTTGCTATATTTGACTACACTATTGGTGTAGTTTTGCTAAATTTATTCGATTTACGCGATTGTACCTAGATTTGACTTTTTACGTTGACTTTTTACGTTGACTTTTGAGTTGCTATTGTTTTTGTTCACTCCAAAATGGATTATAATATGCAGGTTAACCATCTTAGGAAAGAAATGCTAATTTATGAACTTACGATTCGTGGAGTACCGGCTAGTTATGCCAATACGGTAAAACAACTTCTAGTAGCGTTACGTCCAATTTTAGAAATGGAAAGGAAGGGTAAAGTTTTTGCTCGTCTGGCCTATACTTGTGTTTTTGTCGATGAATGTAACTATATAACTAGAACCTTGCATAATATTGATAGCGCGATTAAAAATGTCACCGGTGAATCCGCTAAAGAAAAATTTGAACGTTTACAATCTCAACTTGTTCACTTATTTACCCGCGTTCATCGTATTCCGGTTGCGAACCTTAGTGCCGCGGAATCGCAAACCCGTTCAGACTTGTTGCTCAAAATTTTAGGCAAATTAAACTGTTTGGACAGTCTCTTAAGACAAGATCCGAATTTAAGCACCTTGCTCGCTCGAGTTCATTCGGACGGTTCGGATTCGGATGCGTCGGATTCGGATGCGTCGAGAAATAGCAATGCGTCCAACAGTCGCTTGCGTCACACACGCTCGTCGCCCAAAGTCACTCCAACCGTGGTTAGTCCCAATGTAACAGCTGCTGCCGCTTCCGTTTGCCATCATTCGTGTAGCAAAGCGCATCGTGTTGAAAAGTGGGGTATTAAATTTACCGGCGAGGCTGGACAGATGTCCGTGCATAATTTCTTGGAGCGAGTTTCGGAACTACGCGAAGCTCGAGGTTTTTCTGAAAGTGAACTATTTGTATCTGCTATCGATTTATTTACTGGTAAAGCATTGAAGTGGTTTCGCGCTAATCGTCATCGATTTTCGGACTGGTCTAGTTTGTCTGACCTTCTCTGTAAACATTTCGAACCGCCAGACTATCGTCATCGGTTATTTAAGGAAATTCTAGATAGGACTCAGGATTCGACTGAGAATATCGTCGACTACCTTTCTAATATGAGTGCGTTGTTTAGAAGACATGGCTCCATCTCAGAGGACGTTCAACTTGACATCATTATACGCAACTTGTCACCTTTTTATACTACCCAACTTCCGGTAGTCAGCAAGTTAGAAGAATTAGAAGGAGAATGTCTCAAGTTGGAGTTAAAGAAATATCGCGCCGAGAACTATGTACCACCTCCTAGAAAAAGTTATAATTTTGTAGAGCCAGACTTTGCGTTCATTGCTGCTGAAACATCAGGCTTCAAAGGTGATGAAGAGTTGCCAATCGTTGACGTGGTGACCGAATCATCTCCGGCACCATCAACTTCTCGAGACGTGAGACAGTTACCCAGAGAGACACGTCCACCATCTCTAAAAATCTCTAGATCAATCTTGTGCTGGAACTGTAATAAGCCAGGTCATCGAAATAGCCAGTGCACTGAACAGCGCAGAATCCATTGTTACCGCTGTGGTGCACCAAGTGTGACCAGTAAAAACTGCCCTAAGTGTTCGCCGCCAGAGAAACGATTCTCAGAAGAGCCGATACGTCGCGAGACTGCTCCCCTTATTCTCACTTCACCGACCAACAACTTTCCTTCCGATAAAAACGCTGCCATTAACAACAACTCTGTTCCTAACGAAAACCTTTTACCGACCAACAACATTCTTTCCGACGAAAACCTTTTACCGAGCAACATCTTTCGTTCTAACAAAAACCATTCACCCCCTAACAATTCTGCCCCCAACAAAAATCTTTCGCCAACCAACAACTTTCTTTCTGATGAAAACCTTTCGTCGACCAATAACTCTCTTTCCAGCAAAAATCATTCACATGCTAATAACCCTTTTCCAAATAAAAAACTATTAGATCCTATCATAGCTCATGCGCATGGCGACCAGCGCCCCTATTTAGAAATTTCGATTTTAGGTTACAAAATATTAGGCTTATTAGATTCTGGAGCATCACGCACTATTGTAGGTCCGTTCAAGATCGTAGAAAAGACCGGCACGTGCACTTATGAGCTTGAAGATGAACACGGTGTTAGTAAGGGCATTTGGCATGTACAAGACCTTAAACCGGTATATGCCGAAACTGCATTTGGTGGTCCGTAGGAGTGAATAAATTGTTAGGCAACCCAAAGTCATTATTTACTTTATTACATTCCGTTGATTTTACTGTCATTAATTTAATATTACGTTTTACGTGTCATTTTGCTTCAATTTATTTATCAATCTATTGATTTCTGAATTTATTAACTTTCGAGTCCATAGCTTCAATTTGGTTAATTACATTTAATTTTTTTTTCCCTTCTTCTTTCGGTAATAATGGCTTTAGTGAGTTTTCTTTTATCGTTGCGTTAATTTTGACTTTTGGCCCAGTTTAAATTCTTGTTTTTTTTACTTTCCTTGCTCAGTCGTGAGCAATTTTCATGCTCTGCAGTGTGGGCGTGATCGTGTTTGGATCCATCTGGGCGCGAGACTTGATGGATTTGGACACTGTCACTTAGAATAGCGCTGCACTGGGTTTACTAGGTGGGGTAGGAGTCCCCTGAAAGCCGTGGCAAGGTAAGCCTTCAGCTGCCTTGCTTCTATTGTTTGTAGTAGGTAAGCCCTCAGCTGCCTTACTACTTTCACTTGCCAACACCGCCTTACGCCTCGTTATCTTTTATCTGTCATTACCTGATTATCTTTACCTTATCGTCACTTGGTTTATAGTATAGTAACGTATAGTAACGTTTATGGTCATTTACTGTAGCTTACCTTTTTGCGTTTATCAGTCTCACGCAGACACCCATCTCGGCGCGAGACGAGATGGGGGTCGGTGTGTCACATGGTAATTTAAGTTTGATTACTTGGTTAGAAGGCGGTGATTAATTAATTTTGGACCTAATTTTCTTTATCGTTTTTTTTATCTGCATTCACTAATAAGGTTTTGTTTTTTTACTAAAGACTAGGGCCAAAAGTCTTTATTTATTATCTTAATTGGACCTTTTTTTTTTTCCTTGATTTGACGTATTTACCTTGATGTGACCTTTTACTTTGATTTGGCTTAATTTCCTCTACCTTGACGTGATTTTATTATTATTCCCTACTTGTGTCTGGACATTTCGGTTACTTGAACTAGTATGTGTTTTTGCTCGAGTACGACTTTGTCTTTCCTTTGGGGATTTAGAGTAGAAACACAATTTTCTTTCTCTCCTTTTGCTGATTTTGTGAAGTTGAGAATACCACTTATGGTGGGATTCACTGCTAGTTGTTGGCAAGTAACCCAATTTTCTTTATCTCGATTTGCGAACCTTTAGTTTGATGTACTTGTTTCATTTACTTTTGGTTAATTACCTTTTTTTATATATTTGCGTTTATCTGTGCGATAATTTACTTACCTTTGCGATAAATTTGCTTACTTTTGCGATAAATTTTCTTCCCTTTGCGATAATTTGCTTACCTTTGCGGAATTTTGAATACATTTACTTTGGTTTATTTCGATTACCTTGTATTTTGATTTACTTACCTTTATTTTGATTTACTTACCTTACCGTGATTGGCCTTTGATAGGCTTTAATTTGCTTTGATACCTTTGGGTTTTTTTTTCTCTATTATTTGGATTTGTCTTAGGTCTAGGTTTTGGTAGGACTATATGTTAGTCTCCGGCCATCTCAGTTTTACTGGCTTTGCGCCTAGGTCCTTATTGATATATTTCGTCTATTCACCTTTTAGACGAAATAAAACTATCCCGATTGCGACTTTACTTTATCTTGACTTTATATCGATTTAGACATTTGTCCCTATCTCGTTTTACAGGCTGCACGGTGTTGGGTGCTACCGGATGTCGCTTCGACGCTCTTTGTTAGATCATGGATCCTTCGGAGAGCAGACCGACTGGAAGGGCTGTTCAGGGGGGGCGGAAGTCTGACCCCTGGGGTAACAGTTTGCCCATCGAACTTGTTCGGCGGGCCAGGGGAGGACCAAGCTACTTTGTTCGGCCTGAGCTCAAGTCGGCCTATTAGGTTGCGACAGGCCGGTGGCAGTGCCACCGCTCAGAACACCCTCATTAATTTTTTTTGTTGTATACAGGGACCGATGTGCTTCCCGTTTGGTGCATCTTTTAGCTTGGTGGATGCTACAATCCACTCCCTTTTGTATGGTGGATCATCTGGGCTATCCCTCTTTTCTTATCATTTTACTTATGTTGTATTATATTTATCTTTTCCTTTTTAGTTGTCCACCCTTTGGTTGGTTTGACGCATGTCAATTGGCGATTTAATTCGGGACGATTCTACGGTGTGAGGCTAGTAAACGAGGTTCCCCACAATATTTTTGGGTGTAACGCAATGCTAGCTCCCTTACCAACTTAGGGTTTACGTTCCACACCGAATCTTCCTGGAGGAGGTCGCTGGGTGACTAGTGGCAAAGGGACCAAAGATTTCTTTGAGTATTTAGTTATTTTAAGATTGAGTTATCAGTCTTGTTAGTTAGTATTAGTTATATGGTACTACCTTGGGTTCCCACGTATCTTCACTTATGTTTTTTTTATTGGCGCCAGCATAGCGCAGGTAATTTATTTTCTTTTTCGATTTTCTTGTATCATACAGAGAGCCTCTGATCCTTATCGTCGGTTAATTTTCATTGGAAAATTTCCCTCCTTTCGTAGGAGAGGGGGAGCTGTGACAGGTCATTTTTGTCACCGAATAGGGAATATGCATGTAATCCAAAAAATTCTGAAATATTTTTTTTTGTGTTCTCTACATATATTAAATGTTCATGACAGTTGCTGTTTTCCATTTTTTTTGGGCTTTATTAACAAAAAAAAAGGTTTTATTTTGCAAATTTTCCTGCAAAATCCAACATCTCGTAAAACGGACTTCTTTTGTTTGTGACGTCACTTTTTTTATGACGTCAACGTTTTATAATGGCTAGTCACGGCTAGTGTAATGTAAATTTCAGTGTAAATCCATTTTCTTGAGTTTTTCCCAAAGACTAGGATATTTAGTCGATAGAAAACCTTTTATTTTATTAAACAGACTGGTTATAAATGACCAAAACGGAATTTGTGCAAAGAAAATCGGAAAATTGGCTGGAAGTTAGTGCTGGTGGATTTGCCTTTACAATTTAGTTAAAAACACTTATTGTTTATTATACTATAAAAATAAATGTACAGCAACATTATGATTACTTGAATTTGGCGATACTGACCTTTATAGATACCGCTTTATGTAAAATTTTTGATTAATTTTCCACTACCTAGTTTCTTCCAACACCGGCTCTTTTGGACACGACAAAATGAAGTTTTCGAAGCCATTCGCTATGGAATTTTTTTTATACTGGGACAATATAATATCTGTAGGGTGGTTTTTTAATATTTCCTACTGTTTAATAAAAAGGATTACTAACAAAATACGAATATAATCAAAGATAAACAATGTAAACAAACTTAAGGACAAGAGCTGACCAAATAAAGGGGCCGACACACTGAAAAACCAACGTTGCCACCGCTGCAAACAGCTGATTTCAAATGGTAAAGAAGAAGGGCTCACTTGAACAATTTTATGATCCAGATGCGTGTTCGATTAACAAAAATTGGATCACCAGGATCACTTTATGTCACTCCAATGCTATTTTATCTCTGCACTGCCATTCTTGATTTAATTAATATCAAGACAAGTAACACAGACAAAAGAAACGTCCAGACCAGGGACGGAGAATGCTAGTGAACAATATTTGTTGTGTACTTGTATTGTTTACTGGTCCTCCACGGAACGATAAACCCAAAGCCGGTAATCAAGTGAACTCCAAGACCAACGGAAACCGGTTATCCTTTTTTATTTGCAACTCCTAGAGAAAGATAAGTTATCACCTGATGTCAACGTAATTCGTGGGTTATAAATCGAATAGTCTCGCCTAACAAACTTTTGTTCTGTGGTTTCGCTAGACACATGTCATTCATGTCATTTGCTTTCGCCGTTTTTTAATTGAAGTAAACAAACACACGTGTGTTTCTTTAGTTCAATGCGTTTTTGCACTTTTCAAGTGTTTTAAAACCTTCACATATCGTGTTCGATATGTGTTTCTGTTATTTAATGATTATTAAATGTATACTTTGTCCCAAATGCGACACAAAAGGTGGAGGACCATCATTTCAAGGTAAGTTTGGCGTTTCTTGCACAAGGGAAGCTGGCTAAATACCAAACATAGTTTTCACCATGATTAAAAATTTTTAAAAAGCTGTTGGTAGTGTTGGTTTTACCTTTTGGAGGGATAGCTATTGCACTTTTTCGGATTTGCCACAATGTATTTAGTTATACAACAAATATTACATTACTTTTTAGATATCCTAATAGGGAAGCCGTTATTCATTCAGTCACTTAAAATAAAATGTGAAGATATAGACCAGTAGTCAGAGCATAGATTTTACCTGAAGAAAATCTGGAATAGGAATCCTGAAACGGCGGTTCCTGTTAAGCTGAAGTACGTATTTGTAAGTATAGTTCATGCCAAATATACAACTTTGTTTTATTTTTGCAAAATAGGGGCATTACTTGTTTGCTAAGTATGTAGCTTTTTCACAATAATTTATGTATTGGGACAATATATGACTGAACTGTCTCCGTAGCCTTAGTAATGGAACCTGTAAGGGGTTAAATGCCAGTTCTTGTAACCAATTATTTTTCTATAACTTCAATGAAATATCCTGTTGGGTTGAAAAAAATAGCTAAAGAAATATTCAGTGAAGTGTCACTGTGATAAATTTATGCCAATATTTTTTACTAAATTTGATTGTTAAAAATTAATGGAGAAATGTTCAAGTTTCACTCGAGTATGTATTTAATAAGTAAAAACAGTATTTTACAGAATAATAATCTTTAAAACCAGAGCTAAGAACGTTGCATAATGATTGTAAATTTATCAAAAGCCTTTCTGTAGGCTTCAAATTGAGTGGAATTACAAAAGTGTGCAAACTACCTATTTTCTAACCACTTCTAAGCACTGTTTTATATTTTCAAATTAATTACCGACATTAACAAAGAGAATCATTTTTTTTTTAATTTTTAGGCACTGTTATCCATGACGGGTTTATCCAGCACATTAACACCCACAAGTTTTCATAGCTACAGAGTTCACTCAGGTTTTTAGCAGTTCATATCCAAGCTGTGAAGAAAAAGAGCCATCAAATTAATGAAATTAGAATGGTCAATGATATATTTACGTATTAACATGTTGGACACAGTGTATGTAGGATGTAGTCATAAATAGAATATTTTTGAGGAGTGTTACACTAGGAATAATTTCTTCTTTGCAACTTATTTTACAATGTAAGTAAGAATATTTAAGGAACAAAGCCTTTGATAGCATCGAGAATTTCTTGGAGGGTGATTTTTCAGATCTCGTCTAAGTGTAAGAGGAGCATAAGACTGATATTTGGGTTGTTTAAATTCTTCAAAATTTTCTGAAATATGTTCTAATATGTTAGTCTTGCTTCGTTAAGCATTTCCGTTTGTACTTTATACTTAAATGTTTATTTGTAATTTTAATATTTTAATGAGCTATTTAAGAAATTTTAACATTATCTCATTATTTAGTTGTAGCATAAAGTCTTGACGTGTGAAAGTAGTTTTGTATGCACTATCATTAATAAATATTTGTATTTGTAACCAGTGATATGTAATAAAAAGTGCCTATTGATAATAAACCATAGAAAATGTAACAAATTTAATTTATTTTTCTGTAACTACGACAGTTTTTCTTGTGACAATTATTTATAATGTAAAGCCATATGACCACCTTAGTATAGCCATTTTTAGAAATAATGGAATAATTTCTTTTTTTATGCATAGCTGCTTTCATTGACATTATACTCTAAGGAATGGAGTAATTCTGTATTAAAATATGGGAAATTGGTCTAGAGGTGCTAATTTTAAGCTATATAAATTTTATTTTGCACATTAAGCTCTTGATGATCCCAGATATTTTTGTATCATTTTAAACTACACATATTCTTGAAAAATAAGCGCAAACACCATCACCTTTCCTATAATACTTTGTATAATATATCCTAGGGCAGGTTGTGTAGACTATTTAAGGGGTTTAAAAAATATAAAAATCGTTCAAGAGTAAAGTATCCCTATTGCGAAAACACAGAAAAACGTTATTAAGAAAAGTTGTTTAGAATTAAAAAATATGTCCAAATACGAAGTCATAACCTTCTATTCAAAAAAAAAAATATTTTCTTGAGTAGAAATATAAATATATGTAAATTTCACAAATTTTCTTCAACTTGATGAAAGTTATGCAGAAATGATTTAAGTGTGGTTAATTTGAAAATGTTACACAAGTCTTGGACAATAAAGGTTTTTTTGAGTTTGAGTTTATTCTAGCTAAATATAAAAAAATCATAAGGGGATAATTTAAAATTAAAAAAAAATATATAGAAGGCATTGGAAATATCTTTTAATTTTAAACACCTTTTCTTAATAACGTTTTTCGAAATAAGGATACTTTACTCCTGAACGATTTTTATTTTTTTGGCCTGTCCTGTATGCTGTTTGACTTGAAGCCATTCTAAGAGTCACACTGGACTCTTCACACAGGCCTAAGTATTCTACTAACGAATCGTGGGCGTCTGAAGAGAAGGAAAATGTAACCTATCGACACAGGATTTAAGGATTGGAGGGAAAGGGAAACATCTGCGGGCAACTTGTTCTATAATCTGGAGACCCTAAGTGTGAATGAGTGAGAGAAGTGGGATGTCATAGGTTTTTGTAGCTAGACTGTAAAGGGCTGCATAGGTAACACAGGGTTGTTTTATTAGGAATAGTCAACGGGGAAATGACAGAGTCTAGTTCTTTCATGTCGAAGCTTTCTAAATGTGGAAGCAGTACTCTAGGTTAGGTCTTATTTGGGAAACATAAAAACTGTGTACGTTTAATATCGCTGCGGCCGCTAGCCGCTAGCTTCTGCTTCATATTTATACTAACCTTATAAAGTAGAATAAAAACATTATTTTATCGCAAAATATTTTTATATTGTTGAACAGCTGTACAATGCATTTACAAAAATAAATGATTTGATGGAATTTCAGTATTTGGTTTTTTATAAAAACAGCATGTCTAAGAATATGCAAGAACCATACATTAGAGAAAATGAGAGAATATGAGAACAAGAAATAAAAGGGATTATAAAAAAACAAAGTTAGTAAGGTGAGTTAATCTTGTTAAAAAAAAGTTTGGGGGGCTTTAAAGAATACATGGCATGGCACTTTCATCTGGCACTTTTGTACATTTGTCAGTCTTCAGTTTCAGGAACTACGAATCTGTGGGTGTTAGCTCCTCTGGTCCTAGGCACTCTTCAAATCTGTAAATAATTACAAAACAAAACATATATATATATATATATATATATATATATATATATATATATATATATATATATATATATATATATATATATATATATATTTTATTTTTTTATTAAGGATCCAAGAAACAAATCAAACCATAAACTATATATATATATATATATATATATATATATATATAAAGAGGAGAATTATTGTGGGCATGTCCGCTGAATGAACAGAATGAAAAGTTAGAATGGTAACAGGTACGACACGTGTTTCTGCTCATTGGCTTCATCAGGCCCACGTATGTGACCGTGCCTCTCAACATAAGTCGAGACGCACAACGTCACATACGCAGTTACGGGTGTAACCTTAAGAAAAGAGAAAATTTTTTTTTAACGAGGACCACAAACAGGAGCCAGTACACCCATTTGTGGCTTCAGCCAAAAGACCCCTTTTTTGGGGGCAACAATTAGCGTCGCCGACGGAGGCAACTATAGCCAACTGCCGTGGTATCCTATAAGCTCAAGAGAAGAAAAAAAATTGCTAGAAACTAGCGCGGATCGATACATAAAAAAAAAGAGGAGAATTATTGTGGGCATGTCCGCTGAATGAACAGAATGAAAAGTTAGAATGGTAACCCGTACGACACGTGTTTCTGTGACGTTGTGCGTCTCGACTTATGTTGAGAGGCACGGTCACATACGTGGGCCTGATGAAGCCAATGAGCAGAAACACGTGTCGTACGGGTTACCATTCTAACTTTTCATTCTGTTCATTCAGCGGACATGCCCACAATAATTCTCCTCTTTTTTTTTATGTATCGATCCGCGCTAGTTTCTAGCAATTATATATATATATATATATATATATATATATATATATATATATATATATATATATATATATATATATATATATATATATATATATATATATATATATATATATATATATATATATATATATATATATATTTATACACTCCCAGAAAAAAAACCGCTATCCTAAAATTATTTACTTTTTAACAGAATATTTTACTTTTTATTAATAGTTCCGTAAAAATAATATTTTAAAAATGGGGTGCTAACTTCACGGGGGACCAACCTTACACTTTTTTAAGTCAAAAATTTAAGTTGTAAACCCTTTTTTAAAAAGTGTGAAGTTGCCCCCCCCCCCCCATGAAATACTTTTTAACAAGAGTTCTGCTTTAAACTCATGAGTTCCCGTTAATGCTGCTATAGTTCTACAGTTCTGCAGAATCAGAATGATATTTTTTTGTTTACAACTTACATTTTTGAGTGTTAAAAAAGTGTGAAGTTGGCCCCCACGAAATATTTTTTAACAATAGTTCTGGTTTACAACTCATGAGTTCCCGTTAGTGTTTCCATAGTTCTACCGTTCTGCATCAAGATAATGATATTTTGTTGTTGAATATTTTACTTTCCAAAGAGCACAAAACATAATATTTTTTTTTTGTAAGAGTTCTGACCTCGAAAACCATCAAGAACTGTGGACCTCCTTTAGAACTATTAAGCACTCTGGCCAGTGATGTGAGTCTGTCATATGACCTCGTCATTTTGTGCGGTCATGACGTCATGACCGTCACATCACATTAATAAATGACCATCAGGTCATTTAACCTCTTAAATTTCATGCTTCGACGTAAGAGTAAAAATTAAGCAAGAAAAAGCCACGAGCGTCATAGAAATAGTGATGTAAATGAAATAAAACGGCAATGTTTTTTTTAAAAACCGTGTTTTTTGTGAAAAAAAAAACATAAAGCTTGTTTTTTTTCTTCAAAATGGCGTTTTTTTTTCACAAACTGACAAATATGCAAGGTTTTAGAGGAAAATAATTAGAAATCCATATGTGATTACATTTGTAACGATAAAGTAAATAATATGCAATAAATTTGTCAATAAGTAAACATGTTTAAAAAACAACGAACTAAAACCACCTATTTATCAACAGGAACACAAGAACAGCTAAAACGCCCAAGTTTGGTAATACTAATAATATTACTAAAAATAGAAACAATAACTAATAATGAAAAAGTTTTTTTTTCGGCTATCCTAATAAACTAGGTTGCAAAAATTATCATGTATCCTACTGAAGTCAAAAAAATCTAAATTTAAAGAAAAATAGAAAACGAATTACGTACTATCTAAAAACTTTTTGATTCGTTTATAAATAGGATATATTATTAACAATAATAAAATGCATAGGTAACACAGGGTTGTTTTATTAGGAATAGTCAACGGGGAAATGACAGAGTCTAGTTCTTTCATGTCGAAGCTTTCTAAATGTGGAAGCAGTACTCTAGGTTAGGTCTTATTTGGGAAACATAAAAACTGTGTACGTTTAATATCGCTGCGGCCGCTAGCCGCTAGCTTCTGCTTCATATTTATACTAATCTTATAAAGTAGAATAAAAACATTATTTTATCGCAAAATATTTTTATATTGTTGAACAGCTGTACAATGCATTTACAAAAATAAATGATTTGATGGAATTTCAGTATTTGGTTTTTTATAAAAACAGCATGTCTAAGAATATGCAAGAACCATACATTAGAGAAAATGAGAGAATATGAGAACAAGAAATAAAAGGGATTATAAAAAAACAAAGTTAGTAAGGTGAGTTAATCTTGTTAAAAAAAAGTTTGGGGGGCTTTAAAGAATACATGGCATGGCACTTTCATCTGGCACTTTTGTACATTTGTCAGTCTTCAGTTTCAGGAACTACGAATCTGTGGGTGTTAGCTCCTCTGGTCCTAGGCACTCTTCAAATCTGTAAATAATTACAAAACAAAACATATATATATATATATATATATATATATATATATATATATATATATATATATATATATTTTATTTTTTTATTAAGGATCCAAGAAACAAATCAAACCATAAACTATATATATATATATATATATATATATATATATATATATATATATATATATATATATATATATATAAAGAGGAGAATTATTGTGGGCATGTCCGCTGAATGAACAGAATGAAAAGTTAGAATGGTAACAGGTACGACACGTGTTTCTGCTCATTGGCTTCATCAGGCCCACGTATGTGACCGTGCCTCTCAACATAAGTCGAGACGCACAACGTCACATACGCAGTTACGGGTGTAACCTTAAGAAAAGAGAAATTTTTTTTTTAACGAGGACCACAAACAGGAGCCAGTACACCCATTTGTGGCTTCAGCCAAAAGACCCCTTTTTTGGGGGCAACAATTAGCGTCGCCGACGGAGGCAACTATAGCCAACTGCCGTGGTATCCTATAAGCCCAAGAGAAGAAAAAAAATTGCTAGAAACTAGCGCGGATCGATACATAAAAAAAAAGAGGAGAATTATTGTGGGCATGTCCGCTGAATGAACAGAATGAAAAGTTAGAATGGTAACCCGTACGACACGTGTTTCTGTGACGTTGTGCGTCTCGACTTATGTTGAGAGGCACGGTCACATACGTGGGCCTGATGAAGCCAATGAGCAGAAACACGTGTCGTACGGGTTACCATTCTAACTTTTCATTCTGTTCATTCAGCGGACATGCCCACAATAATTCTCCTCTTTTTTTTTATGTATCGATCCGCGCTAGTTTCTAGCAATTATATATATATATATATATGTATATATATATATATATATATATATATATATATATATATATATATATATATATATATATATATATATTTATACACTCCCAGAAAAAAAACCGCTATCCTAAAATTATTTACTTTTTAACAGAATATTTTACTTTTTATTAATAGTTCCGTAAAAATAATATTTTAAAAATGGGGTGCTAACTTCACGGGGGACCAACCTTACACTTTTTTAAGTCAAAAATTTAAGTTGTAAACCCTTTTTTAAAAAGTGTGAAGTTGCCCCCCCCCCCCCCCCATGAAATACTTTTTAACAAGAGTTCTGCTTTAAACTCATGAGTTCCCGTTAATGCTGCTATAGTTCTACAGTTCTGCAGAATCAGAATGATATTTTTTTGTTTACAACTTACATTTTTGAGTGTTAAAAAAGTGTGAAGTTGGCCCCCACGAAATATTTTTTAACAATAGTTCTGGTTTACAACTCATGAGTTCCCGTTAGTGTTTCCATAGTTCTACCGTTCTGCATCAAGATAATGATATTTTGTTGTTGAATATTTTACTTTCCAAAGAGCACAAAACATAATATTTTTTTTTTGTAAGAGTTCTGACCTCGAAAACCATCAAGAACTGTGGACCTCCTTTAGAACTATTAAGCACTCTGGCCAGTGATGTGAGTCTGTCATATGACCTCGTCATTTTGTGCGGTCATGACGTCATGACCGTCACATCACATTAATAAATGACCATCAGGTCATTTAACCTCTTAAATTTCATGCTTCGACGTAAGAGTAAAAATTAAGCAAGAAAAAGCCACGAGCGTCATAGAAATAGTGATGTAAATGAAATAAAACGGCAATGTTTTTTTTAAAAACCGTGTTTTTTGTGAAAAAAAAAACATAAAGCTTGTTTTTTTTCTTCAAAATGGCGTTTTTTTTTCACAAACTGACAAATATGCAAGGTTTTAGAGGAAAATAATTAGAAATCCATATGTGATTACATTTGTAACGATAAAGTAAATAATATGCAATAAATTTGTCAATAAGTAAACATGTTTAAAAAACAACGAACTAAAACCACCTATTTATCAACAGGAACACAAGAACAGCTAAAACGCCCAAGTTTGGTAATACTAATAATATTACTAAAAATAGAAACAATAACTAATAATGAAAAAGTTTTTTTTTCGGCTATCCTAATAAACTAGGTTGCAAAAATTATCATGTATCCTACTGAAGTCAAAAAAATCTAAATTTAAAGAAAAATAGAAAACGAATTACGTACTATCTAAAAACTTTTTGATTCGTTTATAAATAGGATATATTATTAACAATTAACAATAATAAAAAAAGCTTAAAGCAGATCACCTGTTGACATTGCACACTAGCGGTTTGTTCTTGTGTGTTGCACGAAACTGCACTAATCTGCACTGACTTTTTGCTTATGGGCTTCTTCCACGAATAAAAAATGTGCAGGTTAGTGCAGTTTGGTGCATCACAAAAGCACAAACCTTAGGCTTGTACAAAGAAATGAAGACATCACGCGTGCTCTGTCGCGTTTTAGAATATTCCTGGCTTAATTCTAAAATGAGACAAAAACGAAATAACTGACGAATTTGCACATGACGTAGAAGAACATGATGAAACTTAAGGACATGCTTTTCTTTTTTAAATTTTGTAAGAATATTCTTTTTTAACTACAAAGTATTCTTAAACTTTTAGTTTTATTACTAATGTAAATTAATGGTATTTTTTATAAATGACCTATATGACCGTCACATGATGGTCATTTGTTACGGATGATAAATGACCGTCATTTCACATCACTGACTGTGGCCATACTTTTGTTTTTGCAATAATGGGGGGCTGCTTGAAGTTAGCACCCCATTTTTAAAATATTGTTTTTACTTTTATTTTAACGGAACTATTAATAGAAAGTAAAAAGAACTCTAGATCTCTTCATAGAAAACTCCATTAATTTTTAATAAATTTAGCATCTTGGCTATATTGGGAGTGAAACACCAGACATGATCAAATATGATTTTGTGAAAAAGGAGTTGCAAATGTGCTGCAAAAAATTTCTTTCTTTCCTGTGCAACTTTGTGAGTGCACGAGGCTTGAGGAAAACCCATATTAACTTGAGCACATCCTAACATTTACCAAGTAGTTACTTTTCATAATCAAATTTGGTACTTACTTATGTTTAAGTTCTGCTATGGTCATGCTGAGATTACAATAGCAAATTCCGGGAGGAACCCTTTTAATCTTGTATGCCTGGCATAATTACCTAAAATATACAAAACAATTTGAAAATATTACAAAACGTTTCTACATGTAAAACTAGGAGCCTTAAAAATTCGAAATAGCCACGAGAAAAACCTACATGAATTTAGTTTATTAAAGAAAAATATAATTATTTAATAATAAATATCACGTAGGTACTACCCAAATTTTACAATATCCTATTAGTTATTATTGTTAGCTTGATAAGCTAACTCCAATATCAATAACCCCTATGTAGGGACATTTTTACATTATTAAAGCAGTTTATAAAGTAGGTATCTAGGTACTATCGGCTAAGTACCTGCATAACAGAAACTTAAAAAAATGCAGAAATCGGATTCTCTATAATTATAATAACAACAATACTTTCATCCATGTCATCCAAAAATGAACAATAGCAATATCATTCTACTGTAAGTTTGCCTAACATTATTTTATACCAACCTATTAAATTATAATAAGTAATGTGTGTATAAAACACAGAACATTTAATACTTTGAACTCAACGTTGCCTTTCAAAACGAGAAAAAGTTATTTAAAAGTTTTTAAATGGCTAAAAATAAAAGTGTAGATGTACCTACCTGCATCAAATGAAATGTTTGTGTCTTCAGCTTCTCATAGGGTTTCATCTAATTAGACCACGCAATTTTTACAGCCTCTTTTCTTAAGCAGCGATGTGAACTTACACTTTCTTAAGTTTTATTTAACTTTTATTATATCCAACAGACGATCTTTTTACGCTTATAAAAACATTACCACAGCTTAATAACACAACATAACCTTGGATGAATAAAGACAGTCCTTGAGGTAATCAGGTTATAAAACTTCACTTTAAAAATGTTGTAATAGTCCAGATTCATACCAAAATATTTCCAAATACAATTATTTAGCTACAATTGTCTAAACTAATAATTACCTATTATTTAATTCTAAAATGTCTAAAAAGTTCTTAAATAAATAAAGACAAAACGTCAACTTACAGTTACAGAAGTGGCCGGTAGGGGAGCGGGGAGCAGAAGGCATCGACATGGCGGTGTTGCCGTATCCCCTTTTAAGTCGTTACTTTAATTTGAGTCGCCAACACGTTCAATGTAGATTGCCACTTAAGTTTCGTGACGTAACTTTTTTGCTGGGCAAATGGCTCCTTTTGAAATTGTAATAAATTATACCGAAAAGTAAAAATTTTTTTTAGCTAAATTAACGCAGTAATTTTCCTCAAAATAGCAGTTTTGGGGTTGTAATGACTTTCTTAAACGATTTAAGCAATAAAAAAAAATGTGCATATTCCTTATTAGATTTGTTCTAATAATTAGTTTATTCACGAACGCCTGTTTTCTTAGTTATTTACCTTGATTCAGAAGATCTATTTTCGTTCTTCCGCTATGTGGCCCCCTTCCCTTGCTGTCCAGGCTACCCCCTGGGGGTGTTGATTGCCCTTTTATCTGGTCCAAATCGGCTTAACCTGAGCTTGTCCATCTGTTGTAGTCTGCTTTAAAATCTTTCTTTCTGGCTTGGGCCTGAATTTTCGCCTGGCTTAAGGTTCATCCTGTGTGTACAGACAAGTCGCCCTTAGTCTATTTATAATAGCATATTTCTAAAGAATAAATTTTAGAGGGCTACCTACATTTTGGATGAAATTTAATCCCGGTGTTTTCCACTGCCTTCACTGTTCTGGATTCCTGAACTTAGCGTTCTCTATTAATTAAACTCCAAGATTTCCTTTTCCAAGATCTTGTTGAATTTTATAAACATATTTAATAAATTCAGTTGTATATTGAAGGCCGAGACGGTGGTGTGCTCCGTTCGGCGGAACTATGAGGTGGGACTGTTTCCAGTTCGGACCGCGAGGTCGATTTATACAGCGCGTTCGGGAGCCGTCGATTTAGGAACACGACTGTATCGTTAAGCATTCTCGCGTGGGTTTGGCAGGCTTTCGTTGCTATTTTGTTCAGGCCACCGGCGTAGGTATAACTTTCTGTATTTCCGTAACTTTATTGTTTCATGCAAGAGGCCTCTGTATGATTTCGGTACCCTTGTTTGGTGGCGCGGCGACAATTACAGTTCTAAGTTTCTGTGTCTTTTTTGCGTTTGTTACTCAGTATGGGGTTTAAGACTTGTGCAATTCTGCCTTTGTGGTCATTTGAGGGAGCAGCTTCTGGTCCATGCTTGGTTTTGGTTTGGATTTCGTAGTTTTTGCCGGTATGCCGTGGCGCCATCTTTAGACTATCAATTACTGTCATTCCGGTCAGTGTAGTTGCTTTCGCCCCGATCATCTTCCGTGTTCTGTGGGTCCTTTTTGGCGCTGGCGCAAATATTAATGTAAGAACCATTTTGTTCGGAAGGGCGGTCCACTGTCGGGCATTTCCACTTTGGTTTTCAACGAAGATAGCAGTATCGCGGTGTCGGTTTCAGCCATTTTGAAGGCACAAGTTTATGGATTAAGTTCCGGGACTGCGATTAAAAATTCATCTGAATTATTGCTTACTGGGCAAGATTTTATCTGCATCTTCGTTTGATAACATCATATCAGCCATTACATCGGCCTGACGATCTGGAGACCGCTGGTAGCTGCCCCCGTTTTTGGTGTTTTGTATGGGGAGTCTGGAGTGTCTAACCCTCCTGCTTACGGGGGTCCTTGGTGGGGGCCACGAACCTCCCTACTTCTTCCGTAGGGGCTACAAAACATCCCTATTCATTTTTGGTGGGCGCTAACCAGCCTTCATATTTACTACAGGGGGCGCTAAGGAGCCACCCTATGATTATGTGTATGTGAGGCAGACTTCCTCACGAAGATTTTATTTTATTTTTTTTCCTGTTTGGAGTAAAATTAATTGGTCTATTTTGCGAGGGCAAACCGCCCAACCATATTTGTAACCATTTTTTTTTTGTAACCATTTTTTGTGTACAATAGATGTATATAGGGTTAAACGTTGTTTTTATCCAGCTCACTGCGCCCTCTGTTTCATTTTTAATTATGAATAGCGGGATTGTTGTGTGAGAAGCAGGTCCCTAGACCAACTAGGCGACTTCCAGTTTGTGTCGGTGTAAAAACTGGTGGCGTCCAATAGAACCTACCCAGCCTAACTGAGCTGAGGGCTAATTTGCAACGCGCTCTACTACACCTGCTTCCCTCAGAACACCCTGTTGTTCCTGTGTTTTTCTCTAGAGTACCTTTAAGAGTTATTTTAATGTTTTCAAGTTAAGCGGTAAGTACTTGGTCAATGATACTCATCATAGTATCTTTGACGGTTTTAAATCAAACACTTTTTATTGAACAAAGTGCGTCGCACAGTTATATCCTTGAATGTCGATAAAAAGTTCTGTCTTACACTCATTCATGGTTAGTCGCTAAATGATGTTTAAATCTATAAGATTAGTGTTTAAATCCTCCCACCACTATCCCCACTACCACGCTTACTATCCCCACTACCACGCTTGCTTATTTAAGCAATCACCCACAGTTCTACTCTCATTATTTCAAGCAAACATCTGAAAATGTATCAACCAACAGGAAACCAACAAGAGTTTAGTAAGAAGCGCAATGCAGCTCTCATCAATGAATCCATCTACTACATCAACAAATCCAAATCCAAATGGGTCAGCATTGGATTTTCCTTAGAGAGAAAATATATTCCTGTTGTTAAACTCTGTGGATACAAATACAATCAAAATGTGATTTTTAATGAAGATCAATGGATTTTCTTCCTAAATAATCAAGGAATTATATTGAGCTTTATTTATTCCAACAACACCGGGTGGCAACCCATGAAGGGAAATGGTTATGAGATTCACTTTGTGTTTATTGGTGATGCAAGAATAATTAAGATTACACAAGATGGTAGTAATGAAGTATTTTTAGCTGGTGACACCATAAATGAATTAGTGAACTTGACAAATTTAATCAAATATCGTTTTGATATCTTAAAAAACCAGGAATTTTCCAAATATTATAATATTTTAGTTAGTGGAATCTCTATGAAAAATGGTGATTTGTTAAAAAATGTATATGATGTTATTTAACCTATGGAAAATAGTTTAAATGTTTGCTGTGTTTTAGAATTATTAAACTTTTACTCAGATTGTGTTGTGGAGGATGTAGAAATATTTGCATGTAATGAATTTGTAAAAAGTTGTATTGAAAATAAAAATTTATAAACATATTTTTCTCTTTTATTCCTCCCACCTCCTAAATTAATATTTAAAGCTCTGAACTTACTTTAAGTCTCACATACTCATACAAGATGTGGTTAGCATATACATCTCAACGAGTAGCATATAACCTAACAAGTGCTATAGAGAATCTATCGCAACACTTTAGTAATTTAGAATTTGATGCTGAGCATGAAGCCGGGTATGGATTCGAAAGATTTTGTACCTATGAGGAATGTATGGAATTGGCAAGAAAGTATGAAAAAGCTGCAGAAGCCTGTAACATATATTTACATACTTCTGATATAAGAACATTTCTGCAAACCATAAAGGAAATGGGATTTGAGGAGCATTTGGATGAAGTAAAGAAGTTTTTGTCACCTGAAATTATTCAAGAATTCAACTTAATTTTTTAAAATAAAAAACATTATTTCATTTATGTGTTTTTTTCAATCATTAAATAATTATTATATAAATTGTATACATTAGTAAGTGGGCATATACATGGTGATTTAGAATGATAAAAACAATGAGCTTTTTCTTCTTGTAATTGTGGATTTTCGTCAAGTTCTATGACTGGTTTTAATGAATATTTTCGAATGTATTCGGATTTCTCTCTCCCTTTCACATAAACATGATCTACTTTCTCTGCTAAATTCTTGATTATAACAGAAAACTTGTGAATTGGTGTATATCCTTCATTCCATGGGATACAGTGATGATTTTTCATTAACCACACAGCTTGTTTGTGTAAGTCAGGTGGCAGGTATTTCAGATCAAATGGTGCTCTAAAAACATAGTGACAAGTCTTGCTTCCATCATAGGCAGCCAACTCTTTGGGAATAAACTTCTTATTTTCTATGTTAAATCCTTGCACATCGACAATTAATAACCTCATAATTTCAAAAATGAGAATTGTTTAATCATAGATTTCTTGTCAGAATATTCTTGTAGTTGTTGATTTAATTTTTTCAGCTCTTCTAAAAAGTAGGATACTCGAAGTTCCAGTTCTTCACCCATAATGGTAGGAAGGAATAGTAGAGCATTGATTTTATATAGTCAGACATGCGCTTTAAAGTTGTCTAACATTTTTGGTTAATGGATTGTAGCTAAATACTCTCTCATGCATAATAAGACAATAGCAGTGCATACACAAGCTGAACGACCAACATTTTACGTAGGATTGCACGATGCAATATCTCAACCTACGCAGACTGCGTACACTCCTATGTTGCGCATTTGGTGAAACTGCCTGCTCGTCGTCACTGGAATAACCACTATCCGAACTTGATGACATCTTGGCAATAATAACCTCATAATTTAATAAGCGAGAATTGTTTAATCATAGATTTCTTGACAGAATATTCTAGTAGTTGTTGTTTTAATTTTTTCAGCTCTTCTAAAAAGTAGGACACTTGAAGTTCTAGATCTTCACCCATAATGGTAGAAAAGAATAGTAGAGCAATGATTTATATAAAATATTACGCATGCGCTTTAAAGTTGTCTAACATTTTTGGTTAATGGATTGTAGCTAAATACTTTGTCGTGCATAATGAGACAAAAGGCAGATATTTTGTCTTTAAGATCATCATGTAATTCAAACTCAACTCTCATAACAATAGGTCCGGATTCAATTGTTTCTTTCTGATGTGAACAATCGATATATACGATAGGAGCATAAGTATTAAATTCCTTTGGAGAAAAAATGGGTTCAGGTGTTATTCCATAGTAAGATTTTTGAAATTGTGAAAACATTTCATATAATGATGCAAATTTATTCTTAGCAAAGTCTAAATATAGATCGTTGTAGGGATATCTCTCAGAGTTTAAAAATACTTTGATGTTTCGTAATTTAACGTTGGAAAATAGAGACATATCAGTAGTTGATTTATCCCTTAAGTCTTTTTGAAAAGCAATTGCTACATGACGTGGGGTATTAACTTTCGTAGATGTTTTGACAGTCCAGTTATGACGATTAGTTTTTAATAATTCTGGGTATTCAATCAGTTCCCAACTCCGGAAAGCGATTATTATATCAGTATTCTTATTAATTATTTTAGATAATGCCAATTCTTGAGGAATAGCTACTGAAATGTGAGGTATATTCCAAATTAGCTTTGTAAGCTCAATTTTTGGATTTTCGTCTGCAGTATTAATTGTTGCATTTTTGTCGGAAGTATCGCGTACTAAAATAAGTTCTTGTTTGGCATTTAAAATAATTTTTTTGTAGTCTTCAAAAAAACCCATTAAGAATTTAAGCGGAATGCAAACATTGAATAATCCTGTTGTTGCATCAACAACTTGTGAAGATTCCATAGGAAACCAGCCTGCGTTTTTAAGTTTATTACACTCATTTTTATTATATGACAAGTATCCCTTTATTGTTGAAGTTAACCCAACATCTCTAACTGAATCTATTGTAACGCCGTTTAGTTGATAACGCATTTCTTTAAATAGGAATGCAATACCATTGTTTATCAATTTTAATGTATTTGAGATGGTATTATTGTCTTTTGTTGGTTTACCCTCTATGTAAAGAAAGCTTTCGGAAGGAAGAGTATACTTGTCTACTTCATGAACAGATATTATAATTTCATCATTATTTCCCAATTTAGTAGGTAGGTATGGTTCATAACCATGAACTTCGGAATGCACAATTGAATTATCTATGAAAAGACCTTCTGCTACGTTAAGGATATCCATTATACTAAAACCTTTAAACCTAGAGATTTCAAAAAGCTTATATTTTCAGGTGTTATCCCTTGTGTGTTTCTCTTTTAACTAATCTTTGGTTTACGGTGTTTAGTCTTCTTATAGTTTTTATTAATTTTTGTGGGTAAATTGGAGGTTTTTCTATTATAAAGGATAACCATTATACTTCTTTTATATGCAACCTTATTGTTACAGTTTCGTTTCGAAAATCAACAATATTGAAATCTTGGTCTATTACCTTTACTGTTATTTTATCTATTACTTTTACTGTAACAGGAAAATAAATAATATTTTGGGGACTTTCTATTATTTTAAATCCAGGGCTAACATTAGGGAAAAACTGATGAATAATGTGTACTGGCTTTCCGTTCAGATAGGAACCTTCTGCGATACTGCAGTCTATGCATAGAGAATTAACTTTTATAATCTCTGCTGGGTTTTGCGATGTTCTTGGAACTCCATCACCAGATAAAATGCCCTTATTAAAACCCAAAAGTTTTCCTATTGTTCCATCTTTAAAAATAATATCAGTAGTAGAATTTATTGTTGATTTTAATGTGTTGTTATTTGCATAGAGGTGAAACGAAATATTTCTTTTTTGGAATTCACTCTGTAAATATTTATTAACATCGTCCATTTCATAACTTCCCGTAGGAATTGTTAAAAATTCATTATTTTTTCCAAAATATACTTTATTATTACTTTTATCAATATTTGGTATTGCATTAAAAGTTTCAAAGTTGATGAGTCCGACGACATAGGAAGTGTTAGGATCTAAGTAAATAGGTCGATGAAAGTCTGCTTGAAATATAGCTGAATTTGCGGAAAGAGCTATAGTAAACGACATGATGGTCGTAATAAGAATAAAATGGAAACACAATTACGTATTATTATAAATAAACTGTAAGGATAACTGTCCACAAGTTGAGGTATTAAAAGATTGATATTTATCATAGTTATATTTAATATTGTTGTTGCTACCATCGCTATAGAAATAAGTTATAACTTCATTTGGTGGTCGTAGATTTCCAAAACTATCAAAGTAAGTTATGTTATTATTATTTTTAACATACGCTGTCCAGTGAGTGCCTTCCCCCATATCGTCATCTAAATTTATAATACCTGTTTCATATTTTTTTATTTTTTTGGGTAACTTATTTCTCATAAAGATACCTCTAAAATGTGACAACTTTAATAATTTCGCATACTTTAATAAATCTATATTTGTCAAAGGTCGACGAGGTAGCAAATTTAACAGTTTTTTGAATATGGTTTTAAATATAGACCACACCCTTTCTTATATGGTTTTAAATAAAGACCTTTTCCAATTGATATTTTTTCCATTTCTTTGTTGTGTCTTGTTTGTTCTTCTAACTTCTTTTGTGCATTTTTGGCGGAATTTACTGCTTGGGCAATGCCCGCAGCGCCCCGGCTTAGGGCTCCTAGAGCAGATAAACCAGCAAAAATAGGTATTAAAGGTAAAATTCCACCAGTTTTTGGAATTGGAATAATTCTTTGTTTAGGTTCTTTTATTTTTAATTTTTTAATTGATGACAAAGCAGTGCCGGCAGCGTTTCTTATATTAGCAAATTTTTTCCCAGCTAGCTCTTTACGTGCTTTTCTTACGACTTGGTTAAAGGATATTTGACCTCCTTTCTTGCGTTTATGACTTCTTTTTCTTATTCCCATGCCGAGTTTTGTTTTTGCTTTCATGATTCCGACCACAGCCAAGGATGACAGTTTTTCGCCTAGATTTGAATCTGAAGCTTTGAATATATTAAATGCCTTTTTAGCTAATACTTTATCTACCTCGTTTCTGTTTTTTAAATCGGAATATTCCGAATATGCTATATTGTCGCGCTAGGGGTCGTCAGGGTTGATAAAATAGGCTGCGGTTTACCAAAACACTTATATTGATATCAGGTACAAGCACAATAATACACTTACGTAACTAAGTTGGGTAGCGTAGGGGGCAGCTTCTAGCCGAGTACTTTGTCAGCCTAAAGGGCTGGCGCTATTCGTACTATGCGTACTATTCGTGCGGCACCACAGTGACGCCTCCCCCGTCGGGACACGACGCCTTCCTTTGCATCTCGCTGGTACGCTTTTTATATGAATCCCCCAAGAACAGTTTATACTAACGGTTCAAACTGGTCAGGGTTCATAAAATAAAGGCGAGGCCAGCGATATGCAATTGCAGCACGTAGAGTGGTTTCCGAAATGTTAAATAAATAATATGAAAAATGTATAGAAATTTGGAAAAAATGATGAATATCTGGGGAAATATGACATTTCCCCCGCGCCTGTAAAAGCTAGCCCCTAGCTTTAAAAATTTACACAATACATATATACAAAATATCACATATTTACAAAATACAAATATACAAAACGGAGATAAATAAAATATACAATAAACAAACATAAAAACAATATTACAAACACAAACAATTGGAGCTCGCAGGCTCGGTACACTCCGTATTTATTTGGGTGAAATGAGGAATGGTAAAACTAGCTTAAAAAATGAAAAAATGGTTACTGTCCTGGTAGTCTGGTTCACATTTACACACTTTCTTTACAAAGTTCTATTATTAGGGAGTTCCAACACGTTACTGATCGAATAGCCTACACACCGACAAAACCCGACACATCCTAGGCGTTGAGGCTCCTTGTCATCTGCTTCTTGCTCAGACGCAGCGGTCACGGTTCCTGTGTCCTGGGGGTGGGATCGGCTAGTTTTGTTGCCGACTCCCAGTGCAGCAGGGGTCTCCCTCCTCCAAAGAGTTCGGCCACCCGGACTTTGGGTGCCGTTGAGTGCCGTTACTAAGCCGTGATTGACGGGAACTTTGCAGGGCTAATCCTAAGGGTAGTTGTGATCAATCAGTGTCGTCACGGCTCGTTGTGCAGAAGTTCGGCGTTTGTGAGGGAAGATCAGGCTGGCGAGCCATGGTGGACCGTGCGTGGCTGATGCATGACGCTGGCTCTGTGGATGCGAGCGGCGACTGGCCTTTGGGTTTTTGGTGTGTTTTGTGGCTCTCGATCCAGGTCGTGTGGTCTCCCAATGGTACATGAAAAAAAAGACTACCGGCAGTTAAAAGGAAAAAAACAGTTTATAAATAATGAAAAATAATGAAAACCTACATGATACTATGATGTTTAAGTAAAAGTAGACAGGCTAAGAACATTCACCCGGTTTTTACATAGAACTTTTATTGGTGTCTAAGTATTACTCTATTGGAGACAGAGAGACATCGGTCTCTAATTCATCAGGGAAAAACAAAATTATACACATTTACATAACAATTTAAAACCCAAATATAGCGTAATCACATCATCAAATATTTACCATATTTACCATCCTATTTGTTCATCAATAAAGTCACATAAACTTCAAATACAATTTGCATATAACTCTTAATATTTCACATAAGTCACATAAACTTCAAATGCTACTTGCATATAACTCTTAATATTTCGCATAGGCAGACATTCAACCCCATATGAAGGTCATCTTCCATGTCTCCCTATACTCACAATATATGACTCTTAGTAATTTAAATAACGGTATATATACCACCATCGAGTAGGCGAACATTCAACTCTATATGAAGGTCCTCTTCCATGTTCCCCTACTCGGAAAACATGACTTTTAGTCATTTAAATAAATAATCATAACACATAATACATATCACCATCAAATAGGCGGACATTCAACTCCGTGTTCAAAGTCATCCTCCATGTCCCCCTATTTGGAAAACATATGACTTTCAGTCATATAAACAAATAAACACCCGATTACAAAATGCATATGGTAATCATTATTGTACGCTATATTTAAATTTACTTAATAATAATAATATTAGACTTAAAAGTATAAAAGAAGTTGGATTTATAAAAAAATTCTGACCCTGATTTATTTTTCAATGTCTCAGTCATAAAATACACCCTTGTTTTTGTTTAACTTATTTTCATTAGACGCCGTATATTACAATTTAACTTTAACAACAATAACTGGGTGAATGGCATTATATAACAATTGTTTACTTTTCTGCTGATTAAATAAAATAATGAACTGTCTACCTTTACCTTCATGGTTTATTTATACATGAACTTAATAATATTTCTACCTGCTAATTTGTATGTTTATTAAAAACGCAAAACATTAAATAAAATAGAATAAATGGTATTCTAAATGATTGCACTGACAATCTAAAATTTACTACCGTAATTGATAAATAAACATATAGTACAAATATGTAAAATATTCTTAAAATTTCCCAAGCATAAAACACTCAAACCAATACATTTTGGGTATACCCTCTTTCATACTAACGCACACTGGCACAACACAAAACACACATTTAAATACCAAACACCTAGTTATAAAAACAAACCTTTAAAACTTTACAGAAAAAAAACTTTTCCGCTAAAAATTAGAAGTATTCTTACCATCCTTTATGTACATAATGGTTGGGTTCCCAAAATATTTTATCCCGTTGAGGTCCTTTATATATTGAAAAAAAAAATTAAATAGGTTATATTCTTGCTTATGATTCGTGAGTCCATTTTTAAAAGAAAAAGCCCCGATTATACGAATAAAGTCCATGTATAAAATAATAAGTATCCCTTTCCCAAAAGGGTACTAAGTTCCATTTTTTCCACAGACGTCTTTTAGGACTTTTTGAAAAAAAAAAAAAACATTATTTTATTTTTTTCGAAGGTCGGTCCTGTAAAAATTAAAAAGAGATTAGCCATTTAGAAAAAAAGTAAAAATGAGCATCTTCCTAAAAACAGGTATATAAAGTTTTGTATTTGCTGCTACGGGACCTCGTTACCGGCCGTGGCGGCTGCTCATTAAACATCAGAGGCGAAATATACATATGTACTGTTATTATATTAAGTATCAAACCTAAAAATGATAATAAAATATAAATATCTCTATGGTACCTTATCAAAAATTGCGTTAAAAAGGCAGTAAAAATATACCTACAAGATAATAATAAAAAAAAAATATTTAAAAAATTGGAAATCTTTATATTTGAATGGCGCTTAGATATGAAAATATGTTTATAAAAATAACGATACTATTTGTGTAACACTTTGTTAATAATATTACATGCTTAATTGATAACATAACAAGCCCGTGAACCTTGTGTATTGAATTTCAAAATACACTTTAAGTTCATGAGCGACGACCTCAATGTCAAAACAAAATATTATATTTCATTGTCGCCAAATAAATTTAAAAATTTCCTTTTTAATCTCAGGGCCCTTAATTGTTGCTCGTTTGAAATAAAAATTTTTACGGGTAGTGTATTTGGTAAACCTAACGATGTGCCGTTATTAACAACCCTCAACTTCTCTTGCCTTTTTCGTTCTCTTTGAATCTTGTTAAGCTTCCTACGGGCCATAAAAATTAAATAAAAGGAATAACAGGAATAAAAGGGTTGAAGGCAGTTTAGTGATTAACCCCAATATATAATAATTCTAGCCTCGCCAGCGTTAACGGGCACGAGGTGGAACTACTTCTATATTTAGCAGTCCATGTAATCTAGTCTCGCCAGCGTTAACGGGCACAAGACAGGAAAACAGTAGACGCTTTGAGGTGGCATTTATAGTGAACCTAGCCTCGCCAGCGTTAACGGGCACGAGGTGGGTTTTCCTATAGGTTCTGTTTGGATAATTTTAATCTCGCCAGCGTTAACGGGCACAAGATAAAATTATGTCAAACGTATGAGGGATAAGGATGGGTGGGGAAATTATATAGACGTAAAAAGCACTGTAAAAATTCCCCTTAAAACCACTGTAAAATAAATACCCTTTAAAAACCAATGTAAAAAAATACCCTGAAAGAAAACACTGTAGAAACGGCCTAAAAAAAATCGCTGTACAAAATAATTTTGATAAAAAAATGCACTATAACGCCCTGAAAAAAACACTTTAAAAATGCACTGAAAAACACTAAAATGACCTGAAAGAGATAGTAAAAATTATAAAACACAAAAGGCCCTTGGCAAGTTAGGAAGAACTTACCAACGAGAACGAACCAGGCGCCTCCACCAAATGTCGCGCTAGGGGTCGTCAGGGTTGATAAAATAGGCTGCGGTTTACCAAAACACTTATATTGATATCAGGTACAAGCACAATAATACACTTACGTAACTAAGTTGGGTAGCGTAGGGGGCAGCTTCTAGCCGAGTACTTTGTCAGCCTAAAGGGCTGGCGCTATTCGTACTATGCGTACTATTCGTGCGGCACCACAGTGACGCCTCCCCCGTCGGGACACGACGCCTTCCTTTGCATCTCGCTGGTACGCTTTTTATATGAATCCCCCAAGAACAGTTTATACTAACGGTTCAAACTGGTCAGGGTTCATAAAATAAAGGCGAGGCCAGCGATATGCAATTGCAGCACGTAGAGTGGTTTCCGAAATGTTAAATAAATAATATGAAAAATGTATAGAAATTTGGAAAAAATGATGAATATCTGGGGAAATATGACAATATCGTGCTCTTTGCAAGCTTCGTCTAATAAATTAATTCCCTTATCACCTCGGGCAAGCCTTTTGTTTAACTTTGTACCAGGTCCGCAAAAGTTATATGAAGGAATATGGAGCTCTACTGGTAATTTATTAATAAGAGTATTTAATAAACCACTACCTTTTCTCTGTCCTTCCACGCAGTGAATGACATTATTATGTCTAATCATTATATATAAATGATTTAAAAACGCAAATAACCTTACTTAAATAGCGATGTTCAAACAATGAAGATCAAAAAACAAGATTTTTCTTTACCGATAAAAAATTTTGATTTATGTCATGATAATTATCGAAAACATGGACAATTATTTGGTGGAAACTGTAAAAGATGTTTAATAGTAGGACCATCGGGTTTTGGGAAGACAAATGTTATGATTTCTCTTATAACACACGCTAATGGATTAAGATTTGAAAATATATATGTGTACTCAAAATCCTTATATCAATCAAAATATGAATATCTAAAAAGGCTTTTTGCCCCACTAAAGTTTATTGGTTATTTTGAATCATCGAACGCTGAGGATATTGTTTCACCCACTGAAATAAAACCAAACTCACTGATTGTATTTGATGACATAGTATGCACTGATCAAAGTCTTATGAGGGATTATTTTTGTTTTGGACGTCATAAAAATACAGATTGTTTTTATTTGTGTCAAACATATTCATCAATCCCTAAACAACTTATACGTGATAATGCCAACCTCTTGGTAATTTTTCAACAGGATGCTACAAACTTGAAACATATATATGATGATCATGTAAATGGTGACATGAGCTTTCAAGAGTTTAAAAACTTGTGTTCAATGTGTTGGAAACATAAATATGACTTTGTCGTTATTGATAAAGACTGCCAATTTAATGGTGGTCGCTATAGAAAAGGATTTGATAATTTTATTTCCACTATATAACTCTCTGACAAAACGATAATTTTCTAGTATACAACCTACCTTTTGTAAAGATGGATGAAAAAACAGCGAAAGAGTTGGTAAAAACTAGACAAGCCGTTAGACAAAAGTATAAAGCTCTAAAATCAGATTTATCTGATAAAGAAATTCGTATGGAAAAAGAATTTAAACCAATAACTCAACCTTTGCATGAGTTAATTCAGACAATTAAAACAGAACCGTTCATTAAAAAAGAAGTATATTCACCACAATTAGTTTCGACCCCAAAATTTCAATTTCCTACGCCAGAGGTCAATCAAAGGAAATCAAATGCATATAGTAAATATCTTCCAACACACATGCCCTCACTTTTAGGAGGTGAAGAAGTATTTTTTGAAGATTCGCAACCGTTAGGAGAATCAAGCCCTGAAACAACAATTGAACCAACTATAGGTGAGTTGCGACAAGATGTTTTAGAATTAACAAGAACACCTGCTTATGAAGAATATTTGGAAGCATATCATTCACTTCTAAGACCATTCGTGGATGGGCTAATAAAAGACACGGAAGACAAATTTGATAACAAATATGGTTTTAGATATGATGTTGATGCAGATAAATATAAGATTGCTAATTCTGTGGTGGATTTCATAGGAAAAGATTTTAAAGTTGAAGGAGTTAGGTATGAGGGAAAACCTGGATTGTATGAGCTTCTTTTTAAAAAAGAACCTGTTGGTTATACATCAAATGATATGGAAAATTATATGGATGTTTTGAATAGGACAAATGCATATAGACGAAATTTTTATCCTGATAGTCAAATTCAAGGTTCGACCGACATTAAATACTTGACAATAGTTAAACCTTACTTATTACAAAAAGGTATATTAAAGCGTGGAAGCACAAC
Organism: Philopedon plagiatum; assembly: GCA_963971165.1. Lineage (NCBI taxonomy): Eukaryota > Metazoa > Arthropoda > Insecta > Coleoptera > Curculionidae > Philopedon > Philopedon plagiatum. The sequence continues at coordinate 49,210,950 of OZ020195.1, read as the reverse complement.
AGAGACAGGTTATCGTGCAATACTACCAAGTACTTCGCGTTTGTTACCTCCACAAAGACCGCGTTCTACAAGAAATCTGTCTACAAAAAGTGGAAAGGGGGAGCTATGTTAAATTTATCAAAAAAGAAATTATATTATGACGATATAAATGAGATAATTGATAGACTAAAATTATTGACAGCATCACAAATGGCTGGACATATGGTCATCAAAATGAAATAATATCGATTTTAGAAGAACTAAGAGAAGCAAAAATAATTAAATAAATACTAATTCACACATGTTTATTCCTTATTCTACCGCTGGCAACAACCATGTCTATTGACAAGTTTGGTTCCCACATCTTTGGCAAGGATAACAAAGAACATAATATTATAAAACTTGTTGACCTTAGTGCAGTTAAACTTTGTTATAATTTGGTATTACCTTTTATGGGAATCTACTCTCTCTCCGATAGAGTTTACCAACTTTTACAAGACAAAAGAATTAAATAAATTTTTCCTATGGAATCTGCTACAATAATTGGGGCAGAGTATCCAAAAAAATATGTTTTCTTAAAAATTAATGGAAAAAAGATCACCGATCCTGTAGGTATTCGGTTAAAGAAAGGAGATGTTCTTTCTTTTCATCGTCCTGACGGTAGTCATTTAGAAGATTTTTATGACGAATTGTTAATAAAATGTCCTGTAGAAGTAACAAACTAAACATTTAATTATCATGTCTGCACAACCTAACATCAAGGAAGATCTAGTCAACGAGTTACATAAACCTGCTAGAAAAAATTATAAACGTCGTCATGTTATTATTAAAAATTTAAACGATTTATGGCAAGCGGATTTGGTGGAAATGATACCTTATGCAAAACTAAATAAAGGATATGGATATATTTTAGTTGTTATAAACACATTTTCCAAATATGTTAGGGTTCAACCTGTTAAAAGGAAAACTGCTGAGGAAGTGACTTTAGCTATGGAAACAATTTTAAAGCTTGCGAAAACTCCTCCAACTAACATACATACGGATCAAGGAAGAGAATTTTTCAACAAAAACTTTAATAAATTAATGGAAAAATATAACATTAATCACTACAGTACATTTTCCACAGTCAAAGCAAGTATTGTTGAAAGGGTCAACAGAACTTTAAAAACTCTCATGTGGAAACAGTTTAGCTTGCAAGGAAATTATAAATGGTTAGATATCTTAAATAATATTGTTTTTAAGTATAATACAACTAAACATAGAACAACAGGATTAAAACCTATAGATATAAATGAAGAAAATGAAAAAGATGTTCTAAAATCAACTTATAATAATATAAAGACAATTGACCCCAGAAAATCACAATTTAAACAAGGGGATTTTGTTCGAATAAGTAAATACAGGGAGGCTTTCCAAAAGGGATATACACCAAATTGGTCAAATGAAATTTTTCAAATTAAAGAAATTAAATTAACCAATCCAAGAACATATCTGCTGACAGATGACAAAAATGAACTAATTTTAGGTAGTTTTTATGAACCGGAGTTGCAGAAAGTCAAACATTCAAACGTGTATCTCGTGGAAAAGGTGCTAAGAAGAAAGGGAAATAAAGTTTATGTTAAATAGTTGGGAATGGACAAATCACACAATTCTTGGATATTAAAAAAAGATGTAATATAATAAAATAAAAAACTTTATATTTAACAACATGGTTTTATTTACTTCTCATCATGTCACTTATGTACAACAATATCACTAGAGCTTGATCAGTACTGTCATTTTTCTTGACAAGAATATTTTCCTTAGACTCTTTTAAAACAATTGAGAAATAGAATCTTCTGCAAAGAGGACAATGTGCGTTGGTTTTCGACCACTCTGTTAAACACTTTATACAAAATTTGTGTGTGCACGAATTTGGTGTGCAAATTTCTTCTCTTCTCATGGAATGTAAACAAACAGGGCATCTGCTTCTGTCTTCTTGTTTAAGTTTTTTCACCGATTTTCTGCCACCAACCAGCTTTCGTTTTTGAATCATATTTCTAGCAACTAATGTTTCAGAAACCGTGTGCGTATAAATTTATAGATATTCCCCACTCAAGTCAAGCCCCATGGGTGAGGTGGGAGGATATGACGTTGAATTGGTCGTACTCAAAAATTATTTAAAACGTTCATTGTATATTTTATTTCTATGGTTTTCCCCTAAAACATCCTTTAGGAGCTTTTCAGCATATTGAAGTCTATTTTGAAAGCGGTAGCGATCCAATACATACTGCTCATAATCACTCTCACGTGATTTTTTGTAAGCAAACTGCCATGCAACCAATATATGGATTTTATTCGTATTTTCGTTAAATGTAACCTTCTTCATAGTGCTTCTCTAAAATCACAAGCTTTCTTCCCTCCTTTTATATATTAGGGGTGGGTGGGGGAGGGGGGAGGGGTGGGGGAGGGAGGGGAGTCAGCTCCACATACTAGTGCTTCTACTATTAAAAGTTACTCAAGGTCAATGTCATGAGTGGGAGCCACGGTATACTAGTCGTACAACTATTCTACTACTGTCATGTTTTAAAATTTTATTTTTATAAATCTCACATTAGAGGAAAGAGTTAATTTATTAGAGTAAATTAGAGTTAAAACGTTTAGATTTAGTGTAAAAACGGTTTTCCGGCTTACTAAAATTAGTTGTGACAGCAGTATATTTCTGATCGTGCAGGAAGAGATTTCCTTATTTCCGCTCCTTTGTCTCATTCCTTATAATTACTAATTATTAATATTAAATTCCTTATTCTGTGAAATAAAATAACGGTAACAATCTTTTATTATTCCGTCTGAGAATTTAATATTAAACCATAATTATATTCTTTTCTCGCAACAACCTGTCTAAATCTGGGCTATAATTATTTCTTAACTGGTTCGATGCGAGAGAACCACTTCTTCGTTCTTGCTTTCACAGTCGGATTCACATGCCTTCATAAAGTATTTTTAGACTCCGAGCGTCAAGTTCAGTTACGAGCCGATATATTATAAAACCGTGTAAAGAACGTAGTTTCCTAAATTGATTTTAAAATACAGTTTAAATGTGAGAAAACCCTTGCAACGTGCTAATGCTAAAGTGACTTAGATTTATTGTGGAAAATTGTAGTGTTTTCAAAGTTAAAATTCATTATAAAGCTGTAAGTCCTAACTACTGTATTTTATATCATTTGAATAATAAGTGTTGTGATTTTTAGGATCTTTTTCTCCGAACTAATATAAGCAAATGATTATTATCGACTCAACATTTATTCTTGTATTTCTATCTACATAGAGAAAAGGTAAAAAACCAAATTTTATACATATTTATTATCGTAAAAGTTAAACATCTATAGTAAAGTTTTGATTATATGAAATACATATAAAGTTCTTAATTATTTTTGAATGATGTGATAAGGCTTTCATGCTGTAAATTTTATCTCTAAATAATACAACGTAAAAATCACTTTCTGTTGAGAAATTGAAGCAGTCGTCTTTGTTTACTCATGGCTTCAAACTGTGTAATAACTGCTTGTTCCCTAGTCCTCAATACATCCAACAAACTATGACAGTGATTGGCCATTTCCATAAAATGATCTGATCTTTGTTGTATTGATACACGTGTGGTCCTTATTTCTTCCAAACTAATGTCCCTATCAATGTTTAACAATGCTTCTTCATCTAAATCCTGTTGTTCATGCATTTCTACATCGTTCATTATTAGAATGGGGGCCTGTTCAACAATGGGAGCTTGCTCGGGAACATCATCAGCTACAGCAGGATTCTCCAAGACTGCAAGCTCCTCTTCGTTTCTGAATGCTCCAATGACAGCATGTTCAACAATGGGTACTTGCTCGGGAACCTCATCACCTACAGCAGGATTCTCCAAGACTGCAAGTTCCTCGTCGTTTATGGATGTTTCAATGACATCGTCCAGGAGGGCTGCCACTTCTTCTTCGTTTGGAAGGTCTCCATTAATTAAGTTATTTACCGCTTCTTCCACTTCGTCAACCTCTTGTCTAGCTGGAACAAGCACTATATCTTCTAAAACGTGTACGCGTCCAGCTAACCTAGCCATTGTAGCAACAGTTGGTTTTGAATACATTTTGATTTGTTTAGGTTACGTAGACTTGATTTGACTTGGTTATTTGTAGATAGAAATAAAATAATGGATGTTGAGTCGATAATAATAATTTGAGTTTATAAGCTGTACTGAAGTTGGAGCCGATAGGTTTCGCTTTTATAACCACCTTTAAAATAACAATTTCTATATCTAATTATAATTTCTAGTTACGGCAGACCCGCTTAAGTCATTTATTACAGTCTCTTAAAAATGTCCCTCATAGAGCAGATTGCAAAAATGTACGGAAATTTTTATAATGCAGGGTAATTGCCTTTGTAAAATAAAAATTCCTGCATCTGCTGATACTTTTCTAGTTATGACAGTATCTAAGTCTGTTAAAAATATCCCGCATAGGGCAGACTTCAAAAATGTATGGAAATAGGCACGTCCATCTGATCATTTTTATAATGCAGGGTAATTTCCTTTATAAAACAAAAATTCCTACATCTGCTGATAATTTTCTAGTAATGGCAGTATCTAAGTCTGTTAAAAATATCCCGCATAAAGCAGAGTGCAAAAATGTATGGAACTAGGCACGTCTATCTGGTCATTTTTTTATAATGCAGGTTAATTTCCTAAGCACATCTTTTACTCAATTCATAGCAAGAATCCCCTACAAATAATAATTACTCATTGCTCCATAATTGTACCCGTATAAAATGAATACAGTACTTCAGGAAATTATTCAAAGGTAATTTAAATTTAATGATCGAAGCGATACCCGTACCTGCTGTCTATAATTTTTATAAAATAAAAAGAAACAATTAATAAATTAAGTACATTTACTTTTAAGACCCACCAACAACATATAATTTTTACTGGTTCTATAGTGTTTAAATCACTATCGTTTTGAATAAGTATAGAAGTAATATAAGTATTAGCGGAATTAAAATAACCATATAATTTTCTAAAGAGTCAACTCAGTACAAAAATAAATCATACCATCTGCAAAATGTAAAACATTTGGTTACATATCTTTTTATAAGTAATCAACTCGAACACGGAAATTATGTAATATCATATCCAACATGTGCAAATATACTTACTTAAACAAAGCCAGGTGAAAGGCGTTCGTTGAACGCTGGAAAACGTGAGAAATGAGCTTCTCTATATTAAATTGCATATACGGGGGGGCATTGAGAACTTAATAAAAATACAGCGTGTACTTAAATTGTTTTTATTATACAGGTGACATTAAAAACGATAAAATAGAGTATATTTAAATTGTATGTTTTTATTATTCGAGGACATTAAAAATAATAAGCATATTTCTTGAGCTACTGGTGGGTAGTAAATCAACTGTTTTTTCCTTGCATATGCAAAAGCCTTATACTAGCTGTTGGACATGCCATTATTAATAGTTAGTTCTTGTTCAATGAATAATCAATAGGGACTGCTACAGACATCGTTGTGAATTGTGTTAAATACTGTAAATATTGAGAATTTATAGCAATAAAAGCGGTGTGGGGAAAAGCTGGTAGGAGGAATGGTTTTGAAAGCTCCTTTGGAGCTGGATTTGATATAAGAGTGGTAGGATTTGGTAGGGAGTGTGGGGGGATTTGGTAGGGAGTGGGGGGATTGGGAATGGTTTTGAAAGCTCATTTGGGAAGCTCCTTTGGGAATGATTTTGGATTTGGATTGATTTCGTGTCTGTGAAAGATAACTACTTAGCTCATTTTGGATTTTAATCCCCATATATTATCGAAAAGCCTACGGCAGGACCAGATTGCCATTGATGCTTTAGAGACAGTCCTTTCTAGGTGTGAGTTCCAATTCAGTCTTTGGTCAAGGACTATCCCCAAGTACGTGATTTCTTTAGAGAATTCAATCACTGTTCCATTCAGGACTGGAGGTGTCAAATTGAACTTCCTCCTTCTCGTGAAGGGAACTATGACGGTCTTACCCGGATTTATATTAAGCCCCTCCTGTGAACACCATGTTTTTACTAGGTTTAGGACAGTTTGCATTCTGGCAGACAGCGTGCCGTCATGTTTGCCCCTGATTGTTAATACTAGGTCGTCTGCATATCCTTGAGCATCAAACCCGTTATTTGTCAGATCCATCAGGAGACCATCGACCACCAAAGACCAGAGCAGGTGATAAAACTCCACCTTGTGAACATCCCTTAACCGCTCTAACCATGGTAGTTGCATCTCCTATAGATGCGCTGATTTTACGACTTTCTAGCATGGATTTAATCCATTCTATTTTAGAGGCTTCAAAGCTCTATGTACTGCAGCTCTTTGTATGGATTCATATGAGTTGTTGTCAAACGCACCCTCTATATCTATGATGGCACATATAGCTATTTCTTTGGCAGTAATCTTACGATACATTGTAGAGCATTGATAGTGGATTTCGCAGGTTGATAAGCGAATTGTTTTAGACGCAGAGGAGCTTTGGGGATAATTTCTCTCCTAATATGCTAGTCTATTAATTTCTCCATTGTTTTTAAGAGAAAGGAAGTTAGACTAATGGGGCGATAAAACTTCGGCTCGTCTGGAGGACACCGTCCAGTCTTTGGAATAAACACCACTTTGACTTTCCTCCAATTTTGTTTGATGTAGCTTAGTGTAAAACTGGCTTTAAATATAGATTTAAGGTGAGGTAACAGTACTTCAATTCCCTGCTGCAGTAAAGCTGGGGAAACTCCATCTATACCCGGGGATTTATAAGGTTTAAAACTATATATCGCCCATCTTATTTTATTGCCTGTAAAGATTTTGCCTGCCAGGCTTTATCCATTTCTAGTGTGACGATGTGCGTCTCCTATTAAACCTTCCTATATTTGCTCATCTTCGATAGTGGTAGACCCAGGATTGTGCGTTTCCAGGAGGATCCTTAGACTTTCCTGTGTGGTCTCAGCATAGCCGTTGTCGGTCGGTCTCCTAATAAGACCGATTCCGTTTGAGTGGTGTTTTGACAGGACCTTCTGAAGACGAATCGCTGGGATGATTTCATCTATCCCTTCGCAGAATGATCTCCATGATTTTCTTTTATTCCGCAAACCCTAGGTACGTATCTTAATTCGTCTTTAAATGACAAGCCTATAAAAATTAAAAATCGTGACAGAAAAAATAAAAATTTAAGTACCTTTATTTCTCTTCTTACTTCAAAAGTTCTTCAAAATGATCGCCATGAACTTCTTGGCAGTAATAAAGTCGATTTTGGAACTCTGCCAAGAAGTAACACCTGCCATTCTCGAAAAATGGAAAGTGAGTTACAAAATCGATTTTTTGTCCGCCAAGAAGTTCATTGTGGTCATTTTGAACAACTTTTAAAGTAATAAGAGACATAAAGGAATTTAAATTTTAAATTTTTTCAAGATTTTAATTTTTAAAGTCTTGCCATTTAAAACGAAATAAGATACCGACCTCGAGTTTGTGGTAAAAGGTTTCATTTTTAAAGACCTTTAAAATTAGGCTCCACAAGGCATTGGGTTGCGTTTAAAATTTTTGACCTCAACTCTCTAGCGTCATCCCTCAAGGGGGTTGAGAAAGCGAAATTACATAAAAAAGGAGATTTATTTACCAATAAGACAGACCAAGAATTTGGTGCCCTATCTGTATTAATAGCAAAGATATTTGATCATACTAAGACTTTTCGGTCATCCTGCATTTACAGGCCAGAATGTAGTATTTTTGACCACTTATAAAAGTATAAGCGACTGTGAACAAGATTGTTATAGAGCGCCAACAGCGCTCTATATAACGCCCCGTGAGTCAGAAAATGTGTGTGCGGCCGTATGTTGTTCGTTTCGACATTTTCAATTTTACAATTTTTTTTCTCGAAAACAGTTAGAGGGGGGCAACCAAATTTTCTGGGTTAATAGAGGGATAGTGCGACTAGCTTCGGTAAAAAACTCGGTTATACAGGGTGTTCCGTTTCGGAGTTATCAAACGTCAAAGTCGAAATTTCAGCGATTTCCGTTGAAATCGGATACAGGTCGCAAAAGGGAATTAAATCGATTTAAATTTTCAGGGGTTGTAGAAGACCGGGGTGTTCCGAACCCTATTGAAACTGGCGATATTCGGAAAATGGGAAGTAATTCTTTTGAATTTTTTTATGTCGAAAAATGCCGTTTGCAGACCCCTCTGTGGCACCAAATAACTCGGTCGCCGGAACCTCGGACAGAAAAACGTATCTGAACTTAAAACTAAAGAATCTCAAATACTTTCTTTTTGCAATACATTTACCTATACCTAAAAAGACTGGAAATTGGAAAAATTTGGGAAAAAGTGGAAATTACGATTTTTCATGCAAATTTTTGACGGTTGTCAATTTTTTTGGGAGTCAAAATGGATTCAAATCGAAATCCCATGTACCTTATCGGAAAGACCTCGCCGAACTACGTTATAAAAGTATTTTTTTGTTCCTTCATTCTTAATAGGAAAGGAGCAATCGATAATTAAATTTAGATTTTTTACGATTTTTTTTCATGACATCTCTACATTCGAATCACTCTGTATCTTTTCCTATCTAATTTCTTCTAACTTTTTCAACGCTATCCCTTGGGGATATAATCAGGCTTTAAAAGGATTCCCGAATGGGTGATCTAGGGCCGGATTTAGGGGGTAAAAATTCATTTTTTCTGTTTTTTTTTCCATCAATATTCATCTTTAAAAGGCATTATTATATATTATTTCTCCGATTTAACAGTTCTTTTTTGGTTTATTTTCATCACGTATCATCTGAGAACACTTCTAACTAATGAAAATTCCATACTTTTTCGTTAAAGTTATAAATAAATACCTTTTTTTGCATCGGTGCAGGGAAAATTTTAAAAAGTACATACAGGGTGACGCGGATCTAAATGAACATACTTCAACACAAGACAAAGAATACCTTGGGGGTTCTTAATCACCCATCTTTGATGGTTCAATTGTCGATAGTTAATAAGATACAGGGTGTTTTATGAACTTCAGCAATTTTTTGTTCTTGTCATATTTTTTAATGCACTCCGTATAAAATTTTCATATTGGGTCAACATCTGTAACCTATCTGTCGCTTAAAATTGCAGTATCAGAAAATTTTAAATTCCAGGCCCGTATTAAAAAAAGTTGACATTTTCAATTTTTACATTTTTAACACCCTGTATATAAATTTTTTCAAAATATTATTTTTTTATTGGAAAGAGCATAAAGAATTGACCCTAACGGCATAATTTTCAAAGTTCCCGCACCCATCACTTGATTAGAATAAATGGTTGTTTTGTAAAAAATTTCAAAATGGTGCATATTTGGAAATTAGAAATTAAGAAAATAACAATAAAAAAGCAAAAACTGCTTCCGAAGTAAAAAAATAAATGTACTAAACGTTTAATAGTTTTAACGAGACTAAATTTTAGGGAACAACACAACAACAAATAACAAAGTAATAATAATAATAACAAAACTGCAAGATAATGATTGCTTTTTAGACATCGACAAAAAATCGTAAATTACAGTCAGAAATTTCAAACTTTGTGAAGTAGGCTTTGCCTCATTTAAAAACAAACCAAAGACTATCGAGTTACTGTTCCATAGCAACAATTCAAGTCACTATCAGATATGTGACAGTTGTCTGACCTTTGTTAGTATTCGGTTAACAATTATTGCAATTTTCTGTTGAAGATGCCTTACCAATTTTGAAATGCCGAATATGCCGACATTATTTTTGTATACGGTTTTTGTAACGGTAATGGAAGAGCTGCTGTTCGGGAATATCGTAGACGATTTCCGGGTAGAAGATGTCCATATCACAAAACATTTGCAAATGTATTTTTATTTGCTGGAGAACATGGACATTTTCCCACCGACAATAATATTGATCAACCAATACGACATCCAGTTCAGGAGGAAGAAGATATCTTAAATCTTGTTGAAGATAATCCCAAAACATCTACTCGAAAAATTGCGACACGTCTAGGAATCCCGCAAAAAAGAGTTAATGTAACACTGCAAAAGGAAGGCTTGCATCCGTTTCATGTTCAAGAAGTTCAAAGATTGGAACCTGGCGATTATGCAAACCGGTTACTCTTTTGCCAGTGGCTCAGTAGACACCAAAGGAGTCTTTATCGAATCCTCTGGACCGATGAAGCACAATTTACCAGAGATGGTGTAAATAATTCAAGGAATTCCCATGTATGGTCGTTAGAAAATCCACATGCCATCAGACAATCGCATTCGCAGCACAAATTTTCCATAAACGTTTGGGCAGGTATAATAAATAATAAATTAATTGGGCCGCACTTTTTTGCTGAAAGATTAGATGGAAATCAATATTTAAATTTTTTACAAAACATTTTGCCAGGACTTATGCAGAATGAAAATGCTAACGTGAGAGGGCTCTTTTTTCAACATGATGGGGCCCCACCACATTTTGCAAGGGTTGTATCTGAATTTTTAAATATTACGTTTCCTAACAGATCGATAGGCCGTGGAGGGCCCCATTTATGGCCAGCCAGGTCGCCGGACTTTAATCCTATGGACTTTTTTTTCTGGGGGAATATGAAAAATTTGGTTTATTCAGAAGAAATCAACACGCGGGAGCAGCTTTTGCAACGAATTATTAATGCTTTTCAGGAAATAAAAAATAACCCAGACGCAATTAGAAAAGCAGTGTCAAATTTAAACATCAGAAGACGAAGATGTGAACAAGCCAATGGAGGGCATTTTGAACAGCTTCTTAAATAACAGTGTTCTGCTAAAGTGCTCTTAAAATTAATTCTTGCTAAAACTTTTTCTATGTATTAGATTTTAAGCAGTCGATTTTAACTTGCAGTTTTGTTATTATTATTATTACTTTGTTATTTGTTGTTGTGTTGTTCCCTAAAATTTAGTCTGGTTAAAACTATTAAACGTTTAGTACATTTATTTTTTTACTTCGAAAGCAGTTTTTGCTTTTTTATTGTTATTTTCTTAATTTCTAATTTCCAAATATGCACCATTTTGAAATTTTTTACAAAACAACCATTTATTCTAATCAAGTGATGGGTGCGGGAACTTTGAAAATTATGCCGTTAGGGTCAATTCTTTATGCTCTTTCCAATAAAAAAATAATATTTTGAAAAAATTGATATACAGGGTGTTAAAAATGTAAAAATTGAAAATGTCAACTTTTTTTAATACGGGCCTGGAATTTAAAATTTTCTGATACTGCAATTTTAAGCGACAGATAGGTTACAGATGTTGACCCAATATGAAAATTTTGTCTTGTGTTGAAGTATGTTCATTTAGATCCGCGTCACCCTGTATATTAAAAGCCGTGCCTTGAAAACAAACAAATGAAACTGACCCTCTTTACATTGAAATTAAAATATGACCTGTCAAAATGTCATGAAAATAACAGTTTTTGTAGCGATATTGGAAGCGTCCTGGACCGATTTCGGCTTGAAATATACATGGCAAAGGTAAAACGGACTTTATATTTTTATTTACAATACATTTCATTGGACGATTTAAGCATTAAATACGAATTTTTAAAATTTTTCTCAGACCATGCAAATGCATGTCAAAATCAGTTTCATACGGAGAAATGTATTAAAATATGAAGGGTCGAAATGTCGCAAAAATGTCAGTTTTCCTTGCGAGATTTTAGGGTTTCTGAACCGTTTTCGACTTGAAAAATACCGGGCAATGCCTCTATAGACCTTCCCGTGTGGATTTCGGAACATATAATTTGAAGAATTAGTCATTAAATACCAATTTTAACAATTTTTCGATGACGCGGCGAAGCATCATAGAAAGGCTATTCCATGAGGTAGTATACGGGGTAAATCACAATGACGGGTCTGATTTAAATTTTGCTTAGATTTGTTATTAATTGAGAACGGATTATTCGATTGAAAAGAGTGATGTGGCAATCGAAAGGGGAGGAAGTAAGCTATTTTATTTGAAAATAATTTGGACATTTCGTTGGCATGACGACGAAAAATTTGCTATTTCCGATATTTATTGAGTTAGAGAGCTGAAATTTGATATATGGGAAGAATTCGGTCAATCATTCAAAATTATATGTGTAAATTTTGATTCGCATGGTTTCTATAGCTACGATTAAGGGTAAACTTGAGAATTGCTAACTCACGTAAGGCTGATCTGATCTGATCTGATTGAAACGAGTGAGGTGGCAATCGAAAGGGAACGAAGTAAGCTACTTTTTTATGTGAAAATAATTTTGACATTTCGTTGCCATGGCGACGAACAGTTTGCTATTTCCATTATTTATTGAGTTTTAGAGTTGAAATTTGATATCTGGGTAGAATTCGGTCAATCATTCAAAAATATTTTTATAAATTTTGATTCCGATGATTACCATAGCAACGATTGAGCAGAAAGTTGATCATTTTTAACTCGCGAACGGCTTATCTGATTGAAACCAGTAAAGTGACGTTCGAAATGTTAGAAAGTACACTACTTTTTTATGTGAAATTAATTTTGACATTTCGTTGCCGGGACGATGAACAATTTGCTATTTTCGTTATTTATTGAGTTGGAAAGTTGAAAACTGATATCTCGGAAGAATTCGGTCACTCATTCAAAAATATATCTGGAAAAATCGATTCCCATGGTTGGCATAGCAACGATTAAGGATAAAGTTGACAATTTATAACTCGCGGACGCCTTCTGCGATTGGAACGAGTGAGGTGGCTATCGAAAGGGATGGAAGTAAACTACTTTTTTATTTGAAAATAATTTCAATTTTTGGTAGTCATGACGACGATCAATTTGATTTCTCCGTTATTTATTGAGTTGCAGAGTAGACATTTCGCATCTAAGTAGAATTCGGTCAATCATTGAAAAATATTTTTGCAATTTTCAATTTTAATGATTGCCATAGCAACGATTAGGGGTAAAGTTAACAACTTACAACTCGCGAACGGCTTCTTAGATTGGAAGAAGCGACGGTCATAATATGTATGCATAATTTTTTTCCATAGAGACATCAGTGGCGTGCCCGAAGGGCTCGCCACCAATCTTCATCCAGCTCGACCATTTCAGGAAGATGATGTTATCTAATGTATGGTTCAAAGCCGATCGAACGATGACAAGTTTAATTTAGTAGGGTTTCAGCGAAATCGTACATATTGTATTTATATGTAATATGTGTTTGTATGTATATAGCGATACGGTTACGAAGGGCGGTCTATTCTGCATCATCAGTCCGTAGGAGTGTGATATCTTCCTTAATACATGCTCTAGAAACACGAAACTTTCAGGGCATGACAATGATGATATTATCGACATTATGGAGCCCCCTTTCAGTGCACGACAATGATGATATTACCGACCTTATAGAGCCCCCTCGGGGGGCGATTAGGCGGTCTATCCGTACTAGTTATAGACCGCGAAAGCGGTCTATATACCGAGCCGTTGGTCAGAAAAATGTGTGTGTGTGTGTGAAAGTTGTCCGTTTTGACATTTTCACCTTTTCAATTTTTTTTCTCGAAAACGGTTGGAGGTGGGGCAACCAAATTTTCTGGGTTAATAGAGGGATAGTGCATCTAGCTTCGATAAAAAATTCAGTTATACAGGGTGTTCCGTTTCGGAGATATAAAACGTCAAAGTCGAAATTTCAGCGATTTCCGTTGAAATCGGATACAGGTCGCAAAAGTGAATTAAATCGATTTAAATTTTTGAAGGTTGTGGAGGACCGGGAGCTTCAGAACCCTATTGAAACTGGCGGTATTCGGAAATTGGGAAGAAATTTTTTTGAATTTTTTTATGTCGAAAAATGCTGTTTGTAGACCCCACTTTGGCACTGAATAAGTCGAAGCCGGAGCCTCGGACAGAAAAACGTATTTGAACATAAAACTAAAGAATCTCAAATACTTTCTTTTTGCAATACATTTACCTATACCTAAAACGACTGGAAATTGGAAAAATTTGGGAAAAAGTGGAAATTACGAATTTTCATGCAAATCTTTCACGGTTTTGAACTCTTTGGGGGGTCAAAACGGATCCAAATCGAAATCCCATGTGCCTTATCGGAAAGAGCTCGCCGAAATACGTTGCAAACGTATTTTTTGGTTCCTTCATTCTTAATAGGAAAGGAGCAATCGATAATTAAATTTAGATTTTTTACGATTTTTTTTCATGACATCTCTACATTTGAATCACTCTGTATCTTTTCCTATCTAATTTCTTCCAACTTTTTCAACGCTATCCCTTGGGGATATAATCAGGCTTTAAAATGAATCCCGAATGGGTGATCCAGGGCCTGATTTAGGGGGTAAAAACTCATTTTTTCTGTTTTTTTCCATCAAAATTCATCTTTAAATGGCATTATTATGTATTATTTCTCTTATTTAACAGCTCTTTTTTGGTTTATTTTCTTCCTACATCATCCGAGAACACTCCACACTAATTAAAATTACATATTTTTTCGTTAAAGTTATAAATAAATACCTCTTTTTGCATCGGTGCAGGAAAAATTTTAAAAAGTGCATATATTAAAAGCCGTGCCTTGACAAAACAAATGAAACTGACCCTCTTTACATCGAAATTAAAATATGACCTGTCAAAATGTCATGAAAATAACAGTTTTTGTAGCGCTATTGGAAGCTTCCTGGACCGATTTCGGCTTGAAATATACATGGCAAAGGTAAAACGGACTTTATATTTTTATTTACAATACATTTCATTGGACGATTTAAGCATTAAATACGAATTTTTTTAATTTTTCTCAGACCATGCAAATGCATGTCAAAACCAGTTTTATACGGAAAAACGTATTAAAATAAGTGTCTAAATGTCGCAAAAATGCCAGTTTTTCTTGGGAGATTGGAAACAGTCTGGACCAACTTCGGCTTGAAATTGTCCGGGCAAGGGAATTAGGGACCTTATACTTTCAGTAGAAAGACATTTCATTTCATAATATACCGATTAAATACCATTTTAATCGATTTTCCTATGACGCTACAAAGCATCAGTGAAGATTCTAATATGGAGCTCAGTGGCTTCGAAAAAATCCAGAAATATGCATTTTTATTTTCTAACCATGAGCGTGTATACCTTTGGGACAACATATTAATTATTATTGAATCATTTTAATTTAATTTTAGGGAAATGACTTGATTCGGATCGTTTTAAAGTGTACATATGTCTACAGGGTGTCCGAAAAGTATTTGTATGCGCAAATATCTTTGTCATTAGCAAGAAGAGAAGAATAATTGAGCCTTATTTCAAGGAAATCGTAAATTTTTTATTCCTTTGTGTGGTTGTTTATGTTTGTATGTATACAGAATATCCAAAAAGTCTTTGTATGCGCAAATATCTTTGTCATTAGAACGAAGAAAAACTTAAATGAGTCTTATTTCAAGGAAAACGTAAATTTTTTATTCCTTTGTGTGGCTGTTTATATGTTGGTATATATACAGAATGTCCTAAATGTCTTTGTATGCGCAAACATCTTTGCAATTAGTACGAATATAAACGTAATTGAGCCGGTTTTCAATAGCAAAAATATAAAAATATAAAATATTTAAATTACTGTGTCGTGTTTGTATGTATGTACAGGGTCTTTCAACGAGGACTGAACAGGGGCTCATTTTTGAGCTTCCTCGTATTTAAAGAAAAATCTAAAATAGCCAATCTATGTACTTTTTCCTGCAGAATTCAAAAATGAAACCAAAAATTTATTTGAACCAGAAACAAAAAGTTACGCTATGGATAAGGTGTTTTTTAAACGGAACATAGCTTTTTTATACGATTTTCGGAACGAGTGATTTTTTTATGTCCGTTCTGATTAAAATATTTAATATTTTGACAGCTATTTTTATTAAATTTTAATGTTTTATCCAGTATAATTTAACTTCAACCTGTTTGAAACATACGCTAGGTAATAAAGGTAAAATCACCTTGAAATCCTTCAAAGTCAAAAAATTTGACAAATTTACTATAATATTGCCGAAATGAAATATTCATTAGATGAGAGATTGCTTCTCTTGCATTTTCTTGGCATTTATAGAACAAGATAACAATCTGCAATCTCTCATCTAATGAATATTTCTTTTCGGCAATATTATAGTAAATTTGTCAAATTTTTTGACTTTGGAGGATTTCAAGGTGATTTTACCTTTATTACCTAGTGTATGTTTCAAACAGGTTGAAGTTAAATTATACTGGATAAAACATTAAAATTTAATAAAAATAGCTGTCACAATATTAAATATTTTAATCAGAACGGACATAAAAAAAATCACTCGGTCCGAAAATCGTATAAAAAAGCTATGTTCCATTTAAAAAACACCTTATCCATAGCGTAACTCTTTTGTTTCTGGTTCAAATAAATTTTTGGTTTCATTTTTGAATTCTGCAGGAAAAAGTACATCGATTGGCTATTTTAGAATTTTCTTTAAATACAAGGAAGCTCAAAAATGAGCCCCTATTCCGTCCTCGTTGGAAGACCCTGTACAGTACAGGATGTCCGAAAAGTCTTTGTATGGACAAATTCCTTTGCTATTTGTACAACTATAAACTTAATTGTCGGATTTAAAGCAAATCGTATATATTTGCATTTCTATGTGTACGGATATATATGTCTGTATACAGGCTGTCCAATAAGTGTTGGTTTGAGCAAATACTCCTAGTAGTACCTGGATAAGTGTAATTAAACCGGATTTCATGCAAATCGGTTATATTTGTTTTTATGTGTTGTATATACGTATATAGGGTGTCCGAAAAGTCTTGGTATGGGCAAATGCTTCTCCTACAACCGAGATAAACCTAATTAATTCGGATTTTAAGTAAATCGACTATATTCCTATTTAAACGTGTGGGTGTTAGTTTGAATGCATACAGGGTGTCCAAAAAGTCTTTTATGAGCAAATACTCCTATTATTATTTAGATAAACTTTATTAGGTCGAATTTCAAACAAATCGAAAATATTTGTATTAATATGTGTTTATGTTTGTATGTATGTATACAGGGTATCCGAAAAGTCTTGGTATGGGCAAATACTTCTACTAGTACCGAGATAAACCTACTTAATTCAGATTTTAAGTAAATCGACTATATTCCTATTTAAACGTTTGGGTGTTAGTTTGAATGTATACAGGGTGTCCGAAAAGTCTTGGTATGGGCAAATACTCCTATTATTACTTAGATGAACTTTATTAAGTCGGATTTCACGCAAATCGAATACATTTGTATTAATATGTGTTTATATTTGTATGTATGTATACAGGGTGTCCGAAAAGTTTTTTGTTGGCAACAATAGTTTTTACGTGTGGTGTTTGTATGTGTGTAGCGACACTGTTACGAAGGGCGGTCTATTCTGCATCATCAGTCCGAAGGAGTGTGATATCTTCCTTAATACATGCTCTAGCAACACGAAATTTTCAGGGCGTGACAATGATGATATTACCGACCTTATAGAGCCCCCTCGGTTGCAATTAGGCGGTCTATCCGTACTAGTTAGAGACCGCCCGTTCCGGGACGGTCTCTATACCCCCTGCTTGGTCAGAAAAATGTGTGTATGTATGGCCGTATGTATGGCCGTATGTTGTCGTCCGTTTCGACATTTTCACTTTTCAATTTTTTTTCTCGAAAACGGTTAGAGGGGGGGCAACCAAATTTTCTGGGTTAATAGAGGGATAGTGCGGCTAGCTTCGGTAAAAAATTCAGTTATACAGGGTGTTCCGTTTCGGAGATATGAAACGTCAAATTCGAAATTTCAGCGATTTCCGTTGAAATCGGGTACAGGTCGCAAAAGTGAATTAAATCGATTTAAATTTTCAGAGGTTGTAGAAGACCGGGGTGTTCCGAACCCTATTGAAATTGGCAGTATTCGGAAAATGGGAAGTAATTTTTTTGAATTTTTTTATGTCGAAAAATGCTGTTTGTAGACCCCATTTTGGCACCGAATAAGTCGAAGCCGGAGCCTCGGACAGAAAAACGTATTTGAACTTAAAACTAAAGAATCTCAAATACTTTCTTTTTGCAATACATTTACCTATACCTAAAACGACTGGAAATTGGAAAAATTTGGGAAAAAGTGGAAATTACGATTTTTCATGCAAATTTTTGACGGTTGTCAATTTTTTTGGGTGTCAAAATGGATTCAAATCGAAATCCCATGTACCTTATCGGAAAGACCTCGCCGTACTCCGTTATAAACGTATTTTTTAGTTCCTTTATTCCTAATAGGAAAGAAGCAATTGATAATTAAATTTCGGTTTTTGACCATTTTTTTCATGACATCTCTACATTCGAATCACACTGTATCTTTTCCTATCTAATTTCTTCCAACTTTTTCAACGCTATCCCTTGGGGATATAATCAGGCTTTAAAATGATTCCCGAATGGGTGATCCTGGACCGTATTTAGGGGGTAAAAACACATTTTTTTCTGTTTTTTTCCATCAAAATTCATCTTTAAAAGGCATTATTATATATTATTTCTCTTATTTAACGATTCTTTTTTGGTTTATTTTCATCCCTTATCATCTCAGAACACTTCTAACTAATTAAAATTCCATATTTTTTCGTTAAAGTTATAAATAAATACCCTTTTTCGCATCGCTGCAGGAAAAATTTTAAAAAGTGCATATAGTAAAAGCCGTGCCTTGACAAAACAAATGAAACTGACCCTCTTTACATCGAAATTAAAATATGACCTGTCAAAATGTCATGAAAATAACAGTTTTTGTAGCGATATTGCAAGCTTCCTGGACCGATTTCGGCTTCAAATATACATGGCAAAGCTAAAACGGACTTTATATTTTTATTTACAATACATTTCATTGGACGATTTAAGCATTAAATACGAATTTTTTAAATTTTTCTCAGACCATGCAAATGCATGTCAAAATCACTTTTATACGGAAAAACGTATTAAAATATGTGTCTAAATGTCGCAAAAATGCCAGTTTTTCTTGGGAGATTGGAAACAGTCTGGACCAACTTCGGCTTGAAATTTATCGGGCAAGGGAATTAGGGACCTTATACTTTCAGTAGAAAGACATTTCATTGGATAAATTTGGCTTTAAATACAAATTTTATCGATTTTCCGATGACGCTACAAGACATCATTGAAGATTCTAATATTGCGCTCAGTGGCATCCAAATATTTGTTATAAAGTTATAATATATAAAATAATTCCTAAGCATGAGCGGGTATACCTTTGAGGCAATATATTAATTATTATTAAATCATTTTAATTTAATTTTAGGGAAATGAATTGATTCGGATCGTTTTAAAGTAACCAGAACAATTCGAAAATACATTTTATATCTTCCAGCATGTGCGTGATTGTATATATGTCTACAGGGTGTCCGAAAAGTACAAAAGTTTGTATGGGCAAATTCCTTTGCTATTTGTACAAATATAAACTTAATTGTCGGATTTAAAGCAAATCGTATATATTTCCATTTCCATGTGTACGGATTTACATATGTATGTCTGTATACAGGATGTCCAAAAAGTCTTGGTTGGAGCAAATACTCCTAGTAGCACCAGGATAAATATAATTAAACCGAATTTCAGGCAAATCGATTATATTTGTTTTTATTTGTGTTGTATATACGTATACAGGGTGTCCAAAAAGTCTTAGTATGGGCAAATATTTCTACTAGTAGGTACCAAGATAAATTTAATTAGGTGGGATTTTACGTAAATCGACTATATTCCTATTTAAACCTGTGGGTCTTAGTGTGAATGTATACAGGGCGTCCAAAAATCTTGGTATGGCCAAATACTCCTATTAGTACTTAGAAAAACTTTATTAGGTCGGATTTCACGCAAATCGAATATATTTGTATTAATATGTGTTTATGTTTGTATGTATGTATACAGGGTGTCCGAAAAGACTTGGTATGGGCAAATACTTCTACTAGTACCGAGATAAACCTACTTAATTCGGATTTTAAGTATATCAACTATATTCCTATTTAAACGTGTGGGTGTTAGTTTGAATGTATACAGGGTGTCCAAAAAGTCTTGGTATGGGCAAATACTCCTATTATTACTTAGATAAACTTTATTAGGTCGGATTTCACGCAAATCGAATATATTTGTATTAATATGTGTTTATCTTTGTATGTATGTCTACAGGGTGTCCGAAAAGTCTTGGTATGGGCAAATACTTCTAGTAGTACCGAGATAAACCTACTTAATTCGGATTTTAAGTAAATCGACTATTTTTCTATTTAAACGTGTGGGTGTTAGTTTGAATGTATACAGGGTGTCCGAAAAGTCTTGGTATGGGCAAATACTCCTATTATTACTTAGATAAACTTTATTAGGTCGGATTTGACGCAAATCGAATATTATATTTGTATTAATATGTGTTTATGTTTGTATGTATGTATACAGGGTGTCCGAAAAGACTTGGTATGGGCAAATACTTCTACTAGTACCGAGATAAACCTACTTAATTCGGATTTTACGTAAATCGACTATATTCCTATTTAAACGTGTGGGTGTTAGTTTGAATGTATACAGGGTGTCCAAAAATTCTTGGTATTGACAAATACTCCTATTATTATATAGATAAACTTTATTAGGTCGGATTTCACGCAAATCGAATATATTTGTATTAATATGTGTTTATCTTTGTATGTATGTATACAGGGTGTCCGAAAAGTCTTGGTATGGGCAAATACTTCTAGTAGTGCCGAGATAAACCTACTTAATTCAGATTTTAAGTAAATCGACTATATTCCTATTTAAACGTGTGGGTGTTAGTTTGAATGTATACAGGGTGTCCGAAAAGTCTTGGTATGGGCAAATTCTCCTATTTTTACTTAGATAAACTTTATTACGTCGGATTTCACACAAATCGAATACATTTGTATTAATATGTGTTTATGTTTGTATGTATGTATACAGGGTGTCCGAAAAGTTTTTTTTTGCCAAAAATAGTTTCTACGTATGGTGTTTGTATGTGTGTAGCGACACGGTTACGAAGGGCGGTCTATTCTGCATCATCAGTCCGAAGGAGTGTTATATCTTCCTTAATACATGCTGTAGAAACACGAAACTTTCAGGGCATCACAATGATGATATTACCGACATTATGGAGCCCCATTTCAGTGCACGATAATGATGATATTACCGACATTATAGAGCCCCCTCGGAGGGGGCGATAGGGCGGTCTACCCGTACTAGTTTGTACGGGTATAGACTAGTACTAGTTATAGACCGCCTCTCAGGCCGGTCTATATACCTAGCTGTGAGTGCTTATGTTCGTTGGTTGCCGTAGAATCCGGTATTTTCGCATTCTCAATTTTTTTTCTCGAAAACGGTTAGAGGGGGAGCAATCGAATTTTCTGGGTTAATAGAGGGATAGTGCGTCTAGCTTCGGTAGAAAAGTCAGCTATACAGGGTGTCGCGTTTCGGAGATATAAAACGTCAAAGTCGAAATTTCCGCGAATTCGTATGATACACGATACAGGTCGCAAAACTTAATTAAATCGATTTAAATTTTCGGAGGTTGTGGAGGACCGGGATGTTCCGAACCCTATTGAAACTGGCGGTATTCGGAAAATGGGAAGTAATTTTTTTGAATTTTTTTAAGTCGAAAAGAGCAGTTTGCAGGCCCCTATTTGGCACCAAATAACTCGATCGCCGGAACGTCGGACAGAAAAACGGATTTGAACATAAAACTAAAGAATCTCAAATACTTTCTTTTTGCAACACCTTTACCTATACCTAAAACGACTGGAAATTTTAGAAATTTGGGAAAAACTGGAAATTACGAATTTTCATGCAAATTTTTGACGGTTTTGAATTTTTTGGGGGGTCAAAATGGATTCAAATCGAAATCCCATGTACCCTAACGGAAAGACCTCGCCGAACTACGTTATAAGCGTATTTTTTGGTTCCTTCATTCTTAATAGGAAAGGAGCAATCGATAATTAAATTTCGTTTTTTAAACATTTTTTTTCATGACATCTCTACATTCGAATCACTCTGTACCTTTTCCTATCTAATTTCTTCAAACTTTTTCAACGCTATCCCTTGGGGATATAATCAGGCTTTAAAATGAACCCAGCATGGATGATCTAGGACCGGATTTAGGGGGTAAAAGCTCATTTTTTCTGTTTTTTTCCATCAAAATTCATCTTTAAATGGCATTATTATGTATTATTTCTCTTATTTAACAGCTCTTTTTTGGTTTATTTTCTTCCTACATCATCTGAGAGTACTCCACACTAATTAAAATTACATATTTTTGAGTTAAAGTTATAAATAAAAACCTCTTTTAGCATCGGTGCAGGAAAAATTTTAAAAAATGCATATATTAATAGTCTGCCTTGGAAAATCAGTTGAAGCAGCCTATCTTTACGTCGAAATTAAAAAATATGACCTGTCAGAATTATGCAAAAATGTCAATATTTTTAGTGATTTTGGAAATATCCCGGGCCCATTTCGGCTTGGAATATACATGGAAAAGACAGAATGGACTTTATATTTGTAATTACGGTGCATTTCATTGGACGATTTAAGCACTAAATACCAATTTTTTTTATCTTTCTGAGACCCTGCAAATGGATTTAAAAATCAGTTTATACGGAGAAATGTATTATAATATGAAGGGTCTAAATGTCGCCAAAATGCCAGTTTTTCTTGCGAGAATTTTAGGGTTTCTGGACTGTTTTGGGCTTGAAAAATACAGGGCAAAGCCTCTATAGACCTTCCCGTGTGGATTACGGAACATATAACTTGAAGAATTGGGCATTCAGAACCATTTTATAGGTGACGCTGCAAGGCATCATAGAATGGTTTTATCCCATTAGGTAGTATATGGGTTAAATCACAATGACGGGTCTAATTAAAAATTTGCTTAGGTTTGTTATTATTTGAGAACGGCTTATTCGATTAAATCGAGTGAGGTGCCAATCGAAAGGGAAGGAAGTAAGCAATTTTCTTATTTCAAAATAATTTCGACATTTCGTTGGCATGACGACGAACAACTAGCTATTTTCGTTAATTTTTGAGTTGGACAGTTGAAAGTTGATATATGGGAAGAATTCGGTCAATTATTCAAAATTCTATATGTAAAATTGTGATTCGCATGGTTTCTATAGCAACGATTAAGGATAAGGTTGCCAATTTCTAACTCACGCACGGCTGATCTGATTGAAACGAGTGAGGTGGCAATCGATTGGCAAGGAAGTAAGCTACTTTTTTATGTGAAAATAATTTTGACATTTCGTTGCCGTGACGACGAACAATTTGCTATTCCCGGTATTTATTGTGTTGGAGATTGTAAATTTGATATATGGGAAGAATTCGGTCAATCATTTAAAATTATATGTGTAAGTTTTGATTCGCGTGGTTTCTATAGCAACAATTAATAATAAAGTTGACAATTTCTAACTCACGCACGGCTTATCTGATTGAAACGAGTGAGGTGGCAATCGAAAGGGAAGGGAGTAAGCTACTTTGTTATGTGAAAATAATTTTGATTTTCCGTTGCCGTGACGACGAATAATTTGCTATTTCCGTAATGTATTGAGTTGGATAGTTGAAATTTGATGTCTGGGAAGAATTCGGGAACTCATTCAAAAATATATCTGTAAAAATCGATTCCCATGGTTGGCATAGCAACGATTAAGGATAAAGTTAACAATTTCTAACTCACGCACGGCTTATCTGATTGAAACGACTGAAGTGGCAATCGAAAGGGAAGGAAGTTAGCTACTTTTTTATGTGAAAATAATTTTGATTTTCCGTTGCCGTGACGACGAATAATTTGCGATTTCCGTAATGTATTGAGTTGGATAGTTGAAATTTGATGTCTGGGAAGAATTCGGGCACTCGTTCAAAAATATATCTATAAAAATCGATTCCCATGGTTGGCATAGCAACGATTAAGGATAAAGTTGACAATTTTTAACTCACGCACGGCTTGTCTGATTGAAACGACTGAAGTGGCAATCGAAAGGGAAGGAAGTAAGCTACTTTTTTATGTGAAAATAATTTTGATTTTCCGTTGCCGTGACGACGAATAATTTGCTATTTCCGTAAAGGATTGAGTTGGGTGGTTGAAATTTGTTATCTGGAAAGAATTCGGTCAATCATTCAAAAATATATCTGTAAAAATCGATTCCCATGGTTTCTATAGCAACGATTAAGGATAAAGTTGACAATTTCTAACTCACGCACGGCTTATCTGATTGAAACGACTGAAGTGGCAATCGAAAGGGAAGGAAGTAAGCTACTTTTTTATGTGAAAATAATTTTGATTTTCCGCTGCCGTGACGACGAATAATTGGCTATTTCCGTAATGTATTGAGTTGGATAGTTGAAATTTGATATCTGGGAATAATTCGGGCACTCATTCAAAAATATATCTGTAAAAATCGATTCCCATGGTTTCAATAGCAACGATTAAGGATAAAGTTGACAATTTCTAACTCACGCACGGCTTATCTGATTGAACGACTGAAGTGGCAATCGAAAGGGAAGGCAGTAAGCTACTTTTTTATGTGAAAATAATTTTGATTTTCCGCTGCTGTGACGACGAATAATTTGCTATTTCCGTAATGTATTGATTTGGATAGTTGTGTACTATGTGTCGTGTTTGTTGTGTTTGTATGTATGTATAGTACAGGGTGTCCGAAAAGTCTTTGTATGGACAAATACCTTTGCTATTTGTACAAATATAAACTTAATTGTCGGATTTAAAGCAAATCGTATACATTTGCATTTCTATGTGTACGGAGGTATATGTCTGTATACAAGCTGTCCAAAAAGTCATTGTAGGAGCAAATACTCCTAGTAGTAACAGGATAAATGTAATTAAACCGGATTTCATGCAAAATCGATTATGTTTCTTTTTATATGTGTTGTATATACCTATAAAGGGGGTTCGAAAAGTCTTGGTATGGGCAAATACTTCTAATAGTACCGAAATAAACCTAATCAATTCGGATTTTAAGTAAATCGACTATATTCCTATTTAAACGTGTGGGTGTTAGTTTGAATGTATACAGGGTGTCCGAAAAGTCTTGGTACGGGATTCCTATTATTACTTCGATAAATTTTATTAGGTCGGATTTCACGCAAATTGAATACATTTGTATTAATATGTCTTTATGTTTGTATGTATGTATACAGGGTGTCCGAAAAGTTTTTCGTTGGCAAAAATAGTTTCTACGTGTAGGCGTTTTTATGTTTTTTAGCGATACGGTTACGAAGGGCGGTCTATTCTCCATCATCAGTCCGAAGGAGTGTGATATCTTCCTTAATATATGGCCTAGCAACACGAAATTTTCAGGGCATGACAATGATATTACCGACCTTATAGAGCCCCCTCGGGGGGCGATTAGGCGGTCTATGCCCCTAGTTATTACATCTTCGATACAGCGGTCAGCTCTAAGCTTTTAAATGCACAGTTATATAGTTAGAGACCGCCTTTCAGGCCGGTCTCTATACCGCCTTGCCACTCAGGAAAATGTTCGTCGGTTGACAAATCGTGTTTTTCGGCAATCTCGATTTTTTTTCTCCGAGACGGTTGCAGGTGGAACGTTCAAATTTTCTGGGTTAATAGAGGGATAGTGCGTCTAGCTTCGATTCAAATTCAGCTATACAGGGTGTTCCGTTTCGGAGTTATAAAACGTCAAATTCGAAATTTCTGCGAATTCCTATGGGATCGATTACAGATCGCAAAACTTAATGAAATCGATTTAAATTTTCGGAGGTTGTCGAGGACCGGGAGCTTCAGAACCTTATTGAAACTGGCGGTATTCGGAAAATGGGAAGTAATTGTTTTGAATTTTTTTATGTCGAAAAATGCCGTTTGCAGACTCCTATTTGGCACCAAATAACTCGGTCGCCGGAACGTCGCAGAGAAAAACGTATTTGAACATAAAATTAAAGAATCTCAAATACTTTCTTTTTGCAATACATTTACCTATTCCTAAAACGACTGGAAATTGGAAAAATTTGGGAAAAACTTGAAATTACGAATTTTCATGCAAATCTTTGACGGTTTTGAATTTTTTGGGGGGTCAAAATGGATCCAAATCGAAATCCCATTAGCCTTGTCGCAAAGACCTCGCCGAACTACGTTATAAACGAATTTTTTGGTTCCTTCATTCTTAATAGGAAAGGAGCAATCGATAATTAAATTTAGATTTTTTACGATTTTTTTCATGACATCTCTACATTCGAAACACTCTGTATCTTTTCCTATCTAATTTCTTCCAACTTTTTCAACGCCATCCCTTGGGGATATAATCAGGCTTTAAAATAAAACCCAACCCGAACGGGTGATCCAGGACCCGATCTAGGAGGTAAAAACTCATTTTTTCTATTTGTTTCAACCAAAATTCATCTTTAAATGGCATTATTATATATTATTTCTGTTATTTAACAGTTCTTTTTTGGATTATTTCCTTCCCCCATCATCTGAGAATACTCCACACTAATTAAAATTACATATTTTTTCGTTAAAGTTATAAATAAAAAGCTCTTTTAGCATCGGTGCAGGAAAAATTTTAATAAATGCATATATTAATAGTCTGCCTTGGAAAATCAGTTGAAGCAGCCTATCTTTACGTCGAAATTAAAAAATATGACCTGTCAGAATTATGCAAAAATGCCAATATTTTTAGTGATTTTGGAGAGATCCTGGGCCCATTTGGGCTTGTAATATACATGGAAAAGACAGAATGGACTTTATATTTTTAATTATGGTGCATTTCATTGGACTATTTAAGCACTAAATACCAATTTTTTTATCTTTCTGAGACCCTGCAAATGGATTTAAAAATCAGTTTATACGGAGGATTGTATTATAATATGAAGGGTCTAAATGTCGCCAAAATGCCAGTTTTTCTTGCGAGAATTTTAGGGTTTCTGGCCGGTTTTGGGCTTGAAAGTACCGGGCAACGCCTCTATAGACCTTCCCGTGTGAATTCCGGAACATATAACTTGAAAAATTGGGCATTCAGTACCATTTTTAACAATATATAGGTGACGCTGCAAGGCATCATAGAATGGTTTTATCCCATTAGGTAGTATATGGGGTAAATCACAATGACGGGTCTGATTAAAAATTTGCTTAGGTTTGTTATTATTTGAGAACGGCTTATTCGATTAAATCGAGTGAGGTGGCAATCGAAAGGGAAGGAAGTAAGCAATTTCCTTATTTCAAAATAATTTCGACATTTCGTTGGCATGACGACGAACAACTAGCTATTTTCGTTAATTTTTGAGTTGGACAGTTGAAAGTTGATATATGGGAAGAATTCGGTCAATTATTCAAAATTCTATATGTAAAATTTTGATTCGCATGGTTTCTATAGCAACGATTAAGGATAAAGTTGCCAATTTCTAACTCACGCACGGCTGTTCTGATTGAAACGAATGAGGTGGCAATCGATTGGCAAGGAAGTAAGCTACTTTTTTATGTGAAAATAATTTTGACATTTCGTTGCCGTGACGACGAACAATTTGCTATTCCCGGTATTTATTGAGTTGGAGATTGGAAATTTGATATATGGGAAGAATTCGCTCAATCATTTAAAATTATATGTGTAAATTTTGATTCGCGTGGTTTCTATAGCAACAATTAATGATAAAGTTGACAATTTCTAACTCACGCACGGCTTATCTGATTGAAACGAGTGAGGTAGCGATCGAAAGGGAAGGGAGTAAGCTACTTTATTATGTGAAAATAATTTTATTTTCCGTTGCCGTGACGACGAATAATTTGCTATTTCCGTAATGTATTGAGTTGGATAGTTGAAATTTGATGTCTGGGAAGAATTCGGGCACTCATTCAAAAATATATCTGTAAAAATCTATTCCCATGGTTGGCATAGCAACGATTAAGGATAAAGTTAACAATTTCTAACTCACGCACGGCTTATCTGATTGAAACGACTGAAGTGGCAATCGAAAATGTGAAAATAATTTTGATTTTCCGTTGCCGTGACGACGAATAATTTGCGATTTCCGTAATGTATTGAGTTGGATAGTTGAAATTTGATGTCTGGGAATAATTCGGGCACTCATTCAAAAATATATCTGTAAAAATCTATTCCCATGGTTGGCATAGCAACGATTAAGGATAAAGTTGACAATTTTTAACTCACGCACGGCTTATCTGATTGAAACGACTGAAGTGGCAATCGAAAGGGAAGGAAGTAAGCTACTTTTTTATGTGAAAATAATTTTGATTTTCCGATGCTGTGACGACGAATAACTTGCTATTTCCGTAATGTATTATGTTTGTTTTTATATGTGTTGTATATACCTATAAAGGGTGTCCGAAAAGACTTGGTATGGGCAAATACTTCTACTAGTACCGAGATAAACCTACTTAATTCGGATTTTAAGTATATCGACTATATTCCTATTTAAACGTGTGGGTGTTAGTTTGAATGTATACAGGGTGTCCAAAAAGTCTTGGTATGGGCAAATACTCCTATTATTACTTAGATAAACTTTATTAGGTCGGATTTCACGCAAATCGAATATATTTGTATTAATATGTGTTTATCTTTGTATGTATGTATACAGGGTGTCCGAAAAGTCTTGGTATGGGCAAATACTTCTAGTAGAACCGAGATAAACCTACATAATTCGGATTTTAAGTAAATCGACTATATTCCTATTTAAACGCGTGGGTGTTAGTTTGAATGTATACAGGGTGTCCGAAAAGTATTGGTATGGGCAAATACTCCTATTATTACTTAAATAAACTTTATTAGGTCGGATTTGACGCAAATCGAATATTATATTTGTATTAATATGTGTTTATGTTTGAATGTATGTATACAGGAGTAGAGTGTTTGTGTGCACACCAGATCAATCCAAATCCAAAATCCAAATCCCCCCACTCTTCACCCCACCAAAATCCCCCCACTCTTCACCCACCAAAATCCCCCCACTCTTCACACTACCAAAATCCCCCCACTCTTCACCCCACCAAAATTCCCCCTGCAATCAAACCTCATAATTTCAAAAGTGAGAATTGTTTAATCATAGATTTCTTGTCAGAATATTCTTGTAGTTGTTGTTTTAATTTTTTCAGCTCTTCTAAAAAGTAGGATACTCGAAGTTCTAGATATTCACCCATAATGGTAGGAAAGAATAGTAGAGCATTGATTTTATATAGTTTAGCGCTTTAAAGTTGTCTAACATTTTTGGTTAATGGATTGTAGCTAAATACTTTGTCATGCATAATGAGACAATAGGCAGATATTTTGTCTTTAAGATCATCATGTAATTCAAACTCAACTCTCATAACAATAGGTCCGGATTCAATTGTTTCTTTCTGATGTGAACAATCGATATATACGATAGGAGCATAAGTATTAAATTCCTTTGGAGAAAAAATGGGTTCAGGTGTTATTCCATAGTAAGATTTTTGAAATTGTGAAAACATTTCATATAATGATGCAAATTTATTTTTAGCAAAGTCTAAAAATAGATCGTTGTAGGGATATCTCTCAGAGTTTAAAAATACTTTGATGTTTCGTAATTTAACGTTGGAAAATAGAGACATATCAGTTGTTGGTTTATCCCTTAAGTCTTTTTGAAAAGCAATTGCTACATGACGTGGGGTATTAACTTTCGTAGATGTTTTGACAGGCCAGTTTAGACGATTATTAATTATTTTAGATAATGCTAATTCTTGAGGAATAGCTACTGAAATGTGAGGTATATTCTAAGTTAGCTTAGTAAGGTCAATTTTTGGATTTTCATCTGCAGTATTAATTGTGGCATTTTTGTCTGAATTATCTCGTACTAAAATAAGTTCTTGTTTGGCATTTAAAATAATTTTTTTGTAGTCTTCAAAAAACCCCATTAAGAATTTAAGCGGAATGCAAACATTAAATAATCCTGTCGTTGCATCAACAACTTGTGAAGATTCCATAGGAAACCAACCTGCGTTTTTAAGTTTATTGCATTCATTTTTATTATACGACATGTATCCCTTTATTGTCGAAGTTAACCCAACATCTCTAACTGAATCTATTGTAACACCGTTTAGTTGATAACGCATTTCTTTAAAAAGGAATGCAATCCCATTGTTTATCAATTTTAATGTATTTGAGATAGTATTATTATCTTTTGTTAGTTTACCCTCTATGTAAAGAAAGCTTTCGGAAGGAAGAGTATACTTGTCTACTTCATGAACAGGTATTATAATTTCATCATTATTTCCCAATTTTGTAGGTAGGTATGGTTCATAACCATGAACTTCGGAATGCACAATTGAATTATCTATGAAAATACCTTCTGCTACCTTAAGGATATCCATAATACTAAAACCTTTAAACCTAGAGATTTCAAAAAGCTTATATTTTCAGGTGTTATCCCTTGTGTGTTTCTCTTTCTACTAATCTTTGGTTTACGGTGTTTAGTCTTCTTATAGCTTTTATTAATTTTTGTGGGTAAATTGAAGGTTTTTCTATTATAAAGGATAACCATTATACTTCTTTTACATGCAACCTTATTGTTACAGTTTCGTTTCGAAAATCAACAATATTTAAATCTTGGTCTATTACCTTTATTGTTATTTTATCTATTACTTTTACTGTAACAGGAAAATAAATAATATTTTGGGGACTTTCTATTATTTTAAATCCAGGGCTAACATTAGGGAAAAACTGATGAATAATGTGTACTGGCTTTCCGTTCAGATAGGAACCTTCTGCGATACTGGAGTCTATGCATAAAGAATTAACTTTTATAATCTCTGCTGGATTTTGCGATGTTCTTGGAACTCCATCACCAGATATTATCCCATTATTAAAACCCAAAAGTTTTCCTATTGTTCCATCTTTAAAAATAATATCTGTAGTAGACTTTATTGTTGATTTTAATGTGTTGTTATTTGCATAGAGGTGAAATGAAATATTTCTTTTTGGAATTCAGTCTGTAAATATTTATTAACATCGTCCATTTCATAAGTTCCCGTAGGAATTGTTAGGATCTAAGTAAATAGGTGGATGGAAATCTGCTTGAAGTATAGCTGAATTTGCGGAAAGAGCTATAGTAAACGACATGATGGTCGTAATAAGAATAAAATGGAAACACAGTTACGTATTATTATAAATAAACTGTAATGATAACTGTCCACAAGTTGAGGTATTCAAAGATTGATATTTATCATAGTTATATTTAATATTGTTGTTGCTACCATCGCTATAGAAATAAATTATAACTTCATTTGGTGGTCGTAAATTTCCAAAACTATCAAAGTAAATTATGTTATTATTATTTTTAACATACGCTGTCCAGTGAGTGCCTTCCCCCATATCGTCATCTAAATTTATAATACCGGTTTCATATTTTTTTATTTTTTTGGGTAACTTGTTTCTCATAAAGACACCTCTAAAATGTTGCAACTTTAATATTTTTGCATACTTTAATAAATCTATATTTGTCAAAGGTCGGCGAGGTAGCAAATTTAACAGTTTTTTGAATATAGTTTAAGATATAGACCACACCCTTGCTTATAAGGTTTTAAATAAAGCCCTTTCCCTATCGATATTTTTTCCATTTCTTTGTTGTGTCTTGTTTGTTCTTCTAACTTCTTCTGTGCATTTTTGGCAGAATTTACTGCTTGCGCAATGCCAGCAGCGCCTCCGCTTAGGGCTCCTAGAGCAGATAAACCAGCAAAAATAGGTATTAAAGGTAAAATTCCATCAGTTTTTGGAACTGGAATAATTCTTTGTTTAGGTTCTTTTATTTTTAATTTTTTAATGGATGATAAAGCTGTGCTGGCAGCATTTCTTATATTAGCAAACTTTTTTCCAACCAGCTCTTCACGTGCTTTTCTTACACCTTGGTTAAAGGATATTTGACCTCCTTTCTTGCGTTTATGACTTCTTTTTCTTATTCCCATACCGAGTTTTGTTTTTGCTTTCATGATTCCGGCCACAGCCAAGGATGACAGTTTTTCGCCTAGATTTGAATCAGAAGCTTTGAATCTATTAAATGCCTTTTTAGCTAATACTTTATCTGCCTCGTTTCTGTTTTTTAAATCGGAATATTCCGAATATGCTATATCGTGCTCTTTGCAAGCTTCGTCTAATAAATTAATTCCCTTATCACCTCGAGCAAGCCTTTTATTTAACTTTGTACCAGGCCCACAAAAGTTATAAGAAGGAATATGGAGCTCTACTGGTAATTTATTAATAAGAGTATTTAATAAACCACTACCTGTTCTCTGTCCTTCCACGCAGTGAATGACATTATTATGTCTAATCATTATACAGGGTGTTTCATAATTGAATGCTGATCCTTAAGGGTGATAATCCTGGGATGATTTTAAGAAAAATTCTTTATATGAACATAGGTCCGCAACAGCTTTATTTCTGAGATACAGGGTGTTGAAATTTAAGAAAAAAATCTGTTTTTCTTCAATATCTCTAAAACCGCTTTGTATTTTTGTTTTAAATTTTGGTAGGTGCAAAGTACGCTTAAAAATACATTTTCTTCAGGATAAAGGTTTTTTTAATTTTCATCAGAGGCGTCCCTGTTAACATGCCCTGCAATATTTTTAATCAAAAAAATGATACGCCACTGTTTTTTTTTTAAATAAATGTTATTTTTATAATTGCCTTCTATCTTCTCATAAAAATCGTCTCTTGACTTTTTTTTATCCGGCGTACGGTTTTCGAAATAAAGTTCATTCATTTGCTTGTCCCTATGTGATTTTTTCTTGTAGTCTCAATTTCGCAATTTGTGGTAACCAAAGCATCTAGGCTAGATTTTTATATTTTATAGTAACTAACTATTATTTAGTTCTAATAATAAGCACGCATAAAAATACATTTTTTATTTGTAAAAGCTTAACCATTTTGGACAAAATATACCAAAATTAAATTAACTGTTTGCGTTTATAAAACAACGAAATGTGTTGTTAGCATACTAGATGTTTCTAGCCTACAAAATAATCCCACTCTTTAACGGCTTTAATTACTAGAACTAAATAATAGTTACTATAAAATATAAAAATCTAGCCTAGATGCTTAGGTTACCACAAATTGTGAAATTGAGACTACTAGATAAAATCACATAGGGACAAGCAAATGAATGAACTTTATTTCGAAAACCGTACGCCGGATAAAAAAAAGTCAAGAGACCATTTTTATGAGAAGATAGAAGGCAATTATAAAAATAACATTTATTTAATAAAAAACAGTGGCGTATCATTTTTTTGTATTAAAAATATTGCAGGGCATGTTAACAGGGACGCCACTGATGAAAATTAAAAAAACCTTTATCCTGAAGAAAATGTATTTTTAAGCGTACTTTGCACCTACCAAAATTTAAAACAAAAATACAAAGCGGTTTTAGAGATATTGAAGAAAAACAGATTTTTCCTTAAATTTCAACACCCTGTATCTCAGAAATAAAGCTGTTGCGGACCTATGTTCATATAAAGAATTTTTCTTAAAATCATCCAAGGATTATCACCCTTAAGGATCAGCATTCAATTATGAAACACCCTGTATATAAATGATTTAAAAACGCAAATAACCTTACTTAAATAGCGATGTTCAAACAATGAAGATCAAAAAACAAGATTTTTCTTTACCGATAAAAAATTTTGATTTATGTCATGATAATTATCGAAAACATGGACAATTATTTGGTGGAAACTGTAAAAGATGTTTAATAGTAGGACCATCGGGTTGTGGGAAGACAAATGTTATGATTTCTCTTATAACACACCCTAATGGATTAAGATTTGAAAACATATATGTGTACTCAAAATCCTTATATCAATCAAAATATGAATATCTAAAAAGGCTTTTTGCTCCACTAAAGTTTATTGGTTATTTTGAATCATCGAACGCTGAGGATATTGTTTCACCCACTGAAAT
Organism: Philopedon plagiatum; assembly: GCA_963971165.1. NCBI lineage: Eukaryota > Metazoa > Arthropoda > Insecta > Coleoptera > Curculionidae > Philopedon > Philopedon plagiatum. The sequence continues at coordinate 49,177,056 of OZ020195.1, read as the reverse complement.
AAAACCAAATTCATTGATTGTATTTGATGATATAGTATGCACTGATCAAAGTCTTATGAGGGATTATTTTTGTTTCGGACGTCATAAAAATACAGATTGTTTTTATTTGTGTCAAACATATTCATCAATCCCTAAACAACTTATACGTGATAATGCCAACCTCTTGGTAATTTTTCAACAGGATGCTACAAACTTGAAACATATATATGATGATCATGTAAATGGTGACATGAGCTTTCAGGAGTTAAAAAACTTGTGTTCAATGTGTTGGAAACATAAATATGACTTTGTCGTTATTGACAAAGACTGCCAATTTAATGATGGTCGCTATAGAAAAGGATTTGATAATTTTATTTCCACTATATAACTCTCTGACAAAACGATAATTTTCTAGTATACAACCTACCTTTTGTAAAGATGGACGAAAAAACAGCGAAAGAGTTGGTAAAAACTAGACAAGCCGTTAGACAAAAGTATAAAGCTTTAAAATCAGATTTATCTGATAAAGAAATTCGTATGGAAAAGAATTTAAACCAATAACTCAACCTTTGCATGAGTTAATTCAGACAATTAAAACAGAACCGTTCATTAAAAAAGAAGCATATTCACCACAATTAGTTTCGACCCCAAAATTTCAATTTCCTACGCCAGGGGTCAATCAAAGGAAATCAAAAGCATATAGTAAATATCTTTCAACACACATGCCCTCACTTTTAGGAGATGAATAAGTATTTTTTGAAGATTCGCAACAGTTAGGAGAATCAAGCCCTGAAACAACAATTGAACCAACTATAGGTGAGTTGCGACAAGATGTTTTAGAATTAACAAGAATACCTGCTTATGAAGAATATTTGGAAGCATATCATTCACTTCTAAGACCTTTCGTGGATGGGCTAATAAAAGACACGGAAGGCAAATTTGATAACAAATATGGGTTTAGCCATGATGTTGATGCAGATAAATATAAGATTGCTAATTCTGTGGTGGATTTCATAGGAAAAGATTTTAAAGTTGAAGGAGTTAGGTATGAGGGAACACCTGGATTGTTTGAGCTTCTTTTTAAAAAAGAACCTGTTGGTTCTACATCAAATGATATGGAAAATTATATGGATGTTTTGAATAGGACAAATGCATATAGACGAAATTTTGATCCTAATAGTCAAATTCAAGGTTCGACCGACATTAAATACTTGACAATAGTTAAACCTTACTTATTACAAAAAGGTATATGAAAACGTGGAAGCACAACAGAGACAGGTTATCGTGCAATACTACCAAGCACTTCACGTTTGTTACCTCCACAAAGACCGCGTTCTACAAGAAATCTGTCTACAAAAAGTGGAAAGGGGGGAGCTATGTTAAATTTATCAAAAAAGAAATTAGATTACGTTTATTATGACGATCCAAACGAAATCATTGATAGATTGAAATTGTTGATGTCATCGCAAATGGCTGGACATACTGGTCATCAAAATGAAATAATATCGATTTTAGAAGAACTAAGAGAAGCAAAAATAATTAAATAAATACTAATTCTCACATGTTTATTCCTTATTCTACCGCTGGCAACAACCATGTCTATTGACAAGTTTGGTTCCCACATCTTTGGCAAGGATAATAAAGGACATAACATTATAAAAGTTGTTGACCTTAGTGCAGTTAAACTTTGGTATAATTTGGGTTACTCTCTATCCGATAGAGTTTACCATTTATTACAAGACAAACGAATTACATATGTTTTTCCTATGGAATCTGCTACCATAATTTCTGGAGAATACCCGAAAAAATATGTTTTCTTAAAAATTAATGGAAAAAAGATCACCGACCCTCTAGGTATTCGGTTAAAAAAAGGGGATGTTCTTTCTTTTCATCGTCCTGAAGGTAGTCATTTAGAAGATTTTTATGGTGAATTGTTAATAAAATGTCCTGTAGAAGTAACAAACTAAACATTTAACTATCATGTCTGCACAACCTAACATCAAGGAAGATCTAGTCAACGAGTTACATAAACCTGCTAGAAAAAATTTTAGACGACGACGGGTTATTATTAAAAATTTAAACGATTTATGGCAAGCTGATTTGGTGGAAATGATACCTTATGCAAAACTAAATAAAGGATATAGATATATTTTAGTTGTTATAAACACATTTTCCAAATATGTTTGGGTTCAACCTGTTAAAAGAAAAACTGCTGAGGAAGTAACTTTAGCTATGGAAAAAATTTTAAAGCTTGCGAAAACTACTCCAACTAACATACATACAGATCAAGGAAGAGAATTTTTCAACAAAAACTTTAATAAATTAATGGAAAAATATAACATTAATCACTACAGTATATTTTCCACAGTCAAAGCAAGTATTGTTGAAAGGGTCAACAGAACTTTAAAAACTCTCATGTGGAAACAATTTAGCTTGCAAGGCAATTATAAATGGATGAATATGCTAAATAATATTGTTTTTAAGTATAATACAACTAAACATAGAACAACAGGATTAAAACCTATTGATATAAATGAAGAAAATGAAAAGATGTTCTAAAATCAACTTATAATAATATAAAAACAATTGACCCCAGAAAATCAAAATTTAAACAAGGGGATTATGTTAGGGTTAGTAAATACAGGGAGGCTTTTCAAAAGGGATATACACCAAACTGGTCAAATGAAAATTTTCAAATTAAAGAAACTAAATTAACCAACCCAAGAACATATTTGCTGGCAGATGACAAAAATGAAATAATTTTAGGTAGTTTTTATGAACCGGAGTTGCAGAAAGTCAAACATTCAAACGTGTATCTCGTGGAAAAGGTGCTAAGAAGAAAAGGAAACAAAGTTTATGTTAAATGGTTGGGAATGGATAAATCACACAATTCTTGGATATTAAAAAAAGATGTAATATAATAAAGTACATTTTCCACAGTCAAAGCAAGTATTGTTGAAAGGGTCAACAGAACTTTAAAAACTCTCATGTGGAAACAATTTAGCTTGCAAGGCAATTATAAATGGATGGATATGCTAAATAATATTGTTTTTAAGTATAATACAACTAAACATAGAACAACAGGATTAAAACCTATTGATATAAATGAAGAAAATGAAAAGATGTTCTAAAATCAACTTATAATAATATAAAAACAATTGACCCCAGAAAATCAAAATTTAAACAAGGGGATTATGTTAGGGTTAGTAAATACAGGGAGGCTTTTCAAAAGGGATATACACCAAACTGGTCAAATGAAATTTTTCAAATTAAAGAAATTAAATTAACCAACCCAAGAACATATTTGCTGGCAGATGACAAAAATGAAATAATTTTAGGTAGTTTTTATGAACCGGAGTTGCAGAAAGTCAAACATTCAAAAGTGTATCTCGTGGAAAAGGTGCTAAGAAGAAAAGGAAACAAAGTTTATGTTAAATGGTTGGGAATGGATAAATCACACAATTCTTGGATATTAAAAAAAGATGTAATATAATAAAATAAAAAAACTTTATATTTAACAACATGGTTTTATTCACTTCTTATATATCTATATTAAATTCATGTCACTTATGTACAACAATATCACTAGAGCTTGATCAGCACTGTCATTTTTCTTCACAAGAATCTTTTCCTTAGTCTCTTTTAACACAATTGAGAAATAGAATCTTCTGCAAAGATGACAATGTGCGTTTGTTTTCGTCCACTCTGTTAAACACTTTATACAAAATTTGTGTGTGCACGAATTGGGTGTGCAAATTTCTTCTCTTCTCATGGAATACAAACAAACAGGGCATCTGCTTCTGTCTTCTTGTTTAAGTTTTTTCACCGATTTTCTGCAACAAACCAGCTTTCGTTTTTGAATCATATTTCTAGCAAATAATGTTTCAGAAACCGTGTGCGTATAAATTTATAGATATTCCCCCACTCAGTACTGCAAGTCAAGGCCACATGGTCGAGGTGGGAGGATATGAGCTTGAATTGGTTGTAATAAAACAAAAATTATTTAAAACGTTTATTGTATATTTTATTTCTGTAATTTTCATCCAAAACATCCTTCAAAAGATTCTCAGCATATTGAAGTCTATTTTGAAAGCGGTATCTAACCAACACATACTGCTCATAATCATTCTGGCGTGCTGCTTTGTAAGCAAACTTCCATGCAAACAATACATGGATTTTATTCATATTTTCGTTAAATGTACCCTTCTTCATAGTGTTTCTCTAAAATCACAAGCTTTATTCCCTCCTTTTATATCACAGCATCGAAGTGTGTGCTCCAGCAATGTAAAACTATTATACAATTATAAGAATTGTTCTAAAGTTGTTTTTTCAATTTTATGGTTTGTGATTTTCTGCACATCCGGTTTGTTACACATTACACAGACGTCTGATAAAATAATCATATGTAGACCTTGCTCACACACTTTACATTTAATTTCATCTTTACAACAATCCATGGCACGCTTATAATGGGCGTTCACATGTATGTGTTTACCACGTGGTTGTTCTATGGCTAATAAAAAGTAACACTCGCGACACAGACTGTACATGCCACCCGCCATGGATGTGATTAATATGTATGATTGTATTACGCACACTTCACGTTTTAAATAGTTCTCTTTCACAGCTTCTGAAGCGTTAATTTTTTTAATTTTCACTAACCCTTCTTCTCCACAACCACTTCCCAGAACTTCTTCCTCGGTGCCGGAGTCATCTTCATCTTCATCCTCATCATCGTAATTGTAGCGGTCAGCATCCACAAGATTATTAAGTCTATCCTCGGCTATACAACCAGTAGTTTTTTGAAAATAAAATTTTCTTCATTATGAATCGATTCCATTTCTTCCCGTTGCCCATTTAATGGAGTACCATTATAAATATACAATTTGGATTGTAAATCCATTGTTTACTTTATTCTGACTTTAGTATGACACTTACTTCAGAACTAATATCGTTTAACTGAAATTTTCAACCTTTTATGCTACAATCTCTTCTCTCCTATCCCTGCTAGTTTGGAGTGGGAAATTAGAACACACCTTGCTGGAAGGGGTCAACCAATCCGGTTCTTGGAGGCGGAAAGCTGGTAGGAGGAATGGTTTAGAAAGCTCATTTGGAGCAGGATTTTTTTGTTTTTGTTTTTTTGTTTTTGGAGCGGGGAGAGGAGAGGGGAGAGGAGAGGGGAGCGGAGAGGGGAGAGGAGTGGTCTGAAGAGTGGGGGGATTTTGGTGGGGTGAAGAGTGGGGGGATTTTGGTGGGTGAAGAGTGGGGGGATTTTGGTGGGGTGAAGAGTGGGGGGATTTGGATTTTGGATTTGGATTGATCTGGTGCGCACACAAACACTCTACTTACAGGGTGTCCGAAAAGACTTGGTATGGGCAAATACTTCTACTAGCACCGAGATAAACCTACTTAATTCGGATTTTAAGTAAATCGACTATATTCCTATTTAAACGTATGGGTGTTCGTTTGAATGTATACAGGGTGTCCGAAAAGTCTTGGTATTGACAAATCCTCCTATTATTACTTAGATAAACTTTATTAGGTCGGATTTCACGCAAATCGAATATATTTGTATTAATATGTGTTTATCTTTGTATGTATGTATACAGGGTGTCCGAAAAGTCTTGGTATGGGCAAATACTTCTAGTATTACCGAGATAAACCTACTTAATTCGGATTTTAAGTAAATCCACTATATTCCTATTTAAACGTGTGGGTGTTAGTTTGAATGTATACAGGGTGTCCGAAAAGTCTTGGTATGGGCAAATTATCCCATTATTACTGAGATAAACTTTATTAGGTCGGATTTCACACAAATCGAATACATTTGTATTAATATGAGTTTATGTTTGTATGTATGTATACAGGGTGTCCGAAAAGTTTTTTGTTGGCAAAAATAGTTTCTACGTGTGGTGTTTGTATGTGTGTAGCGACACGGTTACGAAGGGCGGTCTATTCTGCATCATCAGTCCGAAGGAGTGTGATATCTTCCTTAATACATGCTGTAGAAACACGAAACTTTCAGGGCATGACAATGATGATATTACCGACATTATGGAGCCCCATTTCAGTGCACGACAATGATGATATTACCGACATTATAAAGCCCCCTCGGAGAGGGCGATAGGGCGGTCTACCCGTACTAGTTATAGACCGCCCGCCGAGCGGTCTATATACCGAGCCGTTGGTCAGAAAAATGTGTGTATGTATGTGCGGACGTATGTATGTTGTCGTCCGTTTCGACATTTTCACCTTTTCAATTTTTTTTCTCGAAAACGGTTAGAGGGGGGCAACCAAATTTTCTGGGTTAATAGAGGGATAGTGCGGCTAGCTTCGGTAAAAAATTCAGTTATACAGGGTGTTCCGTTTCGGAGTTATAAAACGTCAAAATCGAAATTTCAGCGATTTCCGTTGAAATCGGGTACAGGTCGCAAAAGTGAATTAAATCGATTTAAATTTTTGGAGGTTGTGGAGGAGCGGGAGCTTCAGAACCCTATTGAAACTGGCGGTATTCGGAAAATGGGAAGTAATTTTTTTGAATTTTTTTATGTCGAAAAATGCTCTTTGTAGACCAGACTTTGACAGTGAATAAGTCGAAGCCGCAGCCTCGGACAGAAAAACGTATTTGAACATAAAACTAAAGAATCTCAAATACTTTCTTTTTGCAATACATTTACCTATACCTAAAATGACTGGAAATTGGAAAAATTTGGGAAAAACTGGAAATTACGTTTTTTCATGAAATTTTTTGACGGAATTTAATTTTTTGGGGGTCAAAATGGATTCAAATCGAAATTCCATGTGCCCTATCGGAAAGGGCTCGCCGAAATACGCTAGACACGAATTTTTTGGTTCCTTTATTTGATAATAGGAAAGGAGCAATCGATAATTAAATTTCGATTTTTTACGATTTTTTTTCATGACATCTCTACATTCGAATCACTCTGTATCTTTTCCTATCTAATTTCTTCCAACTTTTTCAACGCTATCCCTTGGGGATATAATCAGGCTTTAAAATGAATCCCGAATGGGTGATCCAGGGCCTGATTTAGGGGGTAAAAACACATTTTACTCTGTTTTTTTCCATCAAAATTCATCTTTAAATGGCGTTATTACGTATTATTTCTCTTATTTAACAGCTCTTTTTTGGTTTATTTTCTTCCGTCATCATCTGAGAACACTGCTAACTAATTAAAACTCCATATTTTTGTGTTAAAGTTATAAATAAATAGGTTTTCTTCCTTCGGCGCAGGAAAAATTTTAAAAACCGCGAATGTTAAACCATGCCATGAAAAAAAACAATTGAACTGGTGACGCTTTAGATCAAAGTTAAATATGAGCTGTCAAAATATCCAGTTTTCCTAGCGATATTTTAAAGATCCTGAGCCAGTTTCGGCTTGGAATATACATGGAATTGATAGAATGGACGTTTTTTATCTAATCCTGACCATTTCGTAGCACGAGATGGGCATTAAATATCATTTTTTTGAAATTTTTGTTGACCTTACATTGCATTATAAAAATCAATTTCTATACGGGAAAATGTATTAATTTAATTATTATAATGTATGAAATGTCACAATTTGGCTAAAACGTCAGCATTTTGAAGCGAAATAGGAACGACTCTGGACCAACTCCGGCTTCAAATTTACCGGGGCAAAGGAATTAGGGACCTTATACTTTCGGTAGAAAGACATTTCATTTGATAAATTTGACTTTAAATACAAATTCTATCGATTTTCCGATGACGCTACAAGACATCATTGAAGATTCTAATATGGACCTCAGTGGCATCGAAATATTTGTTATCAAGTTATAATATCCAAAAATATGCATTTTAAGCATGAGCGTGTATACCTTAGGGCAAATATATTAATTATTATTAAATCATTTTAATTTAATTTTAGGGAAATGAATTGATTCGGATCGTTTTAAGTAACCAGAACAATTCGAAAATACATTTTATATCTTCCAGCATGTGCGTGATTGTATATATGTCTACAGGGTGTCCGAAAAGTATAAAAGTTTGTATGGGCAAATACCTTTGCTATTTGTACAAATATAAACTTAATTTTCGAATTTAAAGCAAATCGTATATATTTCCATTTATATGTGTACGGATTTACATATATGTCTGTATACAGGCTGCCCAAAAAGTCTTGGTTGGAGCAAATACTCCTAGTAGTCCAGGATAAATGAAATTAAACCGAATTTCAGGCTAACCGATTATATTTGTTTTTATTTGTGTTGTATATACGTATACCGGGTGTCCGAAAAGTTTTAGTAAGGGCAAATACGTATGCTAGTAGGTACCAAGATACATTTAATTAGGTGGGATTTTACGTAAAACGACTATATTCCTATTTAAACGTGTGGGTCTTAGTGTGAATGTATACAGGGTGTCCAAAAATCTTGGTATGGGCTTTGAATGGGCAAATACCTTTGCCTTTTGTACAAATAGTAACTCAATTGTCGGATTTAAAGCAAATCGTAGGTATATATTTGCATTTCTATGTGTACGGATTTATATGTTTGTATACAGGGTGTCCTAAAAGTCTTAGTATGGGCAAATACTTCTACTAGTGCCAAGATAAACTTAACTAATTAATATTTTAAGTACATCGACTATATTTGTTTTTATTTGTGTTGTATATACGTATACAGGGTGTCCGAAAAGTCTTAGTATGGGCAAATACTTCTACTAGTAGGTACCTAGATAAATTTAATTAGGTGGGATTTTACGTAAAACGACTATATACCTATTTAAACGTGTGGGTCTTAGTGTGAATGTATACAGGGTGTCCAAAAATCTTGGTATGGGCAAATACTCCTATTAGTACTTAGATAAACTTTATTAGGTCGGATTTCACGCAAATCGAATATATTTGTATTAATATGTGTATATGTTTGTGTGTGTATGCAGGGTGCCCGAAAAGACTTGGTATGGGCAAATACTTCTACTAGTACCGAGATAAACCTAATTCGGATTTTAAGTAAATCGACTATATTCCTATTTAAACGTGTGGGTGTTAGTTTGAATGTATACAGGGTGTCCAAAAAGTCTTGGAATGGGCATATACTCCTTTTATTACACGCTAATCGAATATGTTTGTATTAATATGTGTTTATCTTTGTGTGTATGTATACAGGGTGTCCGAAAAGTCTTGGTATGGGCAAATACTTCTAGTAGTACCGAGATAAACCTACTTAATTCGGATTTTAAGTAAATCGACTATATTCCTATTTAAACGTGTGGGTGTTAGTTTGAATGTATACAGGGTGTCCGAAAAGTCTTGGTATGGGTAAATACTCCTATTATTACTTAGATGAACTTTATTAGGTCGGATGTCATGCAAATCGAATATTATATTTGTGTTAATATGTGTTTATGTTTGTATGTGTGTATACAGGGTGTCCGAAAAGACTTGGTATGGGCAAATACTTCTACTAGTACCGAGATAAACCTACTTAATTCGGATTTTAAGCAAATCGACTATATTCCTCTTTAAACGTGTGGGTGTTAGTTTGAGTGTATACAGGATGTCCAAAAAGTCTTGGTATGGGCAAATACTCCTATTATTACTTAAGATAAACTTTATTAGGTTGGATTTCACGCAAATCGAATATATTTGTATTAATATGTGTTTATGTTTGTATGTATACAGGGTGTCCGAAAAGTTTTTTGTTGGCAAAAATAGTTTCTACGTGTGGTGTTTGTATGTGTGTAGCGACACGGTTACGAAGGGCGGTCTATTCTGCATCATCAGTCCGAAGGAGTGTGATATCTTCCTTAATACATGCTCCAGAAACACGAAACTTTCAGGGCATGACAATGATGATATTACCGACATTATGGGGCCCCCTTTCAGTGCATGACAATGATGACATTACCGACATTATAGAGCCCCCTCGGGGGCGATTAGGCCGTCTATTCACCCTAGTTATAGAGCGCCTTTCAGGCCGCTCTATATACCTAGCTGTCCGTGAGGAAAATGTTCGCTTGTTGTCCAATTCGGTTTTTCGACAATCTCATTTTTTTTTCTCCGAGATGGTTGCAGGTGGAACCTTCAAATTTTCTGGGTTAATAGAGGGATAGTGCGTCTAGCTTCGATAAAAAATTCAGCTATACAGGGTGTTCCGTTTCGGAGTTATAAAACGCCAAAGTCGAAATTTCCGCGAATTCCTATGAAATCGATTACAGGTCGCAAAACTTAATTACATCGATTTAGATTTTCAGAGGTTGTAGAGGACCGGGAGCTTCAGAACCCTATTGAAACTGGCGGTATTCGGAAAATGGGAAGAAATTTTTTTGAATTTTTTTTATGTCGAAAAATGCAGTTTGCAGACCCCTTTTTGGCACCAAATATCTCGGTCGCCGGAACGCCGGACAGAAAAACGTATTTGAACTTAAAACTAAAGAATCTCAAATACTTTCTTTTTGCAATACATTTACCTATACCTAAAACGACTGGAAATTGGAAAAATTTGGGAAAAACTGGAAATTACGATATTTCATGCAAATTTTTGACGGTTGTCAATTATTTAGGGGGTCAAAATGGATTCAAATCGAAATCCCATGTACCTTATCGGAAAGACCTCGCCGGACTACGTTGTAAACGTATTTTTTGGTTCCTTCATTCTTAATGGGAAAGGAGCACTCGATAATTAAATTTAGATTTTTTACGATTTTTTTTCATGACATCTCTACATTTGAATCACTCTGTATCTTTTCCTATCTAATTTCTTCCAACTTTTTCAACGCTATCCAGTGGGGATATAATCAGGCTTTAAAACAAATCCCGAATGGGTGATCCTGGACCGAATTTAGGGGGTAAAAACTCATTTTTTCTGTTTTTTTTCATCAAAATTCATCTTTAAAAGGCATTATTATATATTATTTCTCCGATTTAACAGTTCTTTTTGGTTTATTTTCATCCCTTATCATCTGAGAACACTTCTAACTAATTAAAATTCCATATTTTTTCGTTAAAGTTATAAATAAATACCTTTTTTTGCATCGGTGCAGGAAAAATCTTAAAAAGTGCATATATTAAAAGCCGTGCCTTGACAAAACAAATGAAACTGACCCTCTTTACATCGAAATTAAAATATGACCTCTCAAATTGTCATGAAAATAACAGTTTTTGTAGCGATATTGGAAGCTTCCTGGACCGATTTTGGCTTGAAATATACATGGCAAAGGTAAAACGGACTTTATATTTCTATTTACAATACATTTCATTGGACGATTTAAGCACTAAATACGAATTTTTTAAATTTTTCTCAGACCATGCAAATGCATGTCAAAATCAGTTTCATACGGAGAAATGTATTAAAATATGAATGGTCGAAATGTCGCAAAAATGTCAGTTTTCCTTGCGAGATTTTAGGGTTTCTGAACCGTTTTCGACTTGAAAAATACCGGGCAATGCCTCTATAGACCTTCCCGTGTGGATTTCGGAACATATAATTTGAAGAATTAGTCATTAAATACCAATTTTAACAATTTTTCGATGACGCGGCGAAGCATCATAGAAAGGCTATTCCATGAGGTAGTATACGGGGTAAATCACAATGACGGGTCTGATTTAAATTTTGCTTAGATTTGTTATTAATTGAGAATGGATTATTCGATTGAAAAGAGTGATGTGGCAATCGAAAGGGGAGGAAGTAAGCTATTTTATTTGAAAATAATTTGGACATTTCGTTGGCATGACGACGAAGAATTTGCTATTTCCGATATTTATTGAGTTAGAGAGCTGAACTTTGATATATGGGAAGAATTCGGTCAATCATTCAAAATTATATGTGTAAATATTGATTCGCATGATTTCTATAGCAACGATTAAGGATAAAGTTGACAATTTCTAACTCACGTACGGCTGATCTGATTGAAACGAGTGAGGTGGCAATCGAAAGGGAACGAAGTAAGCTACTTTGTTATGTGAAAATAATTTTGACATTTCGTTGCCATGACGACGAACAGTTTGCTATTTCCATTATTTATTGAGTTTTAGAGTTGAAATTTGATATCTGGGTAGAATTCGGTCAATCATTCAAAAATATTTTTATAAATTTTGATTCCGATGATTACCATAGCAACGATTGAGCATAAAGTTGATCATTTTTAACTCGCGAACGGCTTATCTGATTGAAACCAGTAAAGTGACGATCGAAATGTTAGAAAGTACACTACTTTTTTATGTGAAAATAATTTTGACATTCCGTTGCCGGGACGATGAACAATTTGCTATTTTCGTTATTTATTGAGTTGGAAAGTTGAAAACTGATATCTCGGAAGAATTCGGTCACTCATTCAAAAATATATCTGGAAAAATCGATTCCCATGGTTGGCATAGCAACGATTAAGGATAAAGTTGACAATTTATAACTCGCGGACGCCTTCTGCGATTGGAACGAGTGAGGTGGCTATCGAAAGGGATGGAAGTAAACTACTTTTTTATTTGAAAATAATTTCGATTTTTGGTAGTCATGACGACGATCAATTTGATTTCTCCGTTATTTATTGAGTTGCAGAGTAGAAATTTCGCATCTAAGGAGAATTCGGTCAATCATTGAAAAATATTTTTGCAATTTTCAATTTTAATGATTGCCATAGCAACGATTAGGGGTAAAGTTAACAACTTACAACTCGCGAACGGCTTCTTAGATTGAAAGAAGCGACGTTCATAATATGTATGCACAATTTTTTTCCATAGAGACATCAGTGGCGTGCCCGAAGAGCTCGCCACCGATCTTCATCCAGCTCGACCATTTCAGGAAGATGATGTTATCTAATGTATGGTTCAAAGCCGATCGAAAGATGACAAGTTTAATTTAGTAGGGTTTCAGCGAAATCGTACATATTGTATTTATATGTAATATGTGTTTGTATGTATATAGCGATACGGTTACGAAGGGCGCTCTATTCTGCATCATCAGTCCGTAGGAGTGTGATATCTTCCTTAATACATGGCCTAGAAACACGAAACTTTGAGGGCATGACAATGATGATATTACCGACCTTATAGAGCCCCCTCGGGGGCGATTAGGCGCTCTATGCAATCTAGTTAGAGACTGCCTTTCAGGCTCGGTCTCTATACCCCCTGCTTGGCCAGAAAAATGTGTGTATGGCCGTATGTATGGCCGTATGTTGTCGTCCGTTTCGACATTTCCACCTTTTCAATTTTTTTTCTCGAAAACGGTTAGAGGGGGGGCAACCAAATTTTCTGGGTTAATAGAGGGATAGTGCGGCTAGCTTCGGTAAAAAATTCAGTGTTCCGTTTCGTAGATATAAAACATCAAAGTCGAAATTTCAGCGATTTCCGTTGAAATCGATTACAGGTCGCAAAACTTAACTAAATCGATTTAAATTTTGAGAGGTTGTAGAAGACCGGGGTGTTCCGAACCCTATTGAAATTGGCGATATTCGGAAAATTGGAAGTAATTCTTTTGAATTTTTTTATGTCGAAAAATGCCCTTAGTAGACCCCACTTTGGCACTGAATAAGTCGATACCGGAACATCGGACAGAAAAACGTATTTGAACATGAAACTAAAGAATCTCAAATACTTTCTTTTTGCAATACATTTACCTATACCTAAAGCGACTGGAAATTGGAAAAATTTGGGAAAAACTGGAAATTACGAATTTTCATGCAAATGTTTGACGGTTTTGAATTTTTGGGGGGTCAAAATGGATTCAAATCGAAATCTCATGTGCCTTATCGGAAAGAGCTCGCCGAAATACGTAGTTTCCATATTTTTTGGTTCCTTAATTCTTAATAGGAAAGGAGCCATCGATAATTAAATTTCGGTTTTTAACCATTTTTTTTTCATGATCTCTACATTCGAATCACTCTGTATCTTTTCCTATCCAATTTCTTCCAACTTTTTCAACGCTATCCAGTGGGGATATAATCAGGTTTTAAAATGAATCCCGAATGGGTGATCCAGGACCGAATTTAGGGGCTAAAAACACATTTTTTCTATTTCTTTCCATCAAAATTCATCTTTAAATAGCATTATTATGTATTATTTCTCTTATTTAACAGCTCTTTTTTGGTTTATTTTCTTCCGTCATCATCTGAGAACACTGCTAACTAATTAAAACTCCATATTTTTACGTTAAAGTTATAAATAAATAGGTTTTCTTCCTTCGGCGCAGGAAAAATTTTAAAAACTGCGAATGTTAAACCATGCCATGAAAAAAAACAATTGAACTGGTGACGCTTTAGATCGAAGTTAAATATGAGCTGTCAAAATATCCAGTTTTCCTAGCGATATTTTTAAGTTCCTGAGCCAGTTTCGGCTTGGAATATACATGGAATTGATAGAATGGACTTTTTTTTATCTATTCCTGACCATTTCGTAGCACGAGATGGGCATTAAATATCATTTTTTTGAAATTTTTGTTGACCCTACATTGCATTATAAAAATCAATTTCTATACGGGAAAATGTATTAATTTAATTATTATAATGTATGAAATGTCACAATTTGGCTAAAACGTCAGCATTTTGATGCGAAATAAAAACGACTCTGGACCAACTTCGGCTTCAAATTTACCGGGCAAGGGAATTAGGGACCTTATACTTTCTCTAGAAAGACATTTGATTTGATAAATTTGGCTTTAAAAACCAATTTTATCGACTTTCCGATGACGCTACGAGATATCATTGAAGATTATAATATTGCGCTCAGTGGCATCGAAATATTTGTTATAAAGTTATAATATCCAAAAATATGCATTTTAAGCATGAGCGTGTATACCTTAGGGCCAATATATTAATTATTATTAAATCATTTTAATTTAATTTTAGGGAAATGAATTGATTTGCCATTAGTACGAAGATAAAATTAATTGAGCCGGTTTTCAAGAAAATCGAAAATATTTAAATTACTATGTGTCGTGTTGTGTTGCGTTTTTATATATGTATACAGGGTGTCCGAAAAGTCTTTGACTGGGCAAATACCTTTGCCTTTTGCACAAATAGTAACTCAATTGTCGGATTTAAAGCAAATCGTAGGTATATATTTGCATTTCTATGTGTACGGATTTATATGTTTGTATACAGGGTGTCCTAAAAGTCTTAGTAGGGGCAAATACTTGTACTAGTACCAAGATAAACTTAACTAATTAAGATTTTACGTACACCGACTATATTCCTATTTAAACGTGTTAGTGTTGGTGTGAATGTATACAGGGTCTCCAAAAAGTCTTGGAATGGGCAAATACTCCTATTAGTACTTAGATAAACTTTATTAGGTCGAATTTGAAGCAAGTCGAATATATTTCTATTAATATGTGTTTATGTTTGTATGTATGTATACAGGGTGTCCGAAAAGTCTTGGTATGGGCAAATACTTCTACTAGTACCGAGATAAACCTACTTAATTCGGATTTTAGGTAAATCGACTATATTCCTATTTAAACGTGTGGGTGTTAGTTTGAATGTATACAGGGTGTCCAAAAAGTCTTGGTATGGGCAAATACTCCTATTATTACTTAGATAAACTTTGTTAGGTCGGATTTCACGCAAATCGAATACATTTGTATTAATATGTGTTTATGTTTGTATGTATGTATACAGGGTGTCCGAAAAGTCTTGGTATGGGCAAATACTCCTACTATTACTTAGATAAACTTTATTAGGTCGGATTTCACGCAAATCGAATATATTTGTATTAATATGTGATTATGTTTGTATGTATGTATACAGGGTATCCGAAAAGTCTTTTTTTGAGAAAAATAAGTTTCTACGTGTAGGTGTTTGTATGTATGTAGCGATACGGTTACGAAGGGCGGTCTATTCTCCATCATCAGTCCGAAGGAGTGTGATATCTTCCTTAATGCATGCTCTGGATACACGAAATTTTCAGGGCATGACAATGATGATATTACCGACCTTATAGAGCCCCCTCGGGGG
This sequence comes from Philopedon plagiatum, assembly GCA_963971165.1. Classification (NCBI taxonomy): domain Eukaryota; kingdom Metazoa; phylum Arthropoda; class Insecta; order Coleoptera; family Curculionidae; genus Philopedon; species Philopedon plagiatum. The sequence continues at coordinate 49,161,149 of OZ020195.1, read as the reverse complement.
GCGATCAGGCGGTCTACCCGTACTAGTTATAGACCGCGAAGCGGTCTATATACCGACTGCTTGGTCAGAAAATGTGTGTGTGTATGGCCGTGCGTATGTTGTCGCCCGTTTCGACATTTTCACCTTTTCAATTTTTTTTCTCGAAAACGTTTGGAGGTGGGGCAATCAAATTTTCTGGGTTAATAGAGGGATAGTGCGACTAGCTTCGGTAAAAAATTCAGTTATACAGGGTGTTCCGTTTCGGAGTTATAAGACGTCAAATTCGAAATTTCAGCGATTTCCTATGGGATCGATTACAGGTAGCAGAACTTAATTAAATCGATTTAAATTTTTATAGGTTGTAGAGGTCAGGGAGCTTCAGAACCCTATTGAAACTGGCGGTATTCGGAAAATGGGAAGTAATTTTTTTGAATTTTTTTATGTCGAAAAATGCCCTTTGTAGACCACACTTTGGCACCGAATAGGTCGAAACCGGAACATCGGACAGAAAAATGTATTTGAACTTAAAACTAAAGAATCTCAAATACTTTCTTTTTGCAATACATTTACCTATACCTAAAACGACTGGAAATTGGAAAAATTTGGGAAAAAGTGGGAATTACGATTTTTCATGCAAATTTTTGACGGTTGTCAATTTTTTTGGGGGTCAAAATGGATTCAAATCGAAATCCCATGTACCTTATCGGAAAGACATCGCCGAACTACGTTATCAACGTAGGAGCAATCGATAATTAAATTTAGATTTTTTACGATTTTTTTTCATGATATCTCTACATTCGAATCACTCTGTATTTTTTCCTATCTAGTTTCTTCCAACTTTTTCAACGCTATCCCTTGGGGATATAATCAGGCTTTAAAATGAATCCCGAATGGGTGATCTAGTGCAGAATTTAGGGGGTAAAAACTCATTTTTTCTGTTTTTTTCCATCAAAATTCATCTTTAAAAGGCATTATTATATATTATTTCTTTATTTAACGATTCTTTTTTGGTTTATTTTCATCCCTTATCATCTCACAACACTTCTAATTAAAATTCCACATTTTTTCGTTAAAGTTATAAATAAATACCCTTTTTCGCATCGCTGCAGGAAAAATTTTAAAAAGTGCATATATTAAAAGCCGTGCCTTGACAAAACAAATGAAACTGACCCTCTTCACATCGAAATTAAGCTATGACCTGTCAAAATGTCATGAAAATAACAGTTTTTGTAGCGATATTGGAAGCTTCCTGGACCGATTTCGGCTTGAAATATACATGGCAAAGGTGAAACGGACTTTATTTTTTTATTTACAATACATTTCATTGGACGATTTAAGCATTAAATACGAATTTTTTTAATTTTTCTCAGACCATGCAAATGCATGTCAAAATCAGTTTTATACGGAAAAACGTATTAAAATATGTGTCTAAATGTCGCAAAAATGCCAGTTTTTCTTGGGAGATTGGAAACAGTCTGGACCAACTTCGGCTTGAAATTTATCGGGCAAGGGAATTAGGGACCTTATACTTTCAGTAGAAAGACATTTCATTGGATAAATTTGGCTTTAAATACAAATTTTATCAATTTTCTGATGACGCTACAAGACATCATTGAAGATTCTAATATTGCGCTCAGTGGCATCCAAATATTTGTTATAAAGTTATAATATATAAAATAATTCCTAAGCATGAGCGGTTATACCCTTGGGGCAATATATTAATTATTATTAAATCATTTTAATTTAATTTTAGGGAAATGAATTGATTCGGATCGTTTTAAAGTAACCAGAACAATTCGAAAATACATTTTATATCTTCCAGCATGTGCGTGATTGTATATATGTCTACAGGGTGTCTGAAAAGTACAAAAGTTTGTAGGGGCAAATACCTTTGCTATTTGTACAAATATAAACTTAATTATCGGATTTAAAGCAAATCGTATATATATCCATTTCCATGTGTACGGATTTACATATATGTCTGTATACAGGCTGTCCAAAAAGACTTGGTTGGAGCAAATACTCCTAGTAGCACCAGGATAAATGTAATTAAACTGAATTTCAGGCAAATCGATTATATTTGTTTTTATTTGTGTTGTATATACGTATACAGGGTGTCCGAAAAGTCTTAGTATGGGCAAATAATTCTACTAGTAGGTACCAAGATAAATTTAATTAGGTGGAATTTTACGTAAATCGACTATATTCCTATTAAACGTGTGGGTCTTAGTGTGAATGTATACAGGGTGTCCAAAAATCTTGGTATGGCCAAATACTCCTATTAGTACTTAGAAAAACTTTATTAGGTCGGATTTCACGCAAATCGAATATATTTGTATTAATATGTGTTTAGGTTTGTATGTATGTATACAGGGTGTCCGAAAATACTTGGTATGGGCAAATACTTCTACTAGTACCGAGATAAACCTACTTAATTCGGATTTTAAGTATATCGACTATATTCCTATTTAAACGTGTGGGTGTTAGTTTGAATGTATACAGGGTGTCCAAAAAGTCTTGGTATGGGCAAATACTGCTATTATTACTTAGATAAACTTTATTAGGTCGGATTTCACGCAAATCGAATATATTTGTATTAATATGTGTTTATCTTTGTATGTATGTATACAGGGTGTCCGAAAAGTCTTGGTATGGGCAAACACTTCTAGTAGTACCGAGATAAACCTACTTAATTCTGATTTTAAGTAAATCGACTATATTCCTATTTAAACGTGTTGCTGTTAGTTTGAATGTATACAGGGTGTCCGAAAAGTCTTGGTATGGGCAAATACTGCTATTATTACTTAGATAAACTTTATTAGGTCGGACTTCACGCAAATCGAATATATTTGTATTAATATGTGTTTATCTTTGTATGTATGTATACAGGGTGTCCGAAAAGTCTTGGTATGGGCAAATACTTCTAGTAGTACCGAGATAAACCTACTTAATTCGGATTTTAAGTAAATTGACTATATTCCTATTTAAACGTGTGGGTGTTAGTTTGAATGAGTAGAGTATTTGTGCCGGTTGTACATCAATCCAAATCCAAATCCAATCCCCCCACTCTTCACCCCACCAAATCCCCCCACTCCTCACCCCACCAAATCCCCCCACTCTTCACTCCACCAAATCCCCCCACTCCTCACCCCACCAAATCCCCCCACTCTTCACCCCACCAAATCCCCCCACTCGTCACCCCACTCCTCTCCCCTCTCCTCTCCCCACTCCTCTCCCCACTCCTCTCCCCACTCCTCTCCCCTCCCCCCTCTCCTCTCTCCACTCCTCTCCCCTCTCCTCTCCCCACTCCTCTCAGGAGCTTCCAAATGAGCTTTCAAAACCATTCCTCCTACCAGCTTTTCCCCACACCACTTTTATTGCTATAAATTCTCAATATTTACAGTATTTAACACAATTCAGATCATGTCTGTAGCAGTCCCTATTGATCTCTCCTGCGACGCAGAACATTGCGAAAGCTATAATCCACAAGAGTACATAGGAAACAATTTAATAATAATCAATCCACCTCCCAATCTATCTAAGAGTGCTAAAAAAAAGTTTCGAACTCAACTGAGAAAGAAAGTTCAAGAATTGGAAACAGAAAAGGAAAAGGCTGAAAAGAAAGAAAAACTATGTCTTGCCCAACAGCAAATGTAATGTTTAGTCATGTAAGCGGAAAGAAAACCTTGCAGGATTTTACTACAGATGAACTAGAAATGTTACCTATGGAATATCTAATTAATTATGCAGATCCTTTGGAACTCTTGGATGTATGGGGAAAATTACCAATGTCTTATAAATCAAGTTTTGATCTTCAAATTAAATTGCCATGTTTTATACATTACAATCGTCCTGACTGGAGCACACAATTCGATGGTCCTCCTGTATCTCAGAAATCATGTTTCATGTGCAATAGAAACATAAAGTAGAATAATGTAGATAAACTCACTGTTATTTTTTTCAAAAATAAACCTGTATTTTAATAAATGAATTTTTCATAAATGTCAAACAAATAATTAGAAGTATTATTCATTAATCCACCTATCACCAATCACCCTACCAAATCCCCCCACTCTTCACCCCATCACTTCCTCCTCTCCATACCCCACCGCTACTTCCAATCCATATTTAAAGCTATAACAAACCATTTTTGCGGTTAGTTATGTATCCTAAGTGGTTCAGTATTACTACATATAACTTTAGTGTTTTATCAAGGTGTTGTTGTTTAGTTTGCAAAAACCTAATTGTTAAGAGTAATAGTGCTTGTATACAGTATTGTACAAATTGTTGTGAGCTGAGACCAGTGAAAATATCTGAAGAAATGTGTTGACTTTTATAAAAGAAGAAAATGCTAAAACCTCAACAGAAAATAAAAGTGTTGGAACTCCAATATCATCTTATTAAAGTAAAATACAGACTTTTTCAGAAAAATTATGGTAGTGAAATACTAACATTGTATGATGAAGCTATTATTTTATGTGATAATCTACTAAAGGAATCTATAACAGTTAAACATTTTAATGATCATTTGATGATAATAAATTTGGGATTAGATTCACATAAATCCTATAATGTAATGAGAAGAATGATTGCTGAAGAATAAAATCCATTACAACGTTAAATTCATACAATTCGTCTTCTCAGTTCATTGATGATTTTAGAGAAGCACTATGAAGAAGGTTACATTTAACGAAAATATGAATAAAATCCATGTATTGTTTGCATGGAAGTTTGCTTACAAAGCAGCACGTGAGAGTGATTATGAGCAGTATGTATTGGATCGCTACCGCTTTCAAAATAGACTTCAATATGCTGAGAACCTCCTAAAGGATGTTCTGGATGAAAATTATAGGAAGAAAATATACAATGAACGTTTTAAATAATTTTTGTTTTATTACAACCAATTCAAGCTCATATCCTCCCACCTCGACCATGTGGCATTGACTTGCAATACTGAGTGGGGGAATATCTATAAATTTATACGCACACGGTTTCTAAAACATTATTTGCTAGAAATAATACATAAATATGATTCAAAAACGAAAGCTGGTTGGTTGCAGAAAATCGGTGAAAAAGCTTAAACAAGAAGACAGAAGCAGATGCCCTGTTTGTTTATATTCCATGAGAAGAGAAGAAATTTGCACACCCAATTCGTGCACACACAAATTTTGTATAAAGTGTTTAACAGAGTGGACGAAAACAAACGCACATTGTCCTCTTTGCAGAAGATTCTATTTCTCAATTGTTTTAAAAGAGACTAAGGAAAAGATTCTTGTGAAGAAAAATGACAGTGCTGATCAAGCCCTAGTGATATTGTTGTATATAAGTGACATGAATTTAATATAGATATATCAGAAATAAATAAAACCATGTTGTTAAATATAAAGTTTTATTATTTTATTTTATTATATTACATCTTTTTTTAATATCCAAGAATTGTGTGATTTATCCATTCCCAACCATTTAACATAAACTTTATCTCCCTTTCTTCTTAGCACCTTTTCCACGAGATACACGTTTGAATGTTTGACTTTCTGCAACTCCGGTTCATAAAAACTACCTAAAATTATTTCATTTTTGTCATCTGTCAGCAAATATGTTCTTGGGTTGGTTAATTTAATTTCTTTAATTTGAAAAATTTCATTTGACCAGTTTGGTGTATAGCCCTTTTGAAAAGCCTCCCTGTATTTACTAACCCTAACATAATCCCCTTGTTTAAATTTTGATTTTCTGGGGTCAATTGTTTTTATATTATTATAAGTTGATTTTAGAACATCTTTTTCATTTTCTTCATTTATATCTATAGGTTTTAATCCTGTTGTTCTATGTTTAGTTGTATTATACTTAAAAACAATATTATTTAGGATATCCAACCATTTATAATTGCCTTGCAAGCTAAACTGTTTCCACATGAGAGTTTTTAATGTTCTGTTGACCCTTTCAACAATCCCCGCTTTGATAGTGGAATATGTACTGTAGTGATTAATGTTATATTTTTCCATTAATTTATTAAAGTTTTTGTTGAAAAATTCGCTTCCTTGATCTGTATGTATGTTAGTTGGAGGCGTTTTCGCAAGCTTTAAAATTTTTTCCATAGCTAAAGTTACTTCCTCAGCAGTTTTTCTTTTAACAGGTTGAACCCAAACATATTTGGAAAATGTGTTTATAACAACTAAAATATATCTATATCCTTTATTTAGTTTTGCATAAGGTATCATTTCCACCAAATCAGCTTGCCATAAATCGTTTAAATTTTTAATAATAACCCGTCGTCGTCTAAAATTTTTTCTAGCAGGTTTATGTAACTCGTTGACTAGATCTTCCTTGATGTTAGGTTGTGCAGACATGATAATTAAATGTTTAGTTTGTTACTTCTACAGGACATTTTATTAACAATTCACCATAAAAATCTTCTAAATGACTACCTTCAGGACGATGAAAACAAAGAACATCCCCTTTCTTTAACCGAATACCTACAGGGTCGGTGATCTTTTTTCCATTAATTTTTAAGAAAACATATTTTTTCGGGTATTCTCCAGAAATTATAGTAGCAGATTCCATAGGAAAAACATATGTAATTCGTTTGTCTTGTAATAAATGGTAAACTCTATCGGATAGAGAGTAAATTACCATGAAGGGTAACGCCAAATTTTACCAAAGTTTAACTGCACTAAGGTCAACAACTTTTATAATGTTATGTTCTTCAGATGAAAATTTATTATCCTTGCCAAAGATGTGGGAACCAAACTTGTCAATAGACATGGTTGTTGCCAGCGGTAGAATAAGGAGAATCAGTATTTATTTAATTATTTTTGCTTCTCTTAGTTCTTCTAAAATCGATATTATTTCATTTTGATGACCAGTATGTCCAGCCATTTGCGATGACATCAACAATTTCAATCTATCTATGATTTCGTTTGGATCGTCATAATAAACGTAATCTAATTTCTTTTTTGATAAATTTAACATAGCTCCCCCCTTTCCACTTTTTGTAGACAGATTTCTTGTAGAACGCGGTCTTTGTGGAGGTAACAAACGTGAAGTGCTTGGTAGTATTGCACGATAACCTGTCTCTGTTGTGCTTCCACGTTTTAATATACCTTTTTGTAATAAGTAAGGTTTAACTATTGTCAAGTATTTAATGTCGGTCGAACCTTGAATTTGACTATTAGGATCAAAATTTCGTCTATATGCATTTGTCCTATTCAAAACATCCATATAATTTTCCATATCATTTGATGTATAACCAACAGGTTCTTTTTTAAAAAGAAGCTCATACAATCCAGGTGTTCCCTCATACCTAACTCCTTCAACTTTAAAATCTTTTCCTATGAAATCCACCATAGATTTAGCAATCTTATATTTATCTGCATCAACATCATGGCTAAACCCATATTTGTTATCAAATTTGCCTTCCGTGTCTTTTATTAGCCCATCCACGAAAGGTCTTAGAAGTGAATGATATGCTTCCAAATATTCTTCATAAGCAGGTGTTCTTGTTAATTCTAAAACATCTTGTCGCAACTCACCTATAGTTGGTTCAATTGTTGTTTCAGGGCTTGATTCTCCTGTACGAGACTGTTGCGAATCTTCAAAAAATACTTCTTCATCTCCTAAAAGTGAGGGCATGTGTTTTGAAAGATATTTACTATATGCATTTGATTTCCTTTGATTGACCTCTGGCGTAGGAAATTGAAATTTTGGGGTCGAAACTAATTGTGGTGAATATACTTCTTTTTTAATGAACGGTTCTGTTTTAATTGTCTGAATTAACTCATGCAAAGGTTGAGTTATTGGTTTAAATTCTTTTTCCATACGAATTTCTTTATCAGATAAATCTGATTTTAAAGCTTTATACTTTTGTCTAACGGCTTGTCTAGTTTTTACCAACTCTTTCGCTGTTTTTTCGTCCATCTTTACAAAAGGTAGGTTGTATACTAGAAAATTATCGTTTTGTCAGAGAGTTATATAGTGGAAATAAAATTATCAAATCCTTTTCTATAGCGACCATCATTAAATTGGCAGTCTTTGTCAATAACGACAAAGTCATATTTATGATTCCAACACATTGAACACAAGTTTTTAAACTCTTGAAAGCTCATGTCACCATTTACATGATCATCATATAAATGTTTCAAGTTTGTAGCATCCTGTTGAAAAATTACCAAGAGGTTGGCATTATCACGTATAAGTTGTTTAGGGATTGTTGAATATGTTTGACACAAATAAAAACAATCTGTATTTTTATGACGTCCGAAACAAAAATAATCCCTCATAAGACTTTGATCAGTGCATACTATATCATCAAATACAATCAATGAATTTGCTTTTATTTCAGTGGGTGAAACAATATCCTCAGCGTTCGATGATTCAAAATAACCAATAAACTTTAGTGGAGCAAAAAGCCTTTTTAGATATTCATATTTTGATTGATATAAGGATTTTGAGTACACATATATGTTTTCAAATCTTAATACATTAGGGTGTGTTATAAGAGAAATCATAACATTTGTCTTCCCACAACCCGATGGTCCTACTATTAAACATCTTTTACAGTTTCCACCAAATAATTGACCATGTTTTCGATAATTATCATGACATAAATCAAAATTTTTTATCGGTAAAGAAAAATCTTGTTTTTTGATCTTCATTGTTTGAACATCGCTATTTAAGTAAGGTTATTTGCGTTTTTAAATCATTTATATATAATGATTAGACATAATAATGTCATTCACTGCATGGAAGGACAGAGAACAGGTAGTGGTTTATTTAATACTCTTATTAATAAATTACCATATTCCTTCTTATAACTTTTGTGGGCCTGGTACAAAGTTAAATAAAAGGCTTGCCCGAGGTGATAAGGGAATTAATTTATTAGACGAATCTTGCAAAGAGCACGATATAGCATATTCGGAATATTCCGATTTAAAAAACAGAAACGAGGCAGATAAAGTACTAGCTAAAAAGGCATTTAATAGATTTAAAGCTTCAGATTCAAATCTAGGCGAAAAACTGTCATCCTTGGCTGTGGCCGGAATCATGAAAGCAAAAACAAAACTCGGTATGGGAATAAGAAAAAGAAAACAAAAACGCAAGAAAGGAGGTCAAATATCCTTTAACCAAGGTGTAAGAAAAGCAGGTAAAGAGCTGGTTGGAAAAGAGTTTGCTAATATAAGAAAAGCTGCTAGCACAGCTTTATCATCCATTAAAAAATTAAAAATAAAAGAACCTAAACAAAGAATTATTCCAATTCCAAAAACTGGTGGAATTTTACCTTTAATACCTATTTTTGCTGGTTTATCTGCTCTAGGAGCCCTAAGCGGGGGCGCTGCTGGCATCGCACAAGCAGTAAATTCTGCCAAAAATGCACAGAAGAAGTTAGAAGAACAAACAAGACAAAACAAAGATATTTAAAAAATATCGATAGGGAAAGGGCTTTATTTAAAACCTTATAAGCAAGGGTGTGGTCTATATCTTAAACCATATTCAAAAAACTGTTAAATTTGCTACCTCGCCGACCTTTGACAAATATAGATTTATTAAAAGGATGCAAAAATATTAAAGTTGCAACATTTTAGAGGTGTCTTTATGAGAAATAAGTTACCCAAAAAAATAAAAAAATATGAAACCGGTATTATAAATTTAGATGATGATCACTGGACAGCGTATGTTAAAAATAATAATAACATAATTTACCTTGATAGTTTTGGAAATTTACGACCACCAAATGAAGTTATAACTTATTTCTATATCGATGGTAGCAACCACAATATTAAATATAATTATGATAAGTATCAATCTTTTAATACCTCCACTTGCGGTCAGTTATCCTTACAGTTTATTTATAATAATACGTAATTGTGTTTCCATTTTATTTTATTACGACCATCATGTCGTTTACTATAGCTCTTTCCGCAAATTCAGCTATACTTCAAGCAGATTTCCATCCACCTATTTACTTAGATCCTAACACTTCCTACGTTGTCGGACTTACCAACTTTGAAACTTTTAATGCAATACCAAATATTGATAAAAGTAATAATAAAGTATATTTTGGAAAAAATAATGAATTTTTAACAATTCCTACGGGAAGTTATGAAATGGATGATGTTAATAAATATTTACAGACTGAATTCCAAAAAAGAAATATTTCATTTCACCTCTATGCAAATAACAACACATTAAAATCAACAATAAAGTCTACTACGGATATTATTTTTAAAGATGGTACAATAGGAAAACTTTTGGGTTTTAATAAGGAGATTATAACTGGTGATGGAGTTCCAAGAACATCGGAAAATCCAGCAGAGATTATAAAAGTTAATTCTTTATGCATAGACTGCAGTATCGCAGAAGGTTCCTATCTGAACGGAAAACCAGTACACATTATTCATCAGTTTTTCCCTAATGTTAGCCCTGGATTTAAAATAATAGAAAGTCCTCAAAATATTATTTATTTTCCTGTTACAGTAAAAGTAATAGATAAAATAACGGTAAAGGTAATAGATCAAGATTTAAATATTGTTGATTTTCGAGACGAGACTGTAACTATAAGTTTGCATATAAAAGAAGTATAATGGTTATCCTTTATAATAGAAAAACCTTCAATTTACCCACAAAAATTAATGAAAACTATAAGAAGACTAAACACCGTAAACCAAAGATTAGTAGAAAGAGAAACACACAAGGGATAACACCTGAAAATATAAGCTTTTTGAAATCTCTAGGTTTAAAGGTTTTAGTATAATGGACATCCTTAACGTAGCAGAAGGTCTTTTCATAGATAATTCAATTGTGCATTCCGAAGTTCATGGTTATGAACCATACCTACCTACAAAATTGGGAAATAATGATGAAATTATAATACCTGTTCATGAAGTAGACAAGTATACGCTTCCTTCCGAAAGCTTTCTTTACATAGAGGGTAAACTAACAAAAGATAATAATACTATCTCAAATACATTAAAATTGATAAATAATGGGATTGCATTCCTTTTTAAAGAAATGCGTTATCAACTAAACGGTGTTACAATAGATTCAGTTAGAGATGTTGGGTTAACTTCGACAATAAAGGGATACATGTCGTATAATAAAAATGAATGTAATAGACTTAAAAACGCAGGTTGGTTTCCTATGGAATCTTCACAAGTTGTTGATGCAACAACAGGATTATTTAATGTTTGCATTCCGCTTAAATTCTTAATGGTTTTTTTTTGAAGTCTGCAAAAAAATTATTTTAAATGCCAAACAAGAACTTATTTTAGTACGAGATAATTCGGACAAAAATGCAACAATTAATACTGCAGATGAAAATCCAAAAATTGAGCTTACTAAGCTAACTTGGAATATACCTCACATTTCAGTAGCTATTCCTCAAGAATTAGCATTATCTAAAATAATTAATAAGAATACTGATATAATAATTGCTTTCCGGAGTTGGGAACTGATTGAATACCCAGAATTATTAAAAACTAATCGTCATAACTGGCCTGTCAAAACATCTACGAAAGTTAATACCCCACGTCATGTAGCAATTGCTTTTCAAAAAGACTTAAGGGATAAATCAACAACTGATATGTCTCTATTTTCCAACGTTAAATTACGAAACATCAAAGTATTTTTAAACTCTGAGAGATATCCCTACAACGATCTATTTTTAGACTTTGCTAAAAATAAATTTGCATCATTATATGAAATGTTCTCACAATTTCAAAAATCTTACTATGGAATAACACCTGAACCCATTTTTTCGCCAAAGGAATTTAATACTTATGCTCCTATCGTATATATCGATTGTTCACATCAGAAAGAAACAATTGAATCCGGACCTATTGTTATGAGAGTTGAGTTTGAATTACATGATGATCTTAAAGACAAAATATCTGCCAATTGTCTTATTATGCACGACAAAGTATTTAGCTACAATCCATTAACCAAAAATGTTAGACAACTTTAGAGCGCATGTCTAACTATATAAAATCAATGCTCTACTATTCTTTCCTACCATTATGGGTGAAGATCTAGAACTTCGAGTATCCTACTTTTTAAAAGAACTGAAAAAATTAAAACAACAACTACAAGAATATTCTGACAAGAAATCTATGATTAAACAATTCTCATTTTTGAAATTATGAGGTTATTAATTGTGGATGTGCAAGGATTTAACATAGAAAATAAGAAGTTTATTCCCAAAGAGTTGGCTGCCTATGATGGACACAAAATATGCCACTATATCTTTAAATCACCATTTGATATAAAATACCTACCACCTGACTTACATAAACAAGCTGTATGGTTAATGAAAAATCATCACTGTATTCCTTGGAATGAAGGATATACACCAATTCACAAATTTTCTGAAATAATCAAGAATCTAACAGAAAAGGCTGATCAAGTTTATGTAAAAGGGAGAGAGAAATCCGAATGCATCCGAAAATATTCATTAAAACCAGTCATAGAACTTGATGAAAATCCAAAATTACAAGAAGGAGAAGCTCATTGTTTTTATCATTCTAAATCACCATGTATATGTGCACTTACTAATGTATACAATTTATAATAATTATTTAATGATTGAATAAAAGACATAAATGAAATAAAGTTTTTTATTTGTTATAAATTAGGTTTAAAATACTTCTTGAATAATTTCAGGTGACAAAAACTTCTTTACTTCATCCAAATGCTCCTCAAATCCCATTTCTTTCATCGTGTACAGAAAAGACTTTAAATCAGAAGTATGTAAATATATGTTACAGGCTTCGGCAGCTTTTTCATACTTTCTACCCATTTCTATACATTCTTCATACGTATAAAATCTTTCAAATCCATACTCGGCTTCATAGGCAGCATCAAATTCTAAATTACTGAAGTGTTGTGATAGATTCTCTATAGCACTTGTTAGGTTATATGCTACTCGTTGAGGTGTATATGCTAACCACATCTTGTTGGAGAATGTTCAGACTCAAAGTAAGTTCAGAGCTTTAAATATTAATTTAGGAGGTGGGGGAATAAAAAGAAAAATATATTTATAAATTTTTATTTTCAATACAACTTTTTACAAATTCATTACATGTAAATGTTTCTACATCCTCCACAACACAATCTGAGTAAAAGTTTAATAATTCTAAAACACAGCAAACATTTAAACTATTTTCCATAGGTGAAATAACATCATATACATTTTTTAACAAATCACCATTTTTCATAGAGATTCCACTAACTAAAATATTGTAATATTTGGAAAATTCCTGGTTTTTTAAGATATCAAAACGATATTTGATTAAATTTGACACGTTAACTAATTCATTTATGGTATCACCAGCTAAGAAAACTTTATTACCACCATCTTGTGTAATCTTAATTATTCTTGCATCACCAATAAACACAAAGTGAATCTCATAACCATTCCCCTTCATGGGTTGCCACCCGGTGTTGTTGGAATAAATGAAACTTAACATAATTCCTTGATTATTTAGTAAGGAAATCCATTGATCTTCATTAAAAATCACATTTTGATTATATTTGTATCCACAGAGTTTAACAACAGGAATATATTTCCTCTCTAAGGAAAATCCAATGCTAACCCATTTGGATTTGGATTTGTTTATGTAGTAAATTGTTTCATTGATGAGAGCTGCATTGCGCTTCTTACTAAACTCTTGTTGGTTATAGTTTGTTAGTTGATACATTTTCAGATGCTTGCTTGAAATACTGTGAGTAGAACTGTGGGTGAGCGTTTGAATAAGCAAACGTGGTAGTGGGGAAAGCAAGAGTGGGGGGGATGTCAAGAGTGGTGGGGGGATTTAAACACTAATCTTATAGATTTAATCATCATTTAGCGACTAACCATGAATGAGTGTAAGACAGAACTTTTTATCGACATTCAAGGATTCAATTGTTCTTTTGGATACATTCCAAAAGAATTAGCGATTTATGATGGGATTCGCTGCTCAAATTATCTGTTTAAATCACCATTTCAAAAAAATATGTTATCTACTCCTGATAAACTGGTTAAATGGGCCGAAGAGTATCATGGACTAAAATGGGAATTTGGAAATATAGAACTTAATGAAATTGATGATATTTTAAAGCATGTGTTAGAAGTTTACCAATCGCCCAAAATTTACGTGAAAGGGAATGAGAAAATAAACTACTTAAAAAAGTTTTTGAATGAAGATTTCATATACGCTATTCCCATTGGTCAAGAACCAACATTAAGTAGATTTAAGAAAATTCCAGAATGTTATTTTCACAAAAATGTGAATCCATGGCATTGTGCATTAGCAAACGTAAAATTGTTATATAATTATAGACATTGTTATGAATAAAAACCTTTATTATAAATATGTTTTTTTACTATTGAATTTTATTTATAGTACAAATATACTTTGAATAATATATATCCTATTGAACATATAAACACTACTAACAATATACTTTATAATACTACACACACATTTGAACTACATTCTTCTATACAAGATTTTCTATACAACTGATTCCATTCCTGTATCACTATTGAAGTTTTATTGACATAATATAATCTTAACTTATACTGTACAACGGTAGAATGATTTATAATATTATCATCTATTTTGTGGGTAAATAAACCATTATTTATATTCATTCTTTTCCATGTTGAAGGCCAACTATCATTATTTACATTATTAACAGATAGACAAATAAATGCTTCTCGAACATTAGGATCAACTTGTATGAACAAAGTATTGTTAACGAATGCTGATAGAAATAGAACTACTACTGGTAGCAGAGCCATTTTCAAAATAATATATTTTCCCAGGGATCTTATGTTTTATATTCGTCATGAACTAAATTTTTTAGAATGTCAATTACATTATTAACTTGGTTATCATTAGTCTTGGATTTCTCTTCCAAAATACTTATATGTTTGTGTCCCCAAGCTAAAGTTCTAAAAGAATCTGGAATTATATAGCGTTTATCATCTTTTGGAGATAAAGCAACTTTATTTTTTAATTGTGTGAACATATCATGTAAAATTGAATGAAAAATATTCATTTTTCTAAATTTGATCTCAGAATTTTCAACTACATCTTTATAATCTTGTTTAGTAATGGAATTTTCTATAACATATTTTTTAACTCCCTTTGCCTTTTTTCCAGATTTCTCTTCTAAATTTACACAGTAAGCTTTAGCTCCCGTCCCATAAAAACTTGAAATTGGTTTGCCCGCAAATTCATCTTTCATTCGCCCTAATACTGATTTATTCTTAGTAATATTATGAATATTGTTTTCATTGAAATTAGAAGTGTCAAATTTGTCTAAATTGTCTTGCATATCTTTATAAAAATTTTCAGTCTCTACTTGCAAGATCAAACTATCTGTATCCGTGTATAACAAAATTGCTTCGTCTCCATACTTGCTTTTAATATAATCATAATAAAAATCATATAAAACGGTTTTTGATAATTCCAAGACTGTGAAGCCAATATAAACAGGTTTATTGTAAGTCACTTTTACTCTTTCCATTTGTATCGCAACCAAATTTTCATTAAAGACTAATCGATTTTTAAAATTTGGTTTAGCAATCAATGTCTGCGCTCCTTGTTTTTTACCAATATTCTCCCAGTGTGTGATTAATCTAATGTCAACTCGCTTATCAATGTTTTCTAAAGATTTACCATAAATGGCATTATTAAATAATTTATAAGTATCCTTTTCCAACTTATTTTTAGATTTGTTCCTCATTTCGGTATTTAAATCGATGTACTGTTTAAGAAATGCAACCTGTTTAAATTTAATAACTCTATGAATTTTAGTTAATTTTAATCCATTTTGAAGCACCTGTTTCCGATTTCGGTAATGAATAACATATTTTTCTTTATGGTTTAAATTACATATTAATTTCTTTTGTTTTGAACCTGGTGCACAAATATTTTCAGCCAAAAAAGGTAATTCGTTGTGCTCTTGATGTAAACCTTGAGGATACTTTAAATCTACTTCCAAAACGAACCCGAATTCAGCATCGTCAGGAAGAGACATCACATCAAGGGCTTCAATTTCTTCATCGTTCAACCAAGAATAATCACTTACGGGGAGACATTGACTCATACTATGTCCATACAAGTTAGTGGCATCCAAATACATTATAAACGAATTTGGTTTGCTTGGATCATAATTTTCCAAGAATGGATTATTAGCTTCTGCTTTTCGAACGCTGCAATGACAGACACCACCTCTTATATTATTTTTAAAAAAATGTATCATATCTATATCCGTTAATAATTCTAATTTAACATCAGTTATTTTTAACATTGAATCCCAGTTTAAACCTGGTAATGTATAATACTGTGCAGGATCTAGCTTAAAATTATTTAAAGATACATTTCGAAACGCTTCAAAAAAATCTGTTAATATGAGAACATCTGACAATAAATAAATTTTGGTATAATCCATAAGATTTTGACAATTAAATAAATTCCAAATATTAAAAACTCTATTGTAATCCGATGGACACATAAGTTCATCTTTAAGTTTATCATAAAAATGTTCAATAGCTGGGAGTTCATTTTCATGTAATTTTTCGAAAGAATCAACGTAAGAATAAGGATAAACACCTTTTTTACGAATTTAATTGAACTGGTTAGGATCTGCAAAATATTTTTTAATCTCAATGCACTGATTTGATTCCAAGCTTTCACCAAGCTTTTCCAAAGAGGAACCAACGAAACGGAATGAATCCAAAAATCTCATTTTTATAAAAATACTTTTTTCGCTATTATCCTTGCCTTTTACTTTGTCAACCAATATGGATTTTGAAAATGAAATATATTTTTCCTTAGTTTGTGCAAGTACATCAATATTATCTTCTTCACAGCACAATTGTTTAACAAATAAATGACTATCATAACCAGTTAAATTATGAAAAAAGATGGATATAAAATTTGGAATTTGAAAGTTTAAGTTGCAGATACTGTGAGCTGCATTTCGAAATTTACCAGTTAAATGATCATGATCCCTGACTTTTTCATTTTCTTCAATTGTTTTATTACAAATATGACAAATTTTGCTATTTTTATAAGATAGTTCTTCCTCATCTGATAAAGGAAGCATTTTCACTACAGGTTTAAGATGGTCATTATAAATTCTATGTGCATGACCTTCAATTCGTTTACAAAATTCATCAGCTGCATCCAAACCAAAATAGAAATCTAGTATCGACAAAGAATCATCATATGAGCACTTAATAAAATAGCAAAAAGCGTACGGTTCGTGTTTAAATGTATTTAAAGTATAAGAATTCTGTTAGTTTCCCGGTTCTTGATGCTGTAAAGGTTTTAAAAAGCATTCAAAGTCTGCATATATGACAAACGGAACTTTTAGTTGTTTTTGAAAATTTTCAAACTGTAGAATATTTTCTGGTATATTTTGACCGTACTTATTTATTTTAATGTCATTGGTAGGAACTTTTGTAAACAAATGGTTACGATCATGTGATTGGTGCAATTTTAATTTTTCCATTGATGTAAAATAAATTAAACATCCATCACAAAAATATTTTTTATGGTCTCTTTTATTAATCTGAGATGACACTAATCTTGACATGTTCTTAATCCAACAATAATTGTTGTTTTCACCTTCACTTATCAACAACAAATTTATGTGTACTGGAAGTTTTTTACTAGTGTAATGAAGAGGACCGACTACTTTATACTTGAATTTACTATCTTCATAAACACTCTCTAAACCATAAACATTTATAGATATTTGATTAAGCGTTTCAAACTTCTGTATATCCTTTAATTTCACAGGAAAATCTATTCCTTCAAAACTTAAATACTCAAAAAAATTAGGGTATGAACTTGTTCTATCAAAATTAATATTAGCAGGAAACAGTGCACTTATCACACTCCATGCAAAACAATATGAATCATTATTTTTGATATTAATAACAGCTTTTTATTTGAAATTTGTTTTGGTAATGGTATATACGATGAAGCTCTAATTGGATTATACTTGTTTATATTAAGCTCCAAATGTAATATTTTTTCCAATGCCCAACCTGATCCATTTTCCGCAAATATTGACACCTTTTCTTTAATTTCAGACAAAAACTGTTTATAAATATCACTTAAACTTGTTGTCGAAGTTATGACCTTATTTTTGGTGTTAAATGATTTAATTTCGATTCTCTCTTTTTTTTGTAAAATATATTGTCCAAATAGTTCTACATTAATCTTAACACTTCTATGCTTAACTAATTGTTCGGAAAGTAAACTTACAAACTTTTGTTGTACTTCATCAAAATACTCTTCAATGTCCACATACTTTTTCGATGGCTGCAACATGTAAGACACAATCCTGTTTTCAAACGCGGAAGTTAAAATTTTTACATTATCATCACTTTTAAGTGCGCTTTTATGTAAGTTTGAACGTAAATGGGCAGAAAGTTTATTTTTCACATACCACGTATCACAGTCTTTACATCGTGATAAAGTAAGTTTAGGTATTGGAGGTCTGTCTTCTTTAATATCTTCTATTTTAGCTTTTTTCATGGACACATCAAATACCTGGGTATTAGCCTTTCTTTTTTCTCGCGAACAAGATGGTCTCATGGCACACGATTCTCTTTTATGTCTATACACGTTCGATTGATGAGTAAAACTCTTGTTGCATTCACTGCACTGATACATCTTGAGAACTGAACAAAAAGTAGAAAAGGTTGATATTTATTCAACAGTTCTTGGGATATTTTAACTGGTCTCACAACACTTTGCACAATACTGTTTTTGCAAACTAAACAATTAATATAATATCAACGCTAAGTCAACTAACCGCTGAGGATATATAGGTAACAAGGAGAAGACACAACTGTATTATATCCAGCTGAAGATGCGACTGCGAACACTTAAGAACGAGAAGCGAAGAGAGAATATAAAGAGAGTCCGTCTTGGCCGAGCATACGGATACCCATGCGCATCTCTATTGCGCAGTTGTAAAAAACGAAAAATATAAAAAACTTTTTTTTGTCTGGGAGTTTTTTTTTGTTAGGGAGTTTTTTTTTACCCATGCGCATCTCTATTGCGCAGTTGTAAAAAACGAAAAATATAAAAAACGTTTTTTTTTTGTCTGGGAGTTTTTTTTTTGTCTGGGAGTTTTTTTTTGTCAGGGAGTTTTTTTTTGTTTTTTTTTGTTAGGGAGTTTTTTTTTTACCCATGCGCATCTCTATTGCGCAGTTGTAAAAAACGTTGGTCAGAAAATGTGTGTGTGTATGGCCGTGCGTATGTTGCCGTCCGTTTCGACATTTTCACTTTTCAATTTTTTTTCTCGAAAACGTTTGGAGGTGGGGCAATCAAATTTTCTGGGTTAATAGAGGGATAGTGCGACTAGCTTCGGTAAAAAATTCAGTTCTACAGGGTGTTCCGTTTCGGAGTTATAAGACGTCAACGTCGAAATTTCAGCGATTTCTTATGGGATCGATTACAGGTCGCAAAACTTAATTAAATCGATTTAAATTTTTATAGGTTGTAGAGGTCAGGGAGCTTCAGAACCCTATTGAAACTGGCGGTATTCGGAAAATGGGAAGTAATTTTTTTAAATTTTTTTATGTCGAAAAATGCCCTTTGTAGACCCCATTTTGGCACCGAATAAGTCGAAACCGGAACATCGGACAGAAAAACGTATTTGAACTTAAAACTAAAGAATCTCAAATACTTTCTTTTTGCAATACATTTACCTATACCTAAAACGACTGGAAATTGGAAAAATTTGGGAAAGAGTGGAAATTACGATTTTTCATGCAAATTTTTGACGGTTGTCAATTTTTTTGGTGGTCAAAATGGATTCAAATCGAAATCATATGTACCTTATCGGAAAGACCTCGCCGAGCTACGTTATAAACGTATTTTTTGGTTCCTTCATTCTTAATAGGAAAGGAGCAATCGATAATTAAATTTAGATATTTACGATTTTTTTTCATGATATCTCTACATTCGAATCAGTCTGTATTTTTTCCTATCTAATTTCTTCCAACTTTTTCAACGCTATCCCTTGGGGATATAATCAGGCTTTAAAATGAATACCGAATGGGTGATCTAGGGGGTAAAAACTCATTTTTTCTGTTTTTTCCATCAAACTTCATCTTTAAAAGGCATTATTATATATTATTTCTCTTATTTAACGATTCTTTTTTGGTTTATTTTCATCCCTTATCATCTCAGAACACTTCTAACTTATTAAAATTCCATATTTTTCGTTAAAGTTATAAATAAATACCCTTTTTCGCATCGCTGCAGGAAAAATTTTAAAAAGTGCATATATTAAAAGCCGTGCCTTGACAAAACAAATGAAACTGACCCTCTTTACATCGAAATTAAAATATGACCTGTCAAAATGTCGTGAAAATAACAGTTTTTGTAGCGATATTGGAAGCTTCCTGGACCGATTTCGGCTTGAAAGATACATGGCAAAGATAAAACGGACTTTATTTTTTTATTTACAATACATTTCATTGGACGATTTAAGCATTAAATACGAATTTTTTAAATTTTTTCAGACCATGCAAATGCATGTCAAAATCAGTTTCATACGGAGAAATGTATTAAAATATGAATGGTCGAAATGTCGCAAAAATGTCAGTTTTCCTTGCGAGATTTTAGGGTTTCTGAACCGTTTTCGACTTGAAAAATACAGGGCAATGCCTCTATAGACCTTCCCGTGTGGATTTCGGAACATATAATTTGAAGAATTAGTCATTAAATACCAATTTTAACAATTTTTCGATGACGCGGCGAAGCATCATAGAAAGGCTATTCCATGAGGTAGTATACGGGGTAAATCACAATGACGGGTCTGATTTTTTTGCTTAGATTTGTTATTAATTGAGAACGGATTATTCGATTGAAAAGAGTGATGTGGCAATCGAAAGGGGAGGAAGTAAGCTATTTTATTTGAAAATAATTTCGACATTTCGTTGGCATGACGACGAAAAATTTGCTATTTCCGATATTTATTGAGTTAGAGAGCTAAAATTTGATATATGGGAAGAATTCGGTCAATCATTCAAAATTATATGTGTAAATTTTGATTCGCATGGTTCCTATAGCAACGATTAAGGATAAAGTTGACAATTTCTAACTCACGTACGGCTGATCTGATTGAAACGAGTGAGGTGGCAATCGAAAGGGAACGAAGTAAGCTACTTTTTTATGTGAAAATAATTTTGACATTTCGTTGCCATGACGACGAACAGTTTGCTATTTCCATTATTCATTGAGTTTTAGAGTTGAAATTTGATATCAGGGTAGAATTCGGTCAATCATTCAAAAATATTTTTATAAATTTTGATTCCGATGATTACCATAGCAACGATTGAGCATAAAGTTGATCATTTTCAACTCGCGAACGGCTTATCTGATTGAAATCAGTAAAGTGACGATCGAAATGTTAGAAAGTACACTACTTTTTTATGTGAATATAATTTTGACATTTCGTTGCCGGGACGATGAACAATTTGCTATTTTCGTTATTTATTGAGTTGGAAAGTTGAAAACTGATATCTCGGAAGAATTCGGTCACTCATTCAAAAATATATCTGGAAAAATTGATTCCCATGGTTGGCATAGCAACGATTAAGGATAAAGTTGACAATTTATAACTCGCGGACGCCTTCTGCGATTGGAACGAGTGAGGTGGCTATCGAAAGGGATGGAAGTAAACTACTTTTTTATTTGAAACTAATTTCGATTTTTGGTAGTCATGACCACGATCAATTTGATTTCTCCGTTATTTATTGAGTTGTAGAGTAGAAATTTCGCATCTAAGTAGAATTCGGTCAATTATTGAAATATATTTTTGCAATTTTCAATTTTAATGATTGCCATAGCAACGATTAGGGGTAAAGTTAACAACTTACAACTCGCGAACGGCTTCTTAGATTGAAAGAAGCGACGTTCATAATATGAATGCACAATTTTTTTCCATAGAGACATCAGTGGCGTGCCCGAAGGGCTCGCCACCAATCTTCATTCAGCTCGACCATTTCAGGAAGATGATGTCATCTAATGTATGGTTTAAAGCCGATCGAAAGATGACAAGTTTAATTTAGTAGGGTTTCAGCGAAATCGTACATATTGTATTTATATGTAATATGTGTTTGTATGTATATAGCGATACGGTTACGAAGGGCGCTCTATTCTGCATCATCAGTCCGTAAGAGTGTGATATCTTCCTTAATACATGCCTAGAAACACGAAACTTTCAGGGCATGACAATGATGATATTACCGACCTTATAGAGCCCCCTCGGGGGGCGATTAGGCGCTCTATGCAATCTAGTTATAGACCGCCCGCCGAGCGGTCTATATACCGAGCCGTTGGTCAGAAAAATGTGTGTATGTGCGGATGTATGTGCGGACGTATGTATGTTGTCGTCCGTTTCGACATTTCCACCTTTTCAATTTTTTTTCTCGAAAACGGTTAGAGGGGGAGCAATCAAACTTTCTGGGTTAATAGAGGGATAGTGCGACTAGCTTCGGTAAAAAATTCAGTTATACAGGGTGTTCCGTTTCGGAGATATAAAACGTCAAATTCGAAATTTCAGCGATTTCTGTTGAAATCGGGTACAGGTCGCAAAAGTGAATTAAATCGATTTAAATTTTTGGAGGTTGTGGAGGACCGGGAGCTTCAGAACCCTATTGAAACTGGCGGTATTCGGAAAGTGGGAAGTAATTTTTTTGAATTTTTTTATGTCGAAAAATGCTGTTTGTAGACCCCATTTTGGCACTGAATAAGTCGAAGCCGGAGCCTCGGACAGAAAAACGTATTTGAACATAAAACTAAAGAATCTCAAATACTTTCTTTTTGCTATACATTTAGCTATACCTAAAACGACTGGAAATTGGAAAAATTTGGGAAAAACTGGAAATTATGTTTTTTCATGAAATTTTTTTACGGAATTTAATTTTTTGCCGGTCAAAATGGATTCAAATCGAAATTCCATGTGCCCTATCGGAAAGAGCTCGCCGAAATACGTTGGAAACATGTTTTAGTTCCTTTATTCCTAATAGGAAAGGAGCAATCGATAATTAAATTTCGATTTTTTACGATTTTTTCATGATATCTCTACATTCGAATCACTCTGTATCTTTTCCTATCTAATTTCTTCCAACTTTTTCAACGCTATCCCTTGGGGATATAGTCAGGCTTTAAAATGAATCCCGAATGGGTCATCCAGGGCCTGATTTAGGGGGTAAAAACACATTTTTTCTGTTTTTTCCATCAAAATTCATCTTTAAATGGCGTTATTATGTATTATTTCTCTTATTTAACAGCTCTTTTTTGGTTTATTTTCTTCCGTCATCATCTGAGAACACTGCTAACTAATTAAAACTCCATATTTTTGTGTTAAAGTTATAAATAAATAGGTTTTATTCCTTCGGCGCAGGAAAAATTTTAAAAACCGCGAATGTTAAACCATGCCATGAAAAAAAACAATTGAACTGGTGACGCTTTAGATCGAAGTTAAATATGAGCTGTCAAAATATCCAGTTTTTCTAGCGATATTTTAAAGATCCTGAGCCAGTTTCGGCTTGGAATATACATGGAATTGATAGAATGGACGTTTTTTATCTATTCCTGACCATTTCGTAGCACGAGATGGGCATTAAATATCATTTTTTTGAAATTTTTGTTGACCCTACATTGCATTATAAAAATCAATTTCTATACGGGAAAATGTATTAATTTAATTATTATAATGTATGAAATGTCACAATTTGTCTAAAATGTCAGCATTTTGAAGCGAAATAGGAACGACTCTGGACCAACTCCAGCTTCAAATTTACCGGGACAAAGGAATTAGGGACCTTATACTTTCGGTAGAAAGACATTTCATTTGATAAATTTGACTTTAAATACAAATTTTTTCGATTTTCCGATGACGCTACAAGACATCATTGAAGATTCTAATATGGACCTCAGTGGCATCGAAATATTTGTTATAAAGTTATAATATCCAAAAATATGCATTTTAAGCATGAGCGTGTATACCTTAGGGCCAATATATTAATTATTATTAAATCATTTTAATTTAATTTTAGGGAAATGAATTGATTCGGATCGTTTTAAAGTAACCAGAACAATTCGAAAATACATTTTATATCTTCCAGCATGTGCGTGATTGTATATATGTCTATAGGGTGTCCGAAAAGTACAAAAGTTTGTATGGGCAAATACCTTTGCTATTTGTACAAATATAAACTTAATTTTCGGATTTAAAGCAAATCGTATATATTTCCATTTATATGTGTACGGATTTACATATATGTCTGTATACAGGCTGCCCAAAAAGTCTTGGTTGGAGCAAATATTCCTAGTAGTCCAGGATAAATGTAATTAAACCGAATTTCAGGCAAACCGATTATATTTGTTTTTATTTGTGTTGTATATACGTATACAGGGTGTCCGAAAAGTCTTAGTAAGGGCAAATACGTATGCCAGTAGGTACCAAGATAAATTTAATTAGGTGGGATTTTACGTAAAACGACTATATTCCTATTTAAACGTGTGGGTCTTAGTGTGAATGTATACAGGGTGTCCAAAAATCTTGGTATGGTCTTTGAATGGGTAAATACCTTTGCCTTTTGTACAAATAGTAACTCAATTGTCGGATTTAAAGCAAATCGTAGGCATATATTTGCATTTCTATGTGTACGGATTTATATGTTTGTATACAGGGTGTCCTAAAAGTCTTAGTATGGGCAAATACTTCTACTAGTGCCAAGAAGTAGTTATCTTTCGCCGGTATCAGATCAATCCAAATCCAAATCCAATCCCCCCACTCTTCACCCCACCAAATCCCCCCACTCTTCGCCGGTCAACAAAAAAAAACACCACTTCTCTCCCCTCTCCTCTCCCCTCTCCCCTCCCCTCTCCCCTCTCCTCTCCCCTCTCCTCTCAGGAGCTTCCAAAATGAGCTTTCAAAACCATTCCACAACACGCACTCTTCACACTACATTAGTCGACACCCCACCTAAGCCCCGCCTCCAAGAACCGGATTGGTTGACCCCCTTCCAGCAAGGTGTGTTCTAATTTCCCACTCCAAACTAGCAGGGATAGGAGAGAAGGGGTTGTAGCATAAAAGGCTGAAAATTTCAGTTAAACGATATTAGTTCTGAAGTAATACAGGGTCATACTAAAGTCAGAATAAAGTAAACAATGGATTTACAATCAAAATTGTATATTTATAATGGTACTCCATTAAATGCGCAACGGGAAGAAATGGAATCCATTCATAAGGAAGAAAAAATTTATTTTCAAAAAACTACTGGTTGTATAGCCGAGGATAGACTTAATACTCTTGTGGATGCTGACCGCTACAATTACGGTGATGAGGATGAAGATGAAGATGACTACGGCACCGAGGAAGAAGTTCTGGGAAGTGGTTGTGGAGAAGAAGGGTTAGTGAAAATTAAAAATATTATCGCTTCAGAAGCTGTGAAAGAGAACTATTTAAAACGTGAAGTGTGCGTAATGCAATCATACATATTAATCACATCCATGGCAGGTGGCATGTACAGTCTGTGTCACGAGTGTTACTTTTTATTAGCCATAGAACAACCACGTGGTAAACACATACATGTGAACACCCATTATAAGCGTGCCATGGATTGTTGTAAAGATGAAATTAAATGTAAAGTGTGTGAGCAAGTTCTACATATGATTATTTTATCAGACGTCTGTGTAATGTGTAACAAACCGGATGTGCAGAAAATGACAAACCATAAAATTGAAAAAACAACTTTAGAACAATTCTTATAATTGTATAATAGTTTTACATTGCTGGAGCACACACTTCGATGGTCCCTTGTATCCCAGGAATCATGTTTTATGTGCAATAGAAACATAAAATAGAGTAATGTAGATAAGCATATTGTTATTTTTTTCAAAAATAAACCTGTATTTTAATAAATGAATTTTTTATAAATGTCATACAAATAATTAGAAGTATTATTCATTAATCCACCTATCACCAATCACCCTACCAAATCCCCCCCACCAAAACCCCCACTCTTCCCCCCCCCCCCCCAATCCCCCCACTCTTCTCCCTACCAAATCCTACCACTCTTATAAGATATCAAATTCATTATTACTCTACCAGGGATATATATATATGGATATACCGCATTCACTTCCAGAAAATTACATCAAATCCATTTCAAAGGAGCTTCCAAATGAGCTTTCAAAACCATTCCTCCTACCAGCTTTTCCCCTCACCACTTTTATTGCTATAAATTTCCAGTATTTAACACAATCCAGAAAGGTAAAAAAATACACTGTAATTTTTAGTCCTTTGATTTGTACCATTTTATTTACCTTAAAATTAATTTTTTATTTAATAACCCACGTATATAGACTTCAAGCCTAAGTACTAACGTACGGTACCAACAAAAATCTTTTCCGTATGTAATAGATATTTGCGCACTCTGTATAAAAATATTTATAGGAATAAAATTCTCGTATTTACTTTTATTTGTGGTCACGATGCTTTTATTTTGTTGAGCTGATCGTCTGCATATTTTTTTACCTTTTTACCTTTTTAGAAAAAGCTGAATCTTTTATATTCAAATGTATGCAAATATATGCAAATGTAACATAAAAAAACCTTAATTATATCGATGCGAATATTTTTAAGACCTGAACTTTTATTTTTTCTTACATACATCTCGCTTTATTTCTTTTTTGTTCTTTGCATATACTTTTTAAATTACAGGGGGGAATGGAGAATTTTTTCTTTTTTTGTTCAGAGAGTGTATACAAATATTTATAGGAATAAAATTCTCGTATTTACTTTTATTTGTGGTCACGATGCTTTTATTTTGTTGAGCTGGTCGCCTGCATATTTTTTTTACCTTTAACTGCAAAAGCGTTAAAGGTTTTTTAAAAAGTTAAGGACATGGTGCAGCTGCATATCATTAAAAAATACGAAATGTTACTTAAAAAGCAAAGCAGGCGAAGTAGATTATAAAGTTTATTGCCGTATCAGAAAAAACTGCATCTTGTATATTCAAATGTATGCAAATGCATGCAAATGTAAAAGAAAAAAACCTTAACTATATGGATGTGAATATTTTTAAGACTTGAACTTTTATTTTTTCTTACAGACATTTTAAAATCTCTGTTGAACTTTTATTTTTTCTTACATGCATCTCGCTTTATTTCTTTTTTGTTCTTTGCATATACTTTTTAAATTACAGGGGGGAATGGAGAATTTTTTCTTTTTTGTTCAGAGAGTATATATTGGCGAATAGCACTAAAGTACTTTATTCAATCGAAACAAATCCTAAGAGTAGACAGTACTCTTCTTGAAAAAAGTTAAAAAAAATGTACTCCAAACCAAATATTAAACAACTTGCACGATTAAGTGGGCGAATCAACATTTTAGAAAATATAGTAATAAGACCGGCTAGAGATGAAATCAGCGAAGCACTTCAAAATCTAATAAACCAAGAACTTCCTGAAAATTTATTGGAAGACGCATTTAACTTGGAAGATATAATCCAAAATCAACCAGAACCATATGTCAACCAAATACCTGTCCAGGATGTCGCTGTAGTCCAGTCTGCTGCCCAGGACATCGCTGTAGTCCAACCAGGTGCCCAGGAAATTGCAGTCCACCCTGACGTCCAGGAAATTGCAGTCCACCCTGACGTCCAGGAAATTGCAGTCCACCCTGACGTCCAGGAAATTCCAGAAAGTCCAATCCAGGAAATTCCAGAATGTCCAATCCAGGAAATTACAGGAAGTCCAGTCCAGGAACGTCTTATTCTTAATGATGTAGAAATGCTAGATGATACAATGGAAAGACGAGCATTACTTGCTCTGGAAACAGAAACGCAGTTAGATGAAATAAAATTAACCAGATTAGAGATGGAAAGACGCCTCAGCCAGTACACTAGCATGATTGTCAACATTAATGAGCTTTTAGAGCATTTAAAAAATCGTGAAAAAGCGATACTGGAAAATCGCGCATCTATTTTAGAAAGTGAAAGACTCATTGATATTATTAATAATCATTTGTAATGGTTTTTAGATTTAGGGACATTTTTTCATATATAATAATACTTATTTCATGTTTAATTTTTCGTTTGTATTCTATAGGCATATTACTTCATAAAACTGATCTTTGTTACAAAAAATAACTTTACCTTTCGAATTTGTTGTATACATTTTTGTATCTACTTTTTTCAAAAAGGGTACTACCCACTATTAGGATTTGTTTTGATTGAATAAAAAAATTTTAAACACTACTTGTTTTATTTTACCTAATAAATATAGGAAAATATTTTTCCCATAGAATTTAAAAATACAGATTGTCATTAAAAATTGCTTTTAAAGTAAGCTTGCAAACTTAAGACATATCCACGTTCTCGTACTCACCTATTTTTTCTATAAAAAATTTCATTTCTCCAACTAGTAACACTAAAAACTTCCATAAACAAAAACGACATATTCAACAATTATTTTAATTACCAATTACTTAATAACAAGATCGAAAACAAATTAAATCGGTCATTCATACCAATTAGCATCATCGCGTGCGGCAGGTTGAATTAATTAAATTTTACATACTGGAAATCGAGAAGGTTGCGTGAAGAAACCGTATAAAAACTCATATTTTTATGACGAATTATTAAGTGACACGACCAAAACTTGCCAGCCTCGTAAACTCAAAGGTTTAAATGAAATTAAAAAGGTAAAAAATACACTGTAATTTTTAGTCCTTTGATTTGTACCATTTTATTTATTAACCTTAAAATTAATTTTGTATTTAATAACCCACGTATATAGAAACACACTGCATACAGCTTTCGCGGAAATTTAGCATAACCACCCCAAAAACATCAAGAAAACACACATTTTATCGCATTGTATGTATATTCAACTAAATTAATCTTAATCTACAAGCAATAAAAAAATATTAAAGGGTAAAAATAATGCTATCGCACACTAACTCAACAGAACAGGAAGACATGTGACAAAAAATTCTCTCATAGTACGCATGTATGATTCTAAACCCAAGCATCAAAGATTTATACCTTACCCATAAACTTTGCAAATTAAAAAAACTTGAAAACATTCGCGATGCACATAGCGTAAGAGCACTTTCAAAAAAATGTCCCAGCAACAGATCAAATTTATGAAAAATAACCATTTTGAAAACTACCGAAGAGTTTAAGCAGAAAATTTACATACCCTTTTTAAGTATTTTTATAACTATTTAGTTAACTTTTTTAATTTAGCTAGTTTAAATTTAGTAGATTTCTTTAACAACGAGACTATAAATTAGGTGTCGAAACGTCAGGAAAAAACTTTTTGATCATATTAGGTCTTAGAAAAAGCTTAAAAATGCATTATTTATTTATTCCACATCAAAATATTGTTTTTTCACAACTAAAGGTGAAACACTTGGCTTTTTTTATCTGAGACAGCCCATGTAAACTTCAAGCCTAAGTACTAACATGTCGTGGGAGTCTGAAGAGAGAAGAAAAATGTGATATATTGACACAGGATTTAAAGGATTGAAGAGTGGGATGGAGCAGGGAAAACGTCTGCAGACAATTTGATCCATAATCTGGAGACCCTTGCATACATAACACGCCTTTTGTTGTTCTATTATATAAACAATTAAGGATAATAATTATAGCGGTGAGGTCTTCAAAACAAAATCCGTGTAAGTATCGATAGAAAATGGATAAATAAGAGAGTTTTCTTGGGAGGACTGAGTTAATGGTGAGTCGAATGGCTCTCATTTGCAGGTTTTGGTTGGGAAACATAAAGAGTGTGTAATTAGGCATGGAAGAAATAGTTTTCTGGCTCGAAAGAGAGAACCAAGCTTTTAGCTGACGATGTGGGTGATAGTTAAATCTAATTTCAATTTGGTATAGGTAATAAACAATATTATAAAGATAAAGTGGAAAAATCTGAAACCAAAGTTAGAAAAAGGGATATTTTATAACTTCTTGTACATTTTTTATACGTTAGAACTATGTAATGTTTGAAACAAATGGTAAAACGACAGCTTGTGTGCAAGAAGTAGCATAGGGAGAGAGCGAGAAAGTAACATAAGAGAGAGGAGTTAGGGAGGTAGGTATCATAAGAGAGAGGAGAGCTAGTAAAAGAGAGAGGGAGAGCTAGTAAAAGGGTGGTAGCATAGGAGAGAGGGAGATCTAGTCTAGAGATCTAGAGATAATATATCACCTCTTACCGAAATGACTCTTGAAGCATTGATATATTTTTTAATTATTTTTTGACAAGGTTGTATGCCTGTTTTTAGATGTTAACATCTGTGTACTCTAATATAGGACTCGCCGTCTAACTTCCTGAAGCCCTCCTCCCCATTTTTCTACTTCGTAGTTCCCATCGAGAGTGTTTTGGCTGTCTTCGAATAATTTTCTGCTTTGGATTTCTTTTTGAAATTTTAAAAATTTTAAATATTTCGTATTTTTCTTTTTAGCCACTATATTATTCAATTCTTTATAAGTGCTTCGGGGAGGAAATAGCTTTTTAATAATATTTACATACTTCCAACCAGACGATGAACTAATGCGTTCACACCGTTTAAAGTTTCTTTTGTGGGCATTGGTTAGAACTAAAATGTTTCTATATTGTATGAGGTCGTTATCGGTATACTCTACAGGGTGTTCCTCAGTCAGGAGATTTAGTAGGCCATCTGTTAACTTAAACTCTTTCCCACTAATAATTAGAGTATTTCCTTTAAAAACAGCTGGCACATTTCCAAGAAACCAACTAGAACACACCTCCCGAAAACCAAACACGTTTTTATTTAGCATTTCCATCAACTTTAAAGTTATTTTGCTGCTAGCCATCTTATCTCTTTGATGTCTAACTTGATAATGAAGCTTTCTTAGTGATAGTAGGATATTTATTAATACGTAATGGCGTCGTAACATAGACGTAAAATAGACGTAACATAGACGTAACATAGACGTAACATAGATGTAACATAGACGTAACATAGACGTAAAATACTAGTAGCATACATTATATATAACCTTCACGTAATGGCGTCGTAACATAGACGTAAAATAGATGTAACATAGACGTAACATAACCCCGAGCATCTGGGGGCTGGTTTACCTAAATAAATAGAAATATCATTATCTATATTCGTTTTAAAAATCTGAATATTCATAGATCTAAAAGTTCTATTTGAAAGTACTATGATACCTGACTTGAACTGATTTAATTGTACAACTTTTTTATTAGATTTTTAAAAATCAGGTAATATTTATTGACAATTTTTTTTTAATTTTACCAGCCTATTTTCAGTTATTATTATTATTATTATTATTATTATTATTATTATTATTATAGTGTCTAGTGAGTTTGGTTAAGTGTAAGATCAACCTTTATGCGAGTGAAGGATGAACTTCGCCATTTTAAAGGATTGTGTTATTTAATAATTAACTATGTAGTTTTCCTTGTAAAATCCTTTCAAATAAAGCTTTTATTTATTTATTTATTTATTTATTAAAATCAAAAATTAAAAACAGATACAAATTTTTACGCTTTCTGCTTTTTTAAAACCGTAGGGGATTGAATCAAAACCTCTAAATTTACGTTTTAATGAGTTTGGCTTATATTCTTTTGTCTCTGTTTTGTTATTACCTCGTGAATAGCAGGGCAGCGAATTTGATGAGACGTGATTTGTATTGGGGTGCTGTCCTCGGATAAAATATGCTGGTAGACAGGTAGACCCTGGTACGTAGGGAAATATGTGTAAAAACAACCAAAAAATCATCATCTCAGCTCATCGACCAGCATGTACTTTAAAACGGTTTTAAAAATATCAAGTTTTTAATCGCTTTTATGGGGCTACCAAAATTCGAACCTGCGATAAATAGTAGCTATTATTTTTCTCTGTTGGCTTAATTTATTCTTTTACACGTCATCCTAAAATATTAGTACTAACTGATGATAAAAGCGAAAAGACTTAAATAGAATATAAATAAATAAAAATAAAAAAATGGCTGACAGCATTAAGACAGAGAATGAATAATTTCATTTTTTAAATATTTGTTTTTACATCTACTCAATAACCCTATAAATAATAAAATAAGCTTATTACCTTATTAGTGTCAATATTGTCGAGTAACCTCTACCAATGCTTTAATACTACATTTTTATTAAATAAAACAAATAAATTAAAAAGAGAAACAAAAGATTCCTATTCTCTTCTTGTTCCTTTTTGCTCTTTACTATAAGATCAAATAAAACAGAAGTATTAGTAAATAAAAAAAATAAAATATATAAAACAAAAAGAGAAACAAATGCTAACCAGTCTAACCTCTTCGTGGTTTCTTGCTTCGTGGTTTTTTTGCTTCGTAACTTAAAAACAGCTTTCTCCTTTTTTTAAAAAACCCGTTCTGTTCTGTCTCGCATATGATACTACACGTGAAAAAATATACTGTTAACAAACGAGCATTGTTCCCACAGTTATTTTAAATTTTATCGAATTATACTTATTATTATAAAAGTAATAAGTGCATTGATAAGAACCTGCGATATTCAAAATTCTATGAACAAAAGATATATTTCTTCTTTTAGACCTAATTAGATGAGCTGTTCCTCTTCTTGTTTAATAAAATTAAAATAAGTTGTGAATAGGTTTCTAATACCTATTGTAGCTCCTAATTAAATACATAGTATAGTTATTGGTGTTACCAATTCGGCCAAACGCAGACGTGATATTTTAAAATAATGTTTATTAATCAAATATTTGATATAATCTTAAAAATGCCTTGGTATACACGACTAATTTTTATTTGCTCCCAGACTTATGTTGCCAGAAATAAGTATTTTTGTTAAGAAAATAAAATTGAGTTTTTTCGAGGTTATCTTTGCACAAAAATAAACCTAGGACAACAAAAACAATAAGTTGTTTTTGTATTAGTTGTAGGAAACCAGATATATTGTTCACCCTCAACTTTTTTAGATATAACCTGTTTAGTAATCAAAATAACGAGATGCAAACTTGCAGTATCTTTAAAAAATTGGGATAACAGATTTTAAAAGACCTCTCACCGCCCAATAGATTTTCTGTTGCATTACATTTTTTAGTTATCCCCACTAATTTGTAAATCTGCAACCCTATTTCATAGCTGCCTCAAGTATGTAAACGGTAACATTGCTCAGCTCATTGCTTCTTTACGTGACTGATCATCCGGCAAAGGTATATCGCGGAACGTCCATTTTTTGGGGTAACGACTCTTGCATTCACATGTTTACACGTTGCATGAGGTAAGTTGTTTATTATTAGGTTGATAGGTTGCGACCGCAGAAAAATAAATATCAGATATAACGTAAGTAATAGTTTTATTTTATATTATCCCATCTTCCGCGTTTAATTTCAATTGCTTTTGTAGTTTTTATTATAAAAAGTTATCACATAGACGATCGCTATGGTTTGTGTCGTAGTACCTACCTAGTTGAATTCTCAAAAAAAAGGCTTTTTTCTGAGTATATCGAGCGTCTTACAAAATCAGTTAATAAATTATGATTATGCTGATAAGTACCTACACATAATATTAAGTTATATCAAACAAGGTACTATGTATTCATTGCAATTATGCTTCCGTATATAGATATACGGAATATATAGCACAGGAAACAAAAATAATTCATACACGTAAGGAAGTTTAAGTTCTCCGTATTACAAAATTAGTTCTTATTTTGGTTTAACATCTTAAAAACAAAAGTTGTTTTTTGTTACTCCAACCAAAAGTTGGGTTTTGTCCGTTTTCACTAATAGGTTGTTATAACTAAATTTTTGTTATTATTACCCAGTTATTTTTAAGAGTGTAATATTCTAATATAAATGAAATAAAAACCTATCCGGTCAATTCTCTTTTAATAACATAATATGTTGTTTTATTATTGCTGATGATTAGTGTTTTTTGCTGAATATATCATTTTACTTATAAAGCTAAAATAAGTATATTTTACCTTTCCTATAATTTATGCTTCATTCTTGTTCTAATTTTTTAATAAGAAGAGACTTAATTTCAAAAGAGAGAAAATGTTTGCCGTTTTTTTGCTGTTTCAATTTTTTTATCTCTGTGTGAGAGTACTTGTACCGGTTTCGGTAAAACGGAATTGGATGTATTAAGGGATGAGGTGAAATTTTGGAAAGGTCGATGTGGAAATATACTGGAGGAAGATTTCATTAAGTGGTACGCCGTTTTAAATTTCAGTTTATTGTTTCATTGTTTTATTTTCTTTTGGTAATTGTAATTTTAGGAGTGATTTAGAAATATATGGAATAAAATTAGAGCTGGAAGAAAAAACCAAACAGTATGCTAGAATCGTGAAGGACAAGTCTACTGCTATTTCTGACCTGGAGGTTCAGCTAGCGAATATTAAAAATACGTCTTCCAGCTGTAATTATGAACTAGAAAAGTGTTTAAAATCAAATTTAGTGAACAATAAGGACTCTAAGAATTTAGAATTAGAAAATATGGATACTCGTGAGGAACTAGAAAGGTATAGGAGGGCTAATAAGAGATATAGAAGTACCATTTCTAATAAAAATAACAAAATTAAAAAAATGCGTTTAAATTTAAAAGAGTTAAAAAATAGAACAATGGGAGATTTTAAAAAGGAGTTATGTTACTTTCTCGCTCTCTCCCTATGCTACTTCTTGCACACAAGGTGTCGTTTTACCATTTGTTTCAAACATTACATAGTTCTAACGTATAAAAAATGTACAAGAAGTTATAAAATATCCCTTTTTCTAACTTTGGTTTCAGATTTTTCCACTTTATCTTTATAATATTGTTTATTACCTATACCAAATTGAAATTAGATTTAACTATCACCCACATCGTCAGCTAAAAGCTTGGTTCTCTCTTTCGAGCCAGAAAACTATTTCTTCCATGCCTAATTACACACTCTTTATGTTTCCCAACCAAAACCTGCAAATGAGAGCCATTCGACTCACCATTAACTCAGTCCTCCCAAGAAAACTCTCTTATTTATCCATTTTCTATCGATACTTACACGGATTTTGTTTTGAAGACCTCACCGCTATAATTATTATCCTTAATTGTTTATATAATAGAACAACAAAAGGCGTGTTATGTATGCAAGGGTCTCCAGATTATGGATCAAATTGTCTGCAGACGTTTTCCCTGCTCCATCCCACTCTTCAATCCTTTAAATCCTGTGTCAATATATCACATTTTTCTTCTCTCTTCAGACTCCCACGACATGTTAGTACTTAGGCTTGAAATTTACATGGGCTGTCTCAGATAAAAAAAGCCAAGTGTTTCACCTTTAGTTGTGAAAAGACAATATTTTGATGTGGAATAAATAAATAATGCATTTTTAAGCTTTTTCTAAGACCTAATATGATCAAAAAGTTTTTTTCTGACGTTTCGACACCTAATTTATAGTCTCGTTGTTAAAGAAATCTACTAAATTTAAACTAGCTAAATTAAAAAAGTTAACTAAATAGTTATAAAAATACTTAAAAAGGGTATGTAAATTTTCTGCTTAAACTCTTCGGTAGTTTTCAAAATGGTTATTTTTCATAAATTTGATCTGTTGCTGGGACATTTTTTTGAAAGTGCTCTTACGCTATGTGCATCGCGAAGATGACAAATAAAGTGTTTTCAAGTTTTTTTAATTTGCAAAGTTTATGGGTAAGGTATAAATCTTTGATGCTTGGGTTTAGAATCATACATGCGTACTATGAGAGAATTTTTTGTCACATGTCTTCCTGTTCTGTTGAGTTAGTGTGCGATAGCATTATTTTTACCCTTTAATATTTTTTTATTGCTTGTAGATTAAGATTAATTTAGTTGAATATACATACAATGCGATAAAATGTGTGTTTTCTTGATGTTTTTGGGGTGGTTATGCTAAATTTCCGCGAAAGCTGTATGCAGTGTGTTTCTATATACGTGGGTTATTAAATCCAAAATTAATTTTAAGGTTAATAAATAAAATGGTACAAATCAAAGGACTAAAAATTACAGTGTATTTTTTACCTTTTTAATTTCATTTAAACCTTTGAGTTTACGAGGCTGGCAAGTTTTGGTCGTGTCACTTAATAATTCGTCATAAAAATATGAGTTTTTATACGGTTTCTTCACGCAACCTTCTCGATTTCCAGTATGTAAAATTTAATTAATTCAACCTGCCGCACGCGATGATGCTAATTGGTATGAATGACCGATTTAGTTTGTTTTCGATCTTGTTATTAAGTAATAGGTAATTAAAATAATTGTTGAATATGTCGTTTTTGTTTATGGAAGTTTTTAGTGTTACTAGTTGGAGAAATGAAATTTTTTATAGAAAAAATAGGTGAGTACGAGAACGTGGATATGTCTTAAGTTTGCAAGCTTACTTTAAAAGCAATTTTTAATGACAATCTGTATTTTTAAATTCTATGAGAAAAATATTTTCCTATATTTATTAGGTAAAATAAAACAAGTAGTGTTTAAAATTTTTTTATTCAATCAAAACAAATCCTAATAGTGGGTAGTACCCTTTTTGAAAAAAGTAGATACAAAAATGTATACAACAAATTCGAAAGGTAAAGTTATTTTTTGTAACAAAGATCAGTTTTATGAAGTAGTATGCCTATAGAATACAAACGAAAAATTAAACATGAAATAAGTATTATTATATATGAAAAAATATCCCTAAATCTAAAAACCATTACAAATGATTATTAATAATATCAATGAGTCTTTCACTTTCTAAAATAGATGCGCGATTTTCCAGTATCGCTTTTTCACGATTTTTTAAATGCTCTAAAAGCTCATTAATGTTGACAATCATGCTAGTGTACTGGCTGAGGCGTCTTTCCATCTCTAATCTGGTTAATTTTATTTCATCTAACTGCGTTTCTGTTTCCAGAGCAAGTAATGCTCGTCTTTCCATTGTATCATCTAGCATTTCTACATCATTAAGAATAAGACGTTCCTGGACTGGACTTCCTGTAATTTCCTGGATTGGACATTCTGGAATTTCCTGGATTGGACCTTCTGGAATTTCCTGGACGTCAGGGTGGACTGCAATTTCCTGGACGTCAGGGTGGACTGCAATTTCCTGGACGTCAGGGTGGACTGCAATTTCCTGGGCACCGGGTTGGACTACAGCGATGTCCTGGGCAGCAGACTGGACTACAGCGACATCCTGGACAGGTATTTGGTTGACATATGGTTCTGGTTGATTTTGGATTATATCTTCCAAGTTAAATGCGTCTTCCAATAAATTTTCAGGAAGTTCTTGGTTTATTAGATTTTGAAGTGCTTCGCTGATTTCATCTCTAGCCGGTCTTATTACTATATTTTCTAAAATGTTGATTCGCCCACTTAATCGTGCAAGTTGTTTAATATTTGGTTTGGAGTACATTTTTTTAAACTTTTTTCAAGAAGAGTACTGTC
Source organism: Philopedon plagiatum (assembly GCA_963971165.1). Lineage (NCBI taxonomy): Eukaryota > Metazoa > Arthropoda > Insecta > Coleoptera > Curculionidae > Philopedon > Philopedon plagiatum. The sequence goes on along the minus strand of OZ020195.1, from coordinate 49,123,717 downwards.
TACTCTTAGGATTTGTTTCGATTGAATAAAGTACTTTAGTGCTATTCGCCAATATATACTCTCTGAACAAAAAAGAAAAAATTCTCCATTCCCCCCTGTAATTTAAAAAGTATATGCAAAGAACAAAAAAGAAATAAAGCGAGATGCATGTAAGAAAAAATAAAAGTTCAACAGAGATTTTAAAATGTCTGTAAGAAAAAATAAAAGTTCAAGTCTTAAAAATATTCACATCCATATAGTTAAGGTTTTTTTCTTTTACATTTGCATGCATTTGCATACATTTGAATATACAAGATGCAGTTTTTTCTGATACGGCAATAAACTTTATAATCTACTTCGCCTGCTTTGCTTTTTAAGTAACATTTCGTATTTTTTAATGATATGCAGCTGCACCATGTCCTTAACTTTTTAAAAAACCTTTAACGCTTTTGCAGTTAAAGGTAAAAAAGTATGCAGGCGACCAGCTCAACAAAATAAAAGCATCGTGACCACAAATAAAAGTAAATACGAGAATTTTATTCCTATAAATATTTGTATACACTCTCTGAACAAAAAAAGAAAAAATTCTCCATTCCCCCCTGTAATTTAAAAAGTATATGCAAAGAACAAAAAAGAAATAAAGCGAGATGCATGTAAGAAAAAATAAAAGTTCAGGTCTTAAAAATATTCGCATCGATATAATTAAGGTTTTTTTATGTTACATTTGCATATATTTGCATACATTTGCATACATTTGAATATAAAAGATCCAGCTTTTTCTAAAAAGGTAAAAAGGTAAAAAAATATGCAGACGATCAGCTCAACAAAATAAAAGCATCGTGACCACAAATAAAAGTAAATACCTATAAATATTTTTATACAGAGTGCGCAAATATCTATTACATACGGAAAAGATTTTTGTTGGTACCGTACGTTAGTACTTAGGCTTGAAGTCTATATACGTGGGTTATTAAATAAAAAATTAATTTTAAGGTAAATAAAATGGTACAAATCAAAGGACTAAAAATTACAGTGTATTTTTTTACCTTTCTGGATTGTGTTAAATACTGGAAATTTATAGCAATAAAAGTGGTGAGGGGAAAAGCTGGTAGGAGGAATGGTTTTGAAAGCTCATTTGGAAGCTCCTTTCAAATGGATATGATGGAATTTTCTGGAAGTGAATGCGGTATATCCATATATATATATATATATATATATATATATATATATATATATATATATATATATATATATATATATATATATATATATATATATATATATATATATATATATATAACTGGTAGAGTAATAATGAATTTGATATCTTATAAGAGTGGTAGGATTTGGTAGGGAGAAGAGTGGGGGGATTTGGTGGGGGGAAGAGTGGGGGGATTTGGTAGGGTGATTGGTGATAGGTGGATTAATGAATAATACTTCTAATTATTTGTATGACATTTATAAAAAATTCATTTATTAAAATACAGGTTTATTTTTGAAAAAAATAACAATATGCTTATCTACATTACTCTATTTTATGTTTCTATTGCACATAAAACATGATTCCTGGGATACAAGGGACCATCGAAGTGTGTGCTCCAGCAATGTAAAACTATTATACAATTATAAGAATTGTTCTAAAGTTGTTTTTTCAATTTTATGGTTTGTGATTTTCTGCACATCCGGTTTGTTACACATTACACAGACGTCTGATAAAATAATCATATGTAGAACTTGCTCACACACTTTACATTTAATTTCATCTTTACAACAATCCATGGCACGCTTATAATGGGTGTTCACATGTATGTGTTTACCACGTGGTTGTTCTATGGCTAATAAAAAGTAACACTCGTGACACAGACTGTACATGCCACCTGCCATGGATGTGATTAATATGTATGATTGCATTACGCACACTTCACGTTTTAAATAGTTCTCTTTCACAGCTTCTGAAGCGTTAATTTTTTTAATTTTCACTAACCCTTCTTCTCCACAACCACTTCCCAGAACTTCTTCCTCGGTGCCGGAGTCATCTTCATCTTCATCCTCATCACCGTAATTGTAGCGGTCAGCATCCACAAGAGTATTAAGTCTATCCTCGGCTATACAACCAGTAGTTTTTTGAAAATAAATTTTTTCTTCCTTATGAATGGATTCCATTTCTTCCCGTTGCGCATTTAATGGAGTACCATTATAAATATACAATTTTGATTGTAAATCCATTGTTTACTTTATTCTGACTTTAGTATGACCCTGTATTACTTCAGAACTAATATCGTTTAACTGAAATTTTCAACCTTTTATGCTACAACCCCTTCTCTCCTATCCCTGCTAGTTTGGAGTGGGAAATTAGAACACACCTTGCTGGAAGGGGGTCAACCAATCCGGTTCTTGGAGGCGGGGCTTAGGTGGGGTGTCGACTACTGTAGTGTGAAGAGTGCGTGTTGTGGAATGGTTTTGAAAGCTCATTTTGGAAGCTCCTGAGAGGAGAGGGGAGAGGAGAGGGGAGAGGGGAGGGGAGAGGGGAGAGGAGAGGGGAGAGAAGTGGTGTTTTTTTTTTGAGCGGCGAAGAGTGGGGGGATTTGGTGGGGTGAAGAGTGGGGGGATTGGATTTGGATTTGGATTGATCTGATACCGGCGAAAGATAACTACTCCAAGATAAACTTAACTAATTAATATTTTAAGTACATCGACTATATTTGTTTTTATTTGTGTTGTATATACGTATACAGGGTGTCCGAAAAGTCTTAGTATGGGCAAATACTTCTACTAGTAGGTACCAACATAAATTTAATTATTTGGGATTTTACGTAAAACGACTATATTCCTATTTAAACATGTGGGTCTTAGTGTGAATGTATACAGGGTGTCCAAAAATCTTGGTATGGGCAAATACTCCTATTAGTACTTAGATAAACTTTATTAGGTCGGATTTCACGCAAATCGAATATATTTGTATTAATATGTGTTTATGTTTGTGTGTGTATAGAGGGTGTCCGAAAAGACTTGGTATGGGCAAATACTTCTACTAGTACCGAGATAAACCTAATTCGGATTTTAAGTAAATCGACTATATTCCTATTTAAACGTGTGGGTGTTAGTTTGAATGTATACAGGGTGTCCAAAAAGTCTTGGAATGGGCAAATACTCCTATTATTACTTAGATAAACTTTATTATGTCGGATTTCACGCTAATCGAATATGTTTGTATTAATATGTGTTTATCTTTGTGTGTATGTATACAGGGTGTCCGAAAAGTCTTGGTATGGGCAAATACTTCTAGTAGTACCGAGATAAACCTACTTAATTCGGATTTTAAGTAAATCGACTATATTCCTATTTAAACGTGTGGGTGTTAGTTTGAATGTATACAGGGTGTCCGAAAAGTCTTGGTATGGGCAAATACTCCTATTATTACTTAGATGAACTTTATTAGGTTGGATTTCACGCAAATCGAATATTATATTTGTATTAATATGTGTTTATGTTTGTATGTGTGTATACAGGGTGTCCGAAAAGACTTGGTATGGGTAAATACTTCTACTAGTACCGAGATAAACCTACTTAATTCGGATTTTAAGTAAATCGACTATGTTCCTCTTTAAACGTGTGGGTGTTAGTTTGAATGTATACAGGGTGTCCAAAAAGTCTTGGTATGGGCAAATACTCCTATTATTACTTAAGATAAACTTTATTAGGTTGGATTTCACGCAAATCGAATATATTTGTATTAATATGTGTTTATCTTTGTATGTATGTATACAGGGCAAATACTTCTAGTAGTACCGAGATCAACCTACTTAATTCGGATTTTAACTAAATCGACTATATTCCTATTTAAACGTGTGGGTGTTAGTTTGAATGTATACAGGGTGTCCGAAAAGTCTTGGTATGGGCAAATACTCCTATTATTACTTAGATCAACTTAATTAGGTCGGATTTTACGCAAATCGAATATATTTGTATTAATATGTGTTTATCTTTGTATGAATGTATACAGGGTATCCGAAAAGTCTTGGTATGGGCAAATATTTCTACTAGTACCGAGATAAACCTACTTAATTCGGATTTTCAGTAAATCGACTATATTCCTATTTAAACGTGTGGGTGTTAGTGTGAATGTATCCAGGGTGTCCAAAAAGTCTTGTAATGAGCAAATACTCCTATTATTACTTAGATAAACTTTATTAGGTCGGACTTCACGCAAATCGAATACATTTGTATTTATATGTGTTTATGTTTGTATGTATACAGGGTGTCCGAAAAGTTTTTTGTTGGCAAAAATAGTTTCTACGTATGTTGTTTGTATGTGTGTAGCGACACGGTTACGAAGGGCGGTCTATTCTGCATCATCAGTCCGAAGGAGTGTGATATCTTCCTTAATACATGCTCTAGAAACACGAAACTTTCAGGGCATGACAATGATGATATTACCGACATTATGGAGCCCCCTTTCAGTGCATGACAATGATGACATTACCGACATTATAGAGCCCCCTCGGGGCGATTAGGCGGTCTATGCACCCTAGTTATAGACCGCCCGCCCAGCGGTCTATATACCGAGCCGTTGGTCAGGAAAATGTGTGTATGTATGTGCGGGCGTATGTATGTTGTCGTCCGTTTCGACATTTTCAAATTTTCAATTTTTTTTCTCGAAAACGGTTAGAGGGGGGGCAACCAAATTTTCTGGGTTAATAGAGGGATAGTGCGACTAGCTTCGGTAAAAAATTCAGTTATACAGGTTGTTCCGTTTCGGAGATCTAAAACGTCAAAGTCGAAATTTCAGCGATTTCCGTTGAAATCGATTACAGGTCGCAAAACTTAATTAAATCCATTTAAATTTTTATAGGTTGTAGAGGTCCGGGAGCTTCAGAACCCTATTGAAACTGGCGGTATTCGGAAAATGGGAAGTAATTTTTTTGAATTTTTTTATGTCGAAAAATGCCCTTTGTAGACCCCACTTTGGCACCGAATAAGTCGAAACGGGAACATCGGACAGAAAAACGTATTTGAACTTAAAACTAAAGAATCTCAAATACTTTCTTTTTGCAATACATTTACCTATACCTAAAACTACTGGAAATTGGAACAATTTGGGAAAAAGCGGAAATTACGTTTTTTCATGAAATTTTTTGACGGAATTTAATTTTTTGGGGGTCAAAATGGATTCAAATCGAAATCCCATGTACCTTATCGGAAAGACCTCGCCGAACTACGTTATAAACGTATTTTTTGGTCCCTTCATTCGTAATAGGAAAGGAGCAATTGATAATTAAATTTCGATTTTTGACCATTTTTTTTCATGACATCTCTACATTCGAATCACTCTGTATTTTTTCCTATCTAATTTCTTCTAACTTTTTCAACGCTATCCGTTGGGGATATAATCAGGCTTTAAAATGAATCCCGAATGGGTGATCCAGGGCCTGATTTAGGGGGTAAAAACTGATTTTTTCTGTTTTTTTCCATCAAAATTCATCTTTAAATGGCATTATTATATATAATTTCTCTTATTTAACAGCTCTGTTTTGGTGTATTTTCTTCCGTCATTATCTGAGAACACTGCTAACTAATTAAAACTAAATATTTTTGTGTTAAAGTTATAAATAAATAGGTTTTCTGCCTTCGGCGCAGGAAAAATTTTAAAAACCGCGAATATTAAACCATGCCATGAAAAAAAACAATTGAACTGGTGACGCTTTAGATCGAAGTTAAATATGAGCTGTCAAAATATCCAGTTTTCCTAGCGATATTTTAAAGATCCTGAGCCAGTTTCGGCTTGGAATATACATGGAATTGATAGAATGGACGTTTTTTATCTATTCCTGACCATTTCATAGCACGAGATGGGCATTAGATATCATTTTTTTGAAATTTTTATTGACCCTACATTGCATTATAAAAATCAATTTCTATACGGGAAAATGTATTAATTTAATAATTATTATAATGTATGAAATGAAGATTCTAATCAATGAAGATTCTAATATTGCGCTCAGTGGCATCCAAATATTTGTTATAAAGTTATAATATATAAAATAATTCCTAAGCATGAGCGGGTATACCTTTGGGGCAATATATTAATTTATTATTAAATCATTTTAATTTAATTTTAGGGAAATGAATTGATTCGGATCGTTTTAAAGTAACCAGAACAATTCGAAAATACATTTTATATCTTCTAGCATGTGCGTGATTGTATATATGTCTACAGGGTGTCCGAAAAGTACAAATGATTGTATGGGCAAATACCTTTGCTATTTGTACAAATATAAACTTAATGGTCGGATTTAAAGCAAATCGTATATATTTCCATTTCCAAGTGTACGGATTTACATATATGTCTGTATACAGGCTGTCCAAAAAGTCTTGGTTTGAGCAAATACTCCTAGTAGCACCAGGATAAATGTAATTAAACCGAATTTCAGGCAAATCGATTATATTTGTTTTTATTTGTGTTGTATATACGAATACAGGGTGTCCGAAAAGTCTTAGTATGGGCAAACACTTCTACTAGTAGGTACCAAGATAAATTTAATTAGGTGGGATTTTACGTAAATCGACTATATTCCTATTTAAACGTGTGGGTCTTAGTGTGAATGTATACAGGGTGTCCAAAAATCTTGGTATGGCCAAATACTCCTATTAGTACTTAGATAAACTTTACTAATAAAGCTTATCTAAGTACCTAATTCGGATTTCACGCAAATCGAATATATTTGTATTAACATGTGTTTATGTTTGTATGTATGTATACAGGGTGTCCGAAAAGACTTGGTATGGGCAAATACTTCTACTAGTACCGAGATAAACCTACTTAATTCGGATTTTAAGTAAATCGACTATATTCCTATTTAAACGTGTGGGTGTTATTTTGAATGTATACAGGGTGTCCGAAAAGTCTAGGTATGGCCAAATACTCCTATTATTACTTAGATAAACTTTATTAGGTCGGATTTCACGCAAATCGAATATTATATTTGTATTAATATGTGTTTATGTTTATATGTATGTATACAGGGTGACCGAAAAGACTTGGTATGGGCAAATACTTCTACTAGTACTGAGATAAACCTACTTAATTCGGATTTTAAGTAAATCGCCTATATTCCTATTTAAACGTGTGGGTGTTAGTTTGAATGTATACAGGGTGTCCAAAAAGTTTTGGTATGGGCAAATACTCCTATTATTACCTAGATAAACTTTATTAGGTCGGATTTCACGCAAATCGAATATATTTGTATTAATATGTGTTTACCTTTGTATGTATGTATACAGGGTGTCCGAAAAGTCTTGGTATGGGCAAATACTTCTAGTAGTACCGAGATAAACCTACCTAATTCGGATTTTAAGTAAATCGACTATATTCCTATTTAAACGTGTGGGTGTTAGTTTGAATGTATAAAGGGTGTCCAAAAAGTCTTGGTATGGGCAAATACTCCTGTTATTACTTAGATAAACTTTATTATTTCGGATTTCACGCAAATCGAATATATTTGTATTAATATGTGTTTACCTTTGTATGTATGTATACAGGGTGTCCGAAAAGTCTTGGTATGGGCAAATACTTCTAGTAGTACCGAGATAAACCTACCTAATTCGGATTTTAAGTAAATCGACTATATTCCTATTTAAGCGTGTGGGTGTTAGTTTGAATGTATACAGGGTGTCCGAAAAGTCTTGGTATGGACAAATTCTCCTATTATTACTTAGATAAACTTTATTAGGTCGGATTTCACGCAAATCGAATACATTTGTGTTAATATGTGTTTATGTTTGTATGTATGTATACAGGGTGCCCGAAAACTGTTTTGTTGGCAAAAATAGTTTCTACGTGTGGTGTTTGTATGTGTGACGCGACACGGTTATGAAGGGCGGTCTATTCTGCATCATCAGTCCGAGGGAGTGTGATATCTTCCTTAATACATGCTCTAGAAACACGAAACTTTCAGGGCATGACAATGATGATATTACCGACATTATGGAGCTCCCTTTCAGTGCATGACAATGATGATATTACCGACTTTATAGAGCCCCTCGGTGGGCGATTAGGCGGTCTACGCATACTAGTTATAGACCGCCCGCCGAGCGGTCTATATACCGACTGCTTGGTCAGGAAAATGTGTGTGTGTATGTATGGCCGTATGTTGTCGTCCGTTTCGACATTTTCACCTTTTCAATTTTTTTTCTCGAAAACGATTGGACGTGGGGCAATCAAATTTTCTGGCTTAATAGAGGGATAGTGTGGCTAGCTTCGGTAAAAAATTCAGTTACACAGGAGCTTCAGAACCCTATTGAAGCTGGCGGTATTCGGAAAATGGGAAGTAATTTTTTTGAATTTTTTTATGTCGAAAAATGCTGTTTGTAGACCCCACTTTGGCACTGAATAAGTCGAAACCGGAACATCGGACAGAAAAATGTATTTGAACTTAAAACTAAAGAATCTCAAATACTTTCTTTTTGCAATACATTTACCTATACCTAAAACGACTGCAAATTGGAAAAATTTGGGAAAAAGTGGAAATTACGATTTTTCATGCAAATTTTTGACGGTTGTCAATTTTTTTGGGGGTCAAAATGGATTCAAATCGAAATCCCATGTACCTTACCGGAAAGACCTCGCCGAACTACGTTATAAATGTATTTTTTTGTTCCTTCATTCGTAATAGGAAAGGAGCAATTGATAATTAAATTTTGATTTTTGACCATTTTTTTTCATGACATCTCTACATTCGAATCACTCTGTATTTTTTCCTATCTAATTTCTTCTAACTTTTTCAACGCTATCCGTTGGGGATATAATCAGGCTTTAAAACAAATCCCGAACGGGTGACCTAGGGCCGCATTTAGGGGGTAAAAACTCATTTTTTCTGTTTTTTTTTCCATCAAAATTCATATTTAAAAGCATTATTATATATTATTTCTCTTATTTAACGATTCTTTTTTTGTTTATTTTCTTCCCTGATCATCTAAGAACACTCCTAACTAATTAAAACTCCATATTTTTTCGTTAAAGTTATAAATAAATACCTTTTTTAGCATCGCTGCAGGAAAAATTTTAAAAAGTACATATATTAAAGCCGTGCCTTGACAAAACAAATGAAACTGACCCTCTTTACATCGAAATTAAAATATGACCTGTCAAAATGTCATGAAAATAACAGTTTTTGTAGCGATATTGGAAGCTTCCTGGACCGATTTCGGCTTGAAATATACATGGCAAAGGCAAAACGGACTTTATTTTTTAAATTAGGGTACATTTCATTGGACGATTTAAGCATTAAATACGAATTTTTTTAATTTTTCTGAGGCCATGCAAAATGCATGCCAAAATCAGTTTCATACGGAGAAATGTATTAAAATATGAGGTGTCAAAATCTCGCAAAAATGCCAGTTTTTCTTGCGAGAATTTTAGGGCTTTTGGACCGTTTTGGGCTTGAAAAATACCGGGCAACGCCTCTATAGACTTTCCAGTGTGAATTACGGGACATGTAATTTGAAGAATTGCGCATTAAATATCATATTTAACGATTTTTCGATGACGCTACAAAACACCATTTTAAGGGTTTTATTCCATTAGGTAGTATACGTATACGGGGTATATCACAATGACGGGTCTGATTTAAATTTTGCATAGATTTTTATTAATTGATATTTTTAATAATCCACGAAGCGTTGTACGAGTTAAATTTAGTTTAACTTTTGTCCGACGTCGGATGTTTTTTAACCTCACTTCTCTGTCTGCATTTTTGACATTTTGTTGTTATTTTGATTAGGTTCGGGTGCTGTAAGACATTGTAAAAAATACATTTGTAGTGCCAGTAATGTACTACTTTTATCGCTTTTGTTAATTTACCAAAGAAATAAACATAAACTCGCTAGAAAAAAGCAAAAACCAAGAAGATTTTGGATGAGAAACATTTTTAAAAATCGAAAGCTACAAGGAGCTTATTATAATTTATTGAATGAAATGCGACTGACTGGCCAAGAAAAATATTTTTGTTATTTACGAATGTTAAGTGATATATTTCAGAATTTACTGAGAATGATTGGGCCAAAAATAGAAAAGGTATATTGTATACATGGGTCAAAATCTTCTGGAGAAAGACTTGCTTTGATATTATGGTAAATCTAGCAATATAAATCTGCAAGTACTTGTTAAGTGTGCGATAAAAACTTATAGGGTGTATTATCCATGTTTTAGGTATCTTGCAAGTGATAGTATGATTTCGGTTAGCTATGCATTCCGAATTGCTCCTAATATGGTATCAAAGATATAATTAAAGAAACATGGAATGCAATTTGGGATTGTTTTAATTACTTAAACTGTGTTACTTAAACCAACCGAGGAGGCTTGGCTAAGCATTGCACAAGACTTCGAGCAAAAATGGCAATTGTTTACCACAAGTTTTAAGTTGGCCAAAGTTTTGCAGCAAAAACGATAATAATTTTCAAATAAAAGTTCACATTAGTTATGTCAAATTTTGTGACAGTATAAGAGCAATTTTAAAAAGTCATATTCTTTTACTGTAAGAAAATTCTATATACGAAGGGTATCCTTAGAGGTAATTGAAATCGTGTAATTTTTTGTTTATTTTAGGTAACCCTTATGCAAAGCTAGGTTTGACTTGCAGGCCTTGGGTGCTTATGACTTACAAGCCCTGTCTATAGGGTATACTATGCATAAGAAATAAAAAACAACTATTATACCATAAGGGTAAACTTTTAGATAACAGTCAAAAACACAAAATATACATTCCAGCATTTATTTAAATCAACAAACAATACAGTTATAGGTTTTCACAATAATTTAAGTAAGGAATAATGCATGGGTGCACATTTCAAAATAGCTTGCTCAAGATTTTCCGGCAATGGTGGCAGTGCTTCTTCATTAAAATGGACAGCTATATTATGTAAAACTGCAGCGACTACAATACACTGCACTTTAAAATATACGGGAGTCATGTGTAGACTCTGCCCACCTGGCTATTGCAATTTGGCGCTGCAAACAGCTTGTACATTTAAAGAAAAAAAGCCTGTTCTGCTTCTGGTCAGGTCCACCTAAAAAAATATAATTATAATAAAATATTCATAAGTTTAAACTAAAACGAGAAAAATACCTGGTGATTCGACTTTAATTGTGTACAGTCTCTTTATTGCTCCCAATAAGTTTTGGCATGGATGGATATCTGTTAAAAATCTTCTTTTAAGTATTAAATTCTAAAATAAATTAATAAAAAAATGTTTTGGCTGTCAACAATGTCAAATGTCAACATTGTCGAGGTAGTGGTAATAGGTGTCTTCCTTTCACCCCAAGGAAGAGCTCCCGTACAGCTCCAGAGCAGCACACAGTTGTTCCATTCAACTGGGGCATCAAGCACCTGAACCGTTCTAGCCCTATCCCCCCTGCCCTCTCGTGTATCACCAACGACTTGAGCTTAATGTCGAAATTGTCAATTGTTCCTTTCAGGAACGGTGTGAGTTACTCTGGGGCGAGTCGCTCCGGGGCATCAAACACCTGAAAGGAATATTACTTATATGTCCGTAGGACCAGCATGTTGTGACAACGTTAAGAGAATGTTCGCACATTTGTTGTATTTACACGACTTAATAAAGTAACATTATGGATGTCGCAGAGATCGAAGTTGTGATGTATTAGAGTTGTGCTTTAATTCGCGCACGGATGTGGTGTGAACCGGACATGAAACAACAAAAAGAATGTGACCAGCAGTGGCACTCTGTATGAAAAATAGCGATAGCGATCGGGATTCTCTTTGTAAATTCTTACTTTGTATCACCGTTCGGTATTTTTCGAAGAGAGCCCGATCGCTATCGCTATTTTTCATACAGAGTGCCACTGCAGCTGTTCAACAAAAAAGCTCTTCCGAGAAGAGAGGTTAAATTGAGTTAAAACTGACCAGTGTTGCCAGATTGGGCGATTTATCACAAATTGGGCTACTTTAAAGAATGTTTTGCGACAAGGTATTTCAAAAAGTCGCAAGTCACAAATTGGGCGATTTTACCGATGTTTTAAAATCGTAATTGGGCGATGGTTCATATTTTACTGATTAGTGAGTTCTATTAATATGAATGAATAATTCTATTAATACCGAGATAAAATAACTTAATTCGGATTTTAAGTAAATCGACTCTATTCCTATTTAAACGTGTGGGTGTTAGTTTGAATGTATACAGGGTGTCCAAAAAGTCTTGGTATGGGCAAATACTCCTATTATTACTTAGATAAACTTTATTAGGTCGGATTTCACGCAAATCGAATACATTTGTATTAATAAGTGTTTATGTTTGTATGTATGTATACAGGGTGTCCGAAAAGCTTTTGTTGGCAAAAATAGTTTCTACGTGTGGTGTTTGTATGTGTGCAGCTACACGGTTACGAAGGGCGGTCTATTCTAGATCATCAGTCCTAAGGAGTGTGATATCTTCCTTAATACATGCTCTAGAAACACGAAACTTGCAGGGCGTGACAATGATGATATTACCGACATTATGTAGCCCCCTTTCAGTGTATGACAATGATGATATTACCGACCTTATAGAGCCCCCTCGGGGGGCGATTAGGCGGTCTACCCGTACTAGTTATAGAGCGCCAACAGCGCTCTATATACCGAGCCGTTGGTCAGGAAAATGTGTGTGTGTGTGGCCGTATGTTGTCGTCCGTTTCGACATTTTCACCTTTTCAATTTTTTTTCTCGAAAACGGTTCGAGGGGGAGCAACTAAATTTTCTGGGTTAATGGAGGGATAGTGCGGCTAGCTTCGGTAAAAAATTCAGTTATACAGGGTGTTCCGTTTCGGAGATATAAAACGTCAAAATCGAAATTTCAGCGATTTCCGTTGAAATCGATTACAGGTCGCAAAAGTGAATTAAATCGATTTAAATTTTCAGAGGTTGTAGAGGACCGGGGTGTTCCGAACCCTATTGAAACTGGCGGTATTCGGAAAATGGGAAGTTATTTTTTTGAATTTTTTTATGTCGAAAAATGCAGTTTGCAGACTCCTCTTTGGCACCAAATAACTCGGTCGCCGGAACGCCGAACAGAAAAACGTATTTGAACTTAAAACTAAAGAATCTCAACTACTTTCTTTTTGCAATACATTTACCTATACCTAAAACGACTGGAAATTGGAAAAATTTGGGAAAAAGTGGAAATTACGAATTTTCATGCAAATTTTTGACGGTTGTCAATTTTTTTGGGGGTCAAAATGGATCCAAATCGAAATCCCATGGGCCTTATCGGAAAGAGCTCGCCGAAATACGTTACAAACGTATTTTTTAGTTCCTTTATGCCTAATAGGAAAGGAGCAATTGATAATTAAATTTCGATTTTTGACCATTTTTTTCATGACATCTCTACATTCGAATCACTCTGTATCATTTCCTATCTAATTTCTTCCAACTTTCTCAACGCTATCCCTTTGGGATATAATCAGGCTTTAAAATGAATCCCGAATGGGTGATCCAGGGCCGCATTTAGGGGGTAAAAACTCATTTCGGTTTTTTTCAACCAAAATTCATCTTTAAAAGGCATTATTATATATTATTTCTCTTATTTAACGATTCTTTTTTGGTTTATTTTCATCCCTGATCATCTAAGAACACTCCTAACTAATTAAAACTCCATATTTTTTCGTTAAAGTTATAAATAAATACCTTTTTTTGCATCGCTGCAGGAAAAATTTTAAAAAGTACATATATAAAAGCCGTGCCTTGAAAAAAAAAAACAAATGAAACTGACCCTCTTTACATCGAAATTAAAATATGACCTGTCAAAATGTCATGAAAATAACAGTTTTTGTAGCGATATTGGAAGCTTCCTGGACCGATTTCGGCTTGAAATATACATGGCAAAGGTAAAACGGACTTTATATTTTTAGTTAAAATACGTTTCATTGGACGATTTCAGCATTAAATACGAATTTTTTAAATTATTCTCAGACCTTGCAAATGCATTTCAAAATCAGTTTCATACGGAGAAATGTATTAAAATATGAAGGGTCGAAATGTCGCAAAAATGCCAGTTTTCCTTGCGAGATTTTAGGGTTTCTGAACCGTTTTCGACTTGTATAATACCGGGCAACGCCTCTATAGACCTTCCCGTGTGGATTTCGGAACATATAATTTGAAGAATTAGTAATTAAATACCAATTTTAACAATTTTTCGATGACGCGGCGAAGCATCATAGAAAGGCTATTCCATGAGGTAGTATACGGGGTAAATCACAATGACGGGTCTGATTTAAATTTTGCTTAGATTTGTTATTAATTGAGAACGGATCATTCGATTGAAAAGAGTGATGTGGCAATCGAAAGGGGAGGAAGTAAGCTATTTTATTTGAAAATAATTTCGACATTTCGTTGGCATGACGACGAAAAATTTGCTATTTCCGATATTTATTGAGTTAGAGAGCTGAAATTTGATATATGGGAAGAATTCGGTCAATCATTCAAAATTATATGTGTAAATTTTGATTCGCATGGTTTCTATAGCAACGATTAAGGATAAAGTTGACAATTTCTACTCACGTACGGCTGATCTGATTGAAACGAGTGAGGTGGCAATCGAAAGGGAACGAAGTAAGCTACTTTTTTATGTGAAAATAATTTTGACATTTCGTTGCCATGACGATGAACAGTTTGCTATTTCCATTATTTATTGAGTTTTAGAGTTGAAATTTGATATCTGGGTAGAATTCGGTCAATCATTCAAAAATATTTTTATAAATTTTGATTCCGATGATTACCATAGCAACGATTGAGCATAAAGTTGATCATTTTTAACTCGCGAACGGCTTATCTGATTGAAACCAGTAAAGTGACGATCGAAATGTTAGAAAGTACACTACTTTTTTATGTGAAAATAATTTTGACATTTCGTTGCCGGGACGATGAACAATTTGCTATTTTCGTTATTTATTGAGTTGGAAAGTTGAAAACTGATATCTCGGAAGAATTCGGTCACTCATTCAAAAATATATCTGGAAAAATCGATTCCCATGGTTGGCATAGCAACGATTAAGGATAAAGTTGACAATTTATAACTCGCGGTCGCCTTCTGCGATTGGAACGAGTGAGGTGGCTATCGAAAGGGATGGAAGTAAACTACTTTTTTATTTGAAAATAATTTCGATTTTTGGTAGTCATGACGACGATCAATTTGATTTCTCCGTTATTTATTGAGTTGCTGAGTAGAAATTTCGCATCTAAGTAGAATTCGGTCAATCATTGAAAAATATTTTTGCAATTTTCAATTTTAATGATTGGCATAGCAACGATTAGGGGTAAAGTTAACAACTTGCAACTCGCGAACGGCTTCTTAGATTGAAAGAAGCGACGTTCATAATATGTATGCACAATTTTTTTCCATAGAGACATCAGTGGCGTGCCCGAAGGGCTCGCCACCAATCTTCATCCAGCTCGACCATTTCAGGAAGATGATGTTATCTAATGTATGGTTCAAAGCCGATCGAAAGATGACAAGTTAAATTTAGTAGGGTTTCAGCGAAATCGTACATATTGTATTTATATGTAATATGTGTTTGTATGTATATAGCGATACGGTTACGAAGGGCGCTCTATTCTGCATCATCAGTCCGTAGGAGTGTGATATCTTCCTTAATACATGGCCTAGAAACACGAAACTTTCAGGGCATGACAATGATGATATTACCGACCTTATAGAGCCCCCTCGGGAGGCGCTCTATGCAATCTAGTTATAGACCGCCTTTCAGGCTCGGTCTATATACCGAGCCCTTGGTCAGAAAAATGTGTGTATGTGCGGACGTATGTATGTTGTCCGTTTCGACATTTTCACCTTTTCAATTTTTTTTGTCGAAAATGGTTAGAGGGGCAGCAACCAAATTTTCTGGGTTAATAGAGGGATAGTGCGACTAGCTTCGGTAAAAAATTCAGTTATACCGGGTGTTCCGTTTCGGAGTTATTAAACGTCAAATTCGAAATTTCAGCGATTTCCGTTGAAATCGGGTACAGGTCGCAAAAGTGAATTAAATCGATTTAAATTTTTGGAGGTTGTGGAGGACCGGGAGCTTCAGAACCCTATTGAAACTGGCGGTATTCGGAAAATGGGAAGTAATTTTTTTGAATTTTTTATGTCGAAAAATGCTGTTTGTAGACCCCACTTTGGCACTGAATAAGTCGAAACTGGTACATCGGACAGAAAAATGTATTTGAACTTAAAACTAAAGAATCTCAAACACTTTCTTTTTGCAATACATTTACCTATACCTAAAACGACTGCAAATTGGAAAAATTTGAGAAAAAGTGGAAATTACGATTTTTCATGCAAATTTTTGACGGTTGTCAATTTTTTTGGGGGTCAAAATGGATTCTAATCGAAATCCCATGTACCTTATCGGAAAGACCTCGCCGAACTACGTTATAAACGTATTTTTTGGTTCCTTCATTCGTAATAGGAAAGGAGCAATTGATAATTACATTTCGATTTTTGACCATTTTTTTTCATGACATCTCTACATTCGAATCACTCTGTATTTTTTCCTATCTAATATCTTCTAACTTTTTCAACGCTATCCGTTGGGGATATAATCAGGCTTTAAAATGAATCCCGAATGGGTGATCCAGGGCCTGATTTAGGGGGTAAAAACTCATTTTTTCTGTTTTTTTCCATCAAAATTCATCTTTAAATGGCATTATTATGTATTATTTCTCTTATTTAACAGCTCTTTTTTGGTTTATTTTCTTCCTACATCATCTGAGAACACTCCACACTAATTAAAATTACATATTTTTTCGGTAAAGTTATAAATAAGTAACTTTTTTTGCATCGGTGCAGGAAAAATTTTAAAAAGTGCATATAATAAAAGCCGTGCCGTGAAAAAACAATTGAATGGACCCTCTTTACATCCAAATTAAAATATGACCTGTCAAAATGTCATGAAAATAACAGTTTTTGTAGCGATATTGGAAGCTTCCTGGACCGATTTCGGCTTGAAATATACATGGCAAAGGTAAAACGGACTTTATATTTTTATTTACAATACATTTCATTGGACGATTTAAGCATTAAATACGAATTTTTTTAATTTTTCTCAGACCATGCAAATGCTTGTCAAAATCAGTTTCATACGGAGAAATGTATTAAAATATGAAGGGTCGAAATGTCGCAAAAATGTCAGTTTTCCTTGCGAGATTTTAGGGTTTCTGAACCGTTTTCGACTTGAAAAATACCGGGCAATGCCTCCATAGACCTTCCCGTGTGGATTTCGGAACATATAATTTGAAGAATTAGTCATTAAATACCAATTTTAACAATTTTTCGGTGACGCGGCGAAGCATCATAGAAAGGCTATTCCATGAGATAGTATACGGGGTAAATCACAATGACGGGTCTGATTTAAATTTTGCTTAGATTTGTTATTAATTGAGAACGGATTATTCGATTGAAAAGAGTGATGTGGCAATCGAAAGGGGAGGAAGTAAGCTATTTTATTTGAAAATAATTTCGACATTTCGTTGGCATGACGACGAAAAATTTGCTATTTCCGATATTTATTGAGTTAGAGAGCTGAAATTTGATATATGGGAAGAATTCGGTCAATCATTCAAAATTATATGTGTAAATTTTGATTCGCATGGTCTCTATAGCAACGATTAAGGATAAAGTTGACAATTTCTAACTCACGTACGGCTGATCTGATTGAAACGAGTGAGGTGGCAATCGAAAGGGAACGAAGTAAGCTACTTTTTTATGTGAAAATAATTTTGACATTTCGTTGCCATGACGACGAACAGTTTGCTATTTCCATTATTTATTTAGTTTTAGAGTTGAAATTTGATATCTGGGTAGAATTCGGTCAATCATTCAAAAATATTTTTAAAATTTTTGATTCCGATGATTACCATAGCAACGATTGAGCATAAAGTTGATCATTTTTAACTCGCGAACGGCTTATCTGATTGAAACCAGTAAAGTGACGATCGAAATGTTAGAAAGTACACTACTTTTTTATGTGAAATTAATTTTGACATTTCGTTGCCGGGACGATGAACAATTTGCTATTTTCGTTATTTATTGAGTTGGAAAGTTGAAAACTGATATCTCGGAAGAATTCGGTCACTCATTCAAAAATATATCTGGAAAAATCGATTCCCATGGTTGGCATAGCAACGATTAAGGATAAAGTTGACAATTTATAACTCTCGGACGCCTTCTGCGATTGGAACGAGTGAGGTGGCTATCGAAAGGGATGGAAGTAAACAACTTTTTTATTTGAAAATAATTTCGATTTTTGGTAGTCATGACGACGATCAATTTGATTTCTCCGTTATTTATTGAGTTGCAGAGTAGAAATTTCGCATCTAAGTAGAATTCGGTCAATCATTGAAAAATATTTTTGCAATTTTCAATTTTAATGATTGCCATAGCAACGATTAGGGGTAAAGTTAACAACTTACAACTCGCGAACGGCTTCTTAGATTGAAAGAAGCGACGTTCATAATATGTATGCACAATTTTTTTCCATAGAGACATCAGTGGCGTGCCCGAAGGGCTCGCCACCAATCTTCATCCAGCTCGACCATTTCAGGAAGATGATGTTATCTAATGTGTGGTTCAAAGCCGATCGAAAGATGACAAGTTTAATTTAGTAGGGTTTCAGCGAAATCGTACATATTGTATTTATATGTAATATGTGTTTGTATGTATATAGCGATACGGTTACGAAGGGCGGTCTATTCTGCATCATCAGTCCGAAGGAGTGTGATATCTTCCTTAATACATGCTCTAGCAACACGAAATTTTCAGGGCATGACAATGATGATATTACCAACCTTATAGAGCCCCCTCAGGGGGCGATTAGGCGGTCTACCCGTACTAGTTATAGGGCGCCAACAGCGCTCTATATACCGACCCGTCACTCAGGAAAATGTATGTTGGTTGACAAATCGTGTTTTTCGGCAATCTCAAATTTTTTTCTCCGAGACGGTTACAGGTGGAACGTTCAAATTTTCTGGGTTAATAGAGGGATAGTGCATCTAGCTTCGGTAAAAAATTCAGTTATAGAAGGCGTACCGTTTCGGAGTTATTAACCGTCAAAGTCGAAATTTCCGCGAACTCGTATGAAATCGATTACAGGTCGCAAAACTTAATTAAATCGATTTAAATTTTCAGAGGTTGTAGAGGACCATGAGGTTCAGAACCCTATTGAAACTGGCGATATTCGGAAAATGGGAAGTAATTCTTTTGAATTATTTTATGTCGAAAAATGCCGTTTGCAGACCCCCTTTTGGCACCAAATAACTCTGTCGCCGGAACCTCGGACAGAAAAACGTATTTGAACTTAAAACTAAAGAATCTCAAATACTTTCTTTTTGCAATACATTTACCTATACCTAAAACGACTGGAAATTGGAAAAATTTGGGAAAAAGTGGAAATTACGATTTTTCATGCAAATTTTTGACGGTTGTCAATTTTTTTGGGGGTCAAAATGGATTCAAATCGAAATCCCATGTACCTCATCGGAAAGACCTCGCCGAACTACGTTATAAACGTATTTTTTTGTTCCTTTGTTCTTAATAGGAAAGGAGCAATCGATAATTAAATTTAGATTTTTTACGATTTTTTTTCATGACATCTCTACATTTGAATCACTCTGTATCTTTTCCTATCTAATTTCTTCCAACTTTTTCAACGTTATCCCTTGGGGATATAATCAGGCTTTAACATGAATCCCGAATGGGTAATCCAGGGTCTGATTTAGGGGGTAAAAACTCATTTTTTCTGTTTTTTTCCATCAAAATTCATCTTTAAATGGCATTATTATGTATTATTTCTCTTATTTAACAGCTCTTTTTTGGTTTATTTTCTTCCTACATCATCTGAGAACACTCCACACTAATTAAAATTGCATATTTTTTCGTTAAAGTTATAAATAAAAAGCTCTTTTAGCATCGGTGCAGGAAAAATTTTAAAAAATGCATATATTAATAGTCTGCCTTGGAAAATCAGTTGAAGCAGCCTATCTTTACGTCGAAATTAAAAAATATGACCTGTCAGAATTATGCAAAAATGTCAGTATTTTTTAGTGATTTTGGAGAGATCCTGGGGCCCATTTCGGCTTGGAATATACATGGAAAAGACAGAATGGACTTTATATTTTTAATTATGGTGCATTTCATTGGGCGATTTAAGCACTAAATACCAATTTTTTTTATCTTTCTGAGACCCTGCAAATGGATTTTAAAATCAGTTTATACGGAGAAATGTATTATAATATGAAGGGTCGAAATGTCGCAAAATTGCCAGTTTTTCTTGTGAGATTTTAGGGCTTCTGAACCGTTTTGGGCTTGAAACATACCGGGCAACGCCTCTACAGACCTTCCGGTGTGGATTACGGAACATATAACTTGAAGAATTGGGCATTCAGTACCATTTTTAACAATATATAGGTGACGCTGCAAGGCATCATACAATGGTTTTATCCCATTAGGTAGTATATGGGGTAAATCACAATGACGGGTCTGATTAAAAATTTGCTTAGGTTTGTTATTATTTGAGAACGGCTTATTCGATTAAATCGAGTGAGGTGGCAATCGAAAGGGAAGGAAGTAAGCAATTTTCTAATTTCAAAATAATTTCGATATTTCATTGGCATGACGACGAACAACTAGCTATTTTCGTTAATTTTGAGTTGGACAGTTGAAAGTTGATATATGGGAAGAATTCGGTCAATTATTCAAAATTCTATATGTAAAATTTTGATTCGCATGGTTTCTATAGCAACGATTAAGGATAAAGTTTCCAATTTCTAACTCACGCACGGCTGATCTGATTGAAACTAGTGAGGTGGCAATCGAAAGGGAACGGAGTAAGCTACTTTTTTATGTGAAAATAATTTTGGTATTTCGTTGCCGTGACGATGAACAATTTGCCCTTTCCGTTATTTATTGAGTTCAAGAGTTGTAATTTGATATCAGGGAAGAATCCGGTCAATCATTTAAAAATATATCTGTATATATCGATTCCCATGGTTGGCATAGCAACAATTAAGGATAAAGTTGATAATTTATAACTCGTGGACACCTTTTCTGATTGGAACGAGTGATGTGGCTAGTGAAAGGGATGGAAGTACACTAATTTTTTATTTGAAAATAATTTCGATTTTTGGTTGTCATGACGACGATTAATTTAATTTCTTCGTTATTTACTGAGTTGTAGAGATGAAATTTTGCATCGAAGTAGAATTCGGTCAATTATCGAAAAATATGTTTGCAAACTTTCAATTGTGATGATTGCCATAGCAACGATTAGGGGTAAAGTTGACAACTTTCAACACGCGAACGGCTTCTTCGATTGAAAGAAGCGATGTTCATAATCTTTATGCACAATTTTTTTTTTGGGACGTCAGTGACGTGCCCGAAGTGCTCGCCACCAATCATGATCCAGCAGGTCCCTTTAAGGAAGACAATGTTAATATATGTATGGTTCCAAGCCTAGGGGACAAGACCCTGTATATCGGATTTTTGAAACTTGTAATTTCTACTCCAAACAAGCATAAACATACGATTCTATTGACATGGTTTTCAAAGTTGCCGCACTTACCACGAAGTCATAAAAAATAGACGTTTTTAAGAAATCAATGAGAAAGTACATTTCAAATAAGCAAGATCTGCTAAAAAATAGTTGGTAGCTTGATAAAAGTGTCCATATTGACCAGAAATCGAAGTAAGCTACTTTTTTATGTGAAAATAATTTTGACATTTCGTTGCCATGACGCCGAACAGTTTGCTATTTCCATTATTTATTGAGTTTTAGAGTTGAAATTTGATATCTGGGTAGAATTCGGTCAATCATTCAAAAATATTTTTATAAATTTTGATTCCGATGATTACCATAGCAACGATTGAGCATAAAGTTGATCATTTTTAACTCGCGAACGGCTTATCTGATTGAAACCAGTAAAGTGACGATCGAAATGTTAGAAAGTACACTACTTTTTTATGTGAAAATAATTTTGACATTTCGTTGCCGGGACGATGAACAATTTGCTATTTTCGTTATTTATTGAGTTGGAAAGTTGAAAACTGACATCACGGAAGAATTCGGTCACTCATTCAAAAATATATCTGGAAAAATCGATTCCCATGGTTGGCATAGCAACGATTAAGGATAAAGTTGACAATTTATAACTCGCGGACGCCTTCTGCGATTGGAACGAGTGAGGTGGCTATCGGAAGGGATGGAAGTAAACTACTTTTTTATTTGAAAATAATTTCGATTTTTGGTAGTCATGACGACGATCAATTTGATTTCTCCGTTATTTATTGAGTTGCAGAGTAGAAATTTCGCATCTAAGTAGAATTCGGTCAATCATTGAAAAATATTTTTAAAATTTTCAATTTTAATGATTGCCATAGCAACGATTAGGGGTAAAGTTAACAACTTACAACTCGCGAACGGCTTCTTAGATTGAAAGAAGCGACGTTCATAATATGTATGCACAATTTTTTTCCATAGAGACATCAGTGGCGTGCCCGAAGGGCTCGCCACCAATCTTCATCCAGCTCGACCATTTCAGGAAGATGATGTTATCTAATGTATGGTTCAAAGCCGATCGAAAGATGACAAGTTTAATTTAGTAGGGTTTCAGCGAAATCGTACATATTGTATTTATATGTAATATGTGTTTGTATGTATATAGCGATACGGTTACGAAGGGCGCTCTATTCTGCATCATCAGTCCGTAGGAGTGTGATATCTTCCTTAATACATGGCCTAGAAACACGAAACTTTCAGGGCATGACAATGATGATATTACCGACCTTATAGAGCCCCCTCGGGGGGCGATTAGGCGCTCTATGCAATCTAGTTATAGACCGCCTTTCAGGCTCGGTCTATATACCGAGCCCTTGGTCAGAAAAATGTGTGTATGTATGTATGGCCGTATGTTGTCGTCCGTTTCGACATTTTCACCTTTTCAATTTTTTTTCTCGAAAACGGTTAGAATGAGGGCAACCAGATTTTCTGGGTTAATAGAGGGATAGTGCGGCTAGCTTCGGTAAAAAATTCAGTTATACCGGGTGTTCCGTTTCGGAGATATAAAACGTTAAAGTCGAAATTTCAGCGATTTCCTATGGGATCGATTACAGGTCGCAAAACTTAATTAAATCGATTTAAATTTTCGGAGGTTGTGGAGGTCAGGGAGCTTCAGAACCCTATTGAAACTGGCGGTATTCGGAAAATGGGAAGTAATTTTTTTGAATTTTTTTATGTCGAAAAATGCCCTTTGTAGACCCCAATTTGGCACCGAATAAGTCGAAACCGGAACATCGGACAGAAAAACGTATTTGAACTTAAATCTAAAGAATCTCAAATACTTTCTTTTTGCAATACATTTACCTATACCTAAAACGACTGAAAATTGGAAAAATTTGGGAAAAAGTGGAAATTACGATTTTTCATGCAAATTTTTGACGGTTTTGAATTTTTTGGGGGGTCAAAATGGATCCAAATCGAAATTCCATGTGCCCTATCGGAAAGAGCTCGCCGATATACGTTAGAAACGTATTTCTTAGTTCTTTTATTCCTAATAGGAAAGGAGCAATTGATAATTAAATTTCGATTTTTTACGATTTTTTTTCATGACATCTCTACATTTGAATCACTCTGTATCTTTTCCTATCTAATTTCTTCTAACTTTTTCAACGCTATCCGTTGGGGATATAATCAGGCTTTAAAATGAATGCCGAATGGGTGATCCAGGGCCTGATTTAGGGGGTAAAAACTCATTTTTTCTGTTTTTTTTCCATCAAAATTCATATTTAAAAGGCATTATTATATATTATTTCTCTTATTTAACGATTCTTTTTTGGTTTATTTTCTTCCCTGATCATCTAAGAACACTCCTAACTAATTAAAACTCCATATTTTTTCGTTAAAGTTATAAATAAATACCTTTTTTTGCATCGCTGCAGGAAAAATTTTAAAAAGTGCATATATAAAAGCCGTGCCTTGACAAAACAATTGAACGGACCCTCTTTACATCGAAATTAAAATATGACCTGTCAAAATGTCATGAAAATAACAGTTTTTGTAGCGATATTGGAAGCTTTCTGGACCGATCTCGGCTTGAAATATACATGGCAAAGGTAAAATGGACTTTATATTTTTAGTTAAAATACGTTTCATTGGACGATTTAAGCATTAAATACGAATTTTTTAAATTTTTCTCAGACCATGCAAATGCATGTCAAAATCAATTTCTATACGGGGAAATTTATTCATTTAATTATAATGTATGAAATGTCACAATTTGGCTAAAATGTCAGCATTTTGATGCGAGATTGGAAGGAGTCCGGACCAACTTCGGCCTCGAATTTACCGGGCAATGCATTTAGGGACCTTATACTTTCGGTAGAAAGACATTTCATTTCATATTATACCGATTAAATACCATTTTAATCGATTTTCCTATGACGCTACAAAGCATCATTGAAGATTCTAATATGAAGCTCAGTGGCATCGAAAAAATACCAAAATATGCATTTTATTTTCTAACCATGAGCGTGTATACTTTTGGGGCAATATATTAATAATTATTATTGAATAATTTTAATTTAATTTTAGGGAAATGACTTGATTCGGATCGTTTTAAAGTAACCAGAACGATTCTAAAATACATTTTATACCTTCCGGCATGTGCATGATTGTATATATGTCTACAGGGTGTCCGAAAAGTCTTTGTATGCGCAAATATCTTTGTCATTAGAGCGAAGAAAAACTTAAATGAGTCTTATTTCAAGGAAATCGTAAATTTTGTGTGGTTGTTTATATGTTGGTACACAACAGAATGTCCAAAAAGTCTTTGTATGGGGAAATATCTTTGCCAAATTTAATTTTAGGGAAATGAATTGACTCCCTTTTAAAGTAACCTGAACGATTCGAAAGTACATTTTATACCTTTCGGCATGTGGGTGATTCTGTATATGCCTACAGGGTGTCCGAAAAGTCTTTATATGCGCAAATAACTTTGTCATAAGTACGAAGATAAAATTAATAGGGTCGGTTTTCAAGAAAATCGAAAATATTTAAATTACCATGTGTCGTGTTGTGTTGTGTTTTTATGTATGTATACAGGGTGTCCGAAAAGTCTTTGAATGGGCAAATACCTTTGCCTTTCGTACAAATAGTAACTCGATGGTCGGATTTAAAGCAAATCGTAGGTATATATTTGCATTTCTATGTGTACGGATTTATATGTTTGTATACAGGGTGTTGGAAAAGTCTTAGTTTGGAATGGGCAAATACTCCTATTAGTACTTAGCATTATTAGGTCGAATTTCAAGTAAATCGAATATATTTGTATTAATATGTGTTTATGCTTGTACGTGTGTATACAGGGTGTCCGAAAAGTCTTATTATTTGCAACTCCTTTTATTAGGACCAAAATAAACTTAATTAAGGCGGATTTCAAGAAAATTGTCTATATTTGTATTACTATGTGTTTATGCTTGTGCGTGTGTATACAGGGTGTCCGAAAAGTCTTATTATTTGCAACTCCTTTTATTAGGACCAAAATAAACTTAATTAAGGCGGATTTCAAGAAAATCGTCTATATTTGTATTACTATGTGTTTATGATTGTACGTGTGTATACAGGGTGCAACTCCTTTTATTAGGACCTAAATAAACTTAATTAAGGCGGATTTCAAGAAAATCGTCTATATTTGTATTACTATGTGTTTATGCTTGTACGTGTGTATACAGGGTGTCCGAAAAGTCTTAGTATTTGCAACTCATTTTAATACGACCAAAATAAACGTAATTAAGGCGGATTTCAAGAAAATCGTCTATATTCCTATTTAAACGTGTGAGTGTTAGATTGATCTATACAGGGTGTCCAAAAATTCTTGGAATGGGCAAATACTCCTATTAGTACTTAGCATTATTAGGTCGAATTTCAAGTAAATCGAATATATTTGTATTAATATGTGTTTATGCTTGTACGTGTGTATACAGGGTGTCCGAAAAGTCTTATTATTTGCAACTCCTTTTATTAGGACCAAAATAAACTTAATTAAGGCGGATTTCAAGAAAATTGTCTATATTTGTATTACTATGTGTTTATGCTTGTGCGTGTGTATACAGGGTGTCCGAAAAGTCTTATTATTTGCAACTCCTTTTATTAGGACCAAAATAAACTTAATTAAGGCGGATTTCAAGAAAATCGTCTATATTTGTATTACTATGTGTTTATGATTGTACGTGTGTATACAGGGTGCAACTCCTTTTATTAGGACCTAAATAAACTTAATTAAGGCGGATTTCAAGAAAATCGTCTATATTTGTATTACTATGTGTTTATGCTTGTACGTGTGTATACAGGGTGTCCGAAAAGTCTTAGTATTTGCAACTCATTTTAATACGATCAAAATAAACGTAATTAAGGCGGATTTCAAGAAAATCGTCTATATTCCTATTTAAACGTGTGAGTGTTAGATTGAATGTATACAGGGTGTCCAAAAATTCTTGGAATGGGCAAATACTGCTATTAGTACTTAGATAAACTTTATTAGGTCGAATTTCAAGCAAATCAAATATATTTGTATTAATATGTGTTTATGTTTGTATGTATGTATACAGGGTGTCCGAAAAGTATTTTTGTTGGCAAAAATAGTTTCTACGTGTAGGTGTTTGTATGTATGTAGCGATGGGGTCACGAAGGGCGGTCTATTCTCCATCATCAGTCCGAAGGAGTGTGATATCTTCCTTAATACATGGCCTAGAAACACGAAATTTTCAGGGCATGACAATGATGATATTACCGACCTTATAGAGCCCCCTCGGGGGGCGATTAGGCGGTCTACCCGTACTAGTATATATACCGCCCCGTTCGTGAGGAAAATATATGTTGGTTGACAAATAGTGTTTTTCGACATTCTCAATTTTTTTTTGTCCGAGATGGTTGCAAGTGGAAAGTTCAAATTTTCTAGATTAATAGAGGGATAGTGAATCTAGCTTCGGTAAAAAATTAAGTTATACAGGGTGTTCCGTTTCGGAGTTATTAAACGTCAAATTCGAAATTTCCGCGATTTCGTATGGGATCGATTACAGGTCGCAAAAGTTAATTAAATCGATTTAAAATTTCGGAGTTCATAGAGGACCGGGAGCTTCAGAACCCTATTGAAACTGGCGATATTCGGAAAATGGGAAGTCATTCTTTTGAATTTTTTTAAGTCGAAAAAGGCCACTTGCTGACCCATATTCAATTCTACATTGCTCAAAAACTAAGCATCGGACAGAAAAACGGTTTGCATGTGAAACTAGAGAATCTCAAATACTTTCTTTTTGCAATACATTTACCTATACCTAAAACGACTGGAAATTGGAAAAATTTGGGAAAAACTGGAAATTACGATTTTTCATGTAAATTTTTGACGGCTTTTAATTTTTTTCGGGGCAAAATGGATCCAAATCGAAATCCCATGTTTTTATGTGTGTTGTTACGCATACAGGGTGTCCGAAAAGTTTTAGTATGGGCAAATACTTCTACTAGTACCGAGATAAACCTAATTAATTCGGAGTTTAAGTAAATCGACTACATTCCTATTTAAACGTGTGAGTGTTAGTTTGAATGTATACAGGGTGTCCAAAAAGTCTTGGTATGGGCAAATACTCCTATTAGTACTTAGATAAATTTTATTAGGTCGGATTTCACGCACATCGAATATATTTGTAATAAAATGTGTTTATGTTTGTATGTATATATACAGGGTGTCCGAAAATTATTTGCGTTGGCAAAAAGAGTTTCTACTTGTAGGTGTTTGTATGTATGTAGCGATACGGTTACGAAGGGCGGTCTATTCTGCATCATCAGTCCGAAAGAGTGTGATATCTTCCTTAATACATGGCCTAGCAACACGAAATTTTCAGGGCATGACAATGATGATATTACCGACCTTATAGAGCCCCCTCGGGGGGCGATTAGGCGGTCTACCCGTACTAGTTATAGACCGCCTTTCAGGCTCGCTCTCTATACCCCCTGCTTGGTCAGAAAAATGTGTGTATGGCCGTATGTATGGCCGTATGTTGTCGTACGTTTCGACATTTTCACCTTTTCCATTTTTTTTCTCGAAAACGGTTGGAGGTGGGGCAACCAAATTTTCTGGGTTAATAGAGGGATAGTGCGACTAGCTTCGGTAAAAAATTCAGTTATACAGGGTGTTCCGTTTCGGAGATATAAAACGTCAAAGTCGAAATTTCAGCGATTTCCGTTGAAATCGGGTACAGGTCGCAAAAGTGAATTAAATCGATTTAGATCTTTGGAGGTTGTGTAGGACCGGGAGCTTCAGAACCCTATTGAAACTGGCGGTATTCGGAAAATGGGAAGTAATTTTTTTGAATTTTTTTATGTCGAAAAATGCTGTTTGTAGACCCCATTTTGGCACTGAATAAGTCGAAGCCGGAGCCTCGGACAGAAAAACGTATTTGAACATAAAACTAAAGAATACCAAACACTTTCTTTTTGCAATACATTTACCTATACCTAAAACGACTGGAAATTGGAAAAATTTGGGAAAAACTGGAAATTACGTTTTTTCATGAAATTTTTTGACGGAATTTAATTTTTTGGGGGTCGAAATGGATTCAAATCGAAATTCCATGTAGCCTATCGGAAAGAGCTCGCCGAAATACGTTAGAAACGTATTTTTTAGTTCCTTTATTCCTAATAGGAAAGGAGCAATCGATAATTAAATTTCGATTCTTTACGATTTTTTTTCATGACATCTCTACATTCGAATCACTCTGTATCTTTTCCTATGTAATTTCTTCCAACTTTTTGGGTGATCTAGGGCCGAATTTAGGGGGTAAAAACTTTTTTTTCTGTTTTTTCCATCAAAATTCACCTTTAAAAGGCATTATTATATATTATTTCTCTTATTTAACGATTCTTTTTTGGTTTATTTTCATCCCTTATCATCTCAGAACACTTCTAACTAATTAAAATTCCATTTTAAGTAAATCGACTATATTCCTATTTAAACGTGTGGGTGTTAGTTTGAATGTATACAGGTTGTCCAAAAAGTCTTGGTATTGACAAATCCTCCTATTATTACTTAGATAAACTTTATTAGGTCGGATTTCACGCAAATCGAATATATTTGTATTAATATGTGTTTATCTTTGTATGTATGTATACAGGGTGTCCGAAAAGTCTTGGTATGGGCAAATACTTCTAGTAGTACCGAGATAAACCTACTTAATTCGGATTTTAAGTAAATCGACTATATTTCTATTTAAACGTGTGGGTGTTAGTTTGAATGTATACAGGGTGTCCGAAAAGTCTTGGTATGGGTAAATTCTCCTATTATTACTTAGATAAACTTTATTAGGTCGGATTTCACACAAATCGAATACATTTGTATTAATATGTGTTTATGTTTGTATGTATGGGTGTCCGAAAAGTTTTTTGTTGGTAAAAATAGTTTCTACGTGTGGTGTTTGTATGTGTGTAGCGACACGGTTACGAAGGGCGGTCTATTCTGCATCATCAGTCCGAAGGAGTGTGATATCTTCCTTAATACATGCTGTAGAAACACGAAACTTTCAGGGCATGACTATGATGATATTACCGACATTATGGAGCCCCATTTCAGTGCACGACAATGATGATATTACCGACATTATAGAGCCCCCTCGGAGGGGGCGATAGGGCGGTCTACCCGTACTAGTTAGAGACCGCCTTTCAGGCTCGGTCTCTATACCGAGCCGTTAGTCAGAAAATGTGTGTGTGTGTGTGTGTGTGTGTGTGTATGGCCGTATGGCCGTATGTATGTTGTCGTCCGTTTCGACATTTTCACATTTTCAAATTTTTTTCTCGAAAACTGTTAGAGGGGGGCAACCAAATTTTCTGGGTTAATAGAGGGATAGTGCGACTAGCTTCGGTAAAAAAATTCAGTTATACAGGGTGTTCCGTTTCGGAGATATAAAACGTCAAATTCGAAATTTCAGCGATTTCCGTTGAAATCGATTACAGGTCGCAAAACTTAACTAAATCGATTTAATTTTTTTGTGGTTGTAGAGGACCGGCAGCTTCAGAACCCTCTTGAAACTGGCGGTATTCGGAAAATGGGAAGTAATTTTTTTGAATTTTTTTATGTCGAAAAATGCTGTTTGTAGACCCCACTTTGGCACTGAATAAGTCGAAGCCGGAACATCGGACAGAAAAACGTATTTGAACATAAAACTAAAGAATCTCAAATACTTTCTTTTTGCAATACATTTACCTATACCTAAAACGACTGGAAATTGGAAAAATTTGGGAAAAACTGGAAATTACGTTTTTTCATGAAATTTTTTGACGGAATTTAATTTTTTGGGGGTCAAAATGGATTCAAATCGAAATCCCATGTACCTTATCGGAAAGACCTCGCCCAACTACGTTATAAACGAATTTTTTGGTTCCTTCATTCTTAATAGGAAAGGAGCAATGAATAATTAAATTTAGATTTTTTACGATTTTTTTTCATGACATCTCTACATTTGAATCACTCTGAATCTTTTCCTATCTAATTTCTTCCAACTTTTTCAACGCTATCCCGTGGGGATATAATCAGGCTTTAAAACAAATCCCGAATGGGTGATCCTGGACCGAATTTAGGGGGTAAAAACTCATTTTTTCTGTTTTTTTCCATCAAAATTCATCTTTAAAAGGCATTATTATATATTATTTCTCCTATTTAACAGTTCTTTTTTGGTTTATTTTCATCCCTTATCATCTGAGAACACTTCTAACTAATTAAAATTCCATATTTTTTCGTTAAAGTTATAAATAAATACCTTTTTTTGCATCGGTGCAGGAAAAATTTTAAAAAGTGCATATATTAAAAGCCGTGCCTTGACAAGACAAATGAAACTGACCCTCTTTACATCGAAATTAAAATATGACCTGTCAAAATGTCATGAAAATAACAGTTTTTGTAGCGATATTGGAAGCTTCCTGGACCGATTTCGGCTTGAAATATACATGGAAAAGGTAAAACGGACTTTATATTTTTATTTACAATACATTTCTTGGACGATTTAAGCATTAAATACGAATTTTTTTAGTTTTCCTCAGACCATGCAAATGCATGTCAAAATCAGTTTCATACGGAGAAATGTATTAAAAAATGAAGGGTCGAAATGTCGCAAAAATGACAGTTTTCCTTGCGAGATTTTAGGGTTTCTGAACCGTTTTCAACTTGAAAAATACTGGGCAAGGCCTCTATAGACCTTCCCGTATGGATTTCGGAACATATAATTTGAAGAATTAGTCATTAAATACCAATTTTAACAATTTTTCGATGACGCGGCTTAGCATCATAGAAAGGCTATTCCATGAGGTAGTATACGGGGTAAATCACAATGACGGGTCTGATTTAAATTTTGCTTAGATTTGTTATTAATTGAAAACGGATTATTCGATTGAAAAGAGTGATGTGGCAATCGAAAGGGGAGGAAGAAGCTATTTTATTTGAAAATAATTTCGACATTTCGTTGGCATGACGACGAAAAACTTGCTATTTCCGATATTTATTGAGTTAGAGAGCTGAAATTTGATATATGGGAAGAATTCGGTCAATCATTCAAAATTATATGTGTAAATTTTGATTCGCATGGTTTCTATAGCAACGATTAAGGATAAAGTTAACAATTTCTAACTCACGTACGTACAACCGATATAAACCTAATTAATTCGGATTTTAAATAAATCGACTATATTCCTATTTAAACGTGTGGGTGTTAGTTTGAATGTATACAGGGTGTCCAAAAAGTCTTGTATGAGCAAATACTCCTATTATTATTTAGATAAACTTTATTAGGTCGAACTTCAAACAAATCGAATATATTTGTATTAATATGTGTTTATGTTTGTACGTATGTGTACAGGGTATCCGAAAAGTCTTGGTATGGGCAAATACTTCTACTAGTACCGAGATAAACCTACTTAATTCAGATTTTAAGTAAATCGACTATATTCCTATTTAAACGTTTGGGTGTTAGTTTGAATGTATACAGGGTGTCCAAAATGTCTTGGTATGGGCAAATACTCCTATTATTACTTAGATGAACTATATTAGGTCGGATTTCACGCCAATCGAATATATTTGTATTAATATGTGTTTATGTTTGTATGTGTGTATACAGGGTGTCCGAAAAGTCTCGGTATGGGCAAATCCTTGTACTAGTACCGAGATAAACCTACTTAATCTGGATTTTAAGTAAATCGACTATATTCCTATTTAAACGTGTGGGTGTTAGTTTGAATGTATACAGGGTGTCCAAAAAGTCTTGGTGTGGGCAAATACTCCTATTATTACTTAGATAAACTTTATTAGGTCGGATTTCACGGAAATCGAATACATTTGTATTAATATGTGTTTATGTTTGTATGTATGTATAGAGGGTGTCCGAAAAGTTTTTTTTGGAAAAAGTAGATTCTATATGTGGTGTTTGTATGTGTGTAGCGACATGGTTACGAAGGGCGGTCTATTCTGCATCATCAGTCCGTAGGAGTGTGATATCTTCCTTAATACATGGCCTAGCAACACGAAATTTTCAGGGCGTGACAATGATGATATTACCGACCTTATAGAGCCCCCTCGGGGGGCGATTAGGCGGTCTATGCATACTAGTTTTAAACCGCCCGCCGAGCGGTCTATATACCGACTGCTTGGTCAGGAAAATGTGTGTGTGTATGGCCGTGCGTATGTTGTCGTCCGTTTCGACATTTTCACCTTTTCAATTTTTTTTCTCGAAAACGGTTAGAGGGGGAGCAACCAAATTTTCTGGGTTAATAGAGGGATAGTGCGACTAGCTTCGGTAAATTCAGTTATACAGGGTGTTCCGTTTCGGAGTTATTAAACGTTAAATTCCAAATTTCCGCGATTTCCTATGGGATGGATTACAGGTCGCAAAACTTAATTAAATTGATTTAAATTTTTATAGGTTGTAGAGGTCCGGGAGCTTCAGAACCCTATTGAAACTGGCGGTATTCCGAAAATGGGAAGTAATTTTTTTGAATTGTTTTATGTCGAAAAATGCCGTTTGCAGACCCCTTTTTGGCACCAAATAACTCGGTCGCCGGAACCTCGGACAGATAAACGTATTTGAACTTAAAACTAAAGAATCTCAAATACTTTCTTTTTGCAATACATTTACCTATACCTAAAACGACTGCAAATTGGAAAAATTTGGGAAAAAGTCGAAATTACGATTTTTCATGCAAATTTTTGACGGTGGTCAATTTTTTTGGGGGTCAAAATGGATCCAAATCGAAATCCCATGTGCCTTATCGGAAAGAGCTCGCCGAAATACGTTACAAACGTATTTTTTAGTTCCTTTATTCCTAATAGGAAAGGAGCAATTGATAATTAAATTTCGATTTCTGACCATTTTTTTTCATGACATCTCTACATTCGAATCACCCTGTATCTTTTCCTATCTAATTTCTTCTAACTTTTTCAACGCTATCCCTTGGGGATATAA
This sequence comes from Philopedon plagiatum, assembly GCA_963971165.1. Taxonomy (NCBI): domain Eukaryota; kingdom Metazoa; phylum Arthropoda; class Insecta; order Coleoptera; family Curculionidae; genus Philopedon; species Philopedon plagiatum. Next base: position 49,090,207 of record OZ020195.1, on the reverse strand, counting down.
TCAGGCTTTAAAACAAATCCCGAACGGGTGATCTCGGGCCGCATTTAGGGGGTAAAAACTCATTTTTTCTGTTTTTTTCCATCAAAATTCATCTTTAAATGGCATTATTATGTATTATTTCTCTTATTTAACAGCTCTTTTTTGGTTTATTTTCTTCCGTCATCATCTGAGAACACTGCTAACTAATTAAAACTCCATAGTTTTGCGTTAAAGTTATAAATAAATAGGTTTTCTTCCTTCGGTGCAGGAAAAATTTTAAAATCTGCGAATTTTATACCATGCCATGACAAAAAACAATTGAACTGGTAACTGGTGACGCTTTACATCGAAGTTAAATATGAGCTGTCAAAATATCCAGTTTTTCTAGCGATATTTTAAAGATCCTGAGCCAGTTTCGGCTTGGAATATACATGGAATTGATAGAATGGACGTTTTTTATCTATTACTGACCATTTCGTAGCACGAGATGGGCATTAAATATCATTTTTTGAAATTTTTGTTGACCCTACATTGCATTATAAAAATCAATTTCTATACGGGAAAATGTATTAATTTAATTATAATGTATGAAATGTCACAATTTGGCTCAAATGTCAGCATTTTCTTGCGAGATCTGGACCAATCTGGACCAAGTTTGCCTTGAAATTTACCGGGCAAGGGATTTAGGGACCTTATACTTTCAGTAGAAAGACATTTCATTTCATAATATACCGATTAAATACCATTTTAATCGATTTTCCTATGACGCTACAAAGCATCATTGAAGATTCTAATATTGCGCTCAGTGGCATCGAAAAAATCCAGAAATATGCATTTTATTTTCTAATCATGAGCGTGTATACCTTTGGGGCAATATATTAATTATTATTGAATAATTTTAATTTAATTTTAGGGAAATGACTTGATTCGGATCGTTTTAAAGTGTCCAGAACGATTCGAAAATACATTTTATACCTTGCGGCATGTGCATGATTGTATATATGTCTACAGGGTGTCCAAAAAGTCTTTGTATGCGGAAATATCTTTGCCATTAGTACGAAGATCAAATTAATTGAGCCGGTTTTCAAGAAAATCGAAAATATTTAAATTACTATGTGTCGTGTTGTGTTGTGTTTTTATGTATGTATACAGGGTGTCCGAAAAGTCTTTGAATGGGCAAATACCTTTGCCTTTTGTACAAGTAGTAACTCAATTGTCGGATTTAAAGCAAATCGTAGGTATATATTTGCATTCCTATGTGTCCGGATTTATATGTTTGTATACAGGGTGTCCTAAAAGTCTTAGTATGGGCAAATACTTCTAGTAGTACCAAAATAAACGTAACTAATTAAGATTTTAAGTACATCGACTATATTCCTATTTAAACGTGTTAGTGTTAGTGTGAATGTATACAGGGTGTCCAAAAAGTCTTGGAATGGTCAAATACTCCTATTAGTACTTAGATAAACTTTATTAGGTCGCATTTCAATTTCAAGCAAATCGAATATATGTGTATTAATATGTGTTTATGTATACAGGATGTCCGAAAAGTCTTGGTATGGGCAAATACTTCTACTAGTACCGAGATAAACAAACTTAATTGGGATTTTAAGTAAATCGACTATATTCCTATTTAAACGTGTGGGTGTTAGTTTGAATGTATACAGGGTGTCCAAAAAGTCTTGATATGGGCAAATACTCCTATTATTACTTAGATAAACTTTATTAGGTCGGATTTCACGCAAATCGAATATATTTGTATTAATATGTGTTTATCTTTGAATGTATGTATACAGGGTGTCCGAAAAGTCTTGGTATGGGCAAATTCTTCTAGTAGTACCGAGATAAACCTACTTAATTCGGATTTTAAGTAAATCGACTATATTCCTATTTAAACGTGTGGGTGTTAGTTTGAATGTATACAGGGTGTCCGAAAAGTCTTGGTATGGGCAAATTCTCCTACTATTACTTAGACAAACTCTATTAGGTCGGATTTCACGCAAATCGAATACATTTGTATTAATATGTGTTTATGTTTGTATGTATGTATACAGGATGTCCGAAAAGTGTTTTGTTGGCAAAAATAGTTTCTACGTGTGGTGTTTGTATGTGTGTAGCGACACGGTTATGAAGGGCGGTCTATTCTGCATCATCAGTCCGAAGGAGTGTGATATCTTCCTTAATACATGCTCTAGAAACACGAAACTTTCAGGACATGACAATGATGATATTACCGACATTATGGAGCCCCCTTTCAGGGCATGACCATGATGATATTACCGACATTACAGAGTCCTCTCGGGGGGCGATTAGGCGGTCTACCCGTACTAGTTAGAGACCGCCTTTCAGGCTGGTCTCTATACCGCCCCGTCCGTGAAAAAATGTGCGTTGGTTGTTGTCGAATCCGGTATTTTCCCATTCTCAATTTTTTTTCTCGAAAACGGTTAGAGGTGGAAAAACCAAATTTTCTGGGTTAATAGAAGGATAGTGCATCTAGCTTCGATAAAAAATTCAGTTATACAGGGTGTTCCGTTTCGGAGTTATCAAACGCCAAATTCGAAATTTCCGCGATTTCGTATGGGATCGATTACAGGTTGCAAAACTTAATTAAATCGATTTAAATTTTCGGAGGTTGTAGAGGACCGGGAGCTTCAGAACGCTATTGAAATTGGTGATATTGGGAAAACGGGAAGTAATTCTTTTTAATTTTTTTAAGTCGGAAAATGCCACTTGCAGACCCATTTTCAATTCTACATTACTCGAAGCCCGAACGCCGGACAGAAAAACTGATTTGAACATAAAACTAAAGAATCTCAAATACTTTCTTTTTGCAATACATTTACCTATACCTAAAACGACTGGAAATTGGAAAAATTTGGGAAAAACTGGGAATTGCGAATTTTAATGCAAATTTTTGACGGTTGTCAATTTTTTTGGGGGTCAAAATGGATTCAAATCGAAATCCCATGTACCTTATCGGAAAGACATCGCCGAACTACATTATAAACGTATTTTTTGGTTCCTTCATTCTTAATAGGAAAGGAGCAATCGATAATTAAATTTAGATTTTTTACGATTTTTTCATGACATCTCTACATTCGAAACACTCTGTATCTTTTCCTATCTAATTTCTTCCAACTTTTTCAACGCCATCTCTTGGGGATATAATCAGGTTTTAAAATAAATCCCGAACGGGTGATCCAGGACCCGACCTAGGAGGCAAAAATTCATTTTTTCTATTTTTTTCAACCAAAATTCATCTTTAAATGGCATTATTATATATTATTTCTGTTATTTAACCGTTCTTTTTTGGATTATTTCCTTCCCCCATCATCTGAGAATACTCCACACTAATTAAAATTACATATTTTTTCGTTAAAGTTATTAATAAAAATGTTTTTTGCTTCGCTGCAAGAAAAAATTTAAAAAATGCATATATTAATAGTCTGACTTGGAAAATCAGTTGAAGCAGCCTATCTTTACGTCGAAATTAGAAAATATGACCTGTCAGAATTATGCAAAAATGTCAATATTTTTAGTGATTTTGCAGAGATCCAGGGCCCATTTGGGCTTGGAATATACATGGAAAAGGCAGAATGGACTTTATATTTTTAATTATGGTGCTTTTCATTGGACGATTTAAGCACTAATTACCAATTTTTTTTCATCTTTCTGAGACCCTGCAAATGGATTTAAAAATTAGTTTATACGGAGAAATGTATTATAATATGAAGGGTCTAAATGTCGCCAAAATGCCAGTTTTTCTTGCGAGAATTTTAGGGTTTCTGAACCGTTTTGGGCTTGAAAGTACCGGGCAACGCCTCTATAGACCTTCCCGTGTGAATTCCGGAACATATAACTTAAAAAATTGGGCATTCAGTACCATTTTTAACAATATATAGGTGACGCTGCAAGGCATCATAGAATGGTTTTATACCATTAGGTAGTATATGGGGTAAATCACAATGACGGGTCTGATTAAAAATTTGCTTAGGTTTGTTATTATTTGAGAACGGCTTATTCGATTAAATCGAGTGAGGTGGCAACCGAAAGGGAAGGAAGTAAGCAATTTTCTTATTTCAAAATAATTTCGACATTTCGTTGGCATGACGACGAACAACTAGCTATTTTCGTTAATTTTTGAGTTGGACAGTTGAAAGTTGATATATGGGAAGAATTCGGTCAATTATTCAAAATTCTATATGTAAAATTTTGATTCGCATGGTTTCTATAGCAACGATTAAGGATAAAGTTGCCAATTTCTAACTCACGCACGGTTGTTCTGATTGAAACGAGTGAGGTGGCAATCGATTGGCAAGGAAGTAAGCTACTTTTTTATGTGAAAATAATTTAGACATTTCGTTGCCGTGACGACGAACAATTTGCTATTCCCGGTATTTATTGAGATGGAGATTGGAAATTTGATATATGGGAAGAATTCGGTCATTCATTTAAAATTATATGTGTAAATTTTGATTCGCGAGGTTTCTATAGCAACAATTAATGATAAAGTTGACAATTTCTAACTCACGCACGGCTTATCTGATTGAAACGAGTGAGGTAGCAATCGAAAGGGAAGGGAGTAAGCTACTTTGTTATGTGAAAATAATTTTGATTTTCCGTTGCCGTGACGACGAATAATTTGCTATTTCCGTAATGTATTGAGTTGGATAGTTGAAATTTGATGTCTGGGAAGAATTCGGGCACTCATTCAAAAATATATCTGTAAAAATCGATTCCCATGGTTGGCATAGCAACGATTAAGGATAAAGCTAACAATTTTTAACTCACGCACGGCTTATCTGATTGAAACGACTGAAGTAGCAATCGAAAGGGAAGGAAGTAAGCTACTTTTTTATGTGAAAATAAGTTTGATTTTCCGTTGCCGTGACGACGAATAATTTGCGATTTCCGTAATGTATTGAGTTGGATAGTTGAAATTTGATATCTGGGAAGAATTCGGTCAATCATTCAAAAATATATCTGTGAAAATCGATTCCCATGGTTGGCATAGCAATGATTAAGGATAAAGTTGGCAATTTTTAACTCACGCACGGCTTATCTGATTGAAACGACTGAAGTGGCAATCGAAAGGGAAGGAAGTAAGCTACTTTTTTATGTGAAAATAATTTTGATTTTCCGTTGCCGTGACGACGAATAATTTGCGATTTCCGTAAAGTATTGAGTTGGATAGTTGAAATTTGATATCTGGGAATAATTCGGGCACTCATTCAAAAACATATCTGTAAAAATCGATTCCCATGGTTGGCATAGCAACGATTAAGGATAAAGTTGACAATTAACTCACGCACGGCTTATCTGATTGAAACGACTGAAGTGGCAATCGAAAGGGAAGGAAGTAAGCTACTTTTTTGTGTGAAAATAATTTTGATTTTCCGTTGCCATGACGACGAATAATTTGCGATTTCCGTAAAGTATTGAGTTGGATAGTTGAAATTTGTTATCTGGGAAGAATTCGATCAATCATTCAAAAATATATGTGTAAAAATCGATTCCCATGGTTTCTATAGCAACGATTAAGGATAAAGTTGACAATTTCTAACTCACGCACGGCTTATCTGATTGAAACGACTGAAGTGGCAATCGAAAGGGACGGAAGTAAGCTACTTTTTTATGTGAAAATAATTTTGATTTTCCGTTGCCGTGACGACGAAAATTTGCTATTTCCGTAATGTATTGAGTTGGATAGTTCAAATTTGATATCTGCGAAGAATTCGGTCAATCATTCAAAAATATATCTGTAAAAATCGATTCCCATGGTTTCTATAGCAACGATTAAGGATAAAGTTGAAAATTTCTAACTCACGCACGGCTTATCTGATTGAAACGACTGAAGTGGCAATCGAAAGGGAAGGAAGTAAGCTACTTTTTTATGTGCAAATAATTTTGATTTTCCGCTGCCGTGACGACGAATAATTTGCTATTTCCGTAATGTATTGATTTGGATAGTTGTGTACTATGTGTCGTGTTTGTTGTGTTTGTATGTATGTATAGTACAGGGTGTTCGAAAAGTCTTTGTACGGACAAATACCTTTGCTATTTGTACAAATATAAACTTAATTGTCGGATTTAAAGCAAATCGTATACATTTGCATTTCTATGTGTACGGAGGTATATGTCTGTATACAAGCTGTCCAAAAAGTCATTGTAGGAGCAAATACTCCTAGTAGTACCAAGATAAATGTAATTAAACCGGATTTCATGCAAAATCGATTATATTTGTTTTTATATGTGTTGTATATACCTACACAGGGTGTTCGAAAATTCTTGGTATTGGCAAATACTTCTAATAGTACCGAAATAAAACTAATTAATTCGGATTTTAAGTAAATCGACTATATTCCTATTTAAACGTGTGGGTGTTAGTTTCAATATATACAGGGTGCCCGAAAAGTCTTGGTATGGGATTCCTATTATTACTTAGATAAACTTTATTAGGTCGGATTTCACGCAAATCGAATACATTTGTATTAATATGTGTTTATGTTTGTATGTATGTATACAGGGTGTCCGAAAAGTTTTTTGTTGGCAACAATAGTTTTTACGTGTGGTGTTTGTATGTGTGCAGCGACACGGTTACGAAGGGCGGTCTATTCTGCATCATCTACCCATACTAGTTTGAGAACGGCTTATCTGATTAAATCGAGTGAGGTGGCAATCGAAAGGGAAGGAATTAAGCAATTTTCTTATTTCAAAATAATTTCGACATTTCGTTGGCATGACGACGAACAACTAGCTATTTTCGTTAATGTTTGAGTTGGACAGTTGAAAGTTGATATATGGGAAGAATTCGGTCAATTATTCAAAATTCTATATGTAAAATTTTGATTCGCGTGGTTTCTATAGCAACGATTAAGGATAAAGTTGCCAATTTCTAACTCACGCACGGCTGATCTGATTGAAACGAGTGAGGTGGCAATCGATTGGCAAGGAAGTAAGCTACTTTTTTATGTGAAAATAATATTGACATTTCGTTGCCGTGACGACGAATAATTTGCTATTCCAGGTATTTATTGAGTTGGAGATTGGAAATTTGATATATGGGAAGAATTCGGTCAATTATTTAAAATTATATGTGTAAAATTTTGATTCGCGTGGTTTCTATAGCAACGATTAAGGATAAAGTTGCCAATTTCTAACTCACACACGGCTGATTTGATTGAAACGGGTGAGGTGGCAATCGATTGGCAAGGAAGTAAGCTACTTTTTTATGTGAAGATAATATTGACATTTCGTTGCTGTGACGACGAATAATTTGCTATTCCCGGTATTTATTGAGTTGGAGATTGGAAATTTGATATATGGGAAGAATTCGGTCAATCATTTAAAATTATATGTGTAAAATTTTGATTCGCGTGGTTTCTATAGCAACGATTAAGGATAAAGTTGCCAATTTCTAACTCACGCACGGCTTATCTGATTGAAACGACTGAAGTGGCAATTTTATGTTTGTAGCGATACGGTTACGAAGGGCGGTCTATTCTCCATCATCAGTCCGAAGGAGTGTGATATCTTCCTTAATATATGGCCTAGCAACACGAAATTTTCAGGGCATGACAATGATATTACCGACCTTATAGAGCCCCCTCGGGGGGCGATTAGGCGGTCTCTGCACCCTAGTTATAGACCGCCAACAGCGGTCTATATACCTAGCTGTGAGTCAGAAAAATGTATGTCCATTGACAAATCGTGTTTTTCGACAATCTCGATTTTTTTTCTCCGAGATGGTTGCAACTGAAACGTTCAAATTTGCTGGGTTAATAGAGGGATAGTGCGTCTAGCTTCGATAAAAAATTCAGCTACACAGGGTGTTCCGTTTCGGAGTTATAAAACATCAAATTCGAAATTTCCGCGAATTCCTCTGGGATCGATTACAGGTCGCAAAACTTAATTAAATCGACTTAAATTTCCAGAGGTTGTAGAGGACTGGGAGCTTCAGAACCCTATTGAAGCTGGCGATATTCGGAAAATGGGAAGTAATTCTTTTGAATTTTTTTATGTCGAAAAATGCCGTTTGCAGACCCCTCTTTGGCACCAAATATCTCGGTCGCCGGAACGTCGGACAGAAAAACGTATTTGAATTTAAAACTAAAGAATCTCAAATACTTTTTTTTGCAATACATCTATCTATACCTAAAACGACTGGAATTTGGAAAAATTTGGGAAAAACTGGAAATTACGAATTTTAATGCAAATTTTTGACGCTTGTCAATTTTTTTGGGGGTCAAAATGGATTCAAATCGAAATCCCATGTACCTTATCGGAAAGACCTCGCCGAACTACGTTATAAACGTATTTTTTGGTCCCTTCATTCTTAATAGGAAAGGAGCAATCGATAATTAAATTTAGATTTTTTACGGTTTTTTCTTCATGACATCTCTACATTTGAATCACTCTGTATCTTTTCCGATCTAATTTCTTCCAACTTTTTCAACGCTATCCCTTGGGGATATAATCAGGCTTTAAAATGAATCCCGAATGGGTGATCCAGGGCCTGATTTAGGGGGTAAAAACCCATTTTTTCTATTTCTTTCCATCAAAATTCATCTTTAAATTTCATTATTATGTATTATTTCTCTTATTTAACAGCTCTTTTTTGGTTTATTTTCTTCCTACATCATCTGAGAACACTCCACTCTAATTAAAATTACATATTTTTTCGTTAAAGTTATAAATAAAAAGCTCTTTTGGCATCGGTGCAGGAAAAATTTTTAAAAATGCATATATTAATAGTCTGCCTTGGAAAATCAGTTGAAGCAGCCTATCTTTACGTCGAAATTAAAAAATATCAGCTGTCAGAATTATGCAAAAATGTCAGTATTTTTAGTGATTTTGGAAAGATCCTGGGCCCATTTCGGCTTGGAATATACATGGAAAAGACAGACTGGACTTTATATTTTTAATTATGGTGCATTTCATTGGGCGATTTAAGCACTAAATACCAATTTTTTTTATCTTAATTTTTCTCAGACCCTGCAAATGGATTTGAAAATCAGTTTATACGGAGAAATGTATTATAATATGAAGGGTCGAAATGTCGCAAAAATGCCAGTTTTTCTTGTGAGATTTTAGGGCTTCTGAACCGTTTTGGGCTTGAAAAATACCGGGCAACGCCTCTACAGACCTTCCGGTGTGGATTACGGAACATATAACTTGAAGAATTGGGCATTCAGAACCATTTTTAACTATTTTTCGATGACGGTGCAAAGCTGTATAGAATGGTTTTATTCCATTAGTTAGTGTCTGATTTAAAATTTGCTTAGGTTTGTTATTATTTGAGAACGGCTTATCTGATTAAATCGAGTGAGGTGGCAATCGAAAGGGAAGGAATTAAGCAATTTTCTTATTTCAAAATAATTTCGACATTTCGTTGGCATGACGACGAACAACTAGCTATTTTCGTTAATTTTTGAGTTGGACAGTTGAAAGTTGATATATGGGAAGAATTCGGTCAATTATTCAAAATTCTATATGTAAAATTTTGATTCGCGTGGTTTCTATAGCAACGATTAAGGATAAAGTTGCCAATTTCTAACTCACGCACGGCTGATCTGATTGAAACGAGTGAGGCGGCAATCGATTGGCAAGGAAGTAAGCTACTTTTTTATGTGAAAATAATTTTGACATTTCGTTGCCGTGACGACGAACAATTTGCTATTCCCGGTATTTATTGAGTTGGAGATTGGAAATTTGATGTATGGGAAGAATTCGGTCAATCATTTAAAATTATATGTGTAAATTTTGATTCGCGTGGTTTCCATAGCAACAATTAACGATAAAGTTGACAATTTTTAACTCACGCACGGCTTATCTGATTGAAACGAGTGAGGTGGCAATCGAAAGGGAAGGGAGTAATCTACTTTGTTATGTGAAAATAATTTTGATTTTCCGTTGCCGTGACAACGAATTATTTGCGATTTCCGTAATGTATTGAGTTGGATAGTTGAAATTTGATGTCTGGGAAGAATTCGGGCACTCATTCAAAAATATATCTGTAAAAATCGATTCCCATGGTTGGCATAACAACGATTAAGGATAAAGTTGACAATTTCTAACTCACGCACGGCTTATCTGATTGAAACGACTGAAGTGGCAATCGAAAGGGAAGGAAGTAAGTTACTTTTTTATGTGAAAATAATTTTGATTTTCCGTTGCCGTGACGACGAATAATTTGCGATTTCCGTAAAGTATTGAGTTGGATAGTTGAAATTTGTTATCTGGGAAGAATTCGGTCAATCATTCAAAAATATATGTGTAAAAATCGATTCCCATTGTTTCTATAGCAACGATTAAGGATAAAGTTGACAATTTCTAACTCACGCACGGCTTATCTGATTGAAACGACTGAAGTCTCAATCGAAAGGGACGGAAGTAAGCTACTTTTTTATGTGAAAATAATTTTGATTTTCCGTTGCCGTGACGACGAATAATTTGCGATTTCCGTAATGTATTGTGTTGGATAGTTGAAATTTGATATCTGATAATAATTCGGGCACTCATTCAAAAATATATCTGTAAAAATCGATTCCCATGGTTGGCATAGCAACGATTAAGTATTAAGTTGACAATTTTTAACTCACGCACGACTTATCTGATTGAAACGACTGAAGTGGCAATCGAAAGGGAAGGAAGTAAGCTACTTTTTTCTGTGAAAATAATTTTGATTTTCCGTTGCCGTGACGACGAATAATTTGCGATTTCCGTAAAGTATTGAGTTGGATAGTTGAAATTTGTTATCTGGGAAGAATTCGGTCAATTATTCAAAAACATACCTGTAAAAATCGATTCCCATGGTTTCTGTAGCAACGATTAAGGATAAAGTTGACAATTTCTAACTCACGCACGGCTTATCTGATTGAAACGACTGAAGTGGCAATCGAAGGGGAAGGAAGTAAGCTACTTTTTTATGTGAAAATAATTTTGATTTTCCGTTGCCGTGACGACGAATAATTTGCGATTTCCATAAAGTATTGAGTTGGATAGTTGAAATTTGTTATCTGGGAAGAATTCGGTCAATCATTCAAAAGTATATCTGTAAAAATCGATTCCCATGGTTTCTATAGCAACGATTAAGGATAAAGTTGACAATTTCTAACTCACGCACGGCTTATCTGATTGAAACGACTGAAGTGGCAATCGAAAGGGAAGGAAGTAAGCTACTTTTTCATGTGAAAATAATTTTGATTTTCCGTTGCCGTGACGACGAATAGTTTGCTATTTCCGTAATGTATTGAGTTGGATAGTTGAAACTTGATATCTGGGAAGAATTCGGTCAATCATTCAAAAATATATCTGTAAAAATCGATTCCCATGGTTTCTATAGCAACGATTAAGGATAAAGTTGACAATTTCTAACTCACGCACGGCTTATCTGATTGAAACGACTGAAGTGGCAATCGAAAGGGAAGGAAGTAAGCTACTTTTTTATGTGAAAATAATTTTGATTTTCCGCTGCCGTGACGACGAATAATTTGCTATTTCCGTAATGTATTGATTTGGATAGTTGTGTACTATGTGTCGTGTTTGTTGTGTTTGTATGTATGTATAGTACAGGGTGTGCGAAATGTCCTTGTATGGACTAATACCTTCGCTATTTGTACAAACATAAACTTAATTGTCGGATTTAAAGCAAATCGTATACATTTGCATTTCTATGTGTACGGAGGTATATGTCTGTATACAAGCTGTCCAAAAAGTCATTGTAGGAGCAAATACTCCTAGTAGTACCAGGATAAATGTAATTAAACCGGATTTCATGCAAAATCGATTATATTTGTTTTTATATGTGTTGTATATACCTATACAGGGTGTTCGAAAAGTCTTGGAATGGGCAAATACTTCTAATAGTACCGAAATAAATCTAATTAATTCGGATTTTAAGTAAATCGACTATATTCCTATTTAAACGTGTGGGTGTTAGTTTGAATGTATACAGGGTGTCCGAAAAGTCTTGGTATGGGATTCCTATTATTACTTAGATAAACTTTATTAGGTCGGATTTCACGCAAATCGAATACATTTGTATTAATATGTGTTTATGTTTGTATGTATGTATACAGGGTGTCCGAAAAGTTTTTCGTTGGCAAAAATAGTTTCTACGTGTAGGCGTTTTTATGTTTGTAGCGATACGGTTACGAAGGGCGGTCTATTCTCCATCATCAGTCCGAAGGAGTGTGATATCTTCCTCAATATATGGCCTAGCAACACTAAATTTTCAGGGCATGACAATGATGATATTACCGACCTTATAGAGCCCCCTCGGAGGGCGATTAGGCGGTCTATGAACCCTAGTATATATGCCGCCCCGTTCGTGAGGAAAATATATGTTGGTTGACAAATCGTGTTTTTCGACATTCTCAATTTTTTTTGTCCGAGATGGTTGCAAGTGGAAAGTTCAAATTTTCTGGATTAATAGAGGGATAGTGTATCTAGCTTCGGTAAAAAATTAAGTTATACAGGGTGTTCCGTTTCGGAGTTATTAAACGTCAAAGTCGAAATTTCCGCGATTTCGTATGGGATCGATTACAGGTCGCAAAAGTTAATTAAACCGATTTAAAATTTCGGAGTTCGTAGAGGACCGGGAGCTTCAGAACCCTATTGAAACTGGCGATATTCGGAAAATGGGAAGTCATTCTTTTGAATTTTTTTAAGTCGAAAAAGGCCACTTGCAGACCCATATTCAATTCTACATTGCTCAAAAACGAAGCATCGGACAGAAAAACGGTTTGCATGTCAAACTAGAGAATCTCAAATACTTTCTTTTTGCAATACATTTACCTATACCTAAAACGACTGGAAATTGGAAAAATTTGGGAAAAACTGGAAATTACTATTTTTCATGCAAATTTTTGACGGCTTTTAATTTTTTTCGGGGCAAAATGGATCCAAATCGAAATCCCATGTTTTTATGTGTGTTGTTACGCATACAGGGTGTCCGAAAAGTTTTAGTATGGGCAAATACTTCTACTAGTACCGAGATAAACCTAATTAATTCGGAGTTTAAGTAAATCGACTACATTCCTATTTAAACATTTGAGTGTTAGTTTGAATGTATACAGGGTGTCCAAAAAGTCTTGGTATGGGCAAATACTCCTATTAGTACTTAGATAAATTTTATTAGGTCGGATTTCACGCAAATCGAATATATTTGTATTAAAATGTGTTTATGTTTGTATGTATATATACAGGGTGTCCGAAAATTCTTTGCGTTGGCAAAAATAGTTTCTACGTGTAGGTGTTTGTATGTATGTAGCGATACGGTTACGAAGGGCGGTCTATTCTGCATCATCAGTCCATAGGAGTGTGATATCTTCCTTAATACATGGCCTAGCAACACGAACTTTTCAGGGCATGACAATGATGATATTACCGACCTTATAGAGCCCCCTCGGGGGGCGATTAGGCGGTCTACCCATACTAGTTATAGACCGCGAAAGCGGTCTATATACCCCCTGCTTGGGAAAATGTTGTGTGTATGGCCGGCCGTGCGTATGATGTCGTCCGTTTCGACATTTTCACCTTCTCAATTTTTTTTCTCGAAAACGGTTGGAGGAGGGACAATCAAATTTTCAGGGTTAATAGCGGGATAGTGCGTCTAGCTTCGATAAAAAATTCGGCTATACAGGGTGTTCCGTTTCGGAGTTATAAAACGCCAAATTCGAAATTTCCGCGAATTATTATGGGATCGATTACAGGTCGCAAAACTTAATTAAATCGATTTATATTTTCAGAGGTTGTAGAGGACCGGGAGCTTCAGAACTCTATTGAAACTGGCGGTGTTCGGAAAATGGGAAGTATATCTTTTGAATTTTTTTATGTCGAAAAATGCAGTTTACAGACCTCACTTTGGCACTGAATAAGTCGAAACCGGAACATCGGACAGAAAAATGCATTTGAACTTAAAACTAAAGAATCTCAAATACTTTCTTTTTGCAATACATTTACCTATACCTAAAACGACTGCAAATTGGAAAACTTTGGGAAAAAGTGGAAATTACGATTTTTCATGCAAATTTTTGACGGTTGTCAATTTTTTTGGGGGTCAAAATGGATTCAAATCGAAATCCCATGTACCTTATCGGAAAGACCTCGCCGAACTACGTTATAAACGTATTTTTTGGTTCCTTCATTCGTAATAGGAAAGGAGCAATTGATAATTAAATTTCGATTTTTGACCATTTTTTTTCATGACATCTCTACATTCGAATCACTCTGTATTTTTTCCTATCTAATTTCTTCTAACTTTTTCAACGCTATCCGTTGGGGATATAATCAGGCTTTAAAATGAATCCCGAATGGGTGATCCAGGGCCTGATTTACTGGGTAAAAACTCATTTTTTCTGTTTTTTTCCATCAAAATTCATCTTTAAATGGCATTATTATGTATTATTTCTCTTATTTAACAGCTCTTTTATGGTTTATTTTCTTCCTACATCATCTGAGAACACTCCACACTAATTAAAATTACATATTTTTTCGTTAAAGTTATAAATAAATACCTTTTTTGCATCGGTGCAGGAAAAATTTTAAAAAGTGCATATATTAAAAGCCGTGCCTTGACAAAACAAATGAAACTGACCCTCTTTACATCGAAATTAAAATATGACCTGTCAAAATGTCATGAAAATAACAGTTTTTGTAGCGATATTGGAAGCTTCCTGGACCGATTTCGGCTTGAAATATACATGGCAAAGGTAAAACAGACTTTATATTTTTATTTACAATACGCTTCATTGGACGATTTAAGCATTAAATACGAATTTTTTTAATTTTTCTCAGACCATGCAAATGCATGTCAAAATCAGTTTCATACGGAGAAATGTATTAAAATATGAAGGGTCGAAATGTCGCAAAAATGTCAGATTTCCTTGCGAGATTTTAGGGTTTCTGAACCGTTTTCGACTTGAAAAATACTGGGCAAGGCCTCTATAGACCTTCCCGTGTGGATTTCGGAACATATAATTTGAAGAATTAGTCATTAAATACCAATTTTAACAATTTCTCGATGACGCGGCGAAGCATCATAGAAAGGCTATTCCATGAGGTAGTATACGGAGTAAATCACAATGACGGGTCTGATTTAAATTTTGCTTAGATTTGTTATTAATTGAGAACGGATTATTCGGTTGAAAAGAGTGATGCGGCAATCGAAAGGGGAGGAAGTAAGCTATTTTATTTGAAAATAATTTCGACATTTCGTTGGCATGACGACGAAAAATTTGCTATTTCCGATATTTATTGAGTTAGAGAGCTGAAATTTGATATATGGGAAGAATTCGGTCAATCATTCAAAATTATATGTGTAAATTTTGATTCGCATGGTTTCTATAGCAACGATTAAGGATAAAGTTGACAATTTCTAACTCACGTACGGCTGATCTGATTGAAACGAGTGAGGTGGCAATCGAAAGGGAACGAAGTAAGCTACTTTTTTATGTGAAAATAATTTTGACATTTCGTTGCCATGACGACGAACAGTTTGCTATTTCCATTATTTATTGAGTTTTAGAGTTGAAATTTGATATCGGGGTAGAATTCGGTCAATCATTCAAAAATATTTTTATAAATTTTGATTCCGATGATTACCATAGCAACGATTGAGCATAAAGTTGATCATTTTTAACTCGCGAACGGCTTATCTGATTGAAACCAGTTAGGTGACGATCGAAATGTTAGAAAGTACACTACTTTTTTATGTGAAAGTAATTTTGACATTTCGTTGCCGGGACGATGAACAATTTGCTATTTTCGTTATTTATTGAGTTGGAAAGCTGAAAACTGATATCTCGGAAGAATTCGGTCACTCATTCAAAAATATATCTGGAAAAATCGATTCCCATGGTTGGCATAGCAACGATTAAGGATAAAGTTGACAATTTATAACTCGCGGACGACTTCTGCGATTGGAACGAGTGAGGTGGCTATCGAAAGGGATGGAAGTAAACTACTTTTTTATTTGAAAATAATTTCGATTTTTGGTAGTCATGACGACGATCAATTTGATTTCTCCGTTATTTATTGAGTTGCAGAGTAGAAATTTCGCATCTAAGTAGAATTCGGTCAATCATTGAAAAATATTTTTGCAATTTTCAATTTTAATGATTGCCATAGCAACGATTAGGGGTAAAGTTAACAACTTACAACTCGCGAACGTTCATAATATGTATGCACAATTTTTTTCCATAGAGACATCAGTGGCGTGCCCGAAGGGCTCGCCACCAATCTTCATCCAGCTCGACCATTTCAGGAAGATGATGTTATCTAATGTATGGTTTAAAGCCGATCGAAAGATGACAAGTTTAATTTAGTAGGGTTTCAGCGAAATCGTACATATTGTATTTATATGTAATATGTGTTTGTATGTATATAGCGATACGGTTACGAAGGGCGCTCTATTCTGCATCAACAGTCCGTAGGAGTGTGATATCTTCCTTAATACATGGCCTAGAAACACGAAACTTTCAGGGCATGACAATGATGATATTACCGACCTTATAGAGCCCCCTCGGGGGGCGTATAATATCATATCAAATATCTTTGTCATTAGCAAGAAGAGAAGAATAATTGAGCATTATTTCAAGGAAATCGTAAATTTTTTATTCCCTTGTGTGGTTGTTTATGTTTGTATGTATACAGAATGTCCAAAAAGTCTTTGTATGCGCAAATATCTTTGTCATTAGAACGAAGAAAAACTTAAATGAGTCTTATTTCAAGGAAAACGTAAATTTTTTATTCCTTTGTGTGGCTGTTTATATGTTGGTATGTATACAGAATGTCCAAAATGTCTTTGTATGCGCAAACATCTTTGCAATTAGTACGAATATAAACGTAATTGAGCCGGTTTTCAATCGCAAGGATATAAAAATATAAAATATTTAAATTACTGTGTCGTGTTTGTTGTGTTTGTATATACATATGTACAGTACAGGATGTCCGAAAAGTTTTTGTATGGACAAATTCCTTTGATATTTGTACAACTATAAACTTAATTGTCGGATTTAAAGCAAATCGTATATATTTGCATTTCTATCTGTACGGAAATATATGTCTGTATACAGGCTGTCCAATAAGTGTTGGTTTGAGCAAATACTCCTAGTAGTACCTGGATAAATGTAATTAAACCGGATTTCATGCAAATCGGTTATATTAGTTTTTAAATGTGTTGTATATACGTATACAGGGTGTCCGAAAAGTCTTGGTATGGGCAAATACTTCTACTACAACCGAGATAAACCTAATTAATTCGGATTTTAAGTAAATCGACTATATTCCTATTTAAACGTGTGGGTGTTAGTTTGAATGTATACAGGGTGTCCAAAAAGTCTTATATGAGCAAATACTCCTATTATTATTTAGATAAACTTTATTAGGTCGAATTTGAAACAAATCGAATATATTTGTATTAATATGTGTTTATGTTTGTATGTATGTATACAGGGTATCCGAAAAGTCTTGGTATGGGCAAATACTTCTACTAGTACCGAGATAAACCTACTTAATTCAGATTTTAAGTAAATCGACTATATTCCTATTTAAACGTTTGGGTGTTAGTTTGAATGTATACAGGGTGTCCAAAAAGTCTTGGTATGGGCAAATACTCCTATTATTACTTAGATGAACTTCATTAGGTCGGATTTCACGCCTATCGAATATATTTGTATTAATATGTGTTTATGTTTGTATGTGTGTATACAGGGTGTCCGAAAAGTCTTGGTATGGGCAAATCCTTGTACTAGTACCGAGATAAACCTACTTAATCCGGATTTTAAGTAAATCGACTATATTCCCATTTAAATGTGTGGGTGTTAGTGTGAATGTATACAGGGTGTTCAAAAAGTCTTGGTATGGGCAAATACTCCTATTATTGCTTAGATAAACTGTATTAGGTCGGATTTCACGCAAATCGAATACATTTGTATTAATATGTGTTTATGTTTGTATGTATGTACACAGGGTGTCCGAAAAGTTTTTTGTTGGCAACAATAGTTTTTACGTGTGGTGTTTCTATGTGTGTAGCGACACGGTTACGAAGGGCGGTCTATTCTGCATCATCAGTCCGAAGGAGTGTGATATCTTCCTTAATACATGCTCTAGCAACACGAAATTTTCAGGGCATGACAATGATGATATTACCGACTTTATAGAGCCCCTCGGGGGGCGATTAGGCGGTCTACGCATACTAGTTATAGAGCGCCAACGAAAACGGTTCGAGGGGAAGCAACCAAATTTTCTGGGTTAATAGAGGGATAGTGCGGCTAGCTTCGGTAAAAAATTCAGTTATACAGGGTGTTCAGTTTCGGAGATATAAAACGTCAAATTCGAAATTTCACCGATTTCCGTTGAAATCGGATACAGGTCGCAAAAGTGAATTAAATAGATTTAAATTTTCAGAGGTTGTAGAAGACCGGGGTGTTCCGACCCCTATTGAAATTGGCGGTATTCGGAAAATCGGAAGTAATTCTTTTGAATTTTTTTATGTCGAAAAATGCCCTTTGTAGACCCCATTTTGGCACTGAATAACTCGAAAACGAAACGTCGTACAGAAAAACGTATTTGAACATAAAACTAAAGAATCTCAAATACTTTCTTTTTGCGATACATTTACCTATACCTAAAACGACTGGAAATTGGAAAAATTTGGGAAAAAGTGGAAATTACGAATTTTCATGCAAATTTTTGACGGTTGTCAATTTTTTTGGGGGTCAAAATGGATCTAAATCGAAATCCCATGTGCCTTATCGGAAAGAGCTCGCCGAAATACGTTACGAACGTATTTTTTAGTTCCTTTATTCCTAATAGGAAAGGAGCAATTGATAATTAAATTTCGATTTTTGACCATTTTTTTCATGACATCTCTACATTCGAATCACTCTGTATCATTTCCTATCTAATTTCTTCCAACTTTTTCAAAGCTATCCCTTTGGGATATAATCAGGCTTTAAAATGAATCCCGAATGGGTGATCCAGGGCCGCATTTAGGGGGTCAAAGCTCATTTTTTCGGTTTTTTTCAACCAAAATTCATCTTTAAAAGGCATTATTATATATTATTTCTCTTATTTAACGATTCTTTTTTGGTTTATTTTCTTCCCTGATCATCTAAGAACACTCCTAACTAATTAAAACTCCATATTTTTTCGTTAAAGTTATAAATAAATACCTTTTTTTGCATAGCTGCAGGAAAAATTTTAAAAAGTACATATATAAAAGCCGTGCCTTGAAAAAAAACAAATGAAACTGACCCTCTTTACATCGAAATTAAAATATGACCTGTCAAAATGTCATGAAAATAACAGTTTTTGTAGCGATATTGGAAGCTTCCTGGACCGATTTCGGCTTGAAATATACATGGCAAAGGTAAAACGGACTTTATATTTTTAGTTAAAATACGTTTCATTGGACGATTTAAGCATTAAATACGAATTTTTTAAATTTTTCTCAGACCATGCAAATGCATGTCAAAATCAGTTTCATACGGAGAAATGTATTAAAATATGAAGGGTCGAAATGTCGCAAAAATGCCTGTTTTCCTTGCGAGATTTTAGGGTTTCTGAACCGTTTTCGACTTGTATAATACCGGGCAACGCCTCTATAGACCTTCCCGTGTGGATTTCGGAACATATAATTTGAAGAATTAGTCATTAAATACCAATTTTAACAATTTTTCGATGACGCGGCGAAGCATCATAGAAAGGCTATTCCATGAGGTAGTATACGGGGTAAATCACAATGACGGGTCTGATTTAAATTTTGCTTAGATTTGTTATTAATTGAGAACGGATTATTCGATTGAAAAGAGTGATGTGGCAATCGAAAGGGGAGGAAGTAAGCTATTTTATTTGAAAATAATTTCGACATTTCGTTGGCATGACGACGAAAAATTTGCTATTTCCGATATTTATTGAGTTAGAGAGCTGAAATTTGATATATGGGAAGAATTCGGTCAATCATTCAAAATTATATGTGTAAATTTTGATTCGCATGGTTTCTATAGCAACGATTAAGGATAAAGTTGACAATTTCTAACTCACGTACTGCTGATCTGATTGAAACGAGTGAGGTGGCAATCGAAAGGGAACGAAGTAAGCTACTTTTTTATGTGAAAATAATTTTGACATTTCGTTGCCATGACGACGAACAGTTTGCTATTTCCATTATTTATTGAGTTTTAGAGTTGAAATTTGATATCTGGGTAGAAGTCGGTCAATCATTCAAAAATATTTTTATAAATTTTGATTCCGATGATTACCATAGCAACGATTGAGCATAAAGTTGATCATTTTTAACTCGCGAACGGCTTATCTGATTGAAACCAGTAAAGTGACGATCGAAATGTTAGATAGTACACTACTTTTTTATGTGAAAATAATTTTGACATTTCGTTGCCGGGACGATGAACAATTTGCTATTTTCTTTATTTATTGAGTTGGAAAGTTGAAAACTGATATCTCGGAAGAATTCGGTCACTCATTCAAAAATATATCTGGAAAAATCGATTCCCATGGTTGGCATAGCAACGATTAAGGATAAAGTTGACAATTTATAACTCGCGGACGCCTTCTGCGATTGGAACGAGTGAGGTGGCTATCGAAAGGGATGGAAGTAAACTACTTTTTTATTTGAAAATAATTTCGATTTTTGGTAGTCATGACGACGATCAATTTGATTTCTCCGTTATTTATTGAGTTGCAGAGTAGAAATGTCGCATCTAAGTAGAATTCGGTCAATCATTGAAAAATATTTTTGCAATTTTCAATTTTACTGATTGCCATAGCAACGATTAGGGGTAAAGTTAACAACTTACAACTCGCGAACGGCTTCTTAGATTGAAAGAAGCGACGTTCATAATATGTATGAACAATTTTTTTCCATAGAGACATCAGTGGCGTGCCCGAAGGGCTCGCCACCAATCTTCATCCAGCTCGACCATTTCAGGAAGATGATGTTATCTAATGTATGGTTCAAAGCCGATCGAAAGATGACAAGTTTAATTTAGTAGGGTTTTAGCGAAATCGTACATATTGTATTTATATGTAATATGTGTTTGTATGTATATAGCGATACGGTTACGAAGGTCGCTCTATTCTGCATCATGTCCGTAGGAGTGTGATATCTTCCTTAATACATGGCCTAGAAACACGAAACTTTCAGGGCATGACAATGATGATATTACCGACCTTATAGAGCCCCCTCGGGGGGCGATTAGGCGCTCTATGCATACTAGTTATAGACCGCGAAGCGGTCTATATACCCCCCGTCACTCAGAAAAATGTGTGTTGGTTGTCTAATTCGGTTTTTCGACAATCTAAATTTTTTTTCTCCGAGATGGTTGCAGGTGGAACATTCAAATTTTCTGGGTTAATAGAGGGATAGTGCGTCTAGCTTCGATAAAAAAATCAGCTATACGGGGTGTTCCGTTTCGGAGTTATAAAACGCCAAAGTCGAAATTTCCGCGAATTCCTATGGGATCGATTACAGGTCGCAAAACTTAATTAAATCGATTTAAATTTTCGGAGGTTGTAGAGGACCGGGAGCTTCAGAACCCTATTGAAACTGGCGATATTCGGAAAATGGGAAGTAATTCTTTTGAATTTTTTTATGTCGAAAAATGCCCTTTGTAGACCCCTCTTTGGCACCATATAACTCGGTCGCCGGAACCTCGGACAGAAAAACGTATTTGAACTTAAAACTAAAGAATCTGAAATACTTTCTTTTTGCAATACATTTACCTATACCTAAAACTACTGGAAATTGGAAAAATTTGGGAAAAAGTGGAAATTACGAATTTTCATGCAAATCTTTGACGGTTTTGAATTTTTGGGGGGTCAAAATGGATCCAAATCGAAATCCCATGTACCTTATCGGAAAGAGCTCGCCGAAATACGTTACAAACGTATTTTTTGGTTCCTTCATTCTTAATAGGAAAGGAGCAATCGATAATTAAATTTAGATTTTTTACGATTTTTTTACATGACATCTCTACATTTGAATCACTCTGTATCTTTTCCTATCTAATTTCTTCCAACTTTTTCAACGCTATCCCTTGGGGATATAATCAGGCTTTAAAATGAATCCCGAATGGGTGATCCAGGGCCTGATTTAGGGGGTAAAAACTCATTTTTTCTGTTTTTTTCCATCAAAATTCATCTTTAAATGGCATTATTATGTATTATTTCTCTTATTTAACAGCTCTTTTTTGGTTTATTTTCTTCCTACATCATCTGAGAACACTCCACACTATTTAAAATTACATATTTTTTCGTTAAAGTTATAAATAAATACCTTTTTTTGCATCGGTGCAGGAAAAATTTTAAAAAGTGCATTATATTAAAAGCCGTGCCTTGACAAAACAAATGAAACTGACCCTCTTTACATCGAAATTAAAATATGACCTGTCAAAATGTCATGAAAATAACAGTTTTTGTAGCGATATTGGAAGCTTCCTGGACCGATTTCGGCTTGAAATATACATGGCAAAGGTAAAACGGAATTTATATTTTTATTTACAATACATTTCATTGGACGATTTAAGCATTAAATACGAATTTTTTAAATTTTTCTCAGACCATGCAAATGCATGTCAAAATCAGTTTTATACGGAAAAACGTATTAAAATATGTGTCTAAATGTCGCAAAATTGCCAGTTTTTCTTGGGAGATTGGAAACAGTCTCGACCAACTTCGGCTTGAAATTGTCCGGGCAAGGGAATTAGGGACCTTATACTTTCAGTAGAAAGACATTTCATTTCATAATATACCGATTAAATACCATCTTAATCGATTTTCCTATGACGCTACAAAGCATCATTGAAGATTCTAATATGGAGCTCAGTGGCTTCGAAAAAATCCAGAAATATGTATTTTTATTTTCTAACCATGAGCGTGTATACCTTTGGGACAATATATTAATTATTATTGAATCATTTTAATTTAATTTTAGGGAAATGACTTGATTCGAATCGTTTTAAAGTGTACATATGTCTACAGGGTGTCCGAAAAGTATTTGTATGCGCAAATATCTTTGTCATTAGCAAGAAGAGAAGAATAATTGAGCCTTATTTCAAGGAAATCGTAAATTTTTTATTCCTTTGTGTTGTTGTTTATGTTTGTATGTATACAGAATGTCCAAAAAGTCTTTGTATGCGCAAATATCTTTGTCATTAGAACGAAGAAAAACTTAAATGAGTCTTATTTTAAGGAAAACGTAAAAGTAGAGGGAGATGATATGTTCAACGACCGCCGTCCCCCGGGGGAGGTGATGCAGTAACTGCGCATGCGCCATATATCGCCCACGTGGGTGATTGCTATTTGACCTTGACATTGACCTTGACCTTGACCTTGAGACATGACCTGGGCCAACTGTCACCTGTCATACGTCATCTGTCACCTGTCATACGTCATCTGTCATCTGTCATACGTCATCTGTCACCTGTCATACGTCATCTGTCATCTGTCATACGTCATCTGTCATACGTCATCTGTCAACTGTCATCTGTCACCTGTCATCTGTCATCTGTCATCTGTCATACGTCATCTGTCAACTGTCATACGTCATCTATCATACGTCATCTGTCACCTGTCATACGTCATCTGTCAACTCTCATACGTCAAACGTCAACTGTCATACGTCATCTGTCACACTCTTGGGCGTTAACTACTTTGGGCCTTAACTACTTGGGGCTTTAACTACTTGGGGCTTTAACTACTTGGGCATCAACTACTTGGACACTATCTATTTGGGGCCTAACCGCGTCGGACTTTAGTACTATTCCTTAAAATATTATTATTTCACGAATATGACGTCAAAAACTTTTTTCTTTATTTTTGCACATGCTAGGATTCGAACCCGGACACAGATGTTGGAATATCAGCGCTCTAACCAACCTGGCTATCGGCTTCACATAAAATATTGTGCTGATGGGATATAGACTTGCAGCCAGAAGGACCAACGTTTGCAAGTAGAAATTTAATATACGTAACGTGTTCAAAATGGTCTCATAAACCACGTATAAAAGTATGGTAACAATCACCCGTCATTTAAGATATGTCAACTGTCAAAAGGCCCTTGTTAAACACCAAAATAAAAATTTAGCATACGTAACGTGTTCAAAATGATCTTATAAGGCAATTTAATATACGTAACGTGATCAAAATGGTCTTAGAAGCCATGTAAAAAAGTATGTCAACAGTCGCCTATCATTTAAGATATGTCAACCACCGCCAGGCTCTTGTTAAACACCAAAATAAAAATTTAGCATACATCACTTTTTCAAAATGACCTTATAAGGCATGCGTAAAAACATGGCAAAGAGACTTACAGCTAGAAGAGCCATCGTTTTCAAATAGAAATTTAATAGACGTAACGTGTTCAAAAGGATCTTATAAGCCATGTATAAAGGTATGTTAGCTGTCACCGGTCATTTAAGATATGCCAACTACCACCAGGCACTTGTTAAACGCCAAAATAAAAATTTAGCATACGGCACATGTTCAAAAATAGCCTTATAAGGCATGTGTAAAAGCAAGGCAGCTGTCACCTATCATTTAAGATATATATCAACTAGCACTTGCCACTTATCAAACACCAAAATTAATATTTGACATACATCACGTGTTCAACATGACGCAACAAATCGTGTGGAAAAACCCGAAGTCAATCAATCAACTCGTTTGTGAGCTATCGCTTATATGAAAATTTTTGGTGCTAGATGGAAGGCATGAAGACCATTAGATATATAGGCTTAAAAACCCACAAAAGAACAAGGTCCTTTAGACAATTACTCCGGCGCTGACCAAAAGGGCCTTAAAATTTGTTTGTTTCGATAGGGGCTAAGCGTAGGAGTAATAAAATACATACTCCAAATTTCATCGAAATCCGTTTAGCCGTTTAGGCGCTAGAGAGTTACAAAGGTGTTTCATGTATCAGGAGCACAGGAACCGATGACGGTAAATAAAAACTAAATTACGGCTAGCGCTGAAACGATAAGTGTTGAAGAATTAAAATTTTGGTGTTAGATAGAAGTCAGAAAGACCATGAGATATACAGGCTCAAAAACCTCAAAAATATTAAAGCCATTTCGACGATTTCTCTGGTGCTGACCAAAAAGGCCTTAAAATTTGTTTGCTTCGCTAGGGACTAAGGGTAGGAGTAATAAAAGACATACTCCAAATCTCACCGAAACCCGTTAAGCCGTTTAGACGCCAGCCGCTACTGGACAGATTTTTGGATAAAGATAGAAGTATTAGTAAGCGTAGTAGTAGGTGCTCAGAGTTTCGGACAGCCGTTAATGGGTTAGACGCGTTTTCGAGGTACGAATATGTATTTACTGCTAAAGCCCCACAATTCTGCAATGCAATGGTCGATGCCAATGATCTTTGTGTAGTAAGATATACATCACTCCGTATATTCTAATTTTATAATTCGTATGCCACAATATTGGTAATATGTCAGAAAGATTGTATCATCGTTGGAAAAATAATACTAGTTCAGAGTTTCGGCTAAAGATGAGGTTAGGGCAGAATTAGTACTAGGAAAAGATGTTTCGACTGATGTAAAACTTTTCAAAAATCTCGACTAATTCTAATCTCGACATATTAGTAACGGCAAGAAGGGAAGGATTCCGAATGTTGGAGAGAGAGACAAACTCGTTTGAGTAGGTAATAAAACTAGTAAGTAGAAAAACTATTTAGTTAGCCACAATATATCGATATGTACCAAACGTAAATGCAAAATTAGCGAAGAATGTTAAACAGGGTACAGCTAGGAATACAAGCAAACTAGAAATACTGTTCAGAGTTTCGGATAAAGATGGGGTTAGTGTAGAATTAGTACTAGTTCAGAGTTTCGGCTAAAGATGGGGTTAGGGCAGAATTAGTACTAGGAAAAGATGTTTCGACTGATGTAAAACTTTTCAAAAATCTCGACTAATTCTAATCTCGACATATTAGTAACGGCAAGAAGGGAAGGATTCCGAATGTTGGAGAGAGAGACAAACTCGTTTGAGTAGGTAATAAAACTAGTAAGTAGAAAAACTATTTAGTTAGCCACAATATATCGATATGTACCAAACGTAAATGCAAAATTAGCGAAGAATGTTAAACAGGGTACAGCTAGGAATACAAGCAAACTAGAAATACTGTTCAGAGTTTCGGATAAAGATGGGGCAGAATTAGTGCTAGGAAAAGATGTTTCGACTGACGTAAAAACTTGTCGAAAATCTCGACTAAGATCATCGATAGAGGTCTTTAGGGCTAAAATACGACTTTCAGATTAGTAACAGCAAGAAGGGAAGGATTCCGAATGTTGGAGAGAGATAGACTCGTTTAAATCGTATGGAAAGAAACCGAAAACTATTAAATATATACTGTTTAAGTGCGAAAATTCCTATTTATGTATAGTCGGGCTATTCAAAACGTAGAAAGAGATAGAAAAATACAAACAAAAATATTAGGGAATACGTACAAGATATAAGAATATAGCGCAATGTTTCCAAAGACAAGTAGTTGCCACGAAAATATAGCGAGCACAGGAAAAATAGATAGGGGGATGATGCAAGTAGTTAAGATTCCATATATCACAATATATCAATATTTAGCAAACTTATATACGAAATTAGTTAATAATATTAAACAGCTTACTGCCAGGAATACAAGTAGCCTAGAAATACTGTTCAGAGTTTCGGATAAAGATGGGGTAGAATTAGTACTAGGAAAAGATGGTTCGGCTGATGTAAAAACTTTTCGAAAATCTCGACTAAGATCATCGCTAGAGGTCTTAATGGCTAAATGATAGTCGGGCTATTCAAAACGTAGAAAGAGATAGAAAATACAGACAAAAAAATATTAGGGAATATGTACAAGATATAAGAATATAGCGCAATGTTTTCAAAGAGAAGTAGTTACCACGAAAATATATGTTACCTAGCACAGGAAAACAGACAGGAGGATGATGTAAGTAGTTAATAGTCCATATAGATCTGTCGGAGCATGATATCAAGTTAAAAGAGACTAAAGAAGTGGTTAGCAAATTTATATCCTACAATAATTAAATATAACAACTGCATGGGGTTTAAAAATATTATAATGTAGACAAAGACCTCTGGAAAACAGTCCCAAAACCGCTATAAAACAACTAAGAAACAGACTCCTGTTTCTGGAAACAACTAGTAAACAGCTAAAAACAACTAATAAACAGGCCCGGTTTCAGGAAACCACTAAACGCCCAACTGCCCAACCACTCAACAGCTAAAAAACAGACCCTGTTTCTGGAAACAACTAGGAAACAGCTAAAAACAACTAATAAACAGGCCCGGTTTCAGGAAACCACTTAAACGGCTAACTGTCCAACCACTTAACAGCTAACAACCCTGGTTCTGAAAACAACTCCCGAACAGCTATGAATAGAGAGAGAAATAAGTCCTGTTTCTGGAAACAGTAATTCATATTCGTACTTGCTAATATGTAAACAACATACAAACTAGTTTCTTCAAAATTATAAGGGTACTAATGTTGCTACTAATAATCAGACATATGTCTGTGAAAAAAAAAAATAAGCATCCAGTCCATCCTCCATTTCGAGCTGAATTTAAAATAAAAATTTCGTTCAAAGATCTTTAAGAACTGTATACGTAGATACATACTATTTTCTTTTGACATACAGCCGCCAATAGGACTGGAAAGAATTAGGCACACAACAAGTTTGATGCTCATATCATACCCCAAACCCTCGAGATTCAGTGCGTCTTAGAAGCAAGATGTGTTAAGTCTCTAGAAACAGAGTCTGTTAGTAGCTGGTTCATAGCTGCTTCCTGAAACTGCTGTTTTTTCTTCAAAAACAAGGTGTTTTCCACGAAACAGGCTGTTTTGCTATTTATACGAGTCTATTATTACTGTTCTGTGTTGTTATTATGACTTCACAATTTAGTAAGCTTGATAGAGATGTTAAGCGCTGAATATTTCAAGCATCTAAGACAATAAGAAAAAAATACTTGGCTTGAAAGTTGGAGCGGGGTGAAGGAGATGGAGCACGGGACACGCTCTGGAAACCCACCACAAACCCTCTAAAGAAACTTGTAGAAAATTCATTACAGACATCGCGGAAAACGAAAAGCGAAAGATTAAAGCCGAAGAATCAGAAATTTGAGAAAATGAGTCCAAAGTGAACCTCCTTATCATGTGAAATTCCCATCAAGAGAGGCCGAAATCGAATATGGGGATTTGTTCAATAACGGCTGTCATGATGATGATGATGATGATGATGTTTTTGTAGAAGAAAAACCCATACCGCAATTAAAAGAGGATCTAGAAACCACTTATAGAGAAAATGTTTCTGCATTTCCCAACTTTATCAATCAATATCATAAAATTGCTCGAGAATACATATCAAAATATTGGAGAGAGATTCAGATGATACTGATCTAACGCAGGGTCTTAAGCACTATATCGAAACTGACGCATGGAAACTGGGAGATTTACGGGTTGATTGTTTGAAAAATGGCGATATTCAAGTAGGCGATATTGAATACCGAGGAACTCAAAGACTCTACGATCTTCTGTTTTGAAAAAACCGATTGATCAGAAAAAGGAAGATGAGGAACAATACAAAGATATTCTTTTACGAACAAACCTTTACCGAAAGGATAGTGGGCAGTTAAAAGGAAATAAATCTGACAAATATAAAAATATTGTTAAACCATTACTCTCAGTATCAGCAGAAGTTTCGAAACTTAGAACGAAATCAGCAAAAACACCACCAAGTACAACAAGAATCTCAACAAGGTCGAAGCCCTCATCGTCAAAATTAGGTCTAGCGTTAATGGAGTACAACGAAAAACCCAAAGAATTTGTGTACTATGATGACGTAAACGAGTTGGCTGAAAGGCTGAAAAAGCTAGACGCTTTCAATCAGGCTGGCAACAATAATAACATGAACGAGATTTGGAGCATTTTACATGAATTGGAACAACTTGGAGTAATTGAATTCTATAAATAAGAATGTATATTTGATTCGTAAATCTTATTACATACTGTAATCTACGAGGACGACGAAGGGAGCGATGTAGGCGAAATTTGTAATCTGAATAGAAGAGCTTATAAGAAATGGTTAGTATACCGCTGGCAGGCAGACAATTAACATGGCAGAAATATTAAAAATTATTCTTGCCAACATTGAAGAAGTATTTATTAGAAACCAGTATTATGGATCCTGTTTACCTGCAACTTTAATGGTTTGGGAACTTGCTAAAAAATATAATGTGCATGCAGAGCCAAAATGTGGGAAGATTTTCTATGAGGAAATAGGAGGCAACATTCATTTTTGGAACGTGTTTGAAGGAGAAATTTACGATCCCACCGTTAAAGTTATAAAACATATGATGCCATCCGTAGACCTTGCGAAGTTTGTGTACAAAGAAGAGCCTAGTATAGACACAGATATGGAGACAGCAGCCATGTCGGATATTTTTAATCAGTTCCAGAGAACAAACACAACACACCAATACTTTTCCAACGCTCCAGATAAACTTAAAACTCTTAGAAAAATTATCCATAGAAATGTAGCTAGATGTATGAAATAAAAAGTTTGTATTCTTTGTATTTATGTGTTATTTTATTAACCTGCTTGTGGAGAACCAGATCACCAATAAGCAAAGCTGCTAGAAACAGGGTTTATTGGCTATCTGAAAGACGGCAATAGCGTTCTATTGGGGTTCGGATAGTGACCGACCGATATCAATCTACGAGGATGTTGGTCTTATACGTAAACGCATGTAAGGGCATGAAGAGGAGAATGACACAGGCGAAATTTGTAACTTAAGTAGAGACCATTCTCGACAACGTCGTGTTACGTTTGTGTTATGGTTGTGTGACGTTAGTCTTATTGTTGTGTAGATGTTTTGCACCGTGTTGGCGTTGCGTAGGCGTAGTGTAGACGCTGTGTCGGCGTTGTGTGGGTGTAGTGTGGTCGTTGTGTACAACTAAAGGCATTAACATCATAGCGATAAAGATGGCAAGTCGTAAAATTAAATTAAAACTAGCAGCAATGACCGGCGAAAACGTGTTTGGTTTTCGTACAGATGGGTCAAAGTGGTTTATTGGAAACACACCGGGGGAATTTGACGACAACATTTTATTGGATGAGAATGAAAAATATCCTCTATCAGATGGTCTGTTAAAGTTATTAACCGAAAAGAAACCAGAATAATATATGGAGAACGAGTTGGCGGATTACAAGGAACTACTCTTACTGACCAGAGCCCATCGGCGTGGGTTCTATCGAAACGCACACACCAGTTCAAGCGGTAGTTTGAAATATAAACACATTGTATCAAAACTATTTCCACCTCAGAGAAGCCGGGCATTCAATTTGAAGAATTTGCCAACAATCTCTAAAATGCCAAAAGAGAAGTCTCTACTTGGAGAGCTTTGCAATAAAGAAGAAGAATATCCATGGAAGGAAGAAATATTAAAGTACGAGGATGTGAATGAGTTAGTTGATAAGCTAAAATATTTAGAAGAAAATAATGAAAACAATAATAATCATAGAAAAATAATGGATGTACTTAGAGAACTTGAAACGCTTGGCGTAATAGAATTTTATTAAAATATTTCTGTGTTTTATTTCTTATAAATATGCGACACTTGCTCTAAAATAATCAGTTCTAGAGACAACGTTCAACAAGACGGACTTATAGTTTAGCCTTTTTGCAGGCCGGGCTAGGCGTGGCTGCATCGAAAAGATCTTCCAATTGAATACAACTGCCTTGGAGCTATCATGATTAACTTATTTCCTTTTTAATAATTGACCTAAAGAGTATTCGTCGTTTGTTATAACGAGTAGTCTACTCCCATTCCACTGAGTTCAGCCAGTCTTTAACGACCTAGAGCGATTTAAATACCGAAGCTCCGAATTTCCCACCACCACCATGTCGTCATCGCCGTTGTCGTCGTCAACACCACATGTTAGAGTAGTACACACTTCCAGAGAAAGAGAACCATACGAAAATGTAGGAGATAACAACAAGTGTTATTTGTGTTATGGAAAAGTCAATACCAATGGTGTGTGGCTCTCAAAAAACTGTATTCTTTCTCATAGCAAGTGTCAACAGGAAAAGCGAGCTCATCTGAAACAATACATTCAAATGGGGTACCACATGGCGTGACAACCGTACGATATCTAAAATATAGTTCAGGAAAGATGGATCTTAATTTCTTTGGTATTAAATGTCCTAATCTAGGACTTTTAGAACAACTTAAATATTTACTAAGTAATATTATAACAAATAATGTAAAATTATAGATCGAAATAAATAACTATTTATACCTCATGACTTTTTCTACTAGCGTAAGAACCCTCAATAGTCTACTCCCTTATCAAGAAAACCTACAGGGCCTAAAGAGATTCTTATAAGTCTTTTGCTATCAAATTAAGAAATGAGCTATAGAGACCCGTAAAAGTTTTGGCCTCATTTTACGTCTAAGTGTTTAAATAAACATATGGGAGACCAACGCAATTAGTGGTTGGCTGTTTTTCGCTGCTAACGTTTCAAATGAACAATATTTGTTACAAGATAATTGTCTTTGCTCAGGTTTGCTCAGGTTTGTTCAGGTTTGTTTGATTGGGTTTGCTCAGCTTTGGTCAGGTCTGTTTGCTTGGGTTTGATTGGGGTTCATTGGGTTTGATTGGGTTTGATTGGGTTTGCTCAGGTTTGCCCCAGTTTGCTTGGGTTTGCTTGGGTTTATGCGTTTTAAGGTTAGCTCAGGTCGCGCGCGCGACCTGAGCTAACCTTAAAACGCATAAACCCAAGCAAACCCAAGCAAACTGGGGCAAACCTGAGCAAACCCAATCAAACCCAATCAAACCCAATGAACCCCAATCAAACCCAAGCAAACAGACCTGACCAAAGCTGAGCAAACCCAATCAAACAAACCTGAACAAACCTGAGCAAACCTGAGCAAAGACAATTATCTTGTAACAAATATTGTTCATTTGAAACGTTAGCAGCGAAAAACAGCCAACCACTAATTGCGTTGGTCTCCCATATGTTTATTTAAACACTTAGACGTAAAATGAGGCCAAAACTTATACGGGTCTCTATAGCTCATTTCTTAATTTGATAGCAAAAGACTTATAAGAATCTCTTTAGGCCCTGTAGGTTTTCTTGATAAGGGAGTAGACTATTGAGGGTTCTTACGCTAGTAGAAAAAGTCATGAGGTATAAATAGTTATTTATTTCGATCTATAATTTTACATTATTTGTTATAATATTACTTAGTAAATATTTAAGTTGTTCTAAAAGTCCTAGATTAGGACATTTAATACCAAAGAAATTAAGATCCATCTTTCCTGAACTATATTTTAGATATCGTACGGTTGTCACGCCATGTGGTACCCCATTTGAATGTATTGTTTCAGATGAGCTCGCTTTTCCTGTTGACACTTGCTATGAGAAAGAATACAGTTTTTTGAGAGCCACACACCATTGGTATTGACTTTTCCATAACACAAATAACACTTGTTGTTATCTCCTACATTTTCGTATGGTTCTCTTTCTCTGGAAGTGTGTACTACTCTAACATGTGGTGTTGACGACGACAACGGCGATGACGACATGGTGGTGGTGGGAAATTCGGAGCTTCGGTATTTAAATCGCTCTAGGTCGTTAAAGACTGGCTGAACTCAGTGGAATGGGAGTAGACTACTCGTTATAACAAACGACGAATACTCTTTAGGTCAATTATTAAAAAGGAAATAAGTTAATCATGATAGCTCCAAGGCAGTTGTATTCAATTGGAAGATCTTTTCGATGCAGCCACGCCTAGCCCGGCCTGCAAAAAGGCTAAACTATAAGTCCGTCTTGTTGAACGGTGTCTCTAGAACTGATTATTTTAGAGCAAGTGTCGCATATTTATAAGAAATAAAACACAGAAATATTTTAATAAAATTCTATTACGCCAAGCGTTTCAAGTTCTCTAAGTACATCCATTATTTTTCTATGATTATTATTGTTTTCATTATTTTCTTCTAAATATTTTAGCTTATCAACTAACTCATTCACATCCTCGTACTTTAATATTTCTTCCTTCCATGGATATTCTTCTTCTTTATTGCAAAGCTCTCCAAGTAGAGCCTTCTCTTTTGGCATTTTAGAGATTGTTGGCAAATTCTTCAAATTGAATGCCCGGCTTCTCTGAGGTGGAAATAGTTTTGA
This sequence comes from Philopedon plagiatum, assembly GCA_963971165.1. NCBI lineage: Eukaryota > Metazoa > Arthropoda > Insecta > Coleoptera > Curculionidae > Philopedon > Philopedon plagiatum. The sequence goes on along the minus strand of OZ020195.1, from coordinate 49,057,004 downwards.
TACAATGTGTTTATATTTCAAACTACCGCTTGAACTGGTGTGTGCGTTTCGATAGAACCCACGCCGATGGGCTCTGGTCAGTAAGAGTAGTTCCTTGTAATCCGCCAACTCGTTCTCCATATATTATTCTGGTTTCTTTTCGGTTAATAACTTTAACAGACCATCTGATAGAGGATATTTTTCATTCTCATCCAATAAAATGTTGTCGTCAAATTCCCCCGGTGTGTTTCCAATAAACCACTTTGACCCATCTGTACGAAAACCAAACACGTTTTCGCCGGTCATTGCTGCTAGTTTTAATTTAATTTTACGACTTGCCATCTTTATCGCTATGATGTTAATGCCTTTAGTTGTACACAACGACCACACTACACCCACACAACGCCGACACAGCGTCTACACTACGCCTACGCAACGCCAACACGGTGCAAAACATCTACACAACAATAAGACTAACGTCACACAACCATAACACAAACGTAACACGACGTTGTCGAGAATGGTCTCTACTTAAGTTACAAATTTCGCCTGTGTCATTCTCCTCTTCATGCCCTTACATGCGTTTACGTATAAGACCAACATCCTCGTAGATTGATATCGGTCGGTCACTATCCGAACCCCAATAGAACGCTATTGCCGTCTTTCAGATAGCCAATAAACCCTGTTTCTAGCAGCTTTGCTTATTGGTGATCTGGTTCTCCACAAGCAGGTTAATAAAATAACACATAAATACAAAGAATACAAACTTTTTATTTCATACATCTAGCTACATTTCTATGGATAATTTTTCTAAGAGTTTTAAGTTTATCTGGAGCGTTGGAAAAGTATTGGTGTGTTGTGTTTGTTCTCTGGAACTGATTAAAAATATCCGACATGGCTGCTGTCTCCATATCTGTGTCTATACTAGGCTCTTCTTTGTACACAAACTTCGCAAGGTCTACGGATGGCATCATATGTTTTATAACTTTAACGGTGGGATCGTAAATTTCTCCTTCAAACACGTTCCAAAAATGAATGTTGCCTCCTATTTCCTCATAGAAAATCTTCCCACATTTTGGCTCTGCATGCACATTATATTTTTTAGCAAGTTCCCAAACCATTAAAGTTGCAGGTAAACAGGATCCATAATACTGGTTTCTACTAAATACTTCTTCAATGTTGGCAAGAATAATTTTTAATATTTCTGCCATGTTAATTGTCTGCCTGCCAGCGGTATACTAACCATTTCTTATAAGCTCTTCTATTCAGATTACAAATTTCGCCTACATCGCTCCCTTCGTCGTCCTCGTAGATTACAGTATGTAATAAGATTTACGAATCAAATATACATTCTTATTTATAGAATTCAATTACTCCAAGTTGTTCCAATTCATGTAAAATGCTCCAAATCTCGTTCATGTTATTATTGTTGCCAGCCTGATTGAAAGCGTCTAGCTTTTTCAGCCTTTCAGCCAACTCGTTTACGTCATCATAGTACACAAATTCTTTGGGTTTTTCGTTGTACTCCATTAACGCTAGACCTAATTTTGACGATGAGGGCTTCGACCTTGTTGAGATTCTTGTTGTACTTGGTGGTGTTTTTGCTGATTTCGTTCTAAGTTTCGAAACTTCTGCTGATACTGAGAGTAATGGTTTAACAATATTTTTATATTTGTCAGATTTATTTCCTTTTAACTGCCCACTATCCTTTCGGTAAAGGTTTGTTCGTAAAAGAATATCTTTGTATTGTTCCTCATCTTCCTTTTTCTGATCAATCGGTTTTTTCAAAACAGAAGATCGTAGAGTCTTTGAGTTCCTCGGTATTCAATATCGCCTACTTGAATATCGCCATTTTTCAAACAATCAACCCGTAAATCTCCCAGTTTCCATGCGTCAGTTTCGATATAGTGCTTAAGACCCTGCGTTAGATCAGTATCATCTGAATCTCTCTCCAATATTTTGATATGTATTCTCGAGCAATTTTATGATATTGATTGATAAAGTTGGGAAATGCAGAAACATTTTCTCTATAAGTGGTTTCTAGATCCTCTTTTAATTGGGGTATGGGTTTTTCTTCTACAAAAACATCATCATCATCATCATCATCATGACAGCCGTTATTGAACAAATCCCCATATTCGATTTCGGCCTCTCTTGATGGGAATTTCACATGATAAGGAGGTTCACTTTGGACTCATTTTCTCAAATTTCTGATTCTTCGGCTTTAATCTTTATAATATTTTTAAACCCCATGCAGTTGTTATATTTAATTATTGTAGGATATAAATTTGCTAACCACTTCTTTAGTCTCTTTTAACTTGATATCATGCTCCGACAGATCTATATGGACTATTAACTACTTACATCATCCTCCTGTCTGTTTTCCTGTGCTAGGTAACATATATTTTCGTGGTAACTACTTCTCTTTGAAAACATTGCGCTATATTCTTATATCTTGTACATATTCCCTAATATTTTTTTGTCTGTATTTTCTATCTCTTTCTACGTTTTGAATAGCCCGACTATCATTTAGCCATTAAGACCTCTAGCGATGATCTTAGTCGAGATTTTCGAAAAGTTTTTACATCAGCCGAACCATCTTTTCCTAGTACTAATTCTACCCCATCTTTATCCGAAACTCTGAACAGTATTTCTAGGCTACTTGTATTCCTGGCAGTAAGCTGTTTAATATTATTAACTAATTTCGTATATAAGTTTGCTAAATATTGATATATTGTGATATATGGAATCTTAACTACTTGCATCATCCCCCTATCTATTTTTCCTGTGCTCGCTATATTTTCGTGGCAACTACTTGTCTTTGGAAACATTGCGCTATATTCTTATATCTTGTACGTATTCCCTAATATTTTTGTTTGTATTTTTCTATCTCTTTCTACGTTTTGAATAGCCCGACTATACATAAATAGGAATTTTCGCACTTAAACAGTATATATTTAATAGTTTTCGGTTTCTTTCCATACGATTTAAACGAGTCTATCTCTCTCCAACATTCGGAATCCTTCCCTTCTTGCTGTTACTAATCTGAAAGTCGTATTTTAGCCCTAAAGACCTCTATCGATGATCTTAGTCGAGATTTTCGACAAGTTTTTACGTCAGTCGAAACATCTTTTCCTAGCACTAATTCTGCCCCATCTTTATCCGAAACTCTGAACAGTATTTCTAGTTTGCTTGTATTCCTAGCTGTACCCTGTTTAACATTCTTCGCTAATTTTGCATTTACGTTTGGTACATATCGATATATTGTGGCTAACTAAATAGTTTTTCTACTTACTAGTTTTATTACCTACTCAAACGAGTTTGTCTCTCTCTCCAACATTCGGAATCCTTCCCTTCTTGCCGTTACTAATATGTCGAGATTAGAATTAGTCGAGATTTTTGAAAAGTTTTACATCAGTCGAAACATCTTTTCCTAGTACTAATTCTGCCCTAACCCCATCTTTAGCCGAAACTCTGAACTAGTACTAATTCTACACTAACCCCATCTTTATCCGAAACTCTGAACAGTATTTCTAGTTTGCTTGTATTCCTAGCTGTACCCTGTTTAACATTCTTCGCTAATTTTGCATTTACGTTTGGTACATATCGATATATTGTGGCTAACTAAATAGTTTTTCTACTTACTAGTTTTATTACCTACTCAAACGAGTTTGTCTCTCTCTCCAACATTCGGAATCCTTCCCTTCTTGCCGTTACTAATATGTCGAGATTAGAATTAGTCGAGATTTTTGAAAAGTTTTACATCAGTCGAAACATCTTTTCCTAGTACTAATTCTGCCCTAACCTCATCTTTAGCCGAAACTCTGAACTAGTATTATTTTTCCAACGATGATACAATCTTTCTGACATATTACCAATATTGTGGCATACGAATTATAAAATTAGAATATACGGAGTGATGTATATCTTACTACACAAAGATCATTGGCATCGACCATTGCATTGCAGAATTGTGGGGCTTTAGCAGTAAATACATATTCGTACCTCGAAAACGCGTCTAACCCATTAACGGCTGTCCGAAACTCTGAGCACCTACTACTACGCTTACTAATACTTCTATCTTTATCCAAAAATCTGTCCAGTAGCGGCTGGCGTCTAAACGGCTTAACGGGTTTCGGTGAGATTTGGAGTATGTCTTTTATTACTCCTACCCTTAGTCCCTAGCGAAGCAAACAAATTTTAAGGCCTTTTTGGTCAGCGCCAGAGAAATCGTCGAAATGGCTTTAATATTTTTGAGGTTTTTGAGCCTGTATATCTCATGGTCTTTCTGACTTCTATCTAACACCAAAATTTTAATTCTTCAACACTTATCGTTTCAGCGCTAGCCGTAATTTAGTTTTTATTTACCGTCATCGGTTCCTGTGCTCCTGATACATGAAACACCTTTGTAACTCTCTAGCGCCTAAACGGCTAAACGGATTTCGATGAAATTTGGAGTATGTATTTTATTACTCCTACGCTTAGCCCCTATCGAAACAAACAAATTTTAAGGCCCTTTTGGTCAGCGCCGGAGTAATTGTCTAAAGGACCTTGTTCTTTTGTGGGTTTTTAAGCCTATATATCTAATGGTCTTCATGCCTTCCATCTAGCACCAAAAATTTTCATATAAGCGATAGCTCACAAACGAGTTGATTGATTGACTTCGGGTTTTTCCACACGATTTGTTGCGTCATGTTGAACACGTGATGTATGTCAAATATTAATTTTGGTGTTTGATAAGTGGCAAGTGCTAGTTGATATATATCTTAAATGATAGGTGACAGCTGCCTTGCTTTTACACATGCCTTATAAGGCTATTTTTGAACATGTGCCGTATGCTAAATTTTTATTTTGGCGTTTAACAAGTGCCTGGTGGTAGTTGGCATATCTTAAATGACCGGTGACAGCTAACATACCTTTATACATGGCTTATAAGATCCTTTTGAACACGTTACGTCTATTAAATTTCTATTTGAAAACGATGGCTCTTCTAGCTGTAAGTCTCTTTGCCATGTTTTTACGCATGCCTTATAAGGTCATTTTGAAAAAGTGATGTATGCTAAATTTTTATTTTGGTGTTTAACAAGAGCCTGGCGGTGGTTGACATATCTTAAATGATAGGCGACTGTTGACATACTTTTTTACATGGCTTCTAAGACCATTTTGATCACGTTACGTATATTAAATTGCCTTATAAGATCATTTTGAACACGTTACGTATGCTAAATTTTTATTTTGGTGTTTAACAAGGGCCTTTTGACAGTTGACATATCTTAAATGACGGGTGATTGTTACCATACTTTTATACGTGGTTTATGAGACCATTTTGAACACGTTACGTATATTAAATTTCTACTTGCAAACGTTGGTCCTTCTGGCTGCAAGTCTATATCCCATCAGCACAATATTTTATGTGAAGCCGATAGCCAGGTTGGTTAGAGCGCTGATATTCCAACATCTGTGTCCGGGTTCGAATCCTAGCATGTGCAAAAATAAAGAAAAAAGTTTTTGACGTCATATTCGTGAAATAATAATATTTTAAGGAATAGTACTAAAGTCCGACGCGGTTAGGCCCCAAATAGATAGTGTCCAAGTAGTTGATGCCCAAGTAGTTAAAGCCCCAAGTAGTTAAAGCCCCAAGTAGTTAAGGCCCAAAGTAGTTAACGCCCAAGAGTGTGACAGATGACGTATGACAGTTGACGTTTGACGTATGACAGTTGACAGATGACGTATGACAGGTGACAGATGACGTATGATAGATGACGTATGACAGTTGACAGATGACGTATGACAGATGACAGATGACAGATGACAGGTGACAGATGACAGTTGACAGATGACGTATGACAGATGACGTATGACAGATGACAGATGACGTATGACAGGTGACAGATGACGTATGACAGATGACAGATGACGTATGACAGGTGACAGATGACGTATGACAGGTGACAGTTGGCCCAGGTCATGTCTCAAGGTCAAGGTCAAGGTCAATGTCAAGGTCAAATAGCAATCACCCACGTGGGCGATATATGGCGCATGCGCAGTTACTGCATCACCTCCCCCGGGGGACGGAGGATGGTGAACGCACTAACTATAACTACTCGTAAATTTTTATTCCTTTGTGTGGCTGTTTATATGTTGGTATGTATACAGAATGTCCAAAATGTCTTTGTATGCGCAAGCATCTTTGCAATTAGTACGAATATAAACGTAATTGAGCCGGTTTTCAATCGCAAAAATATAAAAATATAAAATATTTAAATTACTGTGTCGTGTTTGTTGTGTTTGTATGTATGTACAGTACAGGATGCCCGACAAGTCTTTATATGGACAAATTCCTTTTCTATTTGTACAACTATAAACTTAATTGTCGGATTTAAAGCAAATCGTATATATTTGCATTTCTATGTGTACGGAAATATATGTCTGTATACAGGCTGTCCAATAAGTGTTGGTTTGAGCAAATACTCCTAGTAGTACCTGTATAAATGTAATTAAACCGGATTTCATGCAAATAGGTTATATTTGTTTTTATATGTGTTGTATATACGTATACAGGTTGTCCGAAAAGTCTTGGTATGGGCAAATACTTCTACTACAACCGAGATAAACCTAATTAATTCGGATTTTAAGTAAATCGACTATATTCCTATTTAAACATGTGGGTGTTAGTTTGAATGTATACAGGGTGTCCAAAAAGTCTTGTATGAGCAAATACTCCTATTATTATTTAGATAAACTTTATTAGGTCGAATTTCAAACAAATCGAATATATTTGTATTAATATGTGTTTATGTTTGTATGTATGTATACAGGGTATCCGAAAAGTCTTGGTATGGGCAAATACTTCTACTAGTATCGAGATAAACCTACTTAATTCAGATTTTACGTAAATCGACTATATTCCTATTTAAACGTTTGGGTGTTAGTTTGAATGTATACAGGGTGTCCAAAAAGTCTTGGTATGGGCAAATACTCCTATTATTACTTAGATGAACTTTATTAGGTCGGATTTCACGCCAATCGAATATATTTGTATTAATATGTGTTTATGTGTGTATACAGGGTGTCCGAAAAGTCTTGGTATGGGCAAATACTTCTACTAGTACCGAGATAAACCTACTTAATTCAGATTTTACGTAAATCGACTATATTCCTATTTAAACGTTTGGGTGTTAGTTTGAATGTATACAGGGTGTCCAAAAAGTCTTGGTATGGGCAAATACTCCTATTATTGCTTAGATAAACTTTATTAGGTCGGATTTCACGCAAATCGAATACATTTGTATTAATATGTGTTTATGTTTGTATGTATGTCTACAGGGTGTTCGAAAAGTTTTTTGTTGGCAACAATACTTTTTACGTGTGGTGTTTGTATGTGTGTAGCGACACGGTTACGAAGGGCGGTCTATTCTGCATCATCAGTCCGAAGGAGTGTGATATCTTCCTTAATACATGCTCTAGCAACACGAAATTTTCAGGGCTTGACAATGATGATATTACCGACCTTATAGAGCCCCTCGGGGGGCGATTAGGCGGTCTATCCGTACTAGTTAGAGACCGCCTTTCAGGCCGGTCTCTATACCGCCTTGCCACTCAGGAAAATGTTCGTCGGTTGACAAATCGTGTTTTTCGGCAATCTCAATTTTTTTTCTCCGAGACGGTTGCAGGTGGAACGTTCAAATTTTCTGGGTTAATAGAGGGATAGTGCGTCTAGCTTCGCTAAAAAATTCAGTTATACAGGGCGTACCGTTTCGGAGTTATTAAACGTCAAAGTCGAAATTTCCGCGAATTCTTATGGGATCGATTACAGGTCGCAAAACTTAATTAAATCAATTTAAATTTTCAGAGGTTGTAGAGGACCGGGAGCTTCAGAACCCTATTGAAACTGGCGATATTCGGAAAATGGGAAGTAATTCTTTTGAATTTTTTTATGTCGAAAAATGCCGTTTGCAGACCCCTCTTTGGCACCAATTAACTCGGTCGCCGGAACCTCGGACAGAAAAACGTATTTGAACTTAAAACTAAAGAATCTCAAATGCTTTCTTTTTGCAATACATTTACCTATACCTAAAACGACTGGAAATTGGAAAAATTTGGGAAAAAGTGGAAATTACAATTTTTCATGCAAATTTTTGACGGTTGTCAATTTTTTTGGGGGTCAAAATGGATTCAAATCGAAATCCCATGTACCTTATCGGAAAGACCTCGCCGAACTACGTTATAAACGTATTTTTTTGTTCCTTCATTCTTAATAGGAAAGGAGCAATCGATAATTAAATTTAGATTTTTTACGTTTTTTTTCTTGACATCTCTACATTTGAATCACTCTGTATCTCTTCCTATCTAATTTCTTCCAACTTTTTCAACGCTATCCCTTGGTGATATAATCAGGCTTTAAAATGAATCCCGAATGGGTGACCCAGGGCCTGATTTAGGGGGTAAAAACTCATTTTTTCTGTTTTTTTTTCCATCAAAATTCATCTTTAAATGGCATTATTATGTATTATTTCTCTTATTTAACAGCTCTTTTTTGGTTTATTTTCTTCCTACATCATCTGAGAACACTCCACACTAATTAAAATTACATATTTTTTCGTTAAAATTATAAATAAAAATGTCTTTTAGCATCGGTGCAGGAAAAATTTTAAAAAATGCATATATTGATAGTCTGCCTTGGAAAATCAGTTGAAGCAGCCTATCTTTACGTCGAAATTAAAAAATATAACCTGTCAGAATTATGCAAAAATGTCAGTATTTTTAGTGATTTTGGAGAGATCCTGGGCCCATTTCGGCTTGGAATATACATGGAAAAGACAGAAAGGACTTTATATTTTTAATTATGGTGCATTTCATTGGGCGATTTAAGCACTAAATACCAATTTTTTTTATCTTTCTTAGACCCTGCAAATGGGTTTAAAAATCAGTTTATACGGAGAAATGTATTATAATATGAAGGGTCTAAATGTCGCCTAAATGCCAGTTTTTCTTGCGAGAATTTTAGGGTTTCTGGACCGTTTTGGGCTTGAAAAGTACCGGGCAACGCGTCTATAGACCTTCCCGTGTGGATTACGGAACATATAACTTGAAGAATTGGGCATTCAGAACCATTTTTAACTATTTTCCGATGACGGTGCAAAGCTGCATAGAATGGTTTTATTCCATTAGTTAGTGTACGGGGTAAATCACAATGACTGGTCTGATTTAAAATTTGCTTAGGTTTGTTATTATTTGAGAACGGCTTATCTGATTAAATCGAGTGAGGTGGCAATCGAAAGGGAAGGAATTAAGCAATTTTCTTATTTCAAAATAATTTCGACATTTCGTTGGCATGACGACGAACAACTAGCTATTTTCGTTAATGTTTGAGTTGGACAGTTGAAAGTTGATATATGGGAAGAATTCGGTCAATTATTCAAAATTCTATATGTAAAATTTTGATTCGCATTGTTTCTATAGCAACGATTAAGGATGAAGTTGCCAATTCCTAACTCACGCACGGCTGATCTGATTGAAATGAGTGAGGTGGCAATCGATTGGCAAGGAAGTAAGCTACTTTTTTATGTGAAAATAATTTTGACATTTCGTTGCCGTGACGACGAACAATTTGCTATTCCCGGTATTTATTGAGTAGGAGATTGGAAATTTGATATATGGGAAGAATTCGGTCAATCATTTAAAATTATATGTGTAAATTTTGATTCGCGTGGTTTCTATAGCAACAATTAATGATAAAGTTGACAATTTCTAACTCACGCACGGCTTATCTGATTGAAACGAGTGAGGTGGCAATCGAAAGGGAAGGGAGTAAGCTACTTTGTTATGTGAAAATAATTTTGATTTTCCGTTGCCGTGACGACGAATAATTTGCTATTTCCGTAATGTATTGTGTTGGATCGTTGAAATTTGATGTCTGGGAAGAATTCGGGCACTCATTCAAAAATATATCTGTAAAAATCGATTCCCATGGTTGGCATAGCAAAGATTAAGGATAAAGTTGACGATTTCTAACTCACGCACGGCTTATCTGATTGAAACGACTGAAGTGGCAATCGAAAGGGAAGGAAGTAAGCTACTTTTTTATGTGAAAATAATTTTGATTTTCCGTTGCCGTGACGACGAATAATTTGCGATTTCCGTAATATATTGAGTTGGATAGTTGAAATTTGATATCTGGGAATAATTCGGGCACTCATTCAAAAATGTATCTGTAAAAATCGATTCCCATGGTTGGCATAGCAACGATTAAGGATGAAGTTGACAATTTTTAACTCACGCACGGCTTATCTGATTGAAATGACTGAAGTGGCAATCGAAAGGGAAGGAAGTAAGCTACTTTTTTATGTGAAAATAATTTTGATTTTCCGTTGCCGTGACGACGAATAATTTGCGACTTCCGTAATGTATTGAGTTGGATAGATGAAATTTGATATCCGGGAAGAATTCGTCAATCATTCAAAAATATATCTGTAAATATCGATTCCCATGGTTTCTATAGCAACGATTAAGGATAAAGTTGACAATTTCTAACTCACGCACGGCTTATCTGATTGAAACGACTGAAGTGGCAATCGAAAGGGAAGGAAGTAAGCTACTTTTTTATGTGAAAATAATTTTGATTTTCCGTTGCCGTGACGACGAATAATTTTGCTATTTCCGTAATGTATTGATTTGAATAGTTGTGTACTGTGTCGTGTTTGTTGTGTTTGTATGTATGTATAGTACAGGGTGTCCGAAAAGTCTTTGTATTGACAAATACCTTTGCTATTTGTACAAATATAAACTTAATTGTCGAATTTAAAGCAAATCGGATACATTTGCATTTCTATGTGTACGAAGGTATATGTCTGTATACAAGCTGTCCAAAAAGTCATTGTTGGAGCAAATACTCCTAGTAGTACCAGGATAAATGTGGTTTTTGGTATGGGCAAATACTCCTATTATTACTTAGATAAACTTTATTAGGTCGGATTTCACGCAAATCGAATATATTTGTATTAATATGTGTTTACCTTTGTATGTATGTATACAGGGTGTCCGAAAAGTCTTGGTATGGGCAAATACTTCTAGTAGTACCGAGATAAACCTACCTAATTCGGATTTTAAGTAGATCGACTATATTCCTATTTAAGCGTGTGGGTGTTAGTTTGAATGTATACAGGGTGTCCGAAAAGTCTTGGTATGGGCAAATTCTCCTATTGTTACTTAGATAAACTTGATTAGGTCGGATTTCACGCAAATCGAATACATTTGTGTTAATATGTGTTTATGTTTGTATGTATGTATACAGGATGCCCGAAAAGTGTTTTGTTGGCAAAAATAGTTTCTATGTGTGGTGTTTGTATGTGTGACGCGACACGGTTATGAAGGGCGGTCTATTCTGCATCATCAGTCCGAAGGAGTGTGATTTCTTCCTTAATACATGCTCTAGAAACACGAAACTTTCAGGGCATGACAATGATGATATTACCGACATTATGGAGCTCCCTTTCAGTGCATGACAATGATGATATTACCGACTTTATAGAGCCCCTCGGGGGGCGATTAGGCGGTCTACGCATACTACTTATAGAGCGCCAACAGCGCTCTATATACCGACCCGTCCGTGAGGAAAATGTTCGCCGGTTGACAAATCGTGTTTTTCGACAATCTCAATTATTTTCTCCGAGATGGTTGGAAGTGAAACGTTCAAATTTTCTGGGTTAATAGAGGGATAGTGTGACTAGCTTCGGTAAAAAATTCAGTTACAGAGGGTGTTCCGTTTCGGAGTTATTAAACGTCAAAGTCGAAATTTCCGCGAATTCCTATGAAATCGATTAGAGGTCGCAAAACTAAATTAAATCGATTTAAATTTTCTGAGGTTGTAGAGGACCGGGAGCTTCAGAACCCTATTGAAACTGGCGGTATTCGGAAAATGGGAAGTAATTTTTTTGAATTTTTTTATGTCGAAAAATGCTGTTTGTAGACCCCACTTTGGCACTCAATAAGTCGAAGCCGGAGCCTCGGATAGAAAAACGTATTTGAACATAAAACTAAAGAATCTCAAATACTTTCTTTTTGCAATACATTTACCTATACCTAAAACGACTGGAAATTGGATAAATTTGGGAAAAACTGGAAATTACGAATTTTCATGCAAATCTTTGACGGTTGTCAATTTTTTTGGGGGTCAAAATGGATTCAAATCGAAATCCCATGTACCTTATCGGAAAGACCTCGCCGAACTACGTTATAAACGTATTTTTTGGTTCCTTCATTCATAATAGGAAAGGAGCAATCGATAATTAAATTTAGATTTTTGACGATTTTTTTTCATGACATCTCTACATTCGAATCACTCTGTATCTTTTCCTATCTAATTTCTTCCAACTTTTTCAACGCTATCCCTTGGGGATATAATCAGACTTTAAAATGAATCCCGAATGGGTGATCCAGGACCTGATTTAGGGGGTAAAAACTCATTTTTTCTGTTTTCTTTCCATCAAAATTCATCTTTAAAAGGCATTATTATATATTATTTCTCCGATTTAACAGTTCTTTTTTGGTTTATTTTCATCCCTTATCATCTGAGAACACTTCTAACTAATTAAAATTCCATATTTTTTCGTTAAAGTTATAAATAAATACCTTTTTTTGCATCGGTGCTGGAAAAATTTTAAAAAGTGCATATAATAAAAGCCGTGCCTTGGAGAAACAAATGAAACTGACCCTCTTTACATCGAAATTAAAATATGACCTGTCAAAATGTCATGAAAATAACAGTTTTTGTAGCGATATTGGAAGCTTCCTGGACCGATTTCGGCTTGAAATATACATAGCAAAGGTAAAACGGACTTTATATTTTTAGTTAAAATACATTTCATTGGACGATTTAAGCATTAAATACGAATTTTTTAAATTTTTCTCAGACCATGCAAATGCATGTCAAAATCAGTTTCATACGGAAAAACGTATTAAAATATGAAGGGTCGAAATGTCGCAAAAATGTCTGTTTTCCTTGCGAGATTTTAGGGTTTCTGAACCGTTTTCAACTTGAAAAATACTGGGCAAGGCCTCTATAGACCTTCCCGTGTGGATTTCGGAACATATAATTTGAAGAATTAGTCATTAAATACCAATTTTAACAATTTTTCGATGACGCGGCGAAGCATCATAGAAAGGCTATTCCATGAGGTAGTATACGGGGTAAATCACAATGACGGGTCTGATTTAAATTTTGCTTAGATTTGTTATTAATTGAGAACGGATTATTCGAGTGAAAAGAGTGATGTGGCAATCGAAAGGGGAGGAAGTAAGCTATTTTATTTGAAAATAATTTCGACATTTCGTTGGCATGACGACGAAAAATTTGCTATTTCCGATATTTATTGAGTTAGAGAGCTGAAATTTGATATATGGGAAGAATTCGGTCAATCATTCAAAATTATATGTGTAAATTTTGATTCGCATGGTTTCTATAGCAACGATTAAGGATAAGTTGACAATTTCTAACTCACGTACGGCTGATCTGATTGAAACCAGTGAGGTGGCAATCGAAAGGGAACGAAGTAAGCTACTTTTTTATGTGAAAATAATTTTGACATTTCGTTGCCATGACGACGAACAGTTTTGCTATTTCCATTATTTATTGAGTTTTAGAGATGAAATTTGATATCTGGGTAGAATTCGGTCAATCATTCAAAAATATTTTTATAAATTTTGATTCCGATGATTACCATAGCAACGATTGAGCATAAAGTTGATCATTTTTAACTCGCGAACGGCTTATCTGATTGAAACGACTGATGTCTCAATCGAAAGGGACGGAAGTAAGCTACTTTTTTATGTGAAAATAATTTTGATTTTCCGTTGCCGTGACGACGAATAATTTGCTATTTCCGTAATGTATTGAGTTGGATAGTTGAAATTTGATATCTGGGAAGAATTCGGTCAATCATTCAAAAATATATCTGTAAAAATCGATTCCCATGGTTTCTATAGCAACGATTAAGGATAAAGTTGGCAATTTCTAACTCACGCAATTTTGATTTTCCGCTGCCGTGACGACGAATAATTTGCTATTTCCGTAATGTATTGATTTGGATAGTTGTGTACTATGTGTCGTGTTTGTTGTGTTTGTATGTATGTATAGTACAGGGTGTCCGAAAAGTCTTTGTATGGACAAATACCTTTGCTATTTGTACAAATATAAACTTAATTGTCGGATTTAAAGCAAATCGTATACATTTGCATTTCTATGTGTACGGAGGTATATGTCTGTATACAAGCTGTCCAAAAAGTCATTGTAGGAGCAAATACTCCTAGTAGTACCAGGATAAATGTAATTAAACCGGATTTCATGCAAAATCGATTATATTTGTTTTTATATGTGTTGTATATACCTATACAGGGTGTTCGAAAAGTCTTGGTATTGGCAAATACTTCTAATAGTACCGAAATAAACCTAATTAATTCGGATTTTAAGTAAATCGACTATATTCCTATTTAAACGTGTGGGCGTTAGTTTCAATGTATACAGGATGTCCGAAAAGTCTTGGTATGGGATTCCTATTATTACTTAGATAAGCTTTATTAGGTCGGATTTCACGCAAATCGAATACATTTGTATTAATATGTGTTTATGTTTGTATGTATGTATACAGGGTGTCCGAAAAGTTTTTCATTTGCAAAAATAGTTTCTACGTGTAGGCGTTTTTATGTTTGTAGCGATACGGTTACGAAGGGCGGTCTATTCTCCATCATCAGTCCGAAGGAGTGTGATATCTTCCTCAATATATGGCCTAGCAATACGAAATTTTCAGGGCATGACAATGATATCACCGACCTTATAGAGCCCCGTCGGGGGGCGATTAGGCGGTCTATGCACCCTAGTTATAGAGCGCCAACAGCGCTCTATATACCGACCCGTCCGTGAGGAAAATGTTCGCCGGTTGACAAATCGTGTTTTTCGACAATCTCAATTTTTTTTCTCCGAGATGGTTGGATGTGACACGTTCAAATTTTCTGTGTTAATAGAGGGATAGTGTGACTAGCTTCGGTAAAAAATTCAGTTACACAGGGTGTTCCGTTTCGGAGTTATTAAACGTCAAAGTCGAAATTTCTGCGAATTCCTATGAAATCGATTACAGGTCGCAAAACTAAATTAAATCGATTTAAATTTTCTGAGGTTGTAGAGGACCGGGAGCTTCAGAACCCTATTGAAACTGGCGGTATTCGGAAAATGGGAAGTAATTTTTTTGAATTTTTTTATGTCGAAAAATGCTGTTTGTAGACCCCACTTTGGCACTGAATAAGTCGAAGCCGGAGCCTCGGATAGAAAAACGTATTTGAACATAAAACTAAAGAATCTCAAATACTTTCTTTTAGCAATACATTTACCTATACCTAAAACGACTGGAAATTGAAAAAATTTGGGAAAAACTGGAAATTACGAATTTTCATGCAAATCTTTGACGGTTGTCAATTTTTTTGGGGGTCAAAATGGATTCAAATCGAAATCCCATGTACCTTATCGGAAAGACCTCGCCGAACTACGTTACAAACGTATTTTTTGGTTCCTTCATTCATAATAGGAAAGGAGCAATCGATAATTAAATTTAGATTTTTGATGATTTTTTTTCATGACATCTCTACATTCGAATCACTCTGTATCTTTTCCTATCTAATTTCTTCCAACTTTTTCAACGCTATCCCTTGGGGATATAATCAGGCTTTAAAATGAATCCCGAATGGGTGATCCAGGGCCTGATTTAGGGGGTAAAAACTAATTTTTTTCTGTTTTTTTTTCCATCAAAATTCATCTTTAAAAGGCATTATTATATATTATTTCTCCGATTTAACAGTTCTTTTTTGGTTTATTTTCATCCCTTATCATCTGAGAACACTTCTAACTGATTAAAATTCCATATTTTTTCGTTAAAGTTATAAATAAATACCTTTTTTTGCATCGGTGCTGGAAAAATTTTAAAAAGTGCATATAATAAAAGCCGTGCCTTGGAGAAACAAATGAAACTGACCCTCTTTACATCGAAATTAAAATATGACCTGTCAAAATGTCATGAAAATAACAGTTTTTGTAGCGATATTGGAAGCTTCCTGGACCGATTTCGGCTTGAAATATACATAGCAGAGGTAAAACGGACTTTATATTTTTAGTTAAAATACATTTCATTGGACGATTTAAGCATTAAATACGAATTTTTTAAATTTTTCTCAGACCATGCAAATGCATGTCAAAATCAGTTTCATACGGAAAAACGTATTAAAATATGAAGGGTCGAAATGTCGCAAAAATGTCTGTTTTCCTTGCGAGATTTTAGGGTTTCTGAACCGTTTTCAACTTGAAAAATACTGGGCAATGCCTCTATAGACCTTCCCGAGTGGATTTCGGAACATATAATTTGAAGAATTAGTCATTAAATACCAATTTTAACAATTTTTCGATGACCCGGCGAAGCATCATAGAAAGGCTATTCCATGAGGTAGTATACGGGGTAAATCACAATGACGGGTCTGATTTAAATTTTGCTTAGATTTGTTATTAATTGAGAACGGATTATTCGAGTGAAAAGAGTGATGTGGCAATCGAAAGGGGAGGAAGTAAGCTATTTTATTTGAAAATAATTTCGACATTTCGTTGGCATGACGACCAAAAATTTGCTATTTACGATATTTATTGAGTTAGAGAGCTGAAATTTGATATATGGGAAGAATTCGGTCAATCATTCAAAATTATATGTGTAAATTTTGATTCGCATGGTTTCTATAGCAACGATTAAGGATAAGTTGACAATTTCTAACTCACGTACGGCTGATCTGATTGAAACGAGTGAGGTGGCAATCGAAAGGGAACGAAGTAAGCTACTTTTTTATGTGAAAATAATTTTGACATTTCGTTGCCATGACGACGAACAGTTTTGCTATTTCCATTATTTATTGAGTTTTAGAGTTGAAATTTGATATCTGGGTAGAATTCGGTCAATCATTCAAAAATATTTTTATAAATTTTGATTCCGATGATTACCATAGCAACGATTGAGCATAAAGTTGATCATTTTTAACTCGCGAACGGCTTATCTGATTGAAACCAGTAAAGTGACGATCGAAATGTTAGAAAGTACACTACTTTTTTATGTGAAAATAATTTTGACATTTCGTTGTCGGGACGATGAACAATTTGCTATTTTCGTTATTTATTGAGTTGGAAAGTTGAAAACTGATATCTCGGAAGAATTCGGTCACTCATTCAAAAATATATCTGGAAAAATCGATTCCCATGGTTGGCATAGCAACGATTAAGGATAAAGTTGACAATTTATAACTCGCGGACGCCTTCTGCGATTGGAACGAGTGAGGTGGCTATCGAAAGGGATGACCGAAGGGCTCGCCACCAATCTTCATCCAGCTCGACCATTTCAGGAAGATGATGTTATCTAATGTATGGTTCAAAGCCGATCGAAAGATGACAAGTTTAGTTTAGTAGGGTTTCAGCGAAATCGTACATATTGTATTTATATGTAATATGTGTTTGTATGTATATAGCGATACGGTTACGAAGGGCGCTCTATTCTGCATCATCAGTCCGTAGGAGTGTGATATCTTCCTTAATACATGGCCTAGAAACACGAAACTTTCAGGGCATGACAATGATGATATTACCGACCTTATAGAGCCCCCTCGGGGGGCGATTAGGCGCTCTATGCAATCTAGTTATAGACCGCCAACAGCGGTCTATATACCTAGATGTGAGTCAGAAAAATGTATGTCCGTTGACAAATCGTGTTTTTCGACAATCTCGATTTTTTTTCTCCGAGATGGTTGCAAGTGAAACGTTCAAATTTGCTGGGTTAATAGAGGGATAGTGCGTCTAGCTTCGATAAAAAATTCAGTTATACAGGGTGTTCCGTTTCGGAGTTATAAAACGTCAAAGTCTAAATTTCCGCGAATTCCTATGGAATCGATTACAGGTTGCAAAACTTAATTAAATCGATTTAAATTTTCAGAGGTTGTAGAGGACCGGGAGCTTCAGAACCCTATTGAAACTGGCGATATTCGGAAAATGGGAAGTAATTCTTTTGAATTGTTTTATGTCGAAAAATGCCGTTTGCAGACACCTTTTTGGCACCAAATAACTCGGTCGCCGGAACCTCGGACAGAAAAACGTATTTGAACTTAAAACTAAAGAATCTCAAATACTTTCTTTTTGCAATACATTTACCTATACCTAAAACGACAGGAAATTGGAAAAAATTGGGAAAAAGTGGAAATTACGATTTTTCATGCAAATTTTTGACGGTTGTCAATTTTTTTGGGGGTCAAAATGGATTCAAATCGAAATCCCATGTACCTTATCGGAAAGACCTCGCCGAACTACGTTATAAACGTATTTTTTGTTCCTTCATTCTTAATAGGAAAGGAGCAATCGATAATTAAATTTAGATTTTTTACGATTTTTTTTCATGACATCTCTACATTTGAATCACTCTGTATCTTTTCCTATCTAATTTCTTCCAACTTTTTCAACGCTATCCCTTGGGGATATAATCAGGCTTTAAAATGAATCCCGAATGGGTGATCCAGGGCCTGATTTAGGGGGTAAAAACTCATTCTTTCTGTTTTTTTTTCATCAAAATTCATCTTTAAATGGCATTATTATGTATTATTTCTCTTATTTAACAGCTCTTTTTTGGTTTATTTTCTTCCTACATCATCTGAGAACACTCCACACTAATTAAAATTACATATTTTTTCGTTAAAGTTATAAATAAAAAGGTCTTTTAGCATCGGTGCAGGAAAAATTTTAAAAAATGCATATATTAATAGTCTGCCTTGGAAAATCAGTTGAAGCAGCCTATCTTTACGTCGAAATTAAAAAATATGACCTGTCAGAATTATGCAAAAATATCAGTATTTTTAGTGATTTTGGAGAGATCCTGGGCCCATTTCGGCTTGGAATATACATGGAAAAGACAGAATGGACTTTATATTTTTAATTATGGTGCATTTCATTGGGCGATTTAAGCACTAAATACCAATTTTTTTTATCTTTCTGAGACCCTGCAAATGGGTTTAAAAATCAGTTTATACGGAGAAATGTATTATAATATGAAGGGTCTAAATGTCGCCTAAATGCCAGTTTTTCTTGCGAGAATTTTAGGGTTTCTGGACCGTTTTGGGCTTGAAAAGTACCGGGCAACGCGTCTATAGACCTTCCCGTGTGGATTACGGAACATATAACTTGAAGAATTGGACATTCAGAACCATTTTTAACTATTTTTCGATGACGGTGCAAAGCTGCATAGAATGGTTTTATTCCATTAGTTAGTGTACGGGGTAAATCACAATGACTGGTCCGATTTAAAATTTGCTTAGGTTTGTTATTATTTGAGAACGGCTTATCTGATTAAATCGAGTGAGGTGGCAATCGAAAGGGAAGGAATTAAGCAATTTTCTTATTTCAAAATAATAATGACGACGAACAACTAGCTATTTTCGTTAATGTTTGAGTTGGACAGTTGAAAGTTCATATATGGGAAGAATTCGGTCAATTATTCAAAATTCTATATGTAAAATTTTGATTCGCATGGTTTCTATAGCAACGATTAAGGATAAAGTTGCCAATTTCTAACTCACGCACGGCTGATCTGATTGAAACGAGTGAGGTGGCAATCGACTGGCAAGGAAGTAAGCTACTTTTTTATGTGAAAATAATTTTGACATTTCGTTGTCGTGACGACGAACAATTTGCTATTCCCGGTATTTATTGAGTTGGAGATTGGAAATTTGATATATGGGAAGAATTCGGTCAATCATTTAAAATTATATGTGGAAATTTTGATTCACGTGGTTTCTATAGCAACAATTAATGATAAAGTTGACAATTTCTAACTCACGCACGGCTTATCTGATTGAAACGAGTGAGGTGGCAATCGAAAGGGAAGGGAGTAAGCTACTTTGTTATGTGAAAATAGTTTTGATTTTCCGTTGCCGTGACGACGAATAATTTGCTATTTCCGTAATGTATTGAGTTGGATGATTGAAATTTGATGTCTGGGAAGAATTCGGGCACTCATTCAAAAATATATCTGTAAAAATCGATTCCCATGGTTGGCACAGCAACGATTAAGGATAACGTTGACGATTTCTAACTCACGCACGGCTTATCTGATTGAAACGACTGAAGTGGCAATCGAAAGGGAAGGAAGTAAGCAACTTTTTTATGTGAAAATAATTTTGATTTTCCGTTGCCGTGACGACGAATAATTTGCGATTTCCGTAATGTATTGAGTTGGATAGTTGAAATTTGATATCTGATAATAATTCGGGCACTCATTCAAAAATATATCTGTAAAAATCGATTCCCATTGTTGGCAAAGCAACGAGTAAGGATAAAGTTGACAATTTTTAACTCACGCATGGCTTATCTGATTGAAACGACTGAAGTGGCAATCGAAAGGGAATGAAGTAAGCTACTTTTTTATGTGAAAATAATTTTGATTTTCCGTTGCCGTGACGACGAATAATTTGCGATTTCCGTAAAGTATTGAGTTGGATAGTTGAAATTTGTTATCTGGGAAGAATTCGGTCAATCATTCAAAAATATATGTGTAAAAATCGATTCCCATTGTTTCTATAGCAACGATTAAGGATAAAGTTGACAATTTCTAACTCACGCACGGCTTATCTGATTGAAACGACTGAAGTCTCAATCGAAAGGGACGGAAGTAAGCTACTTTTTTATGTGAAAATAATTTTGATTTTCCGTTGCCGTGACGACGAATAATTTGCGATTTCCGTAATGTATTGAGTTGGATAGTTGAAATTTGATATCTGATAATAATTCGGGCACTCATTCAAAAATATATCTGTAAAAATCGATTCCCATTGTTGGCAAAGCAACGATTAAGGATAAAGTTGACAATTTTTAACTCACGCATGGCTTATCTGATTGAAACGACTGAAGTGGCAATCGAAAGGGAAGGAAGTAAGCTACTTTTTTATGTGAAAATAATTTTGATTTTCCGTTGCCGTGACGACGAATAATTTGCGATTTCCGTCAAGTATTGAGTTGGATAGTTGAAATTTGATATCTGGGAAGAATTCGGTCAATCATTCAAAAATATATCTGTAAAAATCGATTCCCATGGTTTCTATAGCAACGATTAAGGATAAAGTTGGCAATTTCTAACTCACGCAATTTTGATTTTCCGCTGCCGTGACGACGAATAATTTGCTATTTCCGTAATGTATTGATTTGGATAGTTGTGTACTATGTGTCGTGTTTGTTGTGTTTGTATGTATGTATAGTACAGGGTGTCCGAAAAGTCTTTGTATGGACAAATACCTTTGCTATTTGTACAAATATAAACTTAATTGTCGGATTTAAAGCAAATCGTATACATTTGCATTTCTATGTGTACGGAGGTATATGTCTGTATACAAGCTGTCCAAAAAGTCATTGTAGGAGCAAATACTCCTAGTAGTACCAGGATAAATGTAATTAAACCGGATTTCATGCAAAATCGATTATATTTGTTTTTATATGTGTTGTATATACCTATACAGGGTGTTCGAAAAGTCTTGGTATTGGCAAATACTTCTAATAGTACCGAAATAAACCTAATTAATTCGGATTTTAAGTAAATCGACTATATTCCTATTTAAACGTGTGGGCGTTAGTTTCAATGTATACAGGATGTCCGAAAAGTCTTGGTATGGGATTCCTATTATTACTTAGATAAGCTTTATTAGGTCGGATTTCACGCAAATCGAATACATTTGTATTAATATGTGTTTATGTTTGTATGTATGTATACAGGGTGTCCGAAAAGTTTTTCGTTTGCAAAAATAGTTTCTACGTGTAGGCGTTTTTATGTTTGTAGCGATACGGTTACGAAGGGCGGTCTATTCTCCATCATCAGTCCGAAGGAGTGTGATATCTTCCTTAATATATGGCCTAGCAATACGAAATTTTCAGGGCATGACAATGATATTACCGACCTTATAGAGCCCCCTCGGGGGGCGATTTTTTTGGGGGTCAAAATGGATTCAAATCGAAATCCCATGTACCTTATCGGAAAGACCTCGCCGAACTACGTTACAAACGTATTTTTTGGTTCCTTCATTCTTAATAGGAAAGGAGCAATCGATAATTAAATTTAGATTTTTTACGATTTTTTTTCATGACATCTCTACATTCGAATCACTCTGTATCTTTTCCTATCTAATTTCTTCCAACTTTTTCAACGCTATCCCTTGGGGATATAATCAGGCTTTAAAATGAATCCCGAATGGGTGATCCAGGGCCTGATTTAGGGGGTAAAAACTCATTTTTTCTGATTTTTTCCATCAAAATTCATCTTTAAAAGGCATTATAATTTGATATCTGGGTAGAATTCGGTCAATCATTCAAAAATATTTTTATAAATTTTGATTCCGATGATTACCATAGCAACGATTGAGCATAAAGTTGATCATTTTTAACTCGCGAACGGCTTATCTGATTAAAACCAGTAAAGTGACGATCGAAATGTTAGAAAGTACACTACTTTTTTATGTGAAAATAATTTTGACATTTCGTTGCCGGGACGATGAACAATTTGCTATTTTCGTTATTTATTGAGTTGGAAAGTTGAAAACTGATATCTCGGAAGAATTCGGTCACTCATTCAAAAATATATCTGGAAAAATCGATTCCCATGGTTGGCATAGCAACGATTAAGGATAAAGTTGACAATTTATAACTCGCGGACGCCTTCTGCGATTGGAACGAGTGAGGTGGCTATCGAAAGGGATGGAAGTAAACTACTTTTTTATTTGAAAATAATTTCGATTTTTGCTAGTCATCACGACGATCAATTTCATTTCTCCGTTATTTATTGAGTTGCAGAGTAGAAATTTCGCATCTAAGTAGAATTCGGTCAATCATTGAAAAATATTTTTGCAATTTTCAATTTTAATGATTGCCTAGCTACGATTAGGGGTAAAGTTAACAACTTACAACTCGCGAATGGCTTCTTAGATTGAAAGAAGCGACGTTCATAATATGCATGCACAATTTTTTTCCATAGAGACATCAGTGGCGTGCCCGAAGGGCTCGCCACCAATCTTCATCCAGCTCGACCATTTCAGGAAGATGATGTTATCTAATGTATGGTTCAAAGCCGATCGAAAGATGACAAGTTTAATTTAGTAGGGTTTCAGCGAAATCGTACATATTGTATTTATATGTAATATGTGTTTGTATGTATATAGCGATACGGTTACGAAGGGCGGTCTATTCTCCAATGCCATGGCCTAGCAAGACGAAATTTTCAGGGCGTGACAATGATGATATTACCGAGCTTATAGAGACCCCTCGGGGGGCGATTAGGCGGTCTATGCACCCTAATTATAGACCGCCTTTCAGGCTCGGTCTATATACCGAGCCCTTGGAAAAAAGTTGTGTGTTCGTGCGTGTGTATGTTGTCGTCCGTTTCGACATTTCCATCTTTTCAATTTTATTTCTCGAAAACGGTTAGAGGGAGGGCAACCAAATTTTCTGGGTTAATAGAGGGATAGTGCGACTAGCTTCGGTAAAAAATTCAGTTATACCGGGTGTTCCGTTTCGGAGTTATTAAACGTCAAAATCGAAATTTCAGCGAATTCCGTTGAAATCGGGTACAGGTCGCAAAAGTCAATTAAATCGATTTAAATTTTTGGAGGTTGTGGAGGACCGGGAGCTTCAGAACCCTATTGAAACTGGCGGTATTCGGAAAATGGGAAGTAATTTTTTTGAATTTTTTTATGTCGAAAAATGCTGTTTGTAGACCCCACTTTGGCACTGAATAAGTCGAAACTGGAACATCGGACAGAAAAATGTATTTGAACTTAAAACTAAAGAATCTCAAACACTTTCTTTCTGCAATACATTTACCTATACCTAAAACGACTGCAAATTGGAAAAATTTGAGAAAAAGTGGAAATTACGATTTTTCATGCAAATTTTTGACGGTTGTCAATTTTTTTGGGGGTCAAAATGGATTCAAATCGAAATACCATGTACCTTATCGGAAAGACCTCGCCGAACTACGTTATAAACGTATTTTTTGGTTCCTTCATTCGCAATAGGAAAGGAGCAATTGATAATTAAATTTCGATTTTTGACCATTTCTTTTCATGACATCTCTACATTCGAATCACTCTGTATTTTTTCCTATCTAATTTCTTCTAACTTTTTCAACGCTATCCGTTGGGGATATAATCAGGCTTTAAAATGAATCCCGAATGGGCGATCCAGGGCCTGATTTAGGGGGTAAAAACTCATTTTTTCTGTTTTTTTCCATCAAAATTCATATTTAAATGGCATTATTATGTATTATTTCTCTTATTTAACAGCTCTTTTTTGGTTTATTTTCTTCCTACATCATCTGAGAACACTCCTAACTAATTAAAACTCCATATTTTTTCGTTAAAGTTATAAATAAATACCTTTTTTTGCATCGCTGCAGGAAAAATTTTAAAAAGTACATATATAAAAGCCGTGCCTTGAAAAAAAACAAATGAAACTGACCCTCTTTACATCGAAATTAAAATATGACCTGTCAAAATGTCATGAAAATAACAGTTTTTGTAGCGATATTGGAAGCTTCCTGGACCGATTTCGGCTTGAAATATACATGGCAAAGGTAAAACGGACTTTATATTTTTAGTTAAAATACGTTTCATTGGACGATTTAAGCATTAAATACGAATTTTTTTAATTTTTCTCAGACCATGCAAATGCATGTCAAAATCAGTTTCATACGGAGAAATGTATTAAAATATGAAGGGTCGAAATGTCGCAAAAATGCCAGTTTTCCTTGCGAGATTTTAGGGTTTCTGAACCGTTTTCGACTTGTATAATACCGGGCAACGCCTCTATAGACCTTCCCGTGTGGATTTCGGAACATATAATTTGAAGAATTAGTCATTAAATACCAATTTTAACAATTTTTCGATGACGCGGCGAAGCATCATAGAAAGGCTATTCCATGAGGTAGTATACGGGGTAAATCACAATGACGGGTCTGATTTAAATTTTGCTTAGATTTGTTATTAATTGAGAACGGATTATTCGATTGAAAAGAGTGATGTGGCAATCGAAAGGGGAGGAAGTAAGCTATTTTATTTGAAAATAATTTCGACATTTCGTTGGCATGACGACGAAAAATTTGCTATTTCCGATATTTATTGAGTTAGAGAGCTGAAGTTTGATATATGGGAAGAATTCGGTCAATCATTCAAAATTATATGTGTAAATTTTGATTCGCATGGTTTCTATAGCAACGATTAAGGATAGAGTTGACAATTTCTAACTCACGTACGGCTGATCTGATTGAAACGAGTGAGGTGGCAATCGAAAGGGAACGAAGTAAGCTACTTTTTTATGTGAAAATAATTTTGACATTTCGTTGAAAAGACGACGAACAGTTTGCTATTTCCATTATTTATTGAGTTTTAGAGTTGAAATTTGATATCTGGGTAGAATTCGGTCAATCATTCAAAAATATTTTTATAAATTTTGATTCCGATGATTACCATAGCAACGATTGAGCATAAAGTTGATCATTTTTAACTCGCGAACGGCTTATCTGATTGAAACCAGTAAAGTGACGATCGAAATGTTAGAAAGTACACTACTTCTTTATGTGAAAATAATTTTGACATTTCGTTGCCGGGACGATGACCAATTTGCTATTTTCGTTATTTATTGAGTTGGAAAGTTGAAAACTGATATCTCGGAAGAATTCGGTCACTCATTCAAAAATATATCTGGAAAAATCGATTCCCATGGTTGGCATAGCAACGATTAAGGATAAAGTTGACAATTTATAACTCGCGGACGCCTTCTGCGATTGGAACGAGTGATGTGGCAATCGAAAGGGATGGAAGTAAACTACTTTTTTATTTGAAAATAATTTCGATTTTTGGTAGTCATGACGACGATCAATTTGATTTCTCCGTTATTTATTGAGTTGCAGAGTAGAAATTTCGCGTCTAAGTAGAATTCCGTCAATCATGGAAAAATATTTTCGCAATTTTCAATTTTGATGATTGCCATAGCAACGATTAGGGGTAAAGTTAACAACTAACAACTCGCGAACGGCTTCTTAGATTGAAAGAAGCGACGTTCATAATATGTATGCACAATTTTTTTCCATAGAGACATCAGTGGCGTGCCCGAAGGGCTCGCCACCAATCTTCATCCAGCTCGACCATTTCAGGAAGATGATGTTATCTAATGTATGGTTCAAAGCCGATCGAAAGATGACAAGTTTAATTTAGTAGGGTTTCAGCGAAATCGTACATATTGTATTTATATGTAATATGTGTTTGTATGTATATAGCGATACGGTTACGAAGGGCGGTCTATTCTGCATCATCAGTCCGTAGGAGTGTGATATCTTCCTTAATACATGGCCTAGAAACACGAACTTTTCAGGGCATGACAATGATGATATTACCGACCTTATAGAGCCCCCTCGGGGGCGATTAGGCGGTCTATCCGTACTAGTTATAGACCGCCTTTCAGGCTCGGTCTATATACCGAGTCCTTGGTCAGAAAAATGTGTGTATGTATGTATGTTGTCCGTTTCGACATTTCCACCTTTTCATTTTTTTTTCTCGAAAATGGTTAGAGGGGCAGCAACCAAATTTTCTGGGTTAATAGAGGGATAGTGCGACTAGCTTCGGTAAAAAATTCAGTTACAGAGGGTGTTCCGTTTCCGAGTTATTAAACGTCAAAGTCGAAATTTCCGCGAATTCCTATGAAATCGATTACAGGTCGCAAAACTAAATTAAATCGATTTAAATTTTCTGAGGTTGTAGAGGACCGGGAGCTTCAGAACCCTATTGAAACTGGCGGTATTCGGAAAATGGGAAGTAATTTTTTTGAATTTTTTTATGTCGAAAAATGCTGTTTGTAGACCCCCCTTTGGCACTGAATAAGTCGAAGCCGGAGCCTCGGATAGAAAAACGTATTTGAACATAAAACTAAAGAATCTCAAATACTTTCTTTTTGCAATACATTTACCTATACCTAAAACGACTGGAAATTGGAAAAATTTGGGAAAAACTGGAAATTACGAATTTTCATGCAAATCTTTGACGGTTGTCAATTTTTTTGGGGGTCAAAATGGATTCAAATCGAAATCCCATGTACCTTATCGGAAAGACCTCGCCGAACTAGGTTATAAACGTATTTTTTGGTTCCTTCATTCTTAATAGGAAAAGAGCAATCGATAATTAAATTTAGATTTTTTACGATTTTTTTTCATGACATCTCTACATTTCAATCACTCTGTATCTTTCCCTATCTAATTTCTTCCAACTTTTTCAACGCTATCCCTTGGGGATATAATCAGGCTTTAAAACAAATCCCGAATGGGTGATCCAGGGCCGCATTTAGGGGGTAAAAACTCATTTTTTCGGTTTTTTTCAACCAAAATTCATCTTTAAAAGGCATTATTATATATTATTTCTCTTATTTAACGATTCTTTTTTGGTTTATTTTCTTCCCTGATCATCTAAGAACACTCCTAACTAATTAAAAATCCATATTTTTTCGTTAAAGTTATAAATAAATACCTTTTTTTGCATCGCTGCAGGAAAACTTTAAAAAGTACATATATAAAAGCCGTGCCTTGAAAAAAAAACAAATGAAACTGTCCCTCTTTACATCGAAATTAAAATATGACCTGTCAAAATGTCATGAAAATAACAGTTTTTGTAGCGATATTGGAAGCTTCCTGGACCGATTTCGGCTTGAAATATACATGGCAAAGGTAAAACGGACTTTATATTTTTAGTTAAAATACGTTTCATTGGACGATTTAAGCATTAAATACGAATTTTTTTAATTTTTCTCAGACCATGCAAATGCATGTCAAAATCAGTTTCATACGGAGAAATGCATTAAAATATGAAGGGTCGAAATGTCGCAAAAATGCCAGTTTTCCTTGCGAGATTTTAGGGTTTCTGAACCGTTTTCCACTTGTATAATACCGGGCAACGCCTCTATGGACCTTCCCGTGTGGATTTCGGAACATATAATTTGAAGAATTAGTCATTAAATACCAATTTTAACAATTTTGCGATGACGCGGCGAAGCATCATAGAAAGGCTATTCTATGAGGTAGTATACGGGGTAAATCACAATGACGGGTCTGATTTAAATTTTGCTTAGATTTGTTATTAATTGAGAACGGATTATTCGATTGAAAAGAGTGATGTGGCAATCGAAAGGGGAGGAAGTAAGCTATTTTATTTGAAAATAATTTCGACATTTCGTTGGCATGACGACGAAAAATTTGCTATTTCCGATATTTATTGAGTTAGAGAGCTGAAATTTGATATATGGGAAGAATTCGGTCAATCATTCAAAATTATATGTGTAAATTTTGATTCGCATGGTTTCTATAGCAACGATTAAGGATAAGTTGACAATTTCTAACTCACGTACGGCTGATCTGATTGAAACGAGTGAGGTGGCAATCGAAAGGGAACGAAGTAAGCTACTTTTTTATGTGAAAATAATTTTGACATTTCGTTGCCATGACGACGAACAGTTTGCTATTTCCATTATTTATTGAGTTTTAGAGTTGAAATTTGATATCTTGGTAGAATTCGGTCAATCATTCAAAAATATTTTTATAAATTTTGATTCCGATGATTACCATAGCAACGATTGAGCATAAAGTTGATCATTTTTAACTCGCGAACGGCTTATCTGATTGAAACCAGTAAAGTGACGATCGAAATGTTAGAAAGTACACTACTTTTTTATGCGAAAATAATTTTGACATTTCGTTGCCGGGACGATGAACAATTTGCTATTTTCGTTATTTATTGAGTTGGAAAGTTGAAAACTGATATCTCGGAAGAATTCGGTCACTCATTCAAAAATATATCTGGAAAAATCGATTCCCATGGTTGGCATAGCAACGATTAAGGATAAAGTTGACAATTTAACTCGCGGACGCCTTCTGCGATTGGAACGAGTGAGGTGGCTATCGAAAGGGATGGAAGTAAACTGCTTTTTTATTTGAAAATAATTTCGATTTTTGGTAGTCATGACGACGATCAATTTGATTTCTCCGTTATTTATTGAGTTGCAGAGTAGAAATTTCGCATCTAAGTAGAATTCGGTCAATCATCGAAAAATATTTTTGCAATTTTCAATTTTACTGATTGCCATAGCAACGATTAGGGGTAAAGTTAACAACTTACAACTCGCGAACGGCTTCTTAGATTGAAAGAAGCGACGTTCATATGTATGCACAATTTTTTTCCATAGAGACATCAGTGGCGTGCCCGAAGGGCTCGCCACCAATCTTCATCCAGCTCGACCATTTCAGGAAGATGATGTTATCTAATGTATGGTTCAAAGCCGATCGAAAGATGACAAGTTTAATTTAGTAGGGTTTCAGCGAAATCGTACATATTGTATTTATATGTAATATGTGTTTGTATGTATATAGCGATACGGTTACGAAGGGCGCTCTATTCTGCATCATCAGTCCGTAGTAGTGTGATATCTTCCTTAATACATGGCCTAGAAACACAAAACTTTCAGGGCATAACAATGATGATATTACCGACCTTATAGAGCCCCTCGGGGGGCGATTAGGCGCTCTATGCAATCTAGTTAGAGACCGCCCGTTCCGGGACGGTCCGGTCTCTATACCCCCTGCTTGGTCAGAAAAATGTGTGTATGTATGTGCGTGCGTATGTTGTCGTCCGTTTCGACATTTTCACCTTTTCAATTTTTTTTCTCGAAAACGGTTATGGAGGCGGCAACCAAATTTTCTGGGTTAATAGAGGGATAGTGCGGCTAGCTTCGGTAAAAAATTCAGTTATACAGGGTGTTCCGTTTCGGAGTTATTAAACGTCAAAGTCGAAATTTCAGCGATTTCCGTTGAAATCGATTACAGGTCGCAAAAGTGAATTAAATCGATTTAAATTTTCAGAGGTTGTAGAAGACCGGGGGGTTCCGAACCCTATTGAAGCTGGCGGTATTCGGAAAATGGGAAGTAATTTTTTTGAATTTTTTTATGTCGAAAAATGCCCTTTGTAGACCCCAATTTGGCACCGAATAAGTCGAAACCGGAACATCGGACAGAAAAACGTATTTGAACATAAAACTAAAGAATCTCAAATACTTTATTTTTGCAATACATTTACCTATACCTAAAACGACTGGAAATTGGAAAAATTTGGGAAAAACTGGAAATTACGAATTTTCATGCAAATCTTTGACGGTTTTGAATTTTTTGGGGGGTCAAAATGGATCCAAATCGAAATCCCATGAGCCTTATCGGAAAGAGCTCGCCGAAATACGTTACAAACGTATTTTTTAGTTCTTTTATTCCTAATAGGAAAGGAGCAATTGATAATTAAATTTCGATTTTTTACGATTTTTTTTCATGACATCTCTACATTTGAATCACTCTGTATCTTTTCCTATCTAATTTCTTCCAACTTTTTCAACGCTATCCCTTGGGGATATAATCAGGCTTTAAAACAAATCCCGAATGGGTGATCCAGGGCCGCATTTAGGGGGTAAAAACTCATTTTTTCGGTTTTTTTCAACCAAAATTCATCTTTAAAAGGCATTATTATATATTATTTCTCTTATTTAACGATTCTTTTTTGGTTTATTTTCTTCCCTGATCATCTAAGAGCACTCCTAACTAATTAAAACTCCATATTTTTTCGTTAAAGTTATAAATAAATACCTTTTTTTGCATCGCTGCAGGAAAAATTTTAAAAAGTGCATATATAAAAGCCGTGCCTTGACAAAACAATTGAACGGACCCTCTTTACATCGAAATTAAAATATGACCTGTCAAAATGTCATGAAAATAACAGTTTTTGTAGCGATATTGGAAGCTTCCTGAACCGATTTCGGCTTGAAATATACATGGCAAAGGTAAAATGGTCTTTATATTTTTAATAGCGGTACATTTCATTGGACGATTTGAGCATTAAATACCAATTTCATTAATTTTGCTGAGGTCCTGCAAAGGCATTTAAAAATCAATTTCTATACGGGGAAATTTATTCATTTAATTATAATGTATGAAATGTCACAATTTGGCTAAAATGTCAGCATTTTGATGCGAGATTGGAAGGAGTCCGGACCAACTTCGGCCTCGAATTTACCGGGCAATGCATTTAGGGACCTTATACTTTCGGTAGAAAGACATTTCATTTCATATTATACCGATTAAATACCATTTTAATCGATTTTCCTATGACGCTACAAAGCATCATTGAAGATTCTAATATGAAGCTCAGTGGCATCGAAAAAATCCCAAAATATGCATTTTATTTTCTAACCATGAGCGTGTATACTTTTGGGGCAATATATTAATAATTATTATTGAATAATTTTAATTTAATTTTAGGGAAATGACTTGATTCGGATCGTTTTAAAGTAACCAGAACGATTCTAAAATACATTTTATACCTTCCGGCATGTGCATGATTGTATATATGTCTACAGGGTGTCCGAAAAGTCTTTGTATGCGCAAATATCTTTGTCATTAGAGCGAAGAAAAACTTAAATGAGTCTTATTTCAAGGAAATCGTAAATTTTTCATTCCTTTGTGTGGTTGTTTATATGTTGGTACACAACAGAATGTCCAAAAAGTCTTTGTATGGGGAAATATCTTTGCCAAATTTAATTTTAGGGAAATGAATTGACTCCCTTTTAAAGTAACCTGAACGATTCGAAAGTACATTTTATACCTTTCGGCATGTGGGTGATTCTGTATATGCCTACAGGGTGTCCGAAAAGTCTTTATATTTGCGCAAATAACTTTGTCATAAGTACGAAGATAAAATTAATAGGGTCGGTTTTCAAGAAAATCGAAAATATTTAAATTACCATGTGTCGTGTTGTGTTGTGTTTTTATGTACGTATACAGGGTGTCCGAAAAGTCTTTGAATGGGCAAATACCTTTGCCTTTGGTACAAATAGTAACTCGATGGTCGGATTTAAAGCAAATCGTAGGTATATATTTGCATTTCTATGTGTACGGATTTATATGTTTGTATACAGGGTGTTGGAAAAGTCTTAGTTTGGAATGGACAAATACTCCTATTAGTACTTAGATAAACATTATTAGGTCGAATTTCAAGTAAATCGAATATATTTGTATTAATATGTGTTTATGCTTGTACGTGTGTATACAGGGTGTCCGAAAAGTCTTATTATTTGCAACTCCTTTTATTAGGACCAAAATAAACTTAATTAAGGCGAATTTCAAGAAAATTGTCTATATTTGTATTACTATGTGTTTATGCTTGTGCGTGTGTATACAGGGTGTCCGAAAAGTCTTATTATTTGCAACTCCTTTTATTAGGACCAAAATAAACTTAATTAACGCGGATTTCAAGAAAATCGTCTATATTTGTATTACTATGTGTTTATGATTGTACGTGTGTATACAGGGTGCAACTTCTTTTATTAGGACCTAAATAAACTTAATTAAGGCGGATTTCAAGAAAATCGTCTATATTTGTATTACTATGTGTTTATGCTTGTACGTGTGTATACAGGGTGTCCGAAAAGTCTTAGTATTTGCAACTCATTTTAATACGACCAAAATAAACGTAATTAAGGCGGATTTCAAGAAAATCGTCTATATTCCTATTTAAACGTGTGAGTGTTAGATTGAATGTATACAGGGTGTCCAAAAATTCTTGGAATGGGCAAATACTCCTATTAGTACTTACAGAAACTTTATTAGGTCGAATTTCAAGCAAATCAAATATATTTGTATTAATATGTGTTTATGTTTGTATGTATGTATACAGGGTGTCCGAAAAGTATTTTTGTTGGCAAAAATAGTTTCTACGTGTAGGTGTTTGTATGTATGTAGCGATGGGGTCACGAAGGGCGGTCTATTCTCCATCATCAGTCCGAAGGAGTGTGATATCTTCCTTAATACTTGGCCTAGAAACACGAAATTTTCAGGGCATGACAATGATGATATTACCGACCTTATAGAGCCCCCTCGGGGGGCGATTAGGCGGTCTATCCGTACTAGTTATAGAGCGCCAACAGCGCTCTATATACCGACCCGTCCGTGAGGAAAATGTTCGCCGGTTGACAAATCGTGTTTTTCGACAATCTCAATTTTTTTTCTCCGAGATGGTTGGAAGTGCAACGTTCAAATTTTCCGGGTTAATAGAGGGATAGTGTGACTAGCTTCGGTAAAAAATTCAGTTACAGAGGGTGTTCCGTTTCAGAATTATTAAACGTCAAAGTCGAAATTTCCGCGAATTCCTATGAAATCGATTACAGGTCGCAAAATTAAATTAAATCGATTTAAATTTTCTGAGGTTGTAGAGGACCGGGAGCTTCAGAACCCTATTGAAACTGGCGGTATTCGGAAAATGGGAAGTAATTTTTTTGAATTTTTTATGTCGAAAAATGCTGTTTGTAGACCCCACTTTGGCACTGAATAAGTCGAAGCCGGAGCCTCGGATAGAAAAACGTATTTGAACATAAAACTAAAGAATCTCAAATACTTTCTTTTTGCAATACATTTACCTATACCTAAAACGACTGGAAATTGGAAAAATTTGGGAAAAACTGGAAATTACGAATTTTCATGCAAATCTTTGACGGTTGTCAATTTTTTTGGGGGTCAAAATGGATTCAAATCGAAATCCCATGTACCTTATCGGAAAGACCTCGCCGAACTACGTTATAAACGTATTTTTTGGTTCCTTCATTCTTAATAGGAAAAGAGCAATCGATAATTAAATTTAGATTTTTTACGATTTTTTTTCATGACATCTCTACATTTCAATCACTCTGTATCTTTCCCTATCTAATTTCTTCTAACTTTTTCAACGCTATCCGTTGGGGATATAATCAGGCTTTAAAATGAATCCCGAATGAGTGATCCAGGGCCTGATATAGGGGTTAAAAACTCATTTTTTCTGTTTTTTTTCCATCAAAATTCATCTTTAAAAGGCATTATTATGTATTATTTCTCTTATTTAACAGCTCTTTTTTGGTTTATTTTCTTCCTACATCATCTGAGAACACTCCTAACTAATTAAAACTCCATATTTTTTCGTTAAAGTTATAAATAAATACCTTTTATTGCATCGCTGCAGGAAAAATTTTAAAAAGTACATATATAAAAGCCGTGCCTTGAAAAAAAACAAATGAAACTGACCCTCTTTACATCGAAATTAAAATATGACCTGTCAAAATGTCATGAAAATAACAGTTTTTGTAGCGATATTGGAAGCTTCCTGGACCGATTTCGGCTTGAAATATACATGGCAAAGGTAAAACGGACTTTATATTTTTAGTTAAAATACGTTTCATTGGACGATTTAAGCATTAAATACGAATTTTTTAAATTTTTCTCAGACCATGCAAATGCATGTCAAAATCAGTTTCATACGGAGAAATGTATTAAAATATGAAGGGTCGAAATGTCGCAAAAATGCCAGTTTTCCTTGCGAGATTTTAGGGTTTCTGAACCGTTTTCGACTTGTATAATACCGGGCAACGCCTCTATAGACCTTCCCGTGTGGATTTCGGAACATATAATTTGAAGAATTAGTCATTAAATACCAATTTTAACAATTTTTCGATGACGCGGCGAAGCATCATAGAAAGGCTATTCCATGAGGTAGTATACGGGGTAAATCACAATGACGGGTCTGATTTAAATTTTGTTTAGATTTGTTATTAATTGAGAACGGATTATTCGATTGAAAAGAGTGATGTGGCAATCGAAAGGGGAGGAAGTAAGCTATTTTATTTGAAAATAATTTCGACATTTCGTTGGCATGACGACGAAAAATTTGCTATTTCCGATATTTATTGAGTTAGAAAGCTGAAATTTGATATATGGGAAGAATTCGGTCAATCATTCAAAATTGTATGTGTAAATTTTGATTCGCATGGTTTCTATAGCAACGATTAAGGATAGAGTTGACAATTTCTAACTCACGTACGGCTGATCTGATTGAAACGAGTGAGGTGGCAATCGAAAGGGAACGAAGTAAGCTACTTTTTTATGTGAAAATAATTTTGACATTTCGTTGCCATGACGACGAACAGTTTGCTATTTCCATTATTTATTGAGTTTTAGAGTTGAAATTTGATATCTGAGTAGAATTCGGTCAATCATTCAAAAATATTTTTATAAATTTTGATTCCGATGATTACCATAGCAACGATTGAGCATAAAGTTGATCATTTTTAACTCGCGAACGGCTTATCTGATTGAAACCAGTATAGTGACGATCGAAATGTTAGAAAGTTCACTACTTTTTTATGTGAAAATAATTTTGACTTTTCGTTGCCGTGCCTTGAAAAAAAACAAATGAAACTGACCCTCTTTACATCGAAATTAAAATATGACCTGTCAAAATGTCATGAAAATAACAGTTTTTGTAGCGATATTGGAAGCTTCCTGGACCGATTTCGGCTTGAAATATACATGGCAAAGGTAAAACGGACTTTATATTTTTAGTTAAAATACGTTTCATTGGACGATTTTTTATTTTCGTTATGAACAATTTGCTATTTTCGTTATTTATTGAGTTGGAAAGTTGAAAACTGATATCTCGGAAGAATTCGGTCACTCATTCAAAAATATATCTGGAAAAATCGATTCCCATGGTTGGCATAGCAACGATTAAGGATAAAGTTGACAATTTATAACTCGCGGACGCCTTCTGCGATTGGAACGAGCGAGGTGGCTATCGAAAGGGATGGAAGTAAACTACTTTTTTATTTGAAAATAATTTCGATTTTTGGTAGTCATGACGACGATCAATTTGATTTCTCCGTTATTTATTGAGTTGCAGAATAGAAATTTCGCATCTAAGTAGAATTCGGTCAATCATTGAAAAATATTTTTGCAATTTTCAATTTTAATGATTGCCATAGCAACGATTAGGGGTAAAGTTAACAACTTACAACTCGCGAACTGCTTCTTAGATTGAAAGAAGTGACGTTCATAATATGTATGCACAATTTTTTTCCATAGAGACATCAGTGGCGTGCCCGAAGGGCTCGCCACCAATCTTCATCCAGCTCGACCATTTCAGGAAGATGATGTTATCTAGTGTATGGTTCAAAGCCGATCGAAAGATGACAAGTTTAATTTAGTAGGGTTTCAGCGAAATCGTACATATTGTATTTATATGTAATATGTGTTTGTATGTATATAGCGATACGGTTACGAAGGGCGGTCTATTCTGCATCATCAGTCCGAAGGAGTGTGATATCTTCCTTAATACATGCTCTAGCAACACGAAATTTTCAGGGCGTGACAATGATGATATTACCGACCTTATAGAGACCCCTCGGGGGGCGATTAGGCGGTCTATCCGTACTAGTATATATACCGCCCCGTTCGTGAGGACAATTTGACAAATCGTGTTTCTCGACAATCTCAATTTTTTTTCTCCGACATGGTTGCAAGTGGAACGTTCAAATTTTCTGGTTTAATAGAGGGATACTGCATCTAGCTTGGGTAAAAAATTCAGTCATACAGGGTGTTTCGTTTAGGAGTTATTAAACTTCAAAATCATCTTTTGGGCACTTAACAACTCGAAGCCGGCACGTCGTACAGAAAAACGGATTAGAACGTAAAACTAAAGAATCTCAAGTACTTTCTTTTTACAATACATTTACCTATACCTAAAATGACTGGAAATTGGAAAAAATTTGAGAGAAACTGGAAATTACGATTTTTGATGAAAATGTTTGACGGCTTTTAATTTTTTCGGGATTAAAATGGATCCAAATCGAAATTTTTATATGTAATAGGGGTTTGTGTCCGCGTGTAGCGATACGGTTACGAAGGGCGGTCTATTCTGCATCATGAGTCCGAAGGAGTGTGATATCTTCCTTAATACATGGCTTAGAAATACGAAATTTTCAGGACATGACAGTGATGGTATTATCAACCTTATGGAGCCCCCTCGGGGGGCGATTAGGCGGTCTATCCAATCTAGTTATAGAGCGCCTTTCAGGCCGGTCTATATACCTAGCTGTGAGTGTTTTCCGACAATTTCGATTTTTTTCTCCGAGATGGTTGCAAGTGAAACGTTCAAATTTGCTGGGTTAATAGAGGGATAGTGCGTCTAGCTTCGGTAAAAAATTCAGTTATACAGGGTGTACCGTTTCGGAGTTATTAAACGTCAAAATCGAAATTTCCGCGAATTCCTATGGGATCGATTACAGGTCGCAAAACTTAATTAAATCGATTTAAATTTTCAGAGGTTGTAGAGGACCGGGAGCTTCAGAACCCTATTGAATCTGGCGATATTCGGAAAATGGGAAGTAATTCTTTTGAATTTTTTTATGTCGAAAAATGCCGTTTGCAGACCCCTCTTTGGCACCAAATAACCCGGTCGCCGGAACCTCGGACAGAAAAACGTATTTGAACTTAAAACTAAAGAATCTCAAATACTTTCTTTTTGCAATACATTTACCTATACCTAAAACGACGGGAAATTGGAAAAATTTGGGAAAAATTGGAAATTACGATTTTTCATACAAATTTTTGACGGTTGTCAATGTTTTTGGGGGTCAAAATGGATTCAAATCGAAATCCCATGTACCTTATCGGAAAGACCTCGCCGAACTACGTTATAAACGTATTTTTTTGTTCCTTCATTCTTAATAGGAAAGGAGCAATCGATAATTAAATTTAGATTTTTTACGATTTTTTTTCATGATATCTCTACATTTGAATCACTCTGTATCTTTTCCTATCTAATTTCTTCCAACTTTTTCAACGCTATCCCTTGGGGATATAATCAGGCTTTAAAATGAATCCCGAACGGGTGGTCCAGGGCCTGATTTAGGGGGTAAAAACTCATTTTTTCTGTTTTTTTCCATCAAAATTCATCTTTAAATGGCACTATTATGTATTATTTCTCTTATTTAACAACTCTTTTTTGGTTTATTTTCTTCCTACATCATCTGAGAGCACTCCACACTAATTAAAATTACATATTTTTTCGTTAAAGTTATAAATAAAAAGCTCTTTTAGCATCGGTGCAGGAAAAATTTTAAAAAATGCATATATTAATAGTCTGCCTTGGAAAATCAGTTGAAGCGGCCTATCTTTACGTCGAAATTAAAAAATATGACCTGTCAGAATTATGCAAAAATGTCAGTATTTTTAGTGATTTTGGAGAGATCCTGGGACCATTTCGGCTTGGAATATACATGGAAAAGACGGAATGGACTTTATATTTTTAATTATGGTGCATTTCATTGGGCGATTTAAGCACTAAATACCAATTTTTTTATCTTTCTGAGACCCTGCAAATGGGTTTAAAAATCAGTTTATACGGAGAAATGTATTATAATATGAAGGGTCTAAATGTCGCCTAAATGCCAGTTTTTCTTGCGAGAATTTTAGGGTGTCTGGACCGTTTTGGGCTTGAAAAGTACCGTGCAATGCGTCTATAGACCTTCCCGTGTGGATTACGGAACATATAACTTGAAGAATTGGGCATTCAGAACCATTTTTAACTATTTTTCGATGACGGTGCAAAGCTGCATAGAATGGTTTTATTCCATTAGTTAGTGTACGGGGTAAATCACAATGACTGGTCTGATTTAAAATTTGCTTAGGTTTGTTATTATTTGAGAACGGCTTATCTGATTAAATCGAGTGAGGTGGCAATCGAAAGGGAAGGAATTAAGCAATTTTCTTATTTCAAAATAATTTCGACATTTCGTTGGCATGACGACGAACAAGTAGCTATTCTCGTTAATGTTTGAGTTGGACAGTTGAAAGTTGATATATGGGAAGAATTCGGTCAATTATTCAAAATTCTATATGTAAAATTTTGATTCGCATGGTTTCTATAGCAACGATTAAGGATAAAGTTGCCAATTTCTAACTCACGCACGGCTGATCTGATTGAAACGAGTGAGGTGGCAATCGATTGGCAAGGAAGTAAGCTAC
Organism: Philopedon plagiatum; assembly: GCA_963971165.1. Lineage (NCBI taxonomy): Eukaryota > Metazoa > Arthropoda > Insecta > Coleoptera > Curculionidae > Philopedon > Philopedon plagiatum. The sequence goes on along the minus strand of OZ020195.1, from coordinate 49,018,029 downwards.
TTTTTTATGTGAAAATAATTTTGACATTTCGTTGCAGTGACGACGAACAATTTGCTATTCCCGGTATTTATTGAGTTGGAGATTGGAAATTTGATATATGGGAAGAATAAGGAATATGCACATTTTTTTTTATTGCATAAATCGTTTAAGGAGGTCATTACAACCCCAAAACTGCTATTTTGAGGAAAATTACTGCGTTAATTTAGCTAAAAAAAATTTTTACGTTTCGGTATAATTTATTACAATTTCAAAAGGAGCCATTTGCCGGCTAAAAAAAGTTACGTCACGAGGATAAGTGGCAATCTACATGTTAACGTAAAGCTGAACCGAGGGTTGCCTACCTACAAACATCTAGAAAATCGAGAATTTCTGTGATAGACCGAAAGCAAGTCAGTATTTTCTCGAATGATTGTACCTCTATCAATTGATTTACCAAACTGATTGTTAATATTGTAATGTTATATGCTTAGGAATAGAAAAATGTCAGTCGACAAGACCTAAAGTCATAAAGGTGATTTTTTTACAATAATTATAGTACATTTTTTCTGGGAGAGGACATACAAGATGTTTACCGACTCTCGGACTAAGACAAGAAAATTGGTAGACGTAAAGCCATAATTATCCGATACGGCTACCTGTGACGCCTCCTGTGACAGCTGACAGCTACAGTACATAATTATGGCAGCCGCACTTCAAAGATGTATATTATTCCCGGGTATAAGTTAAAATACTTTGTTCTTTTACGTACCTAAATAGTATTCTGCGTTGCAGTAATCCTTGTGTATTAAACAACAAAAATTATGTATAGTTTTCTGAAAATAATTGTGATTGTAAGAAATCTTCAAAAATATTCGGAACCGTCATAAAGGTTATATTATGAAAATTTGGAAAAAGTGCTGTGCATCTATTTTGGTGGAGATTACTTAAAGAAATATCCGGTGCTTCGTTATCAGCTTGCAATTCTGTTATGCTTAATAAAAGAAATAGGAAGATTGAAGAGGTAAACATAAAATATTGGGTAGGTACCTACATATAAATCCTATAATATTCAAGTAGTTGTAGAGATAATTTTGGGTCATAGATAGATAGGTACAGTTATTTGGCTAAATGTTTCTAAGCCCAAAAATACTCGAATTTTAAATGTCCAGTTAAGTAAGATAAAAAAATTGGCTTAAATGATTCTCAAAAAGTTATTAGCTGTCAAAATAGTTTAATATTTTAAAATTTCTCAGCCAAGTGACTTAGTTTCCTTCTTTTTTATTTAAATCTGGCATGCAGGAGTGGAGTATAGAAAGATGACTAGGTACTAAGTAAAGTGTTAACAACACGTTTTCTTTTCGTAGTTGCTATTTTTTTCCATCATGCATTTTTATTGCTTTAAAAATGTTTTTCATAGACTGTGTAATACAGGATGGTCACTGAAAAGATCAATAAACTTTAAGGCACGATTTCACCATTCCTTGGTTAACTTTTAGAAAACAAAGTTCATCTAAAGATATAAGTAGAATAGGAACATAAATTGTCCTACATATTTTGACCCAAGACAGCTAATGCTAAAATACATAATATATCCAATATTTCTATAGCCAATTTTTTTGAATGACGTTATATTTTTGGGATATTTTATATTAAGTACAGTTTTTAATATAAATTCGTTTTTTTTAGAATCACCTAAAATAAAATACTTAAAATTTAGTCCATGTTTAGTACGAGGATGTAAACTTTATGTATGTGGTACCTAGTTATGAACCTAATAGATACCTATCTGAAGAAAAAAATCTGGTGACGGGTAAGTAGCATTAAACAATTTTTGTACTAATAATTTTTTGTATCTAGGATATTAAGCTAAAAATGAAAACATAATACATTTGGCTGTTATATTAATTTTCTGTCTCAAAAGAAAACTGAAGCTAATAAAACATCCAAATATTACAACCAAAAAAATATTTGTCTGTTTAGCTTTCAGTAATTTAACTATAACCTCTGTGTGGCATTTCTTGGTATTTTCGTCGGTATTTTCAAAACTAGAAAGTCATTTTATTATTTTTTATTTCATTAAGTATTAGTATTAATAGTCTCACGATATCAGTTTTGAATCATCTGACAACCCTGTGCATAATCTCACTCCTTTATAATTACTACGCTTTCCGCTTGTACGAGAGATGCTCGGGGGGTACTTCTGCCACCAGAATAATCTAAAAGTAAAATTATGGCGCCCCGAAATCAAAATTATTAATTTTAATTGTTTTCCAGCGCATTCGCCATTCCCAAATTTTTTTAAAAATACAATTAGAAATATTGACACTACTATATAATCATATAAATTCTTATCCCTGTTCTGGAGTAACGAACAGTGGAAAGATATTAATTACTTTTTGATGTGTTGTAGTGTTGGACCGGATACTAAGTTTGTTTTACTGCATTTGTACTTTTCACATTGTTATCCTCTTCTCTCTTTTTATTTTCTTTCTTTTGTATGGGTTGTACTATTTGTACTGTGTAATGTATAATAATAATAATCAAATCAAATCTAATCAAATCAAAAATGCTTTATTGCCACAAGAATTTCTTATTGACAAAGCTTAACTATCAAGTATAAAGTAAAATACAAAGCAAATAAAAGAAAATAAATCAAAAATTGGACATTTAAAATGACACAACATCAAAGTTACATATAGTACGTCAGTGACATATAAAGATAAAAAAATTTGAAATAAAATATATGTAATAATAATAATAATAATAATAATAATAATAATAATAATAATAATAATACGTTTCCATAAAAACATCGATGTTTTGAAATATCGATTTTTTTGTTCAGATATTTTTTAATTATCGATAGTTTTTATTGATCTATCATTGCCTGCAGCTGTAAATTGAGATTTCTTTTATTTGTCGGTAGCGCCACAGATTGTCAATAACTCTTTTTTTAAACGCGATTCCTAAACATAGATGACACGACAAGGGTTGTGTCCACTACCTTTTAAATGCTGCGACGAAAAAAATTGTAGGTTAGTGCAGTTTCGGGCAACACAAACAAACAGACCTTAAAGCTATTTTTAAATCAGTGACCAAATCATGACCTAGTCAGACCGTTGGGCAACACTGACTCATTTAATTTTAATACTTTGATATTTTAGGTTAAATGTTGAGTATTTGGAACAACATTGCCAAATAAGGTGACGTAGTCATGACTAGGTTAGTGATTTAAATTACATTAGTAGTTGCTTATTATTTGCCACTTGTAGCTGAGCTGAGATAGTCAGAGTTTGGTGTCTGTTTTTGTCCAATCAAATTTACCATACGATCAGTGACAACGGTGACAATGCTCTTCACAACCCAGCTCAGTTAGGACAAGGGGCAAATAAAAAACTGTTCAGTTAAAAAAATTTATTAGCAAACTTGGCAGCATTGTGTACTAGATTTGTAATAAAAACAAATTCAGCAATGCTACTCCGGGTGCTTATAGTTTTCTATAATCGACTTAAAGCGATCGTTTTGTTTTTGTCTGCCGATCATTTGACAGTGAACGTAAAACAAAGCGAAACAATATCACTTTATTTCAAATATCGTCACTGGAAAGGTAAAAGGTCTAAAGCGCCAATATGGGCGAAAATGAGTTTTTTACATAACTGAAAAGCCACTCATTTTCTGCATCGGTCTGTCTGAATTTTTTTAGCAATCTGAGCACTTTACTGGCGCTTTAGTCACCACATACTTGGTACCTATATTTTTGAGTACTTGCTAAAGGGTCATAAAAATCTACCTCTTGTAACATAAGGTTAAATAAGTCTACTCGATTAGAAAAAAAAGTCCAAGAGGCTACTTAAGTTTGCTCTATTTTTTACTTTTCGGTCGGTTGAATCTGTTTGATATGCTATAGATTTTTATTTTTGCTCAGTTAGACAATTTGCGCTATCTTATAATGATAGTTATTATTAACATAGCCTATTTTACATTTGTTAGAATATAAGACCAATGGCGTATTAGTCAAAATAGCTTGGCAAGATTTATAGGCTCCTGGCGAGTTTGACAACATAATAAAACGTTTTTTTTTAGTCTGTAACTAAATTCAATTCAGTTTGTGTGTAACTTGAATAAGCTGAGGTTTTTATTAGAAAAAGTTATCATATTTGTATTCCTTTACATTCAAAGTGTGTTTGGAAATAGGATTCAGAATAAGTTTTGCCCTTTTCTTCAAACTATTATTTTGAATTATTAGCTGTTAGTAATAGTAATTTGGTTCTTATAATTATTATGTTGTAATACATATTTACAGCGTATTTTTGGATGGTTAGTTCTTCATTTATAAAAAATAAAAACATTTAGCATGGTAAATAGGTATTTAATTTAATTTCGTTAGGAGACCTTTTCCAGAGAATTTTTTGATAACCGGGTATTAGTTATTTTTTTTATAATAATTAACATACATAATAATATAAGTTTTTAAACTCCGCGTATATAATTTTTCATTTGTTTCTTTAATTATTTTACACTGCAAACTTAAAAGAATAGAATATTAGAAAATATTTTACATTACTTATATTGTAATTGCAGAATCATTTAAGCGACTTTACTTATATACCTACTGTCAAAAGTGTTCCGTATCTATTGGTCATTTTACTTTTCAGTAGGTTCAGAAATTAAAAATGCATTTTGCCTTAAGCGCCAATAATCTAAAGAACTATTCTGTTTTGAAAAATTCTTTGTGTACCACAATTTTCTAAAAAAATCAACAAACCTATTACCCTTTTCAAATCTAATTTCAATTTATTAGATAATATGATATTTACATTTCTCCTCAAAATTGTACGTTTAAAACGTTTTCCTTAATATTAATCTTTTGTCGCTTTAGACCTTTTACCTTTCCAGTGACGATATAATAAAATTCTATATATACGACCGCACTGCACTAGTGATTGTAATTACTGTACGTATCAAGTCACCGTAGAGAATTTGACAGTTCACGGTAGGGATTGTTTTAAAAAGTTTAACGGTTAAGTTCATTGGAAGAAAACCAAGAACCAGTTTAAAATGACCGATACGGGATTTGTTGAAGCCAAGTCGGACAACTTACCCAAAGTGGATCCGTTTATGATGACGGCATATTTCGCTTCGAATTCCGATTTTACGTCTGCTGAAATGAAAGGTGTTAAAGCATTAAGGTATTTTTTAGGGAATATTATACCTAATGCTGATAAGTTTCGGTATAATTATTCGCATTAGTGGAAACACCGAATTTTTTAATGAAATTTTGCATACATCCTAATTTTGAGTCGTAGAACACGAACCTGAAATCAATTTCCGGCGGTCTCATGGGTTTATAAAAAAAAATTTGGTTAGGTTTTTCTATGAACTTTTTTTAAATTTCGATAGTTTTACTGAAACATCTAGTATACAAGTCATATAACACACTAATATTATGAAACATAATTCAGCAAATTTATATAAAAAACATTATTTCAAGAAGGTTTAGGATTTAGTAGCTACTGGTTTAAATTAAAATCTTCTAGTTTATCAGTTATATTTTGGAGTAGAGAGCATTAATTATAATGAAATTCATAAATTACAGAATTTGGATTCTTTGGAAAATAGAAGAATACTTATTGACTTGTATATTGCGAGGTGCGTGTTTATTTTTATTTAATTTTTTAATGTTTTCTTTGTTTTTTAAATGTTTATGTTTTTTATATAATATATATATTTTTTATATAATAGATAAATTTGCTTAAATATGTTTCAGAATAATAGTGTGATGACTGTTGTAGAAGTGAAACTGTCGAAATTTAAAGAAATCCATAAAAAAACCTAAGCTGAACCAATTTTTTGTTGAGAAACCATATGAGATCGCCGAAAACTGATTTCAGATTCGTGTTCTACGACCTAAAATTAGGATCCATGCAAAATTTCATCAAAAAATTGGGTATTTTCATTAATCCGAATAATTACCCAAAATATGCTTACTTACTCGAAATTGGCGATACTGACATTTAACATTATTCGTCAACTCAATCAACTGCCTTATTTTTTACTAACTGCATATTTTAGGCTTATTCTCTCTAGTTTAAATGGGAAAAATATTTTCTATGTTAGGAGTAGGGCTTGCAATCCCGGGATCCCGTTAAAAATTCAGTACCGAAAAATCCCGGGATTGGGCACTTAAATATCGGAATAAATAAATTATAAAATATGTTTTAAAGGAAACCTAAGTAAATTAACGCTTCAAGCATAATCGCAAAAATAATGTTTAACGCGTGATCTGACAACCCTGGAAAATCTATTTAAGTACTTATGTAAAAGAATTCAAATTATTTTTACTTCTTATACTTTTATGTGTCCTATGCATAAACTTTGTTTTGTTTTTATTTTAATATTACTATCCAGGGTGCAGGGTTGCGAAAAATCTGATTTTTTCGATTAAATCGTGATTTTTTTATTTTTATCAATTTATACTGATTTTTTCCTTAAATATGGCAATAATGAACTTTAAAATCACTTATTTTCATTATTTTTCTTTATTCGCCCAAAAATATTTTTTGTCTAGATTTACTGTTAATCTCCTCGGCGACATACAAAAAAACTTGTGTTGACATGAAAATTTTCGGCAGCGTGCCGCGACTTTCCTGTCGGAAAAGAAAATTCGTTCGTCTTTATAATGTGCGGTTGACGCGAGACGGATCATAATGTATGTAAACACCATAGACAAAATATATTTAGACCATCACAACGTATTCGCGACACCAGCTGAATCCGTCCAATGTATGGGCGAAAAAGTGCGTTTGTACGCATATGGCGCCAGTCAGGTTTTTAAACGACGGTTCTCTCGAGGCATGCGCACTCGGGACGTCTCGCAAAAGTGGTTGTTGAAATCAATGACGAAACTCGGCGATCAGAACCGGACCCAGTTGTAATCACTGAAGGAAACACATGGAATACCGCTGTTGTAGGTAAATGCTGAAGTTGCTATTTCCATTTGCAAAAATACTTTTAAGTTTTGAGTTATTAACCCTTAACTACCTGGGTGTGGTCTCTCAGGCCCAAAAAGCTGCACGACTTGCTGAATTTCCGCCACTCGTAAAGCGTACAAACCTACCGGCTCATGTATTCTTCAATCGGCCCATAATTAGTCTGTATCCAGCAGTTGACGGGATTTTTCGCGGATTTGTGGAATATATTGCAGTTTGAAATACGCGAGTGGTCGTAGAGACCACACCCTGGTATTTACGTTATGGACGATCAGCCGAGTTGTTCTAAAAGAGTGCGCTATGGGGACAGTAATTTCGAACAAACGTTGCAAGACTGGTATGATGACACTAGTGGTAGTGAGGTAGAAGTGTCTAAAGATGAATACGTTTTGTCAGAACATGATTCCGATTCAGAAATTGAGTTAGAGGAGGAAAATTGGGAAAATAACGAGGTTGAAGAAGCTGCGGATGACACGGTCGAAGTTGAAGATGAATAAGAATCGGATGATGATGATGCGACCCAAAAAAAGAGACGAAAAACATTTTATTTATGTTATAATTGTAAAAAACCCAATTGTTTGGAATGTTCGCATAAAATGTGCAGAGAATATGTTATCCCAAAATAATCAAATTTAACTGGTTGTGTTTTTTTTTGAGAAAATATATTTAGAGTAGTTTTTTTATTACCAGTCGTTAAGTTAATGTTTATTTCTTACATTTAGAATGTTATTTTTTGTTATTTTTAATATTACTTAATAATATTTCACTCCTTTCATAAGGATTTTTTTTTCTTTGTCGTGTTTATCATATTTTATGGGTGGAGGTTAAAAATTTTAAAAAAATTGACACAAGCTATTTCATAAAGTTATAAAATAAACTCTAGAGAATGTACGACTATGTTGTTCTTAAATAAATTAGTCCGAAAGTAGTTAGTAAAGTCCTAAACCTTATGGGCCTATTAGACCACACCCAGGTATTTACGTTACAGTTTTGATACCCAGGTAGTTAAGGGTTAAGATTAACTCTAACCAAATAAATTTTCTAACTTTTATCTTAAATGCACTCCGGTGTTGAAGAGAACACACACACGGAGAAGTAGAAATATTTATCAGTGACGTCTATTGAGTGTGGTCAAGGTGTCAGAAAGGCACTGATGGGGTGTGTGTGTATTAGGGGCATTGTATAAGGGGTAAGATGGTGTAAGGTCATATATAGTGTCAATGCCTCCTTCCCCTATATTGCATAAGGGTGAGTGAGTGTCCAAAAGGCATATTTGCGCTTTCGCCAAAGGGGCACTAAAATACTAGTGGATTAGGGTAGAGGGGAGTATTTTAAAAGGGATGGCGAAAGAAAAAAGCGATTTCGCCAAAGGATCGCTAAGATATCAGTGGATTAGACTGACATGGGGCCGTTAGTAAGTAGCGCTTTCACCAAAGTATCAAGTGCACACACTGTAAGTTAGTGTAAATAGGTGTAAAAATATTGACATCTCACCATAGAACTTGGTTTGTTCAATAATTATACAGGATGGGATGCCAATCCAATAAAATATACACATAGTTTTGGTAATTTTTTTATTTACTATTTTACTTCTTAAAACAGTTGCATATTTTATTTCTATTGTTTAGAATACTATGTTTATATGTTATTTTAACTTTCAATTTTGTAAATGTAACGTTTAAAAAATTAAGAGGAGGGACATTAAAGAGACGCACTGTATATGTATAAACTGAGCTATTTTCGAGGAATTATCGACAGTTTTGTATAGCAAGAAAACTCAGATTTAAGCCAACAAACTATACAATTTTTGTTAATATCTCACTAAAGGTTACATTTTTATCATTAATAAAAAGAATAATTACAAGTAATATATTTAGCATTTATTACTCCATAAAAGATTCACGTCATGTGAAATAAATTTTGAAGTACGGTCCTGTCTATCACAAGGCAAACATTAGACAAGGCGCAAGCCCGCAGAAGACCGTCCGTGTTTACGGATTCAGCTTGGTAAATTTGCCACATTCGCAAATAACATTATTTCTCTATTACATATTTTCTCTATGGTAAACACTTAGTAGTTTTAAATAAACTATCTTCCGTTTTTGAATTTCCTGATGAGTTATTTGCTTCGGCGACTTGTTTTTACAGCAATTTATAATTTGATTTAAATCAGGATTAAAATTGAAAAATCAGTTGATTTAAATCATGATTTAAATCATTCATTTAAATCGTCGCAACCCCGACAGGGTGTTAATAAAGTATGTGGCCAAACTTCTGGGTATTCCTTACTCAATTTTAAGACAAAAAATTCATATAAATATTGATCATAAACGACTTTGTTTTTAATACACAGGGGATTGAAGGTTTTTCGTAAATAACTAGAAGACGAAAATTAGTGTCAAGTTGAACCTTGGTGACAATTTTTAATTCATAAGGAGGAGTCTTGCTGGTTGTCAAATTTGTTTAGGTGGAAGTGTTTTTGTTTCCATGGCTCTCTTACTTTCTTGTTATTTTCAACAAATTACACTAACAAATAATGTTATGCATAACTTTACATTTTCAAGACATGATTTTTGTGTAGTTTTATTTGCTAACTCATAAATCCTATCAGACTGAAAAAGTGGCGTACTTATAGTATATATTTTTTTAAATTATACCTCGGGCGTTAGCCCTGTGCACGTCACTGGTAAAATGAGAAAAATAGTTTTTTGCTTAAAAGAGCCCTCTTTATGCATTACAAATTTTCCCAAAGTTTCAACTTGGTAGTAATTTTCGTGTTTTAGATAATATTGAGGAAAAACCTTTAAAAAAAAATTAAACAAAAACCTTTAAAAAAAAATAAAAACAAAGTCGTTTAGGACCTTTGTTTATATAAACTTTTTGTCTTAAAATTGTGTAAGGAATAATACCCTGTAGTTTGGGCACACCTTTATTAAAACCCTGCATTATAAATAAAAATAATTTACCTTTATTATTGTTACAATTTTTCGGGATCAATCCCGGGATTCCGGGATTTTGTGTCTTCGATCCCGAAAATCCCGGGATCCTAATATATGTCCGCGATTGCAAGCCCTAGTTAGGATTAAAATTATTTTTGAATATTTTTTCAGGTCTGAGCGAGAATCCTATGGTGATAATGCCATATAGTTCAGGTAAAGAGGGATGGAGATGGGATATGTGTAGTTAGGCAAGAATTACACCTGAACACAATGTGCGGCATAAAACTTATTCTGTCACAGCTGTGTGTGATGAGGCCAAAGAAACAATTATTTCTGTTCAGTGTGAAGACTGTGCTGCCCATTTAGGTACATAAATTATTGCATACATACAGTGTAGTAGGAACAATTCTTAGTGTTTTTTAGCGTTCATAATAAGTTATAAGAGGAATACTAGGAAACTATACATAACATAATTTAGGTCTATATTCTATTATTTTTTCAATTTGTTTAATCATTCCATTACAGGAGGATGTAAACATGCTATTGCATTCTTGGCTTGGCTACACAGAAGGAACGAAGACCCACCTTCAACTAGTGTGAAATGTTATTGGAAGAAATCAAAATTATCTTCTGTTGGTACAACTTTAAAACTTATTAAAGCAAAAGATATGGGTCAGTTGCCAGAAACTGAACCACTGACGGATAATGGTAATCTTCTCGCAGAAGTAATTAATTACAGCCTAGAAGTTGGCCACATGGACAGCCAATTAACGAAGTATTATAAAGAATTTAGTCCTGTTGAAAAACTATCAATAAATTATTTAATTAATACAATGCCAAATGTCAAATCAGTAAGTCCTCTAGAATTCTTAAATTATTGCCGAACAGCTATGAACACATTGACTTGTGAAAAAGCTTGTCGGGAAACTATGGATCAGTGTAATTGCCCTTTATGGCATGAGTTGCGCTATGCAAGAATAACTGCTTCAAAAGCATATGATGCAGTTCATTGTAAATTATACGATGGAACAGTAGTCGAAAGTATTATGGGAGCAACAAAACTCAAAGATTCTGAGGCTATGAAACGAGGAAGAATGCTAGAAAAAGAAGTTGTAAAAGAAGTAGAAAAAAGGATGGGCATTAAAATTAATAGTTGTGGATTAAGGTTAAGTGAGAACTATCCAGTTATTGGAGCATCTCCTGACGGTGAAAGCAAGGATTACAGTGTGGAGATAAAATGTCCATCATCTGAAAAGGCTATGAAGAGATACATCACCCAAGAAAATAAAATTACCGCTAAATATATGGCGCAGGTTCAGCTTCAAATGTATTTTTCTCAGAAAAAAAAAGCTTTGTTTTGCGTAGCAAATAATGATTTTGAAAGCTCTAAAAATGTCAATATTTTAACGATAAATTATAATGAAGAATATTGTAAAGACGTTCTAGATAAATGCACATTATTCTGGAACAAAGCAATATTTCCCATTTTAATTAAGAAATACTAAATATTAGACTACATTGTTATACTTCTAATGTAAAAAAATATTTATTAAGGTCATTTAAAAAGCTTGCGTAATTTTGTACTATTTTAAGTTCATAGTAATTCATAATAAACATAGGGGAGAGTCTCCCAGTACCGGACATCCCCCAGTATCGGACATAGTCAGTTTGCCCACTTTGTCGATAGGTGGCCCCCAAAGATATTTAGGTTTGGAGTCGTGTGCATTACAAGTGTTACCTCTCTGAAGCGTTTTAATCTGTGGTCAGTTTGACAAAAGTTATGAAACAAAAGGTTGATTTATGGTTTCGTACTCCTACTATTCGTTAATTTTAAGAGTGTGTGCTTCGTTTTTGGGAAAGTACAACAAGTTCCTTTGTTACCCTTTTTGTTAAGCTATCATATGGGTACAATTTTACATACATACCGTTTAGTCAAAGTTAATGTGTTTGTAAAAAATGTTTTTTTATTTTTAACTGCCGGTTGCCCAATATCGGACTCTAAGGAGTTTCTCAGTATCGGACAGAAAATCATAATTTAAAATGAAGTTTTCTTTAGGGAAATAAGACTTTGTGTTTATTAATTTGTGAGTGGGAGTATGTAATGGTGTCTGCGTGAATTTTTTGTAGTTGAGAGGTAACGACGGTTTTATCTAATTCCAGGCAAAATTACGTGACGAAGAGTGGCTGTAATGTGCAGTATGCGGGGGGTGGGCGCATGTAGCCTGTACGACACACGAAAATATTGATTTTTTTAAGTGTGAATATTGTGTTCAAATAGTTTATAAGCTTTTCTTTATGCTTTTTCTTTAAAAACAGTAATCATATCATGATTACAAGGAATTTTGTTTAGTTTTTATTTGTGTCCGGTTCAGGGGAACCATTTTTCGAATTATCGAAATGTAATAGTTATTTGTTTTATTTTTTTAAGTAACAAAACCTCAGATATATTTAAAATTGTAGTGCCTAGTTCTTAAATATCTTTGAGAGTAACCGAGTTGTTTTCTTCATGATTTTTCTTCATTTTTAAAGTAACCAGCTCAAAAAAGTTAAGGTGTCCGGTACTGGGAGGCTCTCCCCTACCAGGCCCAGAGAATGTAGGTTACCAAGAATTTTATATTATTTTACAATAATGGCATACATTTACCGAACTAGCACGGGTTTCATATTCGCTTGCTGCAAGTACTCATTCATATTATTTATTTACATTTTTTTTGTATGCATATTAAAAGGAATCATCAGAATTTGAATGAATAAAAAAGTGTCACGGATGCCAAATCAGAGTAGTTGTTGAAACGTATCCTGCATAATTATCTAATTTTGTATGAAGAAAAAACATTTTTTGTAGGCCTAAGCTAATTGCCAAACTTCGAATAAACTTACGTGAGAAAGTAAGAGAGTTACAATTCAACACACGTATAAGAAGATTTTTTTTAATTTGAAACAATAAAGCGTTGTTCTTAAGTTGAATATACACTCGTATATATACTCTAAAATTAATAACAGATACTCATCTGTTATTAATTTTAGAGTAGATAATACGTACATACAATACTTCTTAGTACATAACGACTCAGTTTTAGCAAGGATAAAAAAGTTGCCAGTTCATTTTTCTTAAGAAGTTATACATATTTTAGGGAACAGTAAGCAACAACAAAAAAGGTGTTACGTAAAGGGCAGCTAGAGAACCATCCATTAGCAACATAATCCTATAGCCCTATCTCAAAAAGTCATTAGCAGGTTAAACTTTACTGACAATTAATAAGACATTTTGAAATAGTTTTTAAGGGTAACAAATTTTATGAAGAAGAGACAAGTGAATGTCTTATGTTATTCAATACTCTGCGTGGCACGTAACCAGGGGAGTAGTTGTTTTAAGGATTTATGCATCTTGTTTTTATAAAAGTTGACGCTAGTGTTTGAGGACAGTATTTGAGGAAATTGATTGTATTTAATTATATAGAATGTGTCATCTGCAAAATGATATTCCACGAGCAAGTACTAACTTAGACTTTCAACTTTATACTAAAGACTTGTTTTTTTATTTACTCTAGTATTAAAAATCCTAGGTGTACTAGCAATTAAATATTAAGGTACACTCTAAGCCTAACATTAAATCTTCATTTTAAAAATTAGATGAACGTTATAACTGAGTATACTCAGTAACTCAGTATACTTGGAGGTAGAAAAACATCAAACTAAACAGGGATAGTTTTTCTCTTATACAAGTATTATGTAAATCATTATTTTAAACATGCTTGTATTTTTTGAATTTACAAGAAATTGTAATTTATATTGATAAGCAAGTTAAGCTTAGTTCATAGACTAGTTTAAATATTAGGAATTTTTAATATGATATATGTGTTAAGACAAATGTATTTTCTAATTTTAATTTTATTAGTACCTAAAGCATGTAAAATTAGTTTATATATTCATAAGTATTGATACGCACTCTATGTTCCATGTACCTGGACACAATCGCACAATGGCAGTGGAGATTGGGGACAGGGCCGTCGAGAACCGGCACGGGCTCCAGGGGAAAATTTTCTGGCCCGAGGCCCCCTGGCTGATAATAATCGACAGCCGAACGGGCCCCGGGGCAGTAGTCTTTCTGGCCCGGAGCCCCCGGCTAATAAGTAAATTTTGAGTTGCGGGCCCTCAAAGCAGTGCGGGCCCGGGGAAATGACACCCCCCCCCCCTTAACGGACCAGATTAGGGATGAGCCTAATAACATGCACCACTTCCTATACCAAAGGGGAGCCAGAATATATCCATTATACCTAGACCTGAGGAAACAGAAGCCTTTACTCAACGTCGCCACATGGCACGCAAGCAAAGAAAAGGCAGTTACATTATACTACCAACATCACATTAGGTAACCTAACACCTAATAGTATCTGGTATCTCGAAAATGCTCTAGGGCCCAGGGCTCAGTAGAGATAACTTTATCAAAGCAAACCGCTTCCAGTTGCATCCATCATGCATAATCTTGTAGATTTGCGGCGAGGAAGAATGGGGAATAAGGAAAATTCATTCAAAAAGTGGTGAATCTTTAATATAACAACTTCTGGCTAATAGTTGTCCATAATTTATCAATGACCAGCAGCGTTATTAAAATTAAGCCAATCTTCAGTAAAGTCTTGTCATATGTTGCCATAAACGTCAATGTGTCACGAGGTCATTTTTCAAGGAGTGCTGCTTTTTGAGGTTTTGTTATGTAGATATTTAAGAGAAATGATATCAGCACCAAGTTTAATTTTATTTTAGATTATTTGACCTTTGTAGTTGCGTTTTCACTAGAAAAAATAATACTTTATAAGTTGATAAGGTTGAACCTTCTGTATGACATTAGATGTGGGTATCGGTGCAATATTTTAGTAAAGTTAAAGAGTTAGACAGTTATTTAACTGAGTAAATAAGGCAAAATAAAAACGGCGGCTTGACCAACATAATGAATTGTATAATAAAATGGAAATTTTGTAAAGCTGTGGGTGCAGCTTTCGCGAACGAGGGGCATATGTCAGTCATGTTAATATTACAGATCCTTCTATTAATTATTTTTAAAATCAAAAGATTATTTTGGCTTCGATGAATAGGCACTTTGTTGTTCGGTGGACTTGGTGATGGCATTGAAGGTCAGCTGAGTTTTGTTTAACTTTACGGAGTAAGCTAAGTTATGCTGACCTAGCAATGCACCGATCATCGATCACTGGATGATAAAGTGATGGGCAGTCGTTACCAGACGCGGCCCGTGAAATTTTAAAGTTGTATATCTCTGTTGCTACTTATGGGACCCATGCCAAGTTCAGGTTTGTTAGTAGTGATCCTACTAAGAATGTTTGGGTAAAGAAAAAAGATATTTTGTAATTTGCGAGAAAAAGTTGAACTTTTAAATGGACCCACCTGGAAAAAAAATTAACAAACAGGCTTAGGTATTTTCTTTATTATTTTTTCAAACAAATTTTACATCATTTTGTCGACAATTCCTAAATTTTAAGAGAAAAAATGTGTTAGTAGAAAGTTGCAGTCATTTGATTTTTTTGTTAATTATATTTTAGGTTTAAAAAAATTCAAATGACTATAACTTTCTACTATCACATTCTTTTCTCTTAAAACTTAAGAATTGTCGACAAAATGATGTAAAATTTGTTTGAAAAAAATACTAAAAAAAATACCTAATCCTGTCGATTTTTTTTTCAGGTGGGTCCATTTAAAAATTCAACTTTTTTTCGCAAATTACAAAATATCTTTTTTCTTTACCCAAACATTCTTAGTAGGATCACTACTAACAAACCTGAACTTGGCATGGGTCCCATAAGTAGCAACAGAGATATACAACTTTAAAATTTCACGGGCCGCGCCTGGTCGTTACAGAGAAGATGTCGAGATAAGACATGTGCCTGTTGGTCGGGAGAAGAGCCGCCCTTACAGAGAAGATGTAAGAGAAGTAAGAACGTAAGTACATATCGCCCCTGTAGCAACCAAGCAACAAGGGGTCAAGCGCCAAATACAAGATTGTTGAGGAAAGCAGCGCAATTTTCACAATTTTTGCTATCATTCTTATTTAAGTTTCGCGCTTGCCTCCTCGGCTGTCGCCTTAATCCTCTACGACGTGGCGCTTGTCACCTTTTTACACAACGTTAGTTAGGGTTCTAGGATATTGCTATAAGAGATCTCAAAAATTACAAATTTGTCGCTTGGCCTCTTGTTGCTCTACAGAGGCGATATTTTATTTTATTTGTTCGAAGCCAAACCTTAGTTTATTATAGGTTAATTAATAAATCCTATTTTTTATATGCTGTTTTAACTTCATTCCCTCCATACGATCCCAGAGACTATTGCTTAGTCTCAGTCGCAACAACAATATAATATGTATTTGAATCACAATTTAACTTGTTTTTATACCTGTTTTATTTCTACTTAATATCACACTTCATTTAGTCTTGGTTTCTCAAGGCCAAATTAAGTAGTAGTCACTCAAATTTAATTTGGCCTTCAAAGATCAGATTAACAACGAAGTCAAACTTAATTTGGTCTTGATCTCCCAATTCCAAATTAAGTAACTCAAACTTCTGAAAAACAGATTTATTTAGCTTATATATACATACATATTATATATATATATATATATATATATATATATATATATATATATATATATATATATATATATATATATATATATATATATAAGGGATGTGTATTCGTGACTGAATAGTTAGAAAAAAGGATTTTTTTCTTGGGTAGCAGTCAAAATGCAGGTGGCCAATTAATTAATTCTTTATTGCTTAGTCGAGCTTTCGAGTTTCAATTTAACCCTTCTTCAGGACACACTACAAAAGTTACAAAACACATTGTCAGGAAACACAGTTCCCATATAATCAAAAATTTTTTTATTTTAAAAACTTACCAATGTGAATTATTTTAAAAAAGGAATACAAAAATACTTCGCAGAAATGTTGCTAAACATATTTATGACATTCTACAATTAAAAAACTTTAAAAAATTGGTTCAAGATTGGCGATGATTGTCGAATAATTAATTACTACATTTTGGTTGCTGGATGATGAATGAGCAACAGCTGGTCATTTAAAAATGATTTGACGTTTGACAGAACCACGAATGTTAGGTTGTGTTCAAACTCGAAATAAAGCTCGGCGAATTTAAAAAATCTTCAAGAAAATTTTTATACTGAAAAATTATGTCCTGCGCATTCACCAACAGTGGAAAACGCAAAAGGTATGTAAGAACAATATGGAAATACAAACAACTTTTCTAAAAAATATAATGTTCACACAAAAGAGAAAAGAAAAGAAAACTAGATAGATGTGTCTTCCTGTAAGGAACTGAATTTTTCTTTATGTAATTTGAGTAAGAAGGAATAAATAGTGCTGAGGTTTTGGATATCTGTTTTCTTATTCATGCAGTGGTCGGCGCCATGAATGTGTACCATTTCTAAGAACAGTCTTTTGTAATAGTTATTGGATTTTGCCAGAACTTTAGGTTCAGCAAATCTCATTTGGTGGCCTTCTTTTATTACATGTTCAGCCAATGCACATGAAGGCACCGACCTCCTGCAGTCACTCTTGTGTGATATAACGCGGTTATATAAGTTTCTGGATGTTTGACCAATATATACATCCTCACAATTATTACAAGAAATCTGATACACAACATTCCAATTCTCTTTTGTGGTGAGGGGTGTTTTTGTTCTAGTATACAATTGTGAAACAGTCTTCACTTGTTTCTTTGCAAACCTAACATCGGTGCACTCAAATAATTTTATTAATTTTGGAGTGAGATTCTCTATATATGGTAAAGTACAATAGAAAGTCGGAACAGTGGTGCTTTGATTGGCATTATTGTCATTATGCCGTGATGGCGTAGGTTGTGTGTTTAGGGATGGTGGTTGACTGGGTCTATCAACAACATTCTCCGGTAATTGATAAGCCGTACTGTATAAGAATTTATTAATTAATTTAAGTGGATACGAGTTTTCCAACAGCATTGTTTGTAATAATTTTAATGAGGCTTGCCTATCTTTTGGATGTGTTAGCATGACAGCTCTACGTTTCATGCCTAAAATTAAATTGATTTTCATCTTCATAGGATGGTATGACTTAAAGCTTATAAATCTATTGGAAGCCATAGGTTTTCTGTACCAAACAGTACTGAGAACATTGTCATCAGACCGTTTTATTTTCATGTCTAGGAAAGGAATACTTTGGTCACTTTCCTCTTCGACAGTGAACTGTATGTGACGATTGTAAGTGTTGAACATTTCCAGAGTTTCATGAATTCTATTTTGAGGTACAGATAAAATGAGGTCATCAACATACCTTTTCACAAAAGGAATGTAGTAAGGTAAATACTGTAAGCAATCTCGTATCAGGTCATCAAGAACATAATTTACCAAAATCGGAGATATGGTTGAGCCCATAGGTGTACCGAAAATTTGTTTGTAATATTCACCATTAAACACACAGAAATTAGAATCAAAAATGAAAGTTAATAATTTTTCCACCGTTCGACAATCTAGTGCACAATAAGGAGAAATTTTATCCCAGTTATTTTTTATGCTTTCTAAGACAGCTTCCAATGGTAGGTTTGTGAACAAGGATACAACATCAAAACTCACCAATACATAACCATCAGGTAGTTGGAAATTATTAATGTAAGTACTAAAGGAAAAGGAATCTCTAACATAAAACTCATTTTGAACATCATAGGCAGTGGTTAAAATGTTAGTGACATATGTCGCCAACGAGTTATTGGGGCAGTTAATTGAGGAAACAATGGGCCTCATAGATAAAGTAGGCTTGTGTATCTTAGGCAAAGTGTATAGCCTCGGTGCTACCGAGTTGTAAGAGGTCATTGCCCTTGCAGTGTCAGCATCAATATGATTATTCTCTTTAAGGCTTTTTATTAAATTATTAGCTTTTGTTTGTAATGTGCTTGTGGGATTATTATTGAGCTTTTTATAATATTGTGGATCTTGTATTAAATTTAGAGATTTAGATGTATAATCTTCTTTATACATGACCACTGTAACATTGCCCTTGTCACTGTTGGTAACATATACCTCAGGATGTTCCTGAAGAAAAAGTTTAGTTTTATGGAAAATCTCATTAAAATGTTGATTGCTATTATGATGATGTTGTATAAAATTAGTAATAATGTTTGTGAAACGCGCTCTATAAAGATCCCTTTGTTGAGCATCAAACTGAGCAATAGCCGTCTCGAGATCAGCCAGAAGAGATGGTATGTTCCAATCTTTAGGGGTGGGACATAGGCTAAATTTACGTCCAAGGGACAAAATTTGTTTTATGTCATTTGGAAAATCTATGGACGTGAGATTGCGGAACCATTTATCTTGTGTTTTGATCTCCTCAAGCTGGTCTCGTTTCAACCTCGCAAACTTGTTTAAATTTGAGCGTTTTACTGATTGAAATTTACGCTCATATGATTGATGTAATCTACGGTCATATTCATTAATAATGTAATTTGGTAATAGTGAAGTTAATTTAAAGTTTATGTTTTCTATAGTTCTTTGAATTTTATTTAACTCAACAAAGGTTGCCTTAATTTCCAAGTTTAAAATGCTTTTTCCTAACCTGGTGTTGAAGTTGGTGATTTTTTGTCCTGTTCTACCATGTGTGATGTGTAGCATGGAGTTCATAGAGTTAGTCCCATGAGTAATGTGGTTCGGCAATAATCCCAATTTACGACAATTAAGTAAAAACAACTTTCTGTTCAGCATTGATGCCCTTTTGTTGTTAAGTTTGGCCCAAGTTTTGAGTAAAACGACAGTGGCAAGACCGTATTCATGTTGGATGTCTTGGTAAAAACCCATATCTGGAAACTAAGGGATGTGTATTCGTGACTGAATAGTTAGAAAAAAGGATTTTTTTCTTGGGTAGCAGTCAAAATGCAGGTGGCCAATTAATTAATTCTTTATTGCTTAGTCGAGCTTTCGAGTTTCAATTTAACCCTTCTTCAGGACACACTACAAAAGTTACAAAACACATTGTCAGGAAACACAGTTCCCATACAATCAAAAATTTTTTATTTTAAAAACTTACCAATGTGAATTATTTTAAAAAAGGAATACAAAAATACTTCGCAGAAATGTTGCTAAACATATTTATGACATTCTACAATTAAAAAACTTTAAAAAATTGGTTCAAGATTGGCGATGATTGTCGAATAATTAATTACTACATTTTGGTTGCTGGATGATGAATGAGCAACAGCTGGTCATTTAAAAATGATTTGACGTTTGACAGAACCACGAATGTTAGGTTGTGTTCAAACTCGAAATAAAGCGCGGCGAATTTAAAAAATCTTCAAGAATATTTTTATACTGAAAAATTATGTCCTGCGCATTCACCAACAGTGGAAAACGCAAAAGGTATGTAAGAACAATATGGAAATACAAACAACTTTTCTAAAAAATATAATGTTCACACAAAAGAGAAAAGAAAAGAAAACTAGATAGATGTGTCTTCCTGTAAGGAACTGAATTTTTCTTTATGTAATTTGAGTAAGAAGGAATAAATAGTGCTGAGGTTTTGGATATCTGTTTTCTTATTCATGCAGTGGTCGGCGCCATGAATGTGTACCATTTCTAAGAACAGTCTTTTGTAATAGTTATTGGATTTTGCCAGAACTTTAGGTTCAGCAAATCTCATTTGGTGGCCTTCTTTTATTACATGTTCAGCCAATGCACATGAAGGCACCGACCTCCTGCAGTCACTCTTGTGTGATATAACGCGGTTATATAAGTTTCTGGATGTTTGACCAATATATACATCCTCACAATTATTACAAGAAATCTGATACACAACATTCCAATTCTCTTTTGTGGTGAGGGGTGTTTTTGTTCTAGTATACAATTGTGAAACAGTCTTCACTTGTTTCTTTGCAAACCTAACATCGGTGCACTCAAATAATTTTATTAATTTTGGAGTGAGATTCTCTATATATGGTAAAGTACAATAGAAAGTCGGAACAGTGGTGCTTTGATTGGCATTATTGTCATTATGCCGTGATGGCGTAGGTTGTGTGTTTAGGGATGGTGGTTGACTGGGTCTATCAACAACATTCTCCGGTAATTGATAAGCCGTACTGTATAAGAATTTATTAATTAATTTAAGTGGATACGAGTTTTCCAACAGCATTGTTTGTAATAATTTTAATGAGGCTTGCCTATCTTTTGGATGTGTTAGCATGACAGCTCTACGTTTCATGCCTAAAATTAAATTGATTTTCATCTTCATAGGATGGTATGACTTAAAGCTTATAAATCTATTGGAAGCCATAGGTTTTCTGTACCAAACAGTACTGAGAACATTGTCATCAGACCGTTTTATTTTCATGTCTAGGAAAGGAATACTTTGGTCACTTTCCTCTTCGACAGTGAACTGTATGTGACGATTGTAAGTGTTGAACATTTCCAGAGTTTCATGAATTCTATTTTGAGGTACAGATAAAATGAGGTCATCAACATACCTTTTCACAAAAGGAATGTAGTAAGGTAAATACTGTAAGCAATCTCGTATCAGGTCATCAAGAACATAATTTACCAAAATCGGAGATATGGTTGAGCCCATAGGTGTACCGAAAATTTGTTTGTAATATTCACCATTAAACACACAGAAATTAGAATCAAAAATGAAAGTTAATAATTTTTCCACCGTTCGACAATCTAGTGCACAATAAGGAGAAATTTTATCCCAGTTATTTTTTATGCTTTCTAAGACAGCTTCCAATGGTAGGTTTGTGAACAAGGATACAACATCAAAACTCACCAATACATAACCATCAGGTAGTTGGAAATTATTAATGTAAGTACTAAAGGAAAAGGAATCTCTAACATAAAACTCATTTTGAACATCATAGGCAGTGGTTAAAATGTTAGTGACATATGTCGCCAACGAGTTATTGGGGCAGTTAATTGAGGAAACAATGGGCCTCATAGATAAAGTAGGCTTGTGTATCTTAGGCAAAGTGTATAGCCTCGGTGCTACCGAGTTGTAAGAGGTCATTGCCCTTGCAGTGTCAGCATCAATATGATTATTCTCTTTAAGGCTTTTTATTAAATTATTAGCTTTTGTTTGTAATGTGCTTGTGGGATTATTATTGAGCTTTTTATAATATTGTGGATCTTGTATTAAATTTAGAGATTTAGATGTATAATCTTCTTTATACATGACCACTGTAACATTGCCCTTGTCACTGTTGGTAACATATACCTCAGGATGTTCCTGAAGAAAAAGTTTAGTTTTATGGAAAATCTCATTAAAATGTTGATTGCTATTATGATGATGTTGTATAAAATTAGTAATAATGTTTGTGAAACGCGCTCTATAAAGATCCCTTTGTTGAGCATCAAACTGAGCAATAGCCGTCTCGAGATCAGCCAGAAGAGATGGTATGTTCCAATCTTTAGGGGTGGGACATAGGCTAAATTTACGTCCAAGGGACAAAATTTGTTTTATGTCATTTGGAAAATCTATGGACGTGAGATTGCGGAACCATTTATCTTGTGTTTTGATCTCCTCAAGCTGGTCTCGTTTCAACCTCGCAAACTTGTTTAAATTTGAGCGTTTTACTGATTGAAATTTACGCTCATATGATTGATGTAATCTACGGTCATATTCATTAATAATGTAATTTGGTAATAGTGAAGTTAATTTAAAGTTTATGTTTTCTATAGTTCTTTGAATTTTATTTAACTCAACAAAGGTTGCCTTAATTTCCAAGTTTAAAATGCTTTTTCCTAACCTGGTGTTGAAGTTGGTGATTTTTTGTCCTGTTCTACCATGTGTGATGTGTAGCATGGAGTTCATAGAGTTAGTCCCATGAGTAATGTGGTTCGGCAATAATCCCAATTTACGACAATTAAGTAAAAACAACTTTCTGTTCAGCATTGATGCCCTTTTGTTGTTAAGTTTGGCCCAAGTTTTGAGTAAAACGACAGTGGCAAGACCGTATTCATGTTGGATGTCTTGGTAAAAACCCATATCTGGAAACTAAGGGATGTGTATTCGTGACTGAATAGTTAGAAAAAATGATTTTTTTCTTGGGTAGCAGTCAAAATGCAGGTGGCCAATTAATTAATTCTTTATTGCTTAGTCGAGCTTTCGAGTTTCAATTTAACCCTTCTTCAGGACACACTACAAAAGTTACAAAACACATTGTCAGGAAACACAGTTCCCATACAATCAAAAATTTTTTATTTTAAAAACTTACCAATGTGAATTATTTTAAAAAAGGAATACAAAAATACTTCGCAGAAATGTTGCTAAACATATTTATGACATTCTACAATTAAAAAACTTTAAAAAATTGGTTCAAGATTGGCGATGATTGTCGAATAATTAATTACTACATTTTGGTTGCTGGATGATGAATGAGCAACAGCTGGTCATTTAAAAATGATTTGACGTTTGACAGAACCACGAATGTTAGGTTGTGTTCAAACTCGAAATAAAGCGCGGCGAATTTAAAAAATCTTCAAGAAAATTTTTATACTGAAAAATTATGTCCTGCGCATTCACCAACAGTGGAAAACGCAAAAGGTATGTAAGAACAATATGGAAATACAAACAACTTTTCTAAAAAATATAATGTTCACACAAAAGAGAAAAGAAAAGAAAACTAGATAGATGTGTCTTCCTGTAAGGAACTGAATTTTTTTTTATGTAATTTGAGTAAGAAGGAATAAATAGTGCTGAGGTTTTGGATATCTGTTTTCTTATTCATGCAGTGGTCGGCGCCATGAATGTGTACCATTTCTAAGAACAGTCTTTTGTAATAGTTATTGGATTTTGCCAGAACTTTAGGTTCAGCAAATCTCATTTGGTGGCCTTCTTTTATTACATGTTCAGCCAATGCACATGAAGGCACCGACCTCCTGCAGTCACTCTTGTGTGATATAACGCGGTTATATAAGTTTCTGGATGTTTGACCAATATATACATCCTCACAATTATTACAAGAAATCTGATACACAACATTCCAATTCTCTTTTGTGGTGAGGGGTGTTTTTGTTCTAGTATACAATTGTGAAACAGTCTTCACTTGTTTCTTTGCAAACCTAACATCGGTGCACTCAAATAATTTTATTAATTTTGGAGTGAGATTCTCTATATATGGTAAAGTACAATAGAAAGTCGGAACAGTGGTGCTTTGATTGGCATTATTGTCATTATGCCGTGATGGCGTAGGTTGTGTGTTTAGGGATGGTGGTTGACTGGGTCTATCAACAACATTCTCCGGTAATTGATAAGCCGTACTGTATAAGAATTTATTAATTAATTTAAGTGGATACGAGTTTTCCAACAGCATTGTTTGTAATAATTTTAATGAGGCTTGCCTATCTTTTGGATGTGTTAGCATGACAGCTCTACGTTTCATGCCTAAAATTAAATTGATTTTCATCTTCATAGGATGGTATGATTTAAAGCTTATAAATCTATTGGAAGCCATAACTTTTCTGTACCAAACAGTACTGAGAACATTGTCATCAGACCGTTTTATTTTCATGTCTAGGAAAGGAATACTTTGGTCACTTTCCTCTTCGACAGTGAACTGTATGTGACGATTGTAAGTGTTGAACATTTCCAGAGTTTCATGAATTCTATTTTGAGGTACAGATAAAATGAGGTCATCAACATACCTTTTCACAAAAGGAATGTAGTAAGGTAAATACTGTAAGCAATCTCGTATCAGGTCATCAAGAACATAATTTACCAAAATCGGAGATATGGTTGAGCCCATAGGTGTACCGAAAATTTGTTTGTAATATTCACCATTAAACACACAGAAATTAGAATCAAAAATGAAAGTTAATAATTTTTCACCGTTCGACAATCTAGTGCACAATAAGGAGAAATTTTATCCCAGTTATTTTTTATGCTTTCTAAGACAGCTTCCAATGGTAGGTTTGTGAACAAGGATACAACATCAAAACTCACCAATACATAACCATCAGGTAGTTGGAAATTATTAATGTAAGTACTAAAGGAAAAGGAATCTCTAACATAAAACTCATTTTGAACATCGTAGGCAGTGGTTAAAATGTTAGTGACATATGTCGCCAACGAGTTATTGGGGCAGTTAATTGAGGAAACAATGGGCCTCATAGATAAAGTAGGCTTGTGTATCTTAGGCAAAGTGTATAGCCTCGGTGCTACCGAGTTGTAAGAGGTCATTGCCCTTGCAGTGTCAGCATCAATATGATTATTCTCTTTAAGGCTTTTTATTAAATTATTAGCTTTTGTTTGTAATGTGCTTGTGGGATTATTATTGAGCTTTTTATAATATTGTGGATCTTGTATTAAATTTAGAGATTTAGATGTATAATCTTCTTTATACATGACCACTGTAACATTGCCCTTGTCACTGTTGGTAACATATACCTCAGGATGTTCCTGAAGAAAAAGTATAGTTTTATGGAAAATCTCATTAAAATGTTGATTGCTATTATGATGATGTTGTATAAAATTAGTAATAATGTTTGTGAAACGCGCTCTATAAAGATCCCTTTGTTGAGCATCAAACTGAGCAATAGCCGTCTCGAGATCAGCCAGAAGAGATGGTATGTTCCAATCTTTAGGGGTGGGACATAGGCTAAATTTACGTCCAAGGGACAAAATTTGTTTTATGTCATTTGGAAAATCTATGGACGTGAGATTGCGGAACCATTTATCTTGTGTTTTGATCTCCTCAAGCTGGTCTCGTTTCAACCTCGCAAACTTGTTTAAATTTGAGCGTTTTACTGATTGAAATTTACGCTCATATGATTGATGTAATCTACGGTCATATTCATTAATAATGTAATTTGGTAATAGTGAAGTTAATTTAAAGTTTATGTTTTCTATAGTTCTTTGAATTTTATTTAACTCAACAAAGGTTGCCTTAATTTCCAAGTTTAAAATGCTTTTTCCTAACCTGGTGTTGAAGTTGGTGATTTTTTGTCCTGTTCTACCATGTGTGATGTGTAGCATGGAGTTCATAGAGTTAGTCCCATGAGTAATGTGGTTCGGCAATAATCCCAATTTACGACAATTAAGTAAAAACAACTTTCTGTTCAGCATTGATGCCCTTTTGTTGTTAAGTTTGGCCCAAGTTTTGAGTAAAACGACAGTGGCAAGACCGTATTCATGTTGGATGTCTTGGTAAAAACCCATATCTGGAAACTAAGGGATGTGTATTCGTGACTGAATAGTTAGAAAAAATGATTTTTTTCTTGGGTAGCAGTCAAAATGCAGGTGGCCAATTAATTAATTCTTTATTGCTTAGTCGAGCTTTCGAGTTTCAATTTAACCCTTCTTCAGGACACACTACAAAAGTTACAAAACACATTGTCAGGAAACACAGTTCCCATACAATCAAAAATTTTTTATTTTAAAAACTTACCAATGTGAATTATTTTAAAAAAGGAATACAAAAATACTTCGCAGAAATGTTGCTAAACATATTTATGACATTCTACAATTAAAAAACTTTAAAAAATTGGTTCAAGATTGGCGATGATTGTCGAATAATTAATTACTACATTTTGGTTGCTGGATGATGAATGAGCAACAGCTGGTCATTTAAAAATGATTTGACGTTTGACAGAACCACGAATGTTAGGTTGTGTTCAAACTCGAAATAAAGCGCGGCGAATTTAAAAAATCTTCAAGAAAATTTTTATACTGAAAAATTATGTCCTGCGCATTCACCAACAGTGGAAAACGCAAAAGGTATGTAAGAACAATATGGAAATACAAACAACTTTTCTAAAAAATATAATGTTCACACAAAAGAGAAAAGAAAAGAAAACTAGATAGATGTGTCTTCCTGTAAGGAACTGAATTTTTCTTTATGTAATTTGAGTAAGAAGGAATAAATAGTGCTGAGGTTTTGGATATCTGTTTTCTTATTCATGCAGTGGTCGGCGCCATGAATGTGTACCATTTCTAAGAACAGTCTTTTGTAATAGTTATTGGATTTTGCCAGAACTTTAGGTTCAGCAAATCTCATTTGGTGGCCTTCTTTTATTACATGTTCAGCCAATGCACATGAAGGCACCGACCTCCTGCAGTCACTCTTGTGTGATATAACGCGGTTATATAAGTTTCTGGATGTTTGACCAATATATACATCCTCACAATTATTACAAGAAATCTGATACACAACATTCCAATTCTCTTTTGTGGTGAGGGGTGTTTTTGTTCTAGTATACAATTGTGAAACAGTCTTCACTTGTTTCTTTGCAAACCTAACATCGGTGCACTCAAATAATTTTATTAATTTTGGAGTGAGATTCTCTATATATGGTAAAGTACAATAGAAAGTCGGAACAGTGGTGCTTTGATTGGCATTATTGTCATTATGCCGTGATGGCGTAGGTTGTGTGTTTAGGGATGGTGGTTGACTGGGTCTATCAACAACATTCTCCGGTAATTGATAAGCCGTACTGTATAAGAATTTATTAATTAATTTAAGTGGATACGAGTTTTCCAACAGCATTGTTTGTAATAATTTTAATGAGGCTTGCCTATCTTTTGGATGTGTTAGCATGACAGCTCTACGTTTCATGCCTATAATTAAATTGATTTTCATCTTCATAGGATGGTATGATTTAAAGCTTATAAATCTATTGGAAGCCATAAGTTTTCTGTACCAAACAGTACTGAGAACATTGTCATCAGACCGTTTTATTTTCATGTCTAGGAAAGGAATACTTTGGTCACTTTCCTCTTCGACAGTGAACTGTATGTGACGATTGTAAGTGTTGAACATTTCCAGAGTTTCATGAATTCTATTTTGAGGTACAGATAAAATGAGGTCATCAACATACCTTTTCACAAAAGGAATGTAGTAAGGTAAATACTGTAAGCAATCTCGTATCAGGTCATCAAGAACATAATTTACCAAAATCGGAGATATGGTTGGAGATATAGGTGTACCGAAAATTTGTTTGTAATATTCACCATTAAACACACAGAAATTAGAATCAAAAATGAAAGTTAATAATTTTTCCACCGTTCGACAATCTAGTGCACAATAAGGAGAAATTTTATCCCAGTTATTTTTTATGCTTTCTAAGACAGCTTCCAATGGTAGGTTTGTGAACAAGGATACAACATCAAAACTCACCAATACATAACCATCAGGTAGTTGGAAATTATTAATGTAAGTACTAAAGGAAAAGGAATCTCTAACATAAAACTCATTTTGAACATCATAGGCAGTGGTTAAAATGTTAGTGACATATGTCGCCAACGAGTTATTGGGGCAGTTAATTGAGGAAACAATGGGCCTCATAGATAAAGTAGGCTTGTGTATCTTAGGCAAAGTGTATAGCCTCGGTGCTACCGAGTTGTAAGAGGTCATTGCCCTTGCAGTGTCAGCATCAATATGATTATTCTCTTTAAGGCTTTTTATTAAATTATTAGCTTTTGTTTGTAATGTGCTTGTGGGATTATTATTGAGCTTTTTATAATATTGTGGATCTTGTATTAAATTTAGAGATTTAGATGTATAATCTTCTTTATACATGACCACTGTAACATTGCCCTTGTCACTGTTGGTAACATATACCTCAGGATGTTCCTGAAGAAAAAGTTTAGTTTTATGGAAAATCTCATTAAAATGTTGATTGCTATTATGATGATGTTGTATAAAATTAGTAATGATGTTTGTGAAACGCGCTCTATAAAGATCCCTTTGCTGAGCATCAAACTGAGCAATAGCCGTCTCGAGATCAGCCAGAAGAGATGGTATGTTCCAATCTTTAGGGGTGGGACATAGGCTAAATTTACGTCCAAGGGATAAAATTTGTTTTATGTCATTTGGAAAATCTATGGACGTGAGATTGCGGAACCATTTATCTTGTGTTTTGATCTCCTCAAGCTGGTCTCGTTTCAACCTCGCAAACTTGTTTAAATTTGAGCGTTTTACTGATTGAAATTTACGCTCATATGATTGATGTAATCTACGGTCATATTCATTAATAATGTAATTTGGTAATAGTGAAGTTAATTTAAAGTTTATGTTTTCTATAGTTCTTTGAATTTTATTTAACTCAACAAAGGTTGCCTTAATTTCCAAGTTTAAAATGCTTTTTCCTAACCTGGTGTTGAAGTTGGTGATTTTTTGTCCTGTTCTACCATGTGTGATGTGTAGCATGGAGTTCATAGAGTTAGTCCCATGAGTAATGTGGTTCGGCAATAATCCCAATTTACGACAATTAAGTAAAAACAACTTTCTGTTCAGCATTGATGCCCTTTTGTTGTTAAGTTTGGCCCAAGTTTTGAGTAAAACGACAGTGGCAAGACCGTATTCATGTTGGATGTCTTGGTAAAAACCCATATCTGGAAACTAAGGGATGTGTATTCGTGACTGAATAGTTAGAAAAAAGGATTTTTTTCTTGGGTAGCAGTCAAAATGCAGGTGGCCAATTAATTAATTCTTTATTGCTTAGTCGAGCTTTCGAGTTTCAATTTAACCCTTCTTCAGGACACACTACAAAAGTTACAAAACACATTGTCAGGAAACACAGTTCCCATACAATCAAAAATTTTTTATTTTAAAAACTTACCAATGTGAATTATTTTAAAAAAGGAATACAAAAATACTTCGCAGAAATGTTGCTAAACATATTTATGACATTCTACAATTAAAAAACTTTAAAAAATTGGTTCAAGATTGGCGATGATTGTCGAATAATTAATTACTACATTTTGGTTGCTGGATGATGAATGAGCAACAGCTGGTCATTTAAAAATGATTTGACGTTTGACAGAACCACGAATGTTAGGTTGTGTTCAAACTCGAAATAAAGCGCGGCGAATTTAAAAAATCTTCAAGAAAATTTTTATACTGAAAAATTATGTCCTGCGCATTCACCAACAGTGGAAAACGCAAAAGGTATGTAAGAACAATATGGAAATACAAACAACTTTTCTAAAAAATATAATGTTCACACAAAAGAGAAAAGAAAAGAAAACTAGATAGATGTGTCTTCCTGTAAGGAACTGAATTTTTCTTTATGTAATTTGAGTAAGAAGGAATAAATAGTGCTGAGGTTTTGGATATCTGTTTTCTTATTCATGCAGTGGTCGGCGCCATGAATGTGTACCATTTCTAAGAACAGTCTTTTGTAATAGTTATTGGATTTTGCCAGAACTTTAGGTTCAGCAAATCTCATTTGGCGGCCTTCTTTTATTACATGTTCAGCCAATGCACATGAAGGCACCGACCTCCTGCAGTCACTCTTGTGTGATATAACGCGGTTATATAAGTTTCTGGATGTTTGACCAATATATACATCCTCACAATTATTACAAGAAATCTGATACACAACATTCCAATTCTCTTTTGTGGTGAGGGGTGTTTTTGTTCTAGTATACAATTGTGAAACAGTCTTCACTTGTTTCTTTGCAAACCTAACATCGGTGCACTCAAATAATTTTATTAATTTTGGAGTGAGATTCTCTATATATGGTAAAGTACAATAGAAAGTCGGAACAGTGGTGCTTTGATTGGCATTATTGTCATTATGCCGTGATGGCGTAGGTTGTGTGTTTAGGGATGGTGGTTGACTGGGTCTATCAACAACATTCTCCGGTAATTGATAAGCCGTACTGTATAAGAATTTATTAATTAATTTAAGTGGATACGAGTTTTCCAACAGCATTGTTTGTAATAATTTTAATGAGGCTTGCCTATCTTTTGGATGTGTTAGCATGACAGCTCTACGTTTCATGCCTAAAATTAAATTGATTTTCATCTTCATAGGATGGTATGACTTAAAGCTTATAAATCTATTGGAAGCCATAAGTTTTCTGTACCAAACAGTACTGAGAACATTGTCATCAGACCGTTTTATTTTCATGTCTAGGAAAGGAATACTTTGGTCACTTTCCTCTTCGACAGTGAACTGTATGTGACGATTGTAAGTGTTGAACATTTCCAGAGTTTCATGAATTCTATTTTGAGGTACAGATAAAATAAGGTCATCAACATACCTTTTCACAAAAGGAATGTAGTAAGGTAAATACTGTAAGCAATCTCGTATCAGGTCATCAAGAACATAATTTACCAAAATCGGAGATATGGTTGAGCCCATAGGTGTACCGAAAATTTGTTTGTAATATTCACCATTAAACACACAGAAATTAGAATCAAAAATGAAAGTTAATAATTTTTCCACCGTTCGACAATCTAGTGCACAATAAGGAGAAATTTTATCCCAGTTATTTTTTATGCTTTCTAAGACAGCTTCCAATGGTAGGTTTGTGAACAAGGATACAACATCAAAACTCACCAATACATAACCATCAGGTAGTTGGAAATTATTAATGTAAGTACTAAAGGAAAAGGAATCTCTAACATAAAACTCATTTTGAACATCATAGGCAGTGGTTAAAATGTTAGTGACATATGTCGCCAACGAGTTATTGGGGCAGTTAATTGAGGAAACAATGGGCCTCATAGATAAAGTAGGCTTGTGTATCTTAGGCAAAGTGTATAGCCTCGGTGCTACCGAGTTGTAAGAGGTCATTGCCCTTGCAGTGTCAGCATCAATATGATTATTCTCTTTAAGGCTTTTTATTAAATTATTAGCTTTTGTTTGTAATGTGCTTGTGGGATTATTATTGAGCTTTTTATAATATTGTGGATCTTGTATTAAATTTAGAGATTTAGATGTATAATCTTCTTTATACATGACCACTGTAACATTGCCCTTGTCACTGTTGGTAACATATACCTCAGGATGTTCCTGAAGAAAAAGTTTAGTTTTATGGAAAATCTCATTAAAATGTTGATTGCTATTATGATGATGTTGTATAAAATTAGTAATAATGTTTGTGAAACGCGCTCTATAAAGATCCCTTTGTTGAGCATCAAACTGAGCAATAGCCGTCTCGAGATCAGCCAGAAGAGATGGTATGTTCCAATCTTTAGGGGTGGGACATAGGCTAAATTTACGTCCAAGGGACAAAATTTGTTTTATGTCATTTGGAAAATTTATGGACGTGAGATTGCGGAACCATTTATCTTGTGTTTTGATCTCCTCAAGCTGGTCTCGTTTCAACCTCGCAAACTTGTTTAAATTTGAGCGTTTTACTGATTGAAATTTACGCTCATATGATTGATGTAATCTACGGTCATATTCATTAATAATGTAATTTGGTAATAGTGAAGTTAATTTAAAGTTTATGTTTTCTATAGTTCTTTGAATTTTATTTAACTCAACAAAGGTTGCCTTAATTTCCAAGTTTAAAATGCTTTTTCCTAACCTGGTGTTGAAGTTGGTGATTTTTTGTCCTGTTCTACCATGTGTGATGTGTAGCATGGAGTTCATAGAGTTAGTCCCATGAGTAATGTGGTTCGGCAATAATCCCAATTTACGACAATTAAGTAAAAACAACTTTCTGTTCAGCATTGATGCCCTTTTGTTGTTAAGTTTGGCCCAAGTTTTGAGTAAAACGACAGTGGCAAGACCGTATTCATGTTGGATGTCTTGGTAAAAACCCATATCTGGAAACTAAGGGATGTGTATTCGTGACTGAATAGTTAGAAAAAAGGATTTTTTTCTTGGGTAGCAGTCAAAATGCAGGTGGCCAATTAATTAATTCTTTATTGCTTAGTCGAGCTTTCGAGTTTCAATTTAACCCTTCTTCAGGACACACTACAAAAGTTACAAAACACATTGTCAGGAAACACAGTTCCCATACAATCAAAAATTTTTTATTTTAAAAACTTACCAATGTGAATTATTTTAAAAAAGGAATACAAAAATACTTCGCAGAAATGTTGCTAAACATATTTATGACATTCTACAATTAAAAAACTTTAAAAAATTGGTTCAAGATTGGCGATGATTGTCGAATAATTAATTACTACATTTTGGTTGCTGGATGATGAATGAGCAACAGCTGGTCATTTAAAAATGATTTGACGTTTGACAGAACCACGAATGTTAGGTTGTGTTCAAACTCGAAATAAAGCGCGGCGAATTTAAAAAATCTTCAAGAATATTTTTATACTGAAAAATTATGTCCTGCGCATTCACCAACAGTGGAAAACGCAAAAGGTATGTAAGAACAATATGGAAATACAAACAACTTTTCTAAAAAATATAATGTTCACACAAAAGAGAAAAGAAAAGAAAACTAGATAGATGTGTCTTCCTGTAAGGAACTGAATTTTTCTTTATGTAATTTGAGTAAGAAGGAATAAATAGTGCTGAGGTTTTGGATATCTGTTTTCTTATTCATGCAGTGGTCGGCGCCATGAATGTGTACCATTTCTAAGAACAGTCTTTTGTAATAGTTATTGGATTTTGCCAGAACTTTAGGTTCAGCAAATCTCATTTGGTGGCCTTCTTTTATTACATGTTCAGCCAATGCACATGAAGGCACCGACCTCCTGCAGTCACTCTTGTGTGATATAACGCGGTTATATAAGTTTCTGGATGTTTGACCAATATATACATCCTCACAATTATTACAAGAAATCTGATACACAACATTCCAATTCTCTTTTGTGGTGAGGGGTGTTTTTGTTCTAGTATACAATTGTGAAACAGTCTTCACTTGTTTCTTTGCAAACCTAACATCGGTGCACTCAAATAATTTTATTAATTTTGGAGTGAGATTCTCTATATATGGTAAAGTACAATAGAAAGTCGGAACAGTGGTGCTTTGATTGGCATTATTGTCATTATGCCGTGATGGTGTAGGTTGTGTGTTTAGGGATGGTGGTTGACTGGGTCTATCAACAACATTCTCCGGTAATTGATAAGCCGTACTGTATAAGAATTTATTAATTAATTTAAGTGGATACGAGTTTTCCAACAGCATTGTTTGTAATAATTTTAATGAGGCTTGCCTATCTTTTGGATGTGTTAGCATGACAGCTCTACGTTTCATGCCTAAAATTAAATTGATTTTCATCTTCATAGGATGGTATGACTTAAAGCTTATAAATCTATTGGAAGCCATAGGTTTTCTGTACCAAACAGTACTGAGAACATTGTCATCAGACCGTTTTATTTTCATGTCTAGGAAAGGAATACTTTGGTCACTTTCCTCTTCGACAGTGAACTGTATGTGACGATTGTAAGTGTTGAACATTTCCAGAGTTTCATGAATTCTATTTTGAGGTACAGATAAAATGAGGTCATCAACATACCTTTTCACAAAAGGAATGTAGTAAGGTAAATACTGTAAGCAATCTCGTATCAGGTCATCAAGAACATAATTTACCAAAATCGGAGATATGGTTGAGCCCATAGGTGTACCGAAAATTTGTTTGTAATATTCACCATTAAACACACAGAAATTAGAATCAAAAATGAAAGTTAATAATTTTTCCACCGTTCGACAATCTAGTGCACAATAAGGAGAAATTTTATCCCAGTTATTTTTTATGCTTTCTAAGACAGCTTCCAATGGTAGGTTTGTGAACAAGGATACAACATCAAAACTCACCAATACATAACCATCAGGTAGTTGGAAATTATTAATGTAAGTACTAAAGGAAAAGGAATCTCTAACATAAAACTCATTTTGAACATCATAGGCAGTGGTTAAAATGTTAGTGACATATGTCGCCAACGAGTTATTGGGGCAGTTAATTGAGGAAACAATGGGCCTCATAGATAAAGTAGGCTTGTGTATCTTAGGCAAAGTGTATAGCCTCGGTGCTACCGAGTTGTAAGAGGTCATTGCCCTTGCAGTGTCAGCATCAATATGATTATTCTCTTTAAGGCTTTTTATTAAATTATTAGCTTTTGTTTGTAATGTGCTTGTGGGATTATTATTGAGCTTTTTATAATATTGTGGATCTTGTATTAAATTTAGAGATTTAGATGTATAATCTTCTTTATACATGACCACTGTAACATTGCCCTTGTCACTGTTGGTAACATATACCTCAGGATGTTCCTGAAGAAAAAGTTTAGTTTTATGGAAAATCTCATTAAAATGTTGATTGCTATTATGATGATGTTGTATAAAATTAGTAATAATGTTTGTGAAACGCGCTCTATAAAGATCCCTTTGTTGAGCATCAAACTGAGCAATAGCCGTCTCGAGATCAGCCAGAAGAGATGGTATGTTCCAATCTTTAGGGGTGGGACATAGGCTAAATTTACGTCCAAGGGACAAAATTTGTTTTATGTCATTTGGAAAATCTATGGACGTGAGATTGCGGAACCATTTATCTTGTGTTTTGATCTCCTCAAGCTGGTCTCGTTTCAACCTCGCAAACTTGTTTAAATTTGAGCGTTTTACTGATTGAAATTTACGCTCATATGATTGATGTAATCTACGGTCATATTCATTAATAATGTAATCTGGTAATAGTGAAGTTAATTTAAAGTTTAAATTAACTTCACTATTACCAAATGCATGAATAAGAAAACAGATATCCAAAACCTCAGCACTATTTATTCCTTCTTACTCAAATTACATAAAGAAAAATTCAGTTCCTTACAGGAAGACACATCTATCTAGTTTTCTTTTCTTTTCTCTTTTGTGTGAACATTATATTTTTTAGAAAAGTTGTTTGTATTTCCATATTGTTCTTACATACCTTTTGCGTTTTCCACTGTTGGTGAATGCGCAGGACATAATTTTTCAGTATAAAAATTTTCTTGAAGATTTTTTAAATTCGCCGCGCTTTATTTCGAGTTTGAACACAACCTAACATTCGTGGTTCTGTCAAACGTCAAATCATTTTTAAATGACCAGCTGTTGCTCATTCATCATCCAGCAACCAAAATGTAGTAATTAATTATTCGACAATCATCGCCAATCTTGAACCAATTTTTTAAAGTTTTTTAATTGTAGAATGTCATAAATATGTTTAGCAACATTTCTGCGAAGTATTTTTGTATTCCTTTTTTAAAATAATTCACATTGGTAAGTTTTTAAAATAAAAAATTTTTGATTGTATGGGAACTGTGTTTCCTGACAATGTGTTTTGTAACTTTTGTAGTGTGTCCTGAAGAAGGGTTAAATTGAAACTCGAAAGCTCGACTAAGCAATAAAGAATTAATTAATTGGCCACCTGCATTTTGACTGCTACCCAAGAAAAAAATCCTTTTTTCTAACTATTCAGTCACGAATACACATCCCTTAGTTTCCAGATATGGGTTTTTACCAAGACATCCAACATGAATACGGTCTTGCCACTGTCGTTTTACTCAAAACTTGGGCCAAACTTAACAACAAAAGGGCATCAATGCTGAACAGAAAGTTGTTTTTACTTAATTGTCGTAAATTGGGATTATTGCCGAACCACATTACTCATGGGACTAACTCTATGAACTCCATGCTACACATCACACATGGTAGAACAGGACAAAAAATCACCAACTTCAACACCAGGTTAGGAAAAAGCATTTTAAACTTGGAAATTAAGGCAACCTTTGTTGAGTTAAATAAAATTCAAAGAACTATAGAAAACATAAACTTTAAATTAACTTCACTATTACCAAATTACATTATTAATGAATATGACCGTAGATTACATCAATCATATGAGCGTAAATTTCAATCAGTAAAACGCTCAAATTTAAACAAGTTTGCGAGGTTGAAACGAGACCAGCTTGAGGAGATCAAAACACAAGATAAATGGTTCCGCAATCTCACGTCCATAGATTTTCCAAATGACATAAAACAAATTTTGTCCCTTGGACGTAAATTTAGCCTATGTCCCACCCCTAAAGATTGGAACATACCATCTCTTCTGGCTGATCTCGAGACGGCTATTGCTCAGTTTGATGCTCAACAAAGGGATCTTTATAGAGCGCGTTTCACAAACATTATTACTAATTTTATACAACATCATCATAATAGCAATCAACATTTTAATGAGATTTTCCATAAAACTAAACTTTTTCTTCAGGAACATCCTGAGGTATATGTTACCAACAGTGACAAGGGCAATGTTACAGTGGTCATGTATAAAGAAGATTATACATCTAAATCTCTAAATTTAATACAAGATCCACAATATTATAAAAAGCTCAATAATAATCCCACAAGCACATTACAAACAAAAGCTAATAATTTAATAAAAAGCCTTAAAGAGAATAATCATATTGATGCTGACACTGCAAGGGCAATGACCTCTTACAACTCGGTAGCACCGAGGCTATACACTTTGCCTAAGATACACAAGCCTACTTTATCTATGAGGCCCATTGTTTCCTCAATTAACTGCCCCAATAACTTGTTGGCGACATATGTCACTAACATTTTAACCACTGCCTATGATGTTCAAAATGAGTTTTATGTTAGAGATTCCTTTTCCTTTAGTACTTACATTAATAATTTCCAACTACCTGATGGTTATGTATTGGTGAGTTTTGATGTTGTATCCTTGTTCACAAACCTACCATTGGAAGCTGTCTTAGAAAGCATAAAAAATAACTGGGATAAAATTTCTCCTTATTGTGCACTAGATTGTCGAACGGTGGAAAAATTATTAACTTTCATTTTTGATTCTAATTTCTGTGTGTTTAATGGTGAATATTACAAACAAATTTTCGGTACACCTATGGGCTCAACCATATCTCCGATTTTGGTAAATTATGTTCTTGATGACCTGATACGAGATTGCTTACAGTATTTACCTTACTACATTCCTTTTGTGAAAAGGTATGTTGATGACCTCATTTTATCTGTACCTCAAAATAGAATTCATGAAACTCTGGAAATGTTCAACACTTACAATCGTCACATACAGTTCACTGTCGAAGAGGAAAGTGACCAAAGTATTCCTTTCCTAGACATGAAAATAAAACGGTCTGATGACAATGTTCTCAGTACTGTTTGGTACAGAAAACCTATGGCTTCCAATAGATTTATAAGCTTTAAGTCATACCATCCTATGAAGATGAAAATCAATTTAATTTTAGGCATGAAACGTAGAGCTGTCATGCTAACACATCCAAAAGATAGGCAAGCCTCATTAAAATTATTACAAACAATGCTGTTGGAAAACTCGTATCCACTTAAATTAATTAATAAATTCTTATACAGTACGGCTTATCAATTACCGGAGAATGTTGTTGATAGACCCAGTCAACCACCATCCCTAAACACACAACCTACGCCATCACGGCATAATGACAATAATGCCAATCAAAGCACCACTGTTCCGACTTTCTATTGTACTTTACCATATATAGAGAATCTCACTCCAAAATTAATAAAATTATTTGAGTGCACCGATGTTAGGTTTGCAAAGAAACAAGTGAAGACTGTTTCACAATTGTATACTAGAACAAAAACACCCCTCACCACAAAAGAGAATTGGAATGTTGTGTATCAGATTTCTTGTAATAATTGTGAGGATGTATATATTGGTCAAACATCCAGAAACTTATATAACCGCGTTATATCACACAAGAGTGACTGCAGGAGGTCGGTGCCTTCATATGCATTGGCTGAACATGTAATAAAAGAAGGCCACCAAATGAGATTTGCTGAACCTAAAGTTCTGGCAAAATCCAATAACTATTACAAAAGACTGTTCTTAGAAATGGTACACATTCATGGCGCCGACCACTGCATGAATAAGAAAACAGATATCCAAAACCTCAGCACTATTTATTCCTTCTTACTCAAATTACATAAAGAAAAATTCAGTTCCTTACAGGAAGACACATCTATCTAGTTTTCTTTTCTTTTCTCTTTTGTGTGAACATTATATTTTTTAGAAAAGTTGTTTGTATTTCCATATTGTTCTTACATACCTTTTGCGTTTTCCACTGTTGGTGAATGCGCAGGACATAATTTTTCAGTATAAAAATTTTCTTGAAGATTTTTTAAATTCGCCGCGCTTTATTTCGAGTTTGAACACAACCTAACATTCGTGGTTCTGTCAAACGTCAAATCATTTTTAAATGACCAGCTGTTGCTCATTCATCATCCAGCAACCAAAATGTAGTAATTAATTATTCGACAATCATCGCCAATCTTGAACCAATTTTTTAAAGTTTTTTAATTGTAGAATGTCATAAATATGTTTAGCAACATTTCTGCGAAGTATTTTTGTATTCCTTTTTTAAAATAATTCACATTGGTAAGTTTTTAAAATAAAAAATTTTTGATTGTATGGGAACTGTGTTTCCTGACAATGTGTTTTGTAACTTTTGTAGTGTGTCCTGAAGAAGGGTTAAATTGAAACTCGAAAGCTCGACTAAGCAATAAAGAATTAATTAATTGGCCACCTGCATTTTGACTGCTGCCCAAGAAAAAAATCATTTTTTCTAACTATTCAGTCACGAATACACATCCCTTAGTTTCCAGATATGGGTTTTTACCAAGACATCCAACATGAATACGGTCTTGCCACTGTCGTTTTACTCAAAACTTGGGCCAAACTTAACAACAAAAGGGCATCAATGCTGAACAGAAAGTTGTTTTTACTTAATTGTCGTAAATTGGGATTATTGCCGAACCACATTACTCATGGGACTAACTCTATGAACTCCATGCTACACATCACACATGGTAGAACAGGACAAAAAATCACCAACTTCAACACCAGGTTAGGAAAAAGCATTTTAAACTTGGAAATTAAGGCAACCTTTGTTGAGTTAAATAAAATTCAAAGAACTATAGAAAACATAAACTTTAAATTAACTTCACTATTACCAAATTACATTATTAATGAATATGACCGTAGATTACATCAATCATATGAGCGTAAATTTCAATCAGTAAAAGGCTCAAATTTAAACAAGTTTGCGAGGTTGAAACGAGACCAGCTGGAGGAGATCAAAACACAAGATAAATGGTTCCGCAATCTCACGTCCATAGATTTTCCAAATGACATAAAACAAATTTTGTCCCTTGGACGTAAATTTAGCCTATGTCCCACCCCTAAAGATTGGAACATACCATCTCTTCTGGCTGATCTCGAGACGGCTATTGCTCAGTTTGATGCTCAACAAAGGGATCTTTATAGAGCGCGTTTCACAAACATTATTACTAATTTTATACAACATCATCATAATAGCAATCAACATTTTAATGAGATTTTCCATAAAACTAAACTTTTTCTTCAGGAACATCCTGAGGTATATGTTACCAACAGTGACAAGGGCAATGTTACAGTGGTCATGTATAAAGAAGATTATACATCTAAATCTCTAAATTTAATACAAGATCCACAATATTATAAAAAGCTCAATAATAATCCCACAAGCACATTACAAACAAAAGCTAATAATTTAATAAAAAGCCTTAAAGAGAATAGTCATACTGATGCTGACACTGCAAGGGCAATGACCTCTTACAACTCGGTAGCACCGAGGCTATACACTTTGCCTAAGATACACAAGCCTACTTTATCTATGAGGCCCATTGTTTCCTCAATTAACTGCCCCAATAACTCGTTGGCGACATATGTCACTAACATTTTAACCACTGCCTATGATGTTCAAAATGAGTTTTATGTTAGAGATTCCTTTTCCTTTAGTACTTACATTAATAATTTCCAACTACCTGATGGTTATGTATTGGTGAGTTTTGATGTTGTATCCTTGTTCACAAACCTACCATTGGAAGCTGTCTTAGAAAGCATAAAAAATAACTGGGATAAAATTTCTCCTTATTGTGCACTAGATTGTCGAACGGTGGAAAAATTATTAACTTTCATTTTTGATTCTAATTTCTGTGTGTTTAATGGTGAATATTACAAACAAATTTTCGGTACACCTATGGGCTCAACCATATCTCCGATTTTGGTAAATTATGTTCTTGATGACCTGATACGAGATTGCTTACAGTATTTACCTTACTACATTCCTTTTGTGAAAAGGTATGTTGATGACCTCATTTTATCTGTACCTCAAAATAGAATTCATGAAACTCTGGAAATGTTCAACACTTACAATCGTCACATACAGTTCACTGTCGAAGAGGAAAGTGACCAAAGTATTCCTTTCCTAGACATGAAAATAAAACGGTCTGATGACAATGTTCTCAGTACTGTTTGGTACAGAAAACCTATGGCTTCCAATAGATTTATAAGCTTTAAGTCATACCATCCTATCAAGATGAAAATCAATTTAATTTTAGGCATGAAACGTAGAGCTGTCATGCTAACACATCCAAAAGATAGGCAAGCCTCATTAAAATTATTACAAACAATGCTGTTGGAAAACTCGTATCCACTTAAATTAATTAATAAATTCTTATACAGTACGGCTTATCAATTACCGGAGAATGTTGTTGATAGACCCAGTCAACCACCATCCCTAAACACACAACCTACGCCATCACGGCATAATGACAATAATGCCAATCAAAGCACCACTGTTCCGACTTTCTATTGTACTTTACCATATATAGAGAATCTCACTCCAAAATTAATAAAATTATTTGAGTGCACCGATGTTAGGTTTGCAAAGAAACAAGTGAAGACTGTTTCACAATTGTATACTAGAACAAAAACACCCCTCACCACAAAAGAGAATTGGAATGTTGTGTATCAGATTTCTTGTAATAATTGTGAGGATGTATATATTGGTCAAACATCCAGAAACTTATATAACCGCGTTATATCACACAAGAGTGACTGCAGGAGGTCGGTGCCTTCATGTGCATTGGCTGAACATGTAATAAAAGAAGGCCACCAAATGAGATTTGCTGAACCTAAAGTTCTGGCAAAATCCAATAACTATTACAAAAAACTGTTCTTAGAAATGGTACACATTCATGGCGCCGACCACTGCATGAATAAGAAAACAGATATCCAAAACCTCAGCACTATTTATTCCTTCTTACTCAAATTACATAAAGAAAAATTCAGTTCCTTACAGGAAGACACATCTATCTA
The DNA here is from genome assembly GCA_963971165.1 of Philopedon plagiatum. Lineage (NCBI taxonomy): Eukaryota > Metazoa > Arthropoda > Insecta > Coleoptera > Curculionidae > Philopedon > Philopedon plagiatum. The sequence continues at coordinate 48,976,259 of OZ020195.1, read as the reverse complement.
GTTTTCTTTTCTTTTCTCTTTTGTGTGAACATTATATTTTTTAGAAAAGTTGTTTGTATTTCCATATTGTTCTTACATACCTTTTGCGTTTTCCACTGTTGGTGAATGCGCAGGACATAATTTTTCAGTATAAAAATTTTCTTGAAGATTTTTTAAATTCGCCGCGCTTTATTTCGAGTTTGAACACAACCTAACATTCGTGGTTCTGTCAAACGTCAAATCATTTTTAAATGACCAGCTGTTGCTCATTCATCATCCAGCAACCAAAATGTAGTAATTAATTATTCGACAATCATCGCCAATCTTGAACCAATTTTTTAAAGTTTTTTAATTGTAGAATGTCATAAATATGTTTAGCAACATTTCTGCGAAGTATTTTTGTATTCCTTTTTTAAAATAATTCACATTGGTAAGTTTTTAAAATAAAAAATTTTTGATTGTATGGGAACTGTGTTTCCTGACAATGTGTTTTGTAACTTTTGTAGTGTGTCCTGAAGAAGGGTTAAATTGAAACTCGAAAGCTCGACTAAGCAATAAAGAATTAATTAATTGGCCACCTGCATTTTGACTGCTACCCAAGAAAAAAATCCTTTTTTCTAACTATTCAGTCACGAATACACATCCCTTAGTTTCCAGATATGGGTTTTTACCAAGACATCCAACATGAATACGGTCTTGCCACTGTCGTTTTACTCAAAACTTGGGCCAAACTTAACAACAAAAGGGCATCAATGCTGAACAGAAAGTTGTTTTTACTTAATTGTCGTAAATTGGGATTATTGCCGAACCACATTACTCATGGGACTAACTCTATGAACTCCATGCTACACATCACACATGGTAGAACAGGACAAAAAATCACCAACTTCAACACCAGGTTAGGAAAAAGCATTTTAAACTTGGAAATTAAGGCAACCTTTGTTGAGTTAAATAAAATTCAAAGAACTATAGAAAACATAAACTTTAAATTAACTTCACTATTACCAAATTACATTATTAATGAATATGACCGTAGATTACATCAATCATATGAGCGTAAATTTCAATCAGTAAAACGCTCAAATTTAAACAAGTTTGCGAGGTTGAAACGAGACCAGCTTGAGGAGATCAAAACACAAGATAAATTGTTCCGCAATCTCACGTCCATAGATTTTCCAAATGACATAAAACAAATTGTGTCCCTTGGACGTAAATTTAGCCTATGTCCCACCCCTAAAGATTGGAACATACCATCTCTTCTGGCTGATCTCGAGACGGCTATTGCTCAGTTTGATGCTCAACAAAGGGATCTTTATAGAGCGCGTTTCACAAACATTATTACTAATTTTATACAACATCATCATAATAGCAATCAACATTTTAATGAGATTTTCCATAAAACTAAACTTTTTCTTCAGGAACATCCTGAGGTATATGTTACCAACAGTGACAAGGGCAATGTTACAGTGGTCATGTATAAAGAAGATTATACATCTAAATCTCTAAATTTAATACAAGATCCACAATATTATAAAAAGCTCAATAATAATCCCACAAGCACATTACAAACAAAAGCTAATAATTTAATAAAAAGCCTTAAAGAGAATAATCATATTGATGCTGACACTGCAAGGGCAATGACCTCTTACAACTCGGTAGCACCGAGGCTATACACTTTGCCTAAGATACACAAGCCTACTTTATCTATGAGGCCCATTGTTTCCTCAATTAACTGCCCCAATAACTCGTTGGCGACATACCTATGTCACTAACATTTTAACCACTGCCTATGATGTTCAAAATGAGTTTTATGTTAGAGATTCCTTTTCCTTTAGTACTTACATTAATAATTTCCAACTACCTGATGGTTATGTATTGGTGAGTTTTGATGTTGTATCCTTGTTCACAAACCTACCATTGGAAGCTGTCTTAGAAAGCATAAAAAATAACTGGGATAAAATTTCTCCTTATTGTGCACTAGATTGTCGAACGGTGGAAAAATTATTAACTTTCATTTTTGATTCTAATTTCTGTGTGTTTAATGGTGAATATTACAAACAAATTTTCGGTACACCTATGGGCTCAACCATATCTCCGATTTTGGTAAATTATGTTCTTGATGACCTGATACGAGATTGCTTACAGTATTTACCTTACTACATTCCTTTTGTGAAAAGGTATGTTGATGACCTCATTTTATCTGTACCTCAAAATAGAATTCATGAAACTCTGGAAATGTTCAACACTTACAATCGTCACATACAGTTCACTGTCGAAGAGGAAAGTGACCAAAGTATTCCTTTCCTAGACATGAAAATAAAACGGTCTGATGACAATGTTCGCAGTACTGTTTGGTACAGAAAACCTATGGCTTCCAATAGATTTATAAGCTTTAAGTCATACCATCCTATGAAGATGAAAATCAATTTAATTTTAGGCATGAAACGTAGAGCTGTCATGCTAACACATCCAAAAGATAGGCAAGCCTCATTAAAATTATTACAAACAATGCTGTTGGAAAACTCGTATCCACTTAAATTAATTAATAAATTCTTATACAGTACGGCTTATCAATTACCGGAGAATGTTGTTGATAGACCCAGTCAACCACCATCCCTAAACACACAACCTACGCCATCACGGCATAATGACAATAATGCCAATCAAAGCACCACTGTTCCGACTTTCTATTGTACTTTACCATATATAGAGAATCTCACTCCAAAATTAATAAAATTATTTGAGTGCACCGATGTTAGGTTTGCAAAGAAACAAGTGAAGACTGTTTCACAATTGTATACTAGAACAAAAACACCCCTCACCACAAAAGAGAATTGGAATGTTGTGTATCAGATTTCTTGTAATAATTGTGAGGATGTATATATTGGTCAAACATTCAGAAACTTATATAACCGCGTTATATCACACAAGAGTGACTGCAGGAGGTCGGTGCCTTCATGTGCATTGGCTGAACATGTAATAAAAGAAGGCCACCAAATGAGATTTGCTGAACCTAAAGTTCTGGCAAAATCCAATAACTATTACAAAAGACTGTTCTTAGAAATGGTACACATTCATGGCGCCGACCACTGCATGAATAAGAAAACAGATATCCAAAACCTCAGCACTATTTATTCCTTCTTACTCAAATTACATAAAGAAAAATTCAGTTCCTTACAGGAAGACACATCTATCTAGTTTTCTTTTCTTTTCTCTTTTGTGTGAACATTATATTTTTTAGAAAAGTTGTTTGTATTTCCATATTGTTCTTACATACCTTTTGCGTTTTCCACTGTTGGTGAATGCGCAGGACATAATTTTTCAGTATAAAAATTTTCTTGAAGATTTTTTAAATTCGCCGCGCTTTATTTCGAGTTTGAACACAACCTAACATTCGTGGTTCTGTCAAACGTCAAATCATTTTTAAATGACCAGCTGTTGCTCATTCATCATCCAGCAACCAAAATGTAGTAATTAATTATTCGACAATCATCGCCAATCTTGAACCAATTTTTTAAAGTTTTTTAATTGTAGAATGTCATAAATATGTTTAGCAACATTTCTGCGAAGTATTTTTGTATTCCTTTTTTAAAATAATTCACATTGGTAAGTTTTTAAAATAAAAAATTTTTGATTGTATGGGAACTGTGTTTCCTGACAATGTGTTTTGTAACTTTTGTAGTGTGTCCTGAAGAAGGGTTAAATTGAAACTCGAAAGCTCGACTTAGCAATAAAGAATTAATTAATTGGCCACCTGCATTTTGACTGCTACCCAAGAAAAAAATCCTTTTATATATATATATATATATATATATATATATATATATATATATATATATATATATATATATATATATATATATATATATATATATATATATATACAGGGTGGTGCAACCAAGATGGGGTGGACGATTGTGAGTAAACGGTGAGGAATTTCGAAATTTTTTTTTTTGGATATTATGGATAGTCAAACCCGCTATGTTTTAAAATTATAGCCATAATACAGGGTGGTCCGAAAAATTCGTGGCGAACCAAACTTGTGTTTTTTTAAATGGGACACCCTGTATATAATTGTTCCCATTGATTCTCCTGTTCATTACGATCATTTTGATATAAGGTTTATTGGGTCTAAAACTTATAGTAAGGGAATGGGACGCGGTTAAAGTTTAAAAAATGCTCACAGTTCGGCCATTTTAAAAAAAAATTTGAAACAGGTACGGAAAACCCAAATATTCCATAAAACGTTACATATCCTTGAATACATTAATCGCTTGCAATTTGTTTAAAATTATTCACTGTTATACAGGGTGGTCAAGTTTTGCAAATACGCCCTGGACTCATTTTTTTTAAATGGAACACCCTGTATATTTTATTTTCATCTTAAAGATAACATTGCTAGCTTTCAAAAAATACCATACATGATGCCTTTCTGACCAACAGTTTTTTAGTAAACTAGCCGTGAAACCAAGGTTTCTTCATTCTAATACGATTATACTGAATTTATGTTGTTTATTATTAAATATCCAATATTAGGAGGCCATGACACTATCATAAATGAAACAGGATTGACGAACTTGTCAAAGCTACTGCCGTACAATCCATTATTTACAAGTTAAGTGTAGGTGGCCCAATAATTATGAGGTAAGAAGACTGAGACCCGAAACTTTTACATGTTTATTAGAGATATTTCAAAAAACAGAAAATATTGTTTTTAGGAAATGTAAAGTAATTAATAAACCAGTTATAAACAAATTTTTTGAGAAACGAGTTGACAGTATTGCTTGAAGATTTACGTTTAATGGTAAGGGGATCCTTATGGTTTGAACATAATGGAGCGCCCCCGCATTGCCATAGGAATGTAAGATATTTTGTCGATAAATTGGAAGACAGATCGTTGGATTGGGCGACGTGGACCAGGTAAGTGGTCAGCCAGACCACCCGACTTAACACCACTAGATTTTTTCTATGGGGGCATGTTAAAGAAGAAGTCTATAAAGAGGTTCCAACCACAGTGGAAGATATGAAGACGAGAATAAGAAACAGTTTTCGCAACGTTTCAGAACAGACTTTGAGAAAAGTGAAACTTTCATTTATGGATAGACTCGAAATGTGCCTTCAGCAAGATGGTGGTTTAGTTGAACCCCTTATATGAGCATTGTTAATTGTTTATATTAAATTAGGTTTACAAGTAAGTACATACCGAAGTAATTTTAAAAGATGTTCTGTTTTTGCTTAATTAATTTTTTTAAACTATTAATAATACTGATAACTGATTATCTTTGTTTATAACTGGTTTATTAATTACTTTACATTTCCTAAAATCAATATTTTCTGTTTTTTGAAATATCTCTAATAAACATGTAAAAGTTTCGGGCCTCAGTCTTCTTACCTCATAATTATTGGGCCACCTACACTTAACTTGTAAATAATGGATTGTGCGGCAGTAGCTTTGACAAGTTCGTCAATCCTGTTTCATTTATGATAGTGTCATGGCCCCCTAATATTAGATATTTAATAATAAACAACATAAATTCAGTATAATCGTATTAGAATGAAGAAACCTTGGTTTCACGGCTGGTTTACTAAAAAACTGTTGGTCAGAAAGGCATCATGTATGGTATTTTTTGAAAGCTAGCAATGTTATCTTTAAGATGAAAATAAAATATACAGGGTGTTCCATTTAAAAAAAATGAGTCCAGGGCGTATTTGCAAAAGTTGACCACCCTGTATAACAGTGAATAATTTTAAACAAATTGCAAGCGATTAATGTATTCAAGGATATGTAACGTTTTATGGAATATTTGGTTTTTCCATACCTGTTTCAAATTTTTTTTAAAAATGGCCGAACTTTGAGCATTTTTTCAACTTTAACCGCGTCCCATTCCCTTACTATTTCCCTTACTATTATTATGGCTATAATTTTAAAACATAGCGGGTTTGACTATCTATAATATCCAAAAAAAAAATTTTCGAAATTCCTCACCGTTTACTCACAATCGTCCACCCCATCTTGGTTGCACCACCCTGTATATATATATATATATATATATATATATATATATATATATATATATATATATATATATATATATATATATATATATATATATATATATATATATATATATATATATATATATATATAGATATATATATAATATAGTATATAGAAATTACTAAATTTTTTTTTTCTTTACCAAAACATTCCCAGTGGGCTCACTATTAAAACCCCTACATTTGGTGCGGTTCCTGTAAGTAGGAACAGAGATATACGACTTTGAAATTTCTAAAGTTAACTTATATATATATATATATATATATATATATCTATATATATATATATATATATATATATATATATATATATATATATATATATATATATACATATATATACTACTATATATATATTTACTTGTTTTATAAAATAGCTTCATAACAAATTTTAATAAAGGAGTTTTAAATTAAATCATTGGAAGTAGATAAACTTTACGTAAAGTTAAACGAAAATTTATTTTCCACTTAATGCAGACGTTACTGATGACACTGTGTATTTGTTTGTCTTAATTATAAGTCGAAGATCGAAGCATAAATTGATGCCAAAGTCAAATTTCGAATAAAGCTCTTAATGAAAAAAATCACATATGATGCGGACTTTACTGTCACACTGTATATATATATATATATATATATATATATATATATATATATATATATATATATATATATATATATATATATATATATATATATATATATATATATATATATATACATACCTAATGCATGATACGAAGCCCAGCACATACTACAGATGAGGGGCAGCCCACTCTTAAACGGCGACTTCGGCTGTATATCTAAGGAATGTATGTTTTAATGTTAAATAAAATGTTCACCTTTGTTAGTATGATAGGTTTATATGAGATACATTTATTTTTAGATATCTAAGTTATTACGAGTCCCGCTAAATGTACGGCTATTAAGAAGCCCAAAAGTATATACCGTATATAACTCCCCGATTTTAAGAAGCCTGCGGCGTTGCCATAGCATTTTTTAACGTTTTAACGATTTTTGCATGTGTTTTAATATGAAATATCTTTAGGATGCCCCAGGATCCATATCTTTGATACACTTCCGATTATACGAAGCCCGCATATTTTATAATTCAAAATATTTGAATATATCCGTTCTTGACGGTCAAATGTACTTGGAATTTTTGGAAAACGACTTACCAGGATTGCTTCAGAATTTACCTTCAAACATCCAGGCACAAAATATGTGGTTACAACAGGATGGAGCCCCAGCCCATTTTTCGCAGAGCCCTGTTAAATAATGAGTACGAAAATCGCTGGATTGGAAGAGGAGGACCAGTTGGATGGCCTGCGAGGTCGCCCGACCTAACAAAACTTGATTTTTTTCTATGGTGGCATGTAAAAGACCTCGTTTATAGGGAACCTCCAACAACCGAACAAAACATGCGACATAGAATTATTGACGCGTTTGCCACAATTACACCTGCAATGCTCAGAAATGTGGAAAGGGTCTTTCAAGCGAGAATTGGTAAATGCCTTGAACAAGATAGAAGACATTTCGAACATCTTTTAAAATAAAGTGCTTGTTTTTCCATGGCCGCCTAGCTATTTTGTTCATAAAACTTTATTACGAATAGCGACATTTATGATTTTTGATAAATATTTTGAAAACGGTTTGGAATTTGAAATAAATTGCAATTACAAAAAATATTTGTTTTGAAATTCTTCATCAAACGGTAAAATAATATACAGGGTGTTCCATTTAAAAAACTTGAGAAAAATTAGTTTAAAATGTGTCATTTTTAAAATCTTATTGTGAACACCCTGTATGAAGTAGGTAAAAACTATTTAATTCATGGTGTTTCTAGCCCCCTTGTTATAAATCTCACACAATGCCGTGGTAAAAAAATGCTTTTAGATTGGTTTTTTTTTATCTTTTTTCCAGGGCTGCAAAACTTTTGTTTTTTAGTTTTTAATTTATTGCTCTTAAAGTACCGAAGCAAATTAAATAAAATTTTAGGCAATTATGAAGGACACTAATACAAACCTAAATATGCAAAAAAACACGGGGTGTCCCATTAAAAAAAATACAACTTTATGTTATCACACTTTCTTGGTCCGCCCTGTGTATGCGAAAATATTTTCCTAAAATGCAGCCTGTAATACAGTATAAGTCACCATATGAATGAAATTCCTAACTTAATTCGTGTAGGAGCTATGGAAGCCTGACGCACTATTGCAGGACCCTGTATGTATTATGTTGGTCTACCAAACTTTTCATAGATAAACTTTTTTCCAAAGATGCATATATTAACACCAATGAAACTAAAATTATGATATTTTAATTTATTGTCCTCTAAAAGCCAGGACTCAGCATAGAACTATATTTATTTGAAATTATCATTTTGTGTCCCATTTGATCCTCCTTGTGTCCATAACTAACCTTTTAAATATGTGTCAAATTAGTTTTGGTTTACACCAGCGCCGGAGTGGGGGGGGGGGGGGGGGGCAAAAGGGGCGGTCGCCCTGGGCACAATTTCACAGGGGCACAATCAGGCGCTCCATTTTTGTAAACTAAATTTTTGTAATATTTTAGATAATATAAATAATAGCAATATTTGCATTTTCCAAACTTCCTAAATTACATATTATATGTACATCTTTTAGTCTGTTATATAACTAAATAACTTTTGCTAAGGGCGTAGTACACCTGGCGCTCTAATGAAAAAAGTAGGTCTATTTGGCGTTATGATACGATATAAATAATGATTAAAACTCCGTACAATTAAAATTTTTCGAAAATATAATTGCAGCAGGTTAACTCACGGTTCGTCAACAATTATTGTAACCTAAATGGCTAAATAATAATTGCAGAAAACGCAACGGGTTCAATGGAGGGGGCGCTTTATTAAAAAAAAAATTATAGAAAACGAGTAGAAACTGGTATTATTAAAAGCAATAAAATACTTCAACTTTCCAAAGTACAAAGGTGGGTGTCCACTGCCCACTAGAGCGAATCGCCAGTTTCCGTGATTTTTGTTGTTATTATTTTTTAAATATTTACTTGAAAAAAATTTGTTCCATTTCATTCCTTTTTTCTGACTATGTGGTTTGTCAAAAGAAAAAGAATAATTAAGATGAATACGGAGTTTGTCCTCCATTTGATTTTCGAAACACTTTCTATACTTTTTACAGAAGGGGTGTAGTAAAAGGATGTGATGTGAATACACTCAATGGTGAAAAGAGTAAGTACAAGTAAATACAAGTTTGATTGGGTTTGATTGGGTCAATGGTGAAAAGAGTAAGTACAAGTAAATACAAGTTTTATAAAGTATGATTTTAGCGCGTAAGCTATGCTAGAAAACAAGCAACTTGCAGCACGTCTTCTAAAGGGGCAAGTGTTAGAATGGTCTATGTACATGTACTTCTTATATATTTTTTTTTATTTGATGTTCTTTTAAAGAAAAAATATTTTTAGAAAATATTTTAAAATCTGTCAATTTTTACTAAAATGTTACATTAATAAAGCTATTAAACTAATTGTAAATTGATTAACTGCCAAATATTAAGAAAATAAAACGATACCTCAGAGTAAAACAATATACCAATCGTTATAAGCTTGTAAAAATTTTAAAAAATCTTTTTCTGCAATCGTGCGCAAAGTAGGATTTTGCGCTTTCTAAATCGTGCACAAATCATCCAAAATTCCATTCCATTTTCAACGAAGTAGGAAAATATTTTTTTTTTCATGAAACGCAGGACTCCCTGCTTGTTTTGGGTCTGTTTTTTGGGTTAAAAGTAAAGTCTTGGAATTATTATAATATTAATTTCGAAAAAACAAGTTCTTTTACAGGTATAAGTTCTGAAATTGAAAAACAATAAAATAAATATTTTAACAAAACGAGCAGCATCTTAAAAATTGTTGGTTAAGAATAAACTGTACTGAATAAAAGATCAAAAACCTTCCCACATTTTCGGCTACCAAATTTTATTTGACTTGTTCTGAAATGTCTTAACCCCAAAAACCTAAATTGACATACATTATAAATTTTCAATTACCCCTTTTTCCTTCCGTTAAAAACACTGTGCTCAAATTAGGTTTTCTTTACATAATTATAGGAAAAAAGCGACCACCATCACAAAACTCGAGGTTTCAGAATTTTAATTCTATTATCAGCTCGTAAGGATGTGGCTTTACAGGATATAGTTTTCACGAAAATTTTGTTGAAATTGGTTTAGGACTGTCGGATGCAGGGAGGTGTCAAATTGATGAGATGACAGACAGACACTAGAATGTCTTAGAATGTCTTATATGCCCTTAAAATCATCGAAAACATGCACTTTAGTTGAAATCAGAAAATCTTCGGAATAAAAATACCTTCCCAGAAGCTAATAATAATTTATTTATTTTTACCATAAAAATATTTATACATTATTTTATTCAATGCTCTCCATTGGGATCTCGATTGTTGTGAAGTTTTAGACAGCACAATTATAATACGTAGTTAAATTTAAAATTAAATTTAAAAGTTTTCTTTATCGTCGGTAAAATTCTGCAAAACCCTAAAACTGACGATTTGATTTTTCATAATATCGAGAAATAAATTTACCATTTTAGGAACGCTAGACCTCTAAGATGAAGTAGTTGTTTTTCACTGCGACGATTCGTATCGCAGATAAAATCATCAAGTTAAAAATTTTAATTACGAGTCTGTAATTTTTAGTGCATGCAGAGCTGGGAATAACTACTAACTAAGTTACTTGAAAATATCTAAGTTACTTGAATGTAACTTAGTTACTGTAATTTAGTTCCTTTTTTAAATACCTTAACAGTATCTTGTACCTAGTTACTTTTACGAAGAAACTTGTAACTGTTACTTTAGAAAAGTAACTTAAGTTACAAAACGTAACTTTAGTTACAAATGTAACTTTAGTTACAAATTTTGTAACTAAAGTTATTTTTTTATATGAAAAACATAATTCAGCATATGCAACACATCTTTTGACATATAATCATAACTTTAATGAATATTTTAAAGTTAGAAATATAGAAAATAAAGGTAAAAACTGTACATCTTAGAACATGGACAGAAGAAATAACAGACTAAAAAAGAAAAACCAAATCTTAAATGACCAACTAGACATAGATAAATCACCATTATTCAACTTATTTTAATAATTTATTTTATTATTCGATAATTTTGTTATAAATATTAACAATAAAATTCACCTAAATAAAATTATATCACTGTAAAATTATGTTACTCAGATAACCAATTTTAGGTACAAAACTATTTAAGAACAATTCTCATTTGTAAGTTTGTTAGCCGCACTTGACGAAGTAGCAGCGCTACGAAACATTCCATGCATTTTTTAAATAAAAAAGTGAAAATCTTACACAGTTTTCTCTACGTATAGAAGAATATTTGTATAATATTGTTTGGCCAACCGATACACAATTACAGCATGTCACTTCCTCTATAGGCCCAATATGTCTCAATATTTCCACTCATGGCGAGTCTTTAAAAAATTGTTACTACTTTGGAAGTAAAAAAGCATTAAAACCTTTTAAATACAAAATAAAAAGTTATAAGCGATAGAAATTTTGTTAAAAAATCCAGCACCTAACTTCGAATGTTGACCGATTTATTTTATAAATACCAATAAACTATTAACATTTTCCCCATACAAGAGAGCATAGTTCGCGTAATAGGACCCTAATGATAAAATAATGGCGGTTTTTTATAACGCAATCCAAACTCATGGCATTTCTTTCAACTTTTCTCTCTTTCCTCTCTTCATAACCCAACACATAGAGAGTTATACGATTATTAAAATTAAAACAAGAAAAGAATATAATAACGGCGATCTAAACAATGTTGCCAGTTTTAGAGGGCTTCTTATAATACGTAAGGCATACTGGGCTGGCTAAAATCGGTGTCATATATTAAGTACATATACTGCTAAAGTCAATCTCCCCCTACTGGCAAGTCGTTTGAACTAAAGGTACATGTTTTGAGATATTGTATCGATTTTATGAAGCCCCACAAAATTTTCGGAAAATCGCGTGGTAGTATATATATGGCATGGTTGTGCTTAATACATGCTAATTTTTTAAGAAGCCCGAATCGGGCTTCCTAAAACCACTGTGGGCTTCCTAGTATCTGCAGAACATGGCATTTTTGGCTTCTTAAAGGTGGTTTATATGTATATATATATATATATATATATATATATATATATATATATATATATATATATATATATGTATATATATATATATATATATACAGTGTGACAGTAAAGTCCGCATCATATGTGATTTTTTTCATTAAGAGCTTTATTCGAAATTTGACTTTGGCATCAATTTCTGCTTCGATCTTCGACTTATAATTAAGACAAACAAATACACAGTGTCATCAGTAACGTCTGCATTAAGTGGAAAATAAATTTTCGTTTAACTTTACGTAAAGTTTATCTACTTCCAATGATTTAATTTAAAACTCCTTTATTAAAATTTGTTATGAAGCTATTTTATAAAACAAGTAAAAATAGTCTTTTATTATGGAAGTGCAGTTTCGAAAAAATTAATTAGTATTGTAAATTTATTTTCCAATTAATGCAGACGTTGCTGATGACACTGTGTGCTTGTTTGTCTTAATTATAATGTGTATTACTTTTAGACACAAACTACTTTTTCAAAAATAGTTATTTTATGAAGTTACCTTATACGGGGTCAAAAATAAATAAACGTTGCATCACTTGTGACCAAATTTTAATAGCCCCATTTGGATTTTGTAGAAAAACACACATTTAATATGGCTCTACTTTAAAGAAAATGTGTCTGGAATAAAGCATTGTCAAAACTAAGAAGTTTTATGTAGGTTGCGTTGAGTCTTATTTGGCAACAGTGGTGCAATTTACAAAAAATGGGCAAAAAATCAATATTATCTTTATGCAGCTGAAATTTTGCATATGAGCTAAAAATTGCATTTAGAAGAACTGTTTCTAATAACTGTTTTCGATATTTTGAGAAATAACCCCTTTTGAATTTTTTTTGGAAAAAATTTAATTTTGGCAGATAATACGAATCACGTGACTACTATTTCTTTGGTTAATTTTCAATTCGATCGAAACAGAAATTGCTGCCAAAGTCAAATTTGGAATAAAGCTAAGTATTAATAAAAAAAATCCCATATTATGATGCGGACTTTACTGGTCACACTGTATGTACAAGTTTACACAATCTAAATATAATTAAAATATAAAAAAATAACTTCTGCTAAAGTCAGCTGTAAGAATCACCCTTTATTAAACAAAAATAGTAAGTTAACTTTAGAAATTTTGAAGTTGTATATATCTCAGTTGCTACTTAATGCCAAGTTCCGGATATTTGATAGTGAATCTACTACTATCCATTTCTAAAGTTTTGACCCCTCAGTTTGGAAGCTTGTAAGTAAAAAGTACAATTTTAAAAAATATAATTTTCACATATTTCGGTAAAGTTACTTGTCTCTATTACACATGTAAAACTTTGTAACCGTAGATGCCTTGGTGCTTTTTTAATGGGAAGGTAATTATAAAATTGCCACCATTTTTTCCCTATTTCATCAATTACTCAAGTTTAAAAATTTATTGTGCCTTACTGGTACTCCCAGGCCTAACTACTTTTTTACAGGCGATAAAGTGAACCTTAAAAATATTATTTTTATTTTTTTTTCTTAGGTTTGTTAGTAATAGGCAAAAAATGATTGTGGTTATGTAATTACTACCAGTAATCTTACAGCAAAAATTTTTGTTTTTTTGTATTACATATAAAGAGATGTAACTTTACGTTTAACGAAAATTTGGTTTTGGGCAGTTGTCATAAACCTAAATACAAACAATTAATTTGTGTAAAGGATAGCAGCATTGAGCTTGCGGGATGGAGCGGGGCATCGAAGGTGCAATAGTATGGGTGTTAAGGTAATAATCATTAAAGTAATGCAATATAGTGAAGGTTTTTTTTGTGCGCTATATGATAAAGTAGGTAACTGGTAAAATTAAGAAAAAATAAGTATATGCATTGGTAAATATTTACATTTATTTGTATTTAACGATTTTCTATTGTTTCATTAAGATGTATAAAATAGGCAAAACGTGTGTAGTAGAACAATAGTAATTTAAAAATATTACTTCAAAGTGAGTGACGTAAATAGGCCAATTAGCTTGATGTATTTATAATTCACCTAAACGAAAAACAATAATTTTGATGTTCCCTTTTTGTGTGATTCGCATATTTGGAAAATTGTAACAAATGCTGTGTTAAGTTTGTCTGCATTTGCCTTTGCTTAGTAATAAAAGAAATAGGTTAAAGTGGCCTGTTTACGTAGAATCACATCTGATTTAACTTTTAAGGTACAAAACCCTGACAAAATTTATTTAAACCTACAACTAAAAATAACCTGATTGGATTACACCACTCTTTTTTACCGAAGAATACCTACACTTATGGATCGTTTTCTCCTTCTTCATCATTACTAAAGTCTTCATTTGAATCATCATCTTTATCATCTTCATCTAAATTTATAATTAATGGTTCTACAACAACATCAACTAAGTGGTCTTTTTCTCTGTAGGATTCCTCAATTTTATTAGCGTGTCCAACGCAATTTTCCCAAACAGAATTTGGAACGTTCTGCATCGTTCAAGACACAAATTTAGTACATTTGTGATTTTAAACGTAGTATTCAATTTTGCCACTTTCTTTTTCAGATATGCCCAAATTAATTCAATTGCGTTGAATTCACAGTGTGCAACTGGTAACCATAGAAGCTTTACATTGTCATTACGTAACTCCTTTGCAATTGTATCTAAAAGATACGTTTTTGGAAAGTGATAGTTCTTGCATAGGTCTAAAAGCATTGGTTTGGTTAATTCATTAAACGTTGTAAATCCATCGGGCAATGTTGCTTATCGCTGGGACATCCATTCTATTATTTTTTGTTTTGTCGAGGCAGTTGTAGGATTTCGAAAATTAGGATCCAACATTGTATGATACCGTGCTTGGTCAATTACGATTACTGATTTGGCAGGTATTACGGAAAGCACTGTTCTAAACCATTCTTCGTAATGGTAAGCCACTGACCCGCACTTTTTTTCCCAACGAAACACTTCAGGCAGCCATCCAAAAACCAATTTTTACTACCAATATGTAAGATAATAACCCGTTGTCCTGATCCTGATGGCCAGACTTCCATGAATGATTTGCACCGCACCACGTTTCATCCGTATCAAATATTTGCCAAGAATCTTCACGATATCTCTTTATGTCGTATAAGAATTCCGCTCTTCAGGCAGCAATTGTGTTTTATTTCATTAAAATTGGGTTATTAATTAGTTTTTTATATGAAAACCAAAGTTCTTTAATCCATCGGTACAAAGTCATTTCTGAAAATTCTGGTAAATAATCGACATCTTCTTTCAATTTCTGGTAAACTTCCTGTATAGAAGGAAACCGGCGCGGCGCTCCAGGTAAACATTTAATATTGTTCTCCTTATGACGCCCTGCAAAATCTCATCACATTCCAATCGGGGCCTTCCACTTCTCCCTTTTGATGGTAGAATAATACCGGAACTTTTTGCTTCCGCAGTAACACGTTTAACGGTGCTTTCACTAACACCCAGGCAATCTGCTGTTCTTTTAACCACTTGATCATCAAAATATTTTCCAAACCGTTGTCTTTCTCGTGTTGAAAGTACGCTCTGACTTTTAATATAATATTTTTCCTTTGTTCGTTGCACTGACGATACATTTTAACTTATTAGACTGTAGTTTGGTACCGTATTTTTGGTTCAAATTACATCAGGTATGTATATAAATTCGAACAAGATAATCTTAACAATGGTGTGAAAACAATAATAATTTCAAATTAATATCTACCCCTAAAACCAAAAAGCTAAATCAACAATAAGTGGATATAAACAACCACAATCAAATAAATAATATTATTTGACAAATCGTTTCACTCCATAACAAATAGATTAACTTCTCAACAAATACAAAATACATGGAACTACGGACTACATACAGATAAGCGTGACGAGGCCGCCGTACTGTGTGTGTGTCGGTAAAGGCGTTTAATACTTTCATCTCTTTCTTATGTCGCTTCTAATATTTATTACAATTTTTACAAGAACTAAAGGTGCTTTTTTTAATTTTGGGTAATAAAATACATTTGTATAATAATACATACGTCTACAAGTGTAAAGATTTTTTTACGGTTTTAAATTGTCCACAGTACAGCTGATACACAAACATCGTTAAAAAAGAAAAAAATACAATTTCAGACACATTACTACCAATCTCTTGCGAAAGTATAGATATTTTTCTATCTACCTTCAAAATTGCATTTAAATAGGGAAAAAATTAACCAATATATAGATATGACTTAACTACTACGACCGTGGTAATCTGTTTTTAAAAACTATTTATTTTTCTAAGTTACAGAATTATGATAAAATATGTTATTACAAAATATATGTTTTGCTCCGCTAAAGTTGAATGAAGTCTTTCAACCACGCCATTCGATTGGGGGTGATGGGGTGCACAAAAGTGTATTTTAATTTTGTGTAAATTGAGAAGTTCTGTTGCAACAGTATTCTTAAACTCAGTGCCATTATCGATAATAACTTGTCTTGGTATTCTATGCTGGGAAAAATATGATAGTAGCTTATCAACAATTTCCGTAGCGGCAAGTGATTGAAGTGCGTATGCTTGCGCATATTTTGAAAAACTATCGATTATTGTCAAAAATTTAGTTTGTTCAAGTGTGTACGTGTCTAAATGTAAAATTTCAAACGGTCTGGAAGCCGTCGGTGTTATATTCATTTCCATATTTATAGGATGACGTTCATATTTGCTTTTTTGGCAAATTTCGCAATTATTTATATAGGTCTGAACGGAGTTTTTAAGATTTGGCCAATAGTACTTTTGTATTATTTGTTTTAGCGTCTCGTCAATGCCGCGGTGATTTGTTTTTGATTCGTGATATTTTTGTATTACTTCCGAAATATCGTCTTTATCAGTGACGTCTACTAATTTTATTAAACATCGTTTTAATTTCAAAGATGGCCATTTAAAAGTTTTTCGAATTACCTCACAAAATGGTTCATACATTTCGGGTTTTTCAAAATACATATGATATTCAAACGTATGAATGAACGTCTACTTGTCAGGGGTACATATAAATATGCAAAAATTTAGAATAAATTCT
Source organism: Philopedon plagiatum (assembly GCA_963971165.1). Lineage (NCBI taxonomy): Eukaryota > Metazoa > Arthropoda > Insecta > Coleoptera > Curculionidae > Philopedon > Philopedon plagiatum. The sequence goes on along the minus strand of OZ020195.1, from coordinate 48,958,990 downwards.
CTAACCACCTGAAAATTCCTTATACAATAAGGGTTTCAACAAATAATGGTAAAACAGCTATTCTCCGGGCTATATGCCCCTCCGAGCGCTGAATTACATACCAAAATTTGCCGTATTTTCTTCTAACATAGTTAGATAATAAAATACTTGTTTTGAATGCAAGAAACTACCAGGAAGAAGGAAGCTTTTTCTTTAGTTAGGATGTCGTCACCTGCAGACCGGTTTCGAACTCGTTGGTTCTCATCAGTATAGGATAGACGAACATACCAACCTTCCGAAAAAGTAATCCCTTAAAGCTACAACTGTCGTACTGCATAAGCAGTGAGACACAGGCAGCGCCAACCATTAGCAGTTTCGAGCATTCAGAGTAGAGTTTACCGTAAGGTAAAATTTTCAAACGTATGAATGAACGTCTACTTGTCAGGGGTACATATAAATATGCAAAAATTTAGAATAAATTCTCTAACCACCTGAAAATTCCTTATACAATAAGGGTTTCAACAAATAATGGTAAAACAGCTATTCTCCGGGCTATATGCCCCTCCGAGTGCTGAATTACATACCAAAATTTGCCGTATTTTCTTCTAACATAGTTAGATAATAAAATACTTGTTTTGAATGCAAGAAACTACCAGGAAGAAGGAAGCTTTTTCTTTAGTTAGGATGTCGTCACCTGCAGACCGGTTTCGAACTCGTTGGTTCTCATCAGTACAGGATAGACGAACATACCAACCTTCCGAAAAAGTAATCCCTTAAAGCTACAACTGTCGTACTGCATAAGCAGTGAGACACAGGCAGCGCCAACCATTAGCAGTTTCGAGCATTCAGAGTAGAGTTTACCGTAAGGTAAAATTTTCAAACGTATGAATGAACGTCTACTTGTCAGGGGTACATATAAATATGCAAAAATTTAGAATAAATTCTCTAACCACCTGAAAATTCCTTATACAATAAGGGTTTCAACAAATAATGGTAAAACAGCTATTCTCCGGGCTATATGCCCCTCCGAGCGTTGAATTACATACCAAAATTTGCCGTATTTTCTTCTAACATAGTTAGATAATAAAATACTTGTTTTGAATGCAAGAAACTACCAGGAAGAAGGAAGCTTTTTCTTTAGTTAGGATGTCGTCACCTGCAGACCGGTTTCGAACTCGTTGGTTCTCATCAGTACAGGATAGACGAACATACCAACCTTCCGAAAAAGTAATCCCTTAAAGCTACAACTGTCGTACTGCATAAGCAGTGAGACACAGGCAGCGCCAACCATTAGCAGTTTCGAGCATTCAGAGTAGAGTTTACCGTAAGGTAAAATTTTCAAACGTATGAATGAACGTCTACTTGTCAGGGGTACATATAAATATGCAAAAATTTAGAATAAATTCTCTAACCACCTGAAAATTCCTTATACAATAAGGGTTTCAACAAATAATGGTAAAACAGCTATTCTCCGGGCTATATGCCCCTCCGAGCGCTGAATTACATACCAAAATTTGCCGTATTTTCTTCTAACATAGTTAGATAATAAAATACTTGTTTTGAATGCAAGAAACTACCAGGAAGAAGGAAGCTTTTTCTTTAGTTAGGATGTCGTCACCTGCAGACCGGTTTCGAACTCGTTGGTTCTCATCAGTACAGGATAGACGAACATACCAACCTTCCGAAAAAGTAAACATTATTTGTTGAAACCCTTATTGTATAAGGAATTTTCAGGTGGTTAGAGAATTTATTCTAAATTTTTGCATATACATATGATATTGTTTATCAGGAATTATTATTTCCTTGACAAAATTTAGAATATCTTCATCGAAATTATTCGTGGAAATTTGAACGTCAAAACGGCGTTTTTTCTCAAATAAAATAATCATTTTTGATTTCGCGGGAGAGTGTAACACTGAGGAAACGATTATTTGATTCGCCCCATAATTAACAGGGATATGACATATCGGAATGCCTACAATAGGGTCTTCGCTCTCATTTGTGTGTACTGTCATGTTTTCGTCTTGATCAGCTGATGTGTGTGTTGCGATGTCATTGACTTGTGTCGCGAAGTCATTATCGTCTGTTTGTGCGATAGTGGAAATTTGATCCAGATTGTCCGTATATGGTTGTCCTTGTCGTTCTTTGTTAAAATCTATATATTGTTTTAAACAAAAATTGTCTTCTGTCTCTTTCGTGTGTATTTCAATGCGAGACAAAGCATCGGCGTTCGTGTTAAGTTTTTCTTTTTTATGCAATATATTATAGTCATATTCTTTAATTAACTTTAAAATTTTGATTCTTTCCTCGTCATTAATATGATCAGTCCGAAATTTGGAGAAATCTAATTTTTGTTGTTTTGGGGAATCGTCAAAATTGTTTAAATTAATTTCTTTCATTTCATTAGTATTAAATTTTTCTACGGTTATGGGTTCTGAAAAGTCTAATGTTACCGGATTACAGTTATTATTTAATACTGTTGTCAAGGCATAACCATTTCTAGCAACAGACAAACATTCTGGTATCTCACAATTATGCATTTTTTGATGTGGTATAATTACATCACCGTCTTTTATCGAAGTTTTAATTTGAACAACTTGTTCAACACGAGGTGGACTTGTTATGCAGTTTATCTCACTTCGAGATTCATGGAATTGTAATTTAATGCGTGTATGTGGGGTTACAAGATATCCTTTGTCAAAGTCAAGATTAGCTTGTAAAATTTTAAGATTATCAAGTCCTAGTAGACCATCAAATACATCGTGGAATTTGAATAAATAAAATTTTAAATCTTTATTTTTTGGTAATTTAAAAATTTTTGAAGCTGGAATTAAAACACTATTTTGATGAGCTGATGTCGGAAATACTGCTGAAACTATAAAAGGATCGTTTAGTATCTTATTTGGGTATAACTTTTTAGCAATATTCGGGTCAATGAATGACCTAGTTGATCCTGAGTCGATTAATATTGTTAAATTGGTTTCCGGAAAGACAATGTATGATAGTTCACCATTATTAGCTACATTTAGGGAGATTACTTGAGGTGTAATTTCTTTGTCTTGCGTAGCTTCGCGAAAATTTTCGTTATCATCGCGTTCGCTTTCATAAGAATTTTGTTGGGTTAGGTCATAGTCGGATAGTGACGTATGTATATCAGGTTTAAAGTTAGGTTCGTAATATTCGTTGCTTGCGTATGGGTAGCAATTTGTTTGGTCATTAAAATATTGGTCATATGGGTGATATTGATTCTCGTCATAAGTAAATTGTTCTAATTGGTTTATATTTTGCATTTCGGTATTATAAAGTTCTTCAAAAACAAATTTTGGCGGGTTATAATTAGATGTATTAGGCAAAGGTTTAAACATTGACGTTTCTACGCCAGACATAGCTGAAGGCTGTGTTAATTGTTTTTGCTGATTAGGTTTAAAAACATTAGTTCTATTTCCCGGTTTATTAAAAACTTGTGAGTTAGTAAAAAATCTTTGTTGCGGTCTGTTAAAATTAGGTCTAATATTCATAGGCTGTGATGGAAAACTAGGCCTAAAAGCATTATTTGGAGTATGAGCGTTAAATACATGATTTGGCCTTAACATATTTCTAGGCTGCATTGTATTAAAATACGAATTTTGTTGAATAGATTTAAAATTATTATTATTAGGACTTGAAACACTGGGTTTCGTTTGGTTTTGAAAATAGTGAACATTATATTCTTGTGTAACAAACTGCAATGCCTGCATTAAATTAGCTGGACGCATGCACCTTATGGTGGTGCCAAGGGGTTCCTTTAACCCAGATAAAAATGTTTTTAAAGCAAGATCGTTATATAAACTTCTTTTTAGATTTTTCGCTGGTGCGGTTGTTTCGTGAGAATCAATGAATGAACATAACAAATTTAAAATATGTAATACCCTATCATAAAATTGATTTGGCTTTTCGTTAGGCAATTGTTTCATCATGACCAAATCTCGATTTAGGCAAGCTTCGTCTCTTTGGTCGGCAAAATTACGTCTTAGGGTGTCTTTTAACTCAACCCAAGTACTGACATTTTGAATATTTACAACAAGTTTAGCTTGGCCAGTAAGTTTGCCAACAAGAGAATTCAACAGATATACATTTTGAAAAGAATTTGGATTCGTAGCGTCATAAAAAGAATCAATTATTGATTGACAAGTCGATATGTAGCGATTTAAATCATTTGGGTTTCCATCGAAATTAGGAACACAGTTTAGATATTCTGGTTTAAATTGCGCCATATCGTTTTAGTTAGGTTATTCAAAATTTGATCGACAATTATATGATTGTTAGAAGTTTCACTTAAAATTTCTAAATTTGCTTCTAAATTTTGATTAGAAACAGAGTCAGTTGAAGGCGTCTGTAAATTTAAATTCTGTAAATTGCTAATGATACTTTCAATCGACATGAAATCAATCTCACTTACACTAAAATCAACAGGCCCACTCTGGTCATTTTATAGGGGCAAGGCTTGGTTCGGCGATTGATGTCCTCTCCAAAATCTTGGTCCCTGCGAAGATAGGCGATTCAGGTCCTACCCTCCGATGATTGGTTAGTCGATGGTAATCCACAGTTCTTTGATAGATTGGAAGTCTTTCGATGTTCGGAAAAACTCCACTCTGCTTCAACACCTCCACCAATGTCACAACACTTTGTTCGTTACTTCGGTTAACCGTTGAACGGAAAAATCCTACACAATCGATTTGTATCGATTCCCGAAGTATCCTACCGACTGCGCCAGTTAACTACTACGACCGTGGTAATCTGTTTTTAAAAACTATTTATTTTTCTAAGTTACAGAATTATGATAAAATATGTTATTACAAAATATATGTTTTAAAATTTAATGTTTTCAACTGACTGACTCGTCCTGGCTTGGGATGCATTCTATATTGTTATATGATATGCATATTCAGCATTATCTCCGTCTAGGTGGTGATATAACTCATGAGAAAATCGTTTATCAGTATTAACGCAGTAAAATCGTTGTTTTTTTCTAATTGATTATGAATAAGTTCAATATCGTTTACAATACAATAATACATTTTTTTGGAAGAAACTCTTGGATAACGTCCTAACAAGCTGTAATTTTTTCAGTTTATTCTGCCCCGTGGTTTTTTTGTTATTGACCCTCAGACTGAGGGGTCAAAACTTTAGAAATGGATAGTAGGAATGTTTTGGTGAAGGAAAAAAAATTTTAATTTGCGAAAAAAAGTTGATTCTTTGCTTCGACCCCCTGGAAAAAAAATGAACACGTTTAGGTATTTAATTTATTATTTTTATAAACAAATTTTACATCACTTTGTCGAAAATTTTTAAATTGTAAGAAAAAAAATTTGTTAGTAGAAAGTTAGTCATCTGAATTTTTTTAAACTTAAAATATAATTAAAAAAAAAATCAAATGACTATACCTTTCTACTAACATATTTTTTTTTCTCTTAAAATTAAAAAATTTTCGACAAAATCATGTAAAATTTGTTTAGAAAAAATAATAAATAAGAAAACTAAACGTGTTCATCCCGGGGGGGGGGGGGGGTTGGGGGATTGCAAAGCAAATATTCAACTTTTTTGCAAATTACAAAATATTTTTTTTTCTTTACCAAAACATTCCTAGTAAACTCACTATCAAAAACCCGGAACTTGGCATGGGCCCCGTAAGTAGCAACAGAGATATACAACTTTAAAATTTCTAAGGGTGCCCATGCATGTTGACACTAACCAGTACCTATGTCAATAATGTACATAATATAAATTGCGTCCAAGAAGCACTAATGTCAACATTTGAGATTATTGCACGAAAACTTATAAAATTATTATTATAACTCAAAACAGTTACATTATATCCCAAATTTGAAACAATCAAAACTTTTGTGGTAGATTTTAATCAATCGAATATTTTTAACAATTTCTTTTTTCCCCTTAATTAACTCGACCTGAAAACTGACTTCTTGCACCAAGCCACAGATATGTTTTTTAACATATTCACATTTATGATAAACAGTAATACCCTAAAATAAGTCTTTTAGCAGTTAGCACTCAATTTAAACTACTCGTAAAATATAAAAAAAAAATAATAGATCATAACGTAGAATAATATACATTCTATTAATTGGACTGTACATAAAATATCTTAATTATTTATTTACTTACTCACAGTACTTAGAGTAAAAACTCAAAATTATAAATTTTCTGTTCTTTATCCCAGTCTTAAGTCTTGAAACTATATTAAAATATGTTGATACCTGAGACACATTCGGTATATTTTATTATCAAGTGTATCTTATAAAAAAAAATTAAAAACCACTATACTTGGTTTCTTGTCAAAAAATTTTGCATATTTATAATGCCACAAGATGTTATTAACGCATAATCCATTAAGGGCATAAAATGGTTGTCTATACATGCATGTGGTAACAACATGTTAAATTCCCTGAGTTGGCCAATAACACGTTCAACATGAATTCTTAACGCAGCAATTTGTTTTGCCTGCCTGACCTCTTCTTTTGAACTTGTAACCGTTCTTGAAACAGAAGGGGGCCGTATGAGAACACAGTTCACACTTTGCAACATGTGAGAAATATTCTTGAATCCTCTATCAGCCATAACGCCTACATTGGGGGGTAACTTTTCTAAATAGCCACAATCTTCAACTATGGCAACATCTGATGCTCTTCCTCCATATCCCTGAAATTTACTAAACCATCTGGTGTACAGGATATAAGATACTTTAAGGTATTGCAACCTTTATATTGAGACCATGTTAAAGACTGATGTACTGCATTCGTAGGCCTCTCAATTTCTATTTCAAGGCAGTCGATTATGGAAACAACATTGGAATATCTCGCTCTAAATGGTATTGGTAAATGCAGTGCCTTAAAGAGTCTGGCCACACAATTAAATTTTTTAAACAGTTGGCAAGTAATACTATAATTTTTCTAAAAACACGACTGACAGTACTTTGTGAGTATCCAAAATGCAAAGCCAGTACACTAAAGGAATCATTTAATTTTACTTTCTTTAAAGTAATTAATATATCTATTGTATGTGCTGGGATTTTTTCACTCAATAACTTTATTGAATAATAACTTTTTTCTGGCAATCCAAGTAACAATTTTGGTTCTTTTTCAATAGCTATCAGCATTCCACCACGCATCGTGTTCTTAAACTCTCTATCTGATACCTCTTCTTCAAGTCAACTCTCTGCAGAAGTTGAGCTCCGGGGCTCGTATTCTGTCGTGGTCTCTGATGACTCTGAAGTCATGGATTGTAGAGATATGGTGTCACTGCTTTTTTTCTCCTCATCCCTTGTGATACCCAAAATTCTTTCTATTTTAAATGGAGATGTGGATGCATTCATTGAGGGTTTCTGAAATGGTGATAAGGCAACACTGATGCCCTTGGCTTTGGTATTAATGCCTTTACTGCGATATTCAGGTCTTCTATTAACTTGAATAGCTTTATCGTGACATGAAGGTCCCTCCTCTTTGTGTACAGTATCATCGAATGTATTTGGTTCTGCTTTACACTCTATTACTGTCGTAGTCTGTGGTAGTCGGTTGTCAAGTGTTAATACTTCTTGCAATATTTCCAATTTTCTCCTCGCCGGCCTGTCGAATACGATCGAAAACGAAAAATGTTTCATTACGGTAAAAAAACCAACCGGTCTGAATATACTGTCTTGCCGTTTAAAATACCCTAATACGCCTTCGAACCTATCATTCAGTTATCAAGATGGCAGGGTCACCCTCGACGGGTTCCAGTTTTTCTGGTAACTCACTTTCCGACGAAAAACGGGGACGTTTAGCATTTTCACGGTCCGCGACGTCGTGCTGTTCACGGTCTGGTAAATCGGCTAATATGTGATCGGCCGCATCGGGAAATTGTCGTTTTAACACATTCTGTAAAAAGTGTCCTTGCACTTCCGGAATCGATATACTTGGCTCGATTAACGACGGAATAATATCATCTATTTCACGCTCCAATTGAATTTTCACATGTTCGTCCAATTCTCGTTTGTTTACATCTTCATCGTTAAAGTAGCACTTTACGATTTCTATTAAAAATGCTACTACCGGATTGAGGGGTTTGCGACATTGGTTAAACTGTTGCCGCTGTTCAAGACTCGAGACCGGGTTAAAATAGGCAACGTAATTTTCCAGCATTTCTTCGGTCGGAACGCGAGGGACTTTTAAGAAATTTAACGCGTTCCATTTCTGGCTGCCGACACCAACAATCATTTTCAACACGAATATTGCCGAATAATGAAATTGAGCTGCCTTTTGATATTCGCTAATTAAACTGTAAGCCAAGTCGCGAGTCCTGTCGTTTTCCAACATTCGGATTAATATGAGCACAGTCGAGGACGATAAACTGGGTGAAACTTGAAGCCAAACTTTTTTTTGACTTCGCTGAATAAATTCCAATAAGGCTATCGATGCTACCATGATTGTCTTACTACTATTTAAAATGTTAATTTTAGGTTTGGGTTTTACGTGTTTATATTGGCTTTCAAAAATCGATGTCGTATCACAACAGGACATTCTCACTCGCTACACCAATAATTCAAATTTCTACACGTTATTACCCACTGTCAATACCGACAAAAGTGTCGACTGTAGTGTAGCGGAAATGGTCGAATGTAATGTAAATGATTCGATGGCCTGTTTAGCATGTAAGCAATTGAATGCTTCCTGTAAACATTTCGAACGCGATTTTACAGTTACCGTCAATGGTGGCAAAAATATCGTTACGATTAAAGCCAACGCTGACCATAATAAAGGCTACTGCATAAAGGGATCGCGAAAAGGGAAATGTAATCCTCTAACCGGTGAATGGACTTTGTTTGAAAGTAACTTGGATAGCGAAACCCTATTATATATGTGCAAATGTAAATATCCAAATCTCGTTACCCAAATAAACTCATTCGGTGACTGTGACATCGATATTGGTTGCGGCAAACATGGTACATTTGACCGAAATGATATCGAGCCCATGTTACGAACGTGCATATGTAATGCTCCCTACATATCGGCCAGTGATAATATTCGTGGACCCCATTGTCGCTTACCGCGTATATTTGAGATGAAAACCGACATTCCCTATTTGGCCAATCAGGCATTAATTTCGGTTGAAATGACCGATCCTGCGTTTGCCGAACAATTTACCCATCCGACTCTACGACAGGTACCCGATCCGTGTAAATTTGTTTTTATTGGCATGGATCCGCCGGCCGGCTGTATAGCCAACGATCCGAAAACATTGGGTGTTCATATTTGGCCTCATTATCTATCTCTCAAAGATGATTTCGGCGAATGTAATTTTGCCATGAAACGAACACCGTCGTCCTGCGGCGGTTATCTATTTTATTCACACCCGAAACAATACAATAAAGTCATACCCATCTATTTGACGGATTTGCATACCCTGAAACAATTTTCGTGGGCTACGACGGAACGTTTAAAATCCATGTGGCAATTTCAAATCGAATTTGGTACACCGCCATCGTCAATCACGGACTTTAACCAGAATAAGCACATTTACATTATGAGTGCTTATATCGATCCACCGGTACATATTGCATCGTCTCTGCTTCCCTATCATTATGAAGAATCGAAATGGTTTCTAGTTACCCCGAACCGCAGATATAATTGTGGAATTTATAATCGTTACGGGGCCGGTTATCTCGATGCCCGCTATCCTATTAAACCGTGCATGGGTCAACATGCTGACGGTCTATTATACCCACTTTTATCCCCTTGTCGTTTAGCCAATATCGGCGACTATGAAGCAAATCGGTGTTCGCAAAGCGCGTGTTATTGGCAAAATTTTATTTGGCCTAGCAACGAAAAAAAATACACAGAAAATCATTGGGGTTACCCTTCGCTGAGGTTTGTCGTTGCAAAAGACCAACTCCGAACGGCTTTTTGGAAAGCGAAACTTTTCGATTCCATCTATTCGGATCAGGCCGATTTTAAAAGAGTATTTAATCACGACGGTCGTAGAATTGTGTTCGATCCAATGGATCATGACGAAAGCCACGCCATAGTTGTTCCCAAACAGGTTTCTCGACAACGCCGTGATTTAAGCAACGACAATGGAACCATTTATTTTATCCATCCCAGCGGAAATGGCAAAACTTACAAATTCAAATCGACTAAACTAAAGTATCATTTACAAAACAGTCATAAAACACCGTATATTCGTTCCCAGTAACCTAGACCGTGAACCCGGTTATTTCCTTGTAATAGATAAATGTAAACCGAAGCAAAAACGACCGTGGCAACGAAAAAGCATTCTCCGTTTCACTGTATGTTTACGCTGCATATTATATAGAAGATCGAAAGTTGTTTATTAACTGGCGGTACCGTCAGGTATTATGTTTCCGTTTGTATCATTTGCATAACATTCATAAATAAAACATCATATTTTATTTGTTCGCCGTAACCTGACCGCGAACCCGGTCAATGTCCTTGTAACAGATAAATTGCAAGCACGACCATCGTACTGAAAAAAAGCATTCTCGTTTTCAATGTATGTTTTACCTGACCGTATTATATAGAAGGTAGAAAAGTTGTTTTGTTAACTGGAGTACCGTCAAGTATTATGTTTCCGTTTGTATCTTTTGTGATTGTGGGTATAGAATCTCCCAGAACTGCAATTAGACAATTACCGGGGACTGTCGGATTTAGAGATAATTCGGTCGCGTTTATTTTTTCCACAGACACGTCGTGAAGTAGCGTATTAATTTTGTAGGAAACCCACTCACTGACGGCAATCGTTGATATTTGTGTCTCAAACATGTACTTGATTTGACGTGCCGTGGCACCATTTTCTATATTTAAATTGAGCACGATCGTTTTACTGGCAGTACCCGAATTTTCAACGTTCGATTGAATAACGCCCGGCGTGGCAAAATGTAACGGTTTGCCGATATACACCAGACTGCGATTAATACGTGCTAGAAGGTATTCGCCCTCATGAACATGGAATAATGTCGTACCGCGAACTTTCACTATCGGTGCAGTAAATCCTAACTCGTTTTCTCGTTTAATACCGGGGAAATAGAGTTTCTTTGCTCCCGTATAGAATTCCAGTCCGTCCCAAGCGATAGAATTGGCATTTGTCCGTGCTACCACGTTGCGTGGTGAAAGTACAATTGGCTCCAATTTGTTGCTGTCCAATAAGTCAATTGACGGCGGTATTGTGGGAAAGGGTCTTACGTTGCGTGACAATCGATAGATGAGTCGAGCGTATAAATCGAAATTTAAGGGTACTGCTCCTTCACCGAGCATATCAATGAGAGTGTTGTAATAATTTGTTTGACCGACGTTAATTTTTAACGTTGACCAACGATAAAGTTCAATGAGATCGTTTAAATTCAACTGTGGTATTAACGAATTTTGTTGGAAATAATCTCGTACAACCTTCAAATCTATTTTTGCCGACTTTGCTCGGTTCGATAATATGGAAGAATATACGATGGCCGACAATTCGGAAATTGTCGTTGGATTCGCAACGATTGGAATCATTTTCAATAATTCTGTTACATAACAAGTATTCGTCGCCTTGGGATTTTTGGCCAAATAATATAGTAACGAGTTTCTATCCACCGACTTTTCAATGTCGAACGTACTAAGTGTCGGCAAATCCCCACTGAGATAAAGTCGGCTCAATTTGTTATTTTAATAGGTCGTAACGTTTGCTTTCAAATCGTAATAGAACCACATCGAAGGCGATAAATTTAGGTATAATATACCCAAACTGATCAGTAGGATTAATATAATGATCAACCAAAACATCGTCTTATGATTGAAAAAATTAACCGCCTCGTTTGATTCGATTTACCAAAGCCATTAGCCCTTGGGTTTGTTTGCTTAAACGATTATTTTCGTCGTTGCATCTCTTTAGGCTCGAAATCAAATTTTGCTGTTGCTTAGTCAGCTCGTTAATTTGAACTTGTTGACCGGCAATAGTTTTTGCGGATCGTGTAAAGTCGTCATAAGACATGGCAAATTGTTTCCATAAATTGCTTAGGCGTTCGTACAACGGCCCCGCAAGGTCGGGTTGATTAATTTTGATTTTTTCCAGCTCTTTCAAAAAGTGTACAAACTCTGCCGGCGGACTGTTTGACTTTGGTATGTCGTTTTTTTCCAAGTAAACAGAAATTTCGTGCATTAACTGGGACAAGGTTGTAAGGGCATTTAGTGTTAAAGCTTTCTCAGCAGCATCACCGATGGCAATAAAAGCGCCCGGATGGCCGACCGGCCTGTGAGACAAACTTTCCATTTTTGTGGCATAGTCCCAGAGGTAGGTTGCAATCGTAGTGAATTCTTCAGCATTATGGGTATCGGACTTTTTCAAAGTAACTCGTTCCAGAAATGTTTTTACCTTCGTCCAGTTGACCATGACTTAATAGTATCTTACCGACATTCTTATATCGTAAGCTGTGAAACTTGATACCACGCGGTGGTAGTGTTCCAAAAACATTTTTCCAGTGCTTGGTAAATTTATTGTACAAATGAAAAGATGACGACCTAGACGATTTGCCTCGAATCAACAAAATAACGACGGGACCGAGCAATTCCTTAGGCCCATACCATTTCACTTGACCGACGTGTTTTGTCTTATCGATGTAAATGGCAATTTGACCTTTATCGCGTAACATTCCAAGTTGTTTTTGGGTCATCGATAAGATTTCGTTTAATCGTTTTCCCGTAAAAGCGCACATAAGGAAAACGGCCGAATAATAACAGAAATTGATATCGGTGTTATGTTCCAGACTGGTTACGGCATACTCAACCATTTTATTGAATTGCGTTTGTGACATGTAATTTTCGTTTATCGTTTTAAATTGCCGCATCAGATCCGGAGGCGGTCTAATACCGGTTCGTTTTTTAATTGAACTAAGTACACGTCTTGCCAAATCCTTGGACAGACCGTGATCGTTGAGCATTTGATCGACGATATTTTTATAGTCGCCACTTTTGGAAATTACCGACAGAAACTTGTTGGCAATTTCCAAAACTTGTTTCTTACGTTTTGTTACGGCCTCCGAAATTCGCGGGCGCGTTTCAATGATCGATGTCGTCGGACGTACTGATAAACGGTCGCTAAGAATATTGGCCATAAGTACTTAACTATGAAGTGTGCTATATTTGTTGTAATTGTAGTTTTTGCTTGGTTATTAGCGAACGTAATACTAAGGAGTTTTTTTCATATTGCCATCAGAGTGATTACCTATCAATTTAATGAATCGATGGCCTCGTTCCCCGAATGTTTTGTTTACAAACACGAAAACTATTACTTGTACGAGCCATACGACAGTCAGACCACTAACGGTTTAATTTTGTATATGCACGGCGGCGCATTCGTTGCAGACCATGAGGCTAGTCATTTTCTTTGACGACTCGCCAATTATACAAAGTGCCGCATTTACTCCATACGATACGGCTTAGCGCCGCGTTACAAATTTCCTACGCCGATCGAACAACTTTTACTTGTCGGCGGGCATATTGTTTTGCAACAAAAACCTGAAACGTCGATATTTCTTATGGGCGATTCCGCGGGCGCGTTTCACGTTCTGCAAAGTTGGCTCGCTATAAAAAGTCCCGTATGGCAGAATCGTTTGTCTAGCACCATTGGCGTACCGGTAGATTTGAAACCCAAAGGTTTAATTTTACTTTCTCCCTATATCGATGTAAACGATTCGAGCGTAAGTTCGGGTTATTCGTTTCCCGTGATCTATAAAAATATATTGAATCTCTACGGACCGTTAACGGAACTGCGCCGCTTCGATCCTTTATTAGTTGAAATGGGAAATATAAATGATATACCGATTCTGGCCATCGACTCGGAATTATACAGTTTTGCTCATCAGTTGTTTAGAATGAAGTACACCTGGAACCCTTCAGATATACAAATACATTTATTTGGCGATGAAATTCACGACTTTATGTTTGGCCCTTCGAAATTTGACCGGCCGGCAGCTCTCGTTAAAACTTTTATCGAACGTTGTCACAACATTTGAGCAGAGGTTGCTCGGGGGGGTTTACTTTTCAATCAATTGTTGTCGTACCTTTATCAACAGCCGTTGTAACCAGGAAGGATTTTGCGCGAATTCGACACCGTTGACATTTCTATAGAGCGTTTCAATTTTCGAAACGTATAACCAGTAGTGATGTTTTAAAGGCAGAAAATTCAGTGCAAGAAAAGCAACCATCATAAATGTAACAAACCCGAGAAAACCCCACAGTTTCATTTTTTCTCTACTTATAAGCAGAACCAATGGAAACGCCGAGTGTGTCAAAAACTTTAACTTTAATTGCACAAAATCCATGGGAGGCCCTAGAGACGCCACCATCGATACTGTTTAAATTTCAGTACTTTGTCGGTAACACGGAAACCCTCAAATGGTTTCAAGAAAATTTAACTACCGACAATCAGCGAGCTAGATTACAAGCAGTAAATGACGCGGAACGTATGAAATCCTCTGGTACCGAACAATTGTCCTATTTAGTAAAGGAAAACTTTCTGTTTCCGGCCGTACGATTGCTAAAAGCGAACAACCCCAATATTACTATGGGAGAATTGTTAGGTGCGATTAATTTACCCAAAGTGAATTTGCCCGAATACAATCATACAAATTATGTTGCCATGTTATGCCGTTATTGGCACGTGAACGAAGAACAAACGATAAATTTAACATATGACGATTTTCCCAGCAACGGTGACGAGGACTTGAACGTTTGCGTACCGTATCGCCTGACCGTTAACAATTATTTGTTGTACGAGGCCAAAGTGTTACTCGAAAGTTTAGGAGCGTGGTACGGTCAAAATTTCAATACGTTACCTTTCGCGGAATTCATGTGCCGTTTAAATTGGTTCATTCAGCATGCCTTGCGCGAATTCGAAAGGGAAAAAACTGGCTTTAAAGAAAAGGAATTTTCCGAAATAATGAACGTTCTCACGAAAGAATTGGCCGAAGGGGTTTCGCAGGTACTTAACTCGCCCGAATCGGCTCTCAAAGATGTCCTCAATTCGGCGGCTTTTCTCATAGACGAGGGTCGCGTCCAGGAAACATTTGAATTACACTTGGACGTTTCGTTAATCGATTTTTATCGCAAACTACTCGATTCACATGTGAACTTGTGTCCTACGATATTTGGAATTTTCCTGGTTACTAAACTGTTTCTGAGCGGCAACTTTGTTATCGAAGCAATTGCGAGCGATAAGGCAATAGCGACGCTTTGTGTTTGGGCCGCTAGAAAAGTGTGGGTTCGCAGTTCGACGTTTCGTCAACGCCACAACGTTCGAGACTTTGCCAAAGCCAAACAACTTTTGCCGGTATTTATAAAAGACCGTTTTTCATTGAGTCGCTTACTGAGCCTACCGGCAACAGATCTGGCAAATCGATTTCATAAAATGGAACTGATGTTTAAAAATGACAATATTCCCTTGTATATTTTAGCCAACTACGTACCCTGGATATTTATCAACGATCGAGCTTTTGCTCATCCGAACGTTCCCGTAGAATATTTACCGTTGGCCGCGTTCATTCATATACGACACTCGTTGAACAAGGTCCGTGCTGCTGCCGGCGCTAACGCAACCCAAGCCAACCATTCCAACAAAACAAACGCTCATTTAATTGTTCAGTCTATCATCAAAATAATGGACATAAGGAATCTAGTCGAACCCGTTGAATTATTGCAGTTGGCCAACGTTTTAGTAGATTATCACACGAAAGAATCTGGTTAAATTTGGGACGTCGCCGTATTGTAAAGAGTTTACCAGTAAAGACGCGGGTGACTTTTTTTCAGTTCAGATCTTGTAAACCCCTTCCCAAGGAATTATTATCGGCGAAAAACGTTTTGTATTTTTTTGACACGAGCATACCACATATAATATAAGAATGACTAGTTTGAACAGAGACATAATATTTACGTACTTGTTCGACGTAACGAATAGGGAACAGCAAAAAAGTATTCAAGATTGGTTGTCGAGATTTCTATTGGAAAACCAAAAAAGTGCACTGCCTATTCCGGTGGCCCAACATTATGAAATTCAAAGTCATAACATGTTAAAAGATTTGGATCATGGAAAATATGAATCGATGGAAGCACTACCATTGCCAGGCAATCAAATATTTGGAAGACAAAAAATTGCGAATCAGACCTTGATTTACGACGATATCACAGTGCCAAGAATACAGCACGATCTGAACCCCGAGATCGAAGAACCTTCGGAATTATTAGTTGCGACGTTCGAAAAGCAGACTGCGCTCGCAAACAACTTTACCGTCTACGATTCCACGTATTCGACACCCCAACTTTACGATCAACAATTTCCCATCGAAATAGCCGTCGATTTACCCAAAAGTAATTTTACCGTAACCAAATACGGCGACAATGTGTATATGGTTCATACCCAGGATCAAAAGCAATGGTGGTTGATAAGTTCCGATGCCATGTATACGAATATCAAACCGGAGCCCGACAAAAAATTTAATAACTTTGAAATTGATGAAAACGAGATCCGGTTTCCCAGTGGCAAAGTAGGGTCAATTCTTGTATTTGCCACGCCAGCTACTCGGGGCATGGACGTTTATAAAATTGGAAAAGGCGCTATTCTCGGTTTTAAATTAAACGCTAACGGATTTCCGGAAAGCGATCAATTAATAGAACACATGATAAAAGATACCATCGTGGCGGAACGAAACGAATTCAAGAACAAAGTCACAAAGCAAAAGAGCCCCAACCCAACCGGAGAAACCGAACAAATTTCAAAGAAGATGCGCCGCCGTTAACGTCGTAAAAAATATAATTAGAGGGCCGAATTAGCATATTTTTTTTCAGCTCTCTTTTCGGTTTGGTGACAAAAGTTTCGTTGGAAAGGAATTCAGAAATCGATCGAATTTGTTATTTTCCGGACAGGGTTGCATCCACATATTCAATGCTATTTTACGTTTAAACATGTGTTCAATTAGTTTGGTAAACTGGATTTGCTCATCGGACATTTGTTGTCGTTCCATGGACCTTATAAATGTGTTGCATCATTATGTGATACATTAAACTAGAGGAAACGATCAAAACCAATTTGTTTCGAATGTTCATAAACGAAGAGCCAAAAATCATGACGGTTTGAATAAAGAGAACCAAGGCAAACCGAAAAATTGCCCCTTTGGTGGAAGACGTTTTGTTGCTTGGGTTGATATTGGAATTGGTCTTGTTACCTAGATCGCGTAGTAATTGACGTAAATCGGCTCGTTGCGGTTGTGGCTCCCTTGCAATTTCAACAGGATCGATTTCGCGTTTTTGTTTGGCAATTTTGGCGGCCGTTTCCATTTGCGTTTGTATTTCTTCGTATGCCGCATCGTAGTCTTGAATAGGCATATTTACTTATTATAAGCAAATAACATGTTCTCGATACCGTGGCAATATTTAGTGATACTAATTTCAATTATAGTTGTAACCATTGCCGCTTTCGTTTACATTGTAAGTCCGGAAAGCAGTGTAAAATATACTGGTAGTTCGGCCAGCTCATCTCGCACAACGACGTAAATAGGAATATATTTTTTCCCCAAAACTTTGCACGTGAACTAAGAAGATGGGTATTACCAGCGATATCCGAGGGGCGTGGGCTAGAGAAGCGATCGAAAATGACTTTAAAAAAAATCTCAGACTACTCGATAATTCCAACGAACTGATGAAACAGTTTTTCGAGTCCACTGAATCGGTAAACTTTCGTAATATCGGTTCGTTGGGAACGACTGAATTTATTGCCGGTTTACGCGAGGGTGAGGCGGCACGAACGATATCCAAAGCCAATCCGGCACTGGCCTCGGTGGCAGTGGAAACGAACCGTTACATTCAGGCAATGAACCGAGAGGCTCTGGAAATGCCCGATCGAAATTTGAAAAGAATAAACGAAACGGCCGAAGAAATACGTAGCACATTGCCCAATCTCGATGGGAAAACAAACGCGGCCGAACTCGAAGCGGAAATAGCCAAAGACAAGAATACCAAAGAAAAGATCGATAAAATTGAAAAGGAAAAAAGTAAGACCGGCAAGTATACGTTATTTGCCGTAGGAGCGATCGCCGTCAGTGGAACGATATACAGCGCTCTCAGTGCAATTGCAGAAATTCGCGCGGGTTGTGTCTATTTCAAAACGCACAATCAAACAACGGTCGGTTGTAAAATTATTAAATGTTCATGTGCATATCCCACGGTTGGTTCCGGCATGAGCGCTTGTGGCACTTTACCGACGAAATTTCCCATTTCGGATTGTACTTGTACGCCAAGTTCGCCGCAATGTCTAAAATGTACAGCTTCGCGGGAAAATCCTTCCGATGGCGAAAACTACGATCCGACTATACTCAATTCAAATGAAATAATTCACTGCGTCCCAAAATCGGTCAGTGCAACCATAGCGGATTTGTTTAACGAATTGCCCCGTTCTATTGTCGGATCGCTGTCCGGTCTGGGCAATATACTGAAATATGTAATTTACGCTTGTATAGCTTTCGGATGTTTTTACCTAATCTTTAAACTGTGGAATCGAAGTACGGGAAAACCGATCGAAATTGCCAATTCCCACGATTTACTATATCCAACAACCGGTAACGATATGTTCAGAACTAGAATGCCCGCCTCTCAGTTACGGCCAGTCATAGGTAACGGTTCGGACCGGCGAGTCCAATACGTAGGACCTAATGGAATCCGATATCAACCCATTTCGGAGGAAAGCGGTGTGGATCGTTTTGAAGAGGCTCTCGAGAAACTCAAAGAACAAGGCCGAACGTTCGAACGGTTAAAATCCGAACTGAAAACAGAATTGAAAGAACATCGGGCACAAATCCAACAAACAAATAGTCAATTGACGATGCTATCAAACTATTTTAAAATACGCGACCAAGTTAGCATGAGCAAAGATGTGGACACTATAAAATCTTTCGTATTTCAATCTCCTGTGTCAATTCAGCGAACGGCCACACCGAATACAACAAATTTTCCACAAATTAGCTACAGTGACTCGTTGACAGTTTAATATTTTCCAAGATGCGTTTAGAAACTTTATTCGGTGCCACTCACCAAGACCGTATTCGTTTGGCGCTCAGCCTAGTAACCAACGAAGTAATCGAAAGTAATTTTTGTGACAGGTACGAACACTATTGCCAAATCGACAAGGATCAATTACCGTGGAGTCCGATCGTTCAACAAAAATGGGATAATCGACGTAAACGACTCAATTCCTTTATTATGCAAACATTACACATTAACTGTGGTTGCTTTGTCATTTACAAGTTTCTCAACTCCCCGCACGGAACAATGATTAATCGACATTTTTCCCCAGACGAGCGGCAACTGTCGACGTACACTCTAAGCTTAAAACAAATTACCAACGAATTTCCCTTTTTGGAAAAGTTGTTCTTTGACGTGCAAAATGTCGAACGATTTCAAGCCTCACAAAAGTTGGTCGCTTCTTTAACTTTCCGTGCCAGCGGTACCATTCGCAACGGAATAAGAATTAGACGTTTGATTCACAAGCCCTATCTCTATTTAAATCCTTTAGTTGGTGGAACTGTCGTTGGCAGCGGCAATCTCATTCTTTCGACGCCCCTGGACATTAGTAAATTTGTACTACGGGAAGAAATTGGTCAATGTTCCCACGAGTCCGTTAGGGTGGTACGTTTCAACGATCGATCACACGACGAAGGACAATCTTTCTACAATGTATGTAATCTATGTTATAAGACGATTAATAAATTCTCCTAGTAATGGATGTACTTAGTTTTATTTACCGTAGCGATATCCTTCTTAAAAGTCACAAAATTATTACAGATATGATAAAGTCATATCCAAAGTTGTTTGTTCCGAATAAAACGTCCCAACAACAACCATACGATATTGACGAGATACAAGATACGATCGAAGATTTAATTGCTACACATTTTCAAATCGATTTACCGATTCAAGCGCTATACGATTTGGTGGGTGACGCGTTAACAAAGCAAACGCTCAACGAGGACGCTTTCGAAAAAATCTTCAACGTTCTGGTTAATGATAAAAGTTTCGTTACCCGATTAATGGGCCACTTGATCTTTAAACGGAACATCGAACGACAATTAACTGCATTTTTGCACGAATACAAAGATTACATTAAAATGGGATACGATAATGCTAAACTGTTACTTTTGAACGAAGACAAACAACGGCGCAATGCCTGGCTCGAGAAAAATAAGCCAATCATCAAAGAATTTATTCGGCAGATCATTATAAACAACAAAAGTGACAGTTATTACGAGGAATTCAAAAAAAGAAAGTATGACCATTCGGAATTAGACACGGGCCCCGAACGTATTAATATTGGGTTGCCCCGTGAAAATCTCGATCTATAGTAAAAATAGTACGTTTTTTTTCGTGTAACTTTGTATTTGTGCACCAATCACTGTAATGTGCGGGCAAGCATAATTAGTTACTCTCACCGGCATATGGGCGTTGGCAAGAAATACTAATGCCATAAACATGGCTAAAGTTATATTTTGCGGTACAATTAAACTGGATGCTATCAATACGATCATGAACCAGGCAAGAATCGTTTGAATACCGAGACCGGCGAGAGTATCGCAATTGTGCCAAAGTATACCGAAAGGTTTGTTCAAATGATCGTCCAGTAAACTTTTACACACCAAACAAAGGTAATTAACGTTTTCAATACGTCCGACGCCGTGATAATCGACCGCGGTGATGAATGGTTTCAAGCCCGGATGCAATTCGTACCGAACGCCGTTGTAGGGTTCTTTGACAGAGTAATAGTAATGTCGGCAACAGTTTGAACTCAGAAACGATTTTAGATAAACCGTGTACATTCTTATTGAGCTTAGCGTAAGATGATTATTTTCCAAAGAAACGAAATCAGCTTGGACGGCGTAAAAATTGTGCCCGTTTTCTTTTTCATTAAAGAACGACTGGAACAGGTCAAACGTTATTTAACTTCCTTTCCGTTAGATTTATCGTTGTACGTTCGAAACGATGGAATATTTATAAACGATGATATTGTACCTATTCTGATGCATCTTTATATCGAACTGGGACCCAAGGATCTAGTACCGGGACTCGATTTGAACGGTGCCAATGGCAGCGAAAATAAGAGATTTTTCTCCTTTCGACTAGCCAGCACGCTGTACCGGATCTGGCGAAATTGTATAAGTCTGGAACTGCGAACGCCGTGGGAAAGACAATTAAAACTGAATCTGGTTCAGCATTTGTGGAATTTCAATCAGGAGTGTGTCGCATCCGAACGGGAAGATCCGCAATGTGCCAAATTTACATTTAAAACTCGTACCATACCGAGCAACATTTGGAGTATGGATAGTCTAACGGCGGCCGTATTTCTCCTTCGCTTCCTTCTGATTTTATCGACAAAAGTGCAACTACCAATTAATATTGAGAATGTCACGACGCGAATTAAAATTATCTGCGAGTTGTTCAAAAACCACAATGTAGAACCGATAATGGGAGAATGTACAAAGTGGAGCGTCACTCGTAGCTATAAAAGAAGAAAAACAAGAGGACACAACTCAGAGCCTGTAGAGCGCGAACGGAAAAATCGTCTAAAGAGAAAAAATACATCAGAATCTGTGGACGGTGAACCTTTCAAAAGAACAAAATCATTGGACAGTGAACAACCAGACAATAAGCAATCCAATGAAACTGAGTTGCAGCAACGAATAGACGAACTAAATCGAAAGTTACTTTCGAGTGCTCACGATTTTGAATTGGGTGAAATTGTAAATCATTTATTAGCAGAGGAAGAAGAGCAACAACTTTGACACGATGATAGCGGACGTAGGTGATGCTGATCCCCAACAGCAAGATAATGGACTCGAATCGGACAATGAAGAAGAACAACCAATTTATTTTACGGCCAACGGCACTAATACTGCAATTTTGACAAAGGAAAATAACACTACAAAGAATGGTACAATTTCAACAAACGATGCAAAGAAGGTGGATCGTGAATTTTTTAATGTGACCCGTGAACCACTGTTTGGTGGTTCGTCGATGGGCCTGGGACCTACTGGCCCTGATCAATTTACAACGGCCATTATCTTGGCGGGTGCGATCAAATATTTTGGTAACGATGACCTATTCGATTTGGTCGAATATATTAGCAACGAAACATTTGAAGAAGACAAAAGCATCTCCAAAGAAGAACGAATCAAACAACTCGTCAACGATAAAGACTATCGACGTTTTCGTGAACGATTGTCGGACTTTGTTCATTTGGTGCTTGCATCGTGTTCAAACAATACGGCCAGCAATTTGGTCGAATTTGTAAGTCTTCGCGGCCGCTACTTAGGCCTGGATCAAATGGCAGGTGAATCTCATATAAATGCCATTATTAGTTTTGCCGGTGTCGAGGACATAAAAATGTCTGCTCAAAAAAGATTCCAAGCGTTGCGAGATACAATGATCACTTCGGAGATGGTGCAAGAATTTTTGAAACTTAATTCTATCGTATCAAAAAATTCAGCATTCTACAAGGTGGTCATTCCGACCAAATCGAGTAAATTTTCCATCGATTGGGAACCACCCGCTTCTCTGGTCAAATCAACCCAACCGATAAAACAACCAGAGGATCCCGATGTGTTGTATCTAGCTATTACTTCGAGAAGTGGACTGTTTAATTCTCAGACAAAATTCGTTCGAAACGACGATGGAGAACCACAGAAAAAGGTGTACACTTTTCTGGAAACATTTCTTGTGTCCCAATTTCGTGTCAAAGCGAAAACGGCACCGAGAGTGAACATTCGAAAACGTTAAAGATTTATTGATTGTAGAGTTTATAGGCAATAAAGATTACAATAATACATATACCTTTGTTTTTTTGACTAGCACAAAAATTACGACCAGAGTACGGCAAAGTACCTACTAGCGCAAAAATTTACGATAAAGGTGTTCGAAAATCCTATTGTGAAGTTCATTATTAGCAAATCGAACATAGGAAAGTATCCAAATTAGGGGAATGGTCAAAACTAATAGAGGTTTAAACAAATCGATTAACGAAAACGCCATAAAGCCCATAACAACAATTATAATTACAACGGTAAGATATTGTCGGACTTTAATCAGTTCGTTGTAGGTGATTAAGTCTGTTTTGGCAATAAAGTGGCTATAAATTTCATAACGGGTAACCGTATCGTCCGTCTTTGAAACGATATCACTGTCCCAGTCGTAACGTTGGCCCAGTGCATTGGACGTCCGGGCATTTAGATAGTCACTTAGAGCTGAAATTTGAAAGCGCATTTGATCGGGATAGATTTGTGGTCGTTTGATCATCCCTTCGTTTTGAGACGTTGTCGCAGAGTCTTGATAAATGGGATGGGCGTAGGAAAAATGTGGGCCCCCGTCGTTGTCAGAGTTTGTCGTATCTGAACCGATTTTTTCATTCAGTATATATTGTGTAAAGAAAGACGGATCAATTTCACAATTAGGATCGCCCGTTTTGTATCGTGCCACAATGGCCTGTTCGCGTAACAGATCCAAGATTCGAGAGTCCATTTGATTTTGCAGTCCGAGCGGATCCCAACCGAACATTACCAAAAAATCCAAAACTAGAGCAATGTCGGCGATAATGCCAATTACACTTGCGCCCGCCACTGCTAGTTTGCTCATCATTAAAATGAATTTTGCCGAAAAATTCACTAGTATGTGGGCGGCTATTTGTCCCATTAAATGACCGGCTATAGTGTCGATTATACGAACCGAATTCTCCGTTAATAACGTGGACATTGTGGAAAATGCTTTACTCAATAGCTCCTTGAAAACGGGACCCAATTTACGACTAAGCAAAGCCCAAGAGAAATCTGTACCGATCTGTATGTAAAATTCCTTTTGAACAAACATTTGTATTAGTAAAGCGGCAGTAGTGCTAAAACGATCCCCTATCGAATCCCAGTAGTCGATTGTCGGCGTACTTGTAATATCTCGGCGCATTCTTCTACCACTACTGTCATTTTTATTTTGATCCAAGGGCGCTAACATTTGAAGATATTGATTACGGGACAAAGAGCGATTTGTTACACGTTCCACGGAATCGTAAAATAAAAATCGTTCAATTATACCGACTTTGCTATGAAACATAAAATGGCCTCGTTTTGCTGGCGTTAACATGATTGTTGTAAAACCTAAATCGCTCAACAGTACATTCGGTTTAATGACCTGAAAATCTTGATTAATGTGCAATTTCCAGTCGTGTTTATTCAGTAAATGGGACGGTATATTTTTCGTATTAGGTTTCAGCGAAATTTGATCTCGCTCGCCGGCATTCGGGTGAATGTCTTGTTGTAAAAATTTTACTAAACTTTGACCCATAAATGTATATCCGAGTACGTCGCTCCACCACGGTTCCTCGCAATCGTCCCCCTTTAATTTTTGAAAGAAGGCGTCGCAATAGTATTGGTTTATTCGACCTTTAATCGTGGGAATGTCGTACTCATCGCTTTCGTATGATACGTCGAAACCGGTGGCGAGAGTATTAATTCGGCGCGCATATCTAGCATTCGATCGAACGGTAGGATCGGTCATCCAAGCGTGAATAGCATTCATAACCCAATAGCATTTTCCTTTATGGTACTGTGTTTGTAGTGAATGCACGCCCACATTTGTCGATGGTAAATCATTTCGAAAGAAACAAGCCGGTTCACAGGATGTCCACGTCGTATCGCCCGAACGAAAAGCGAAAGGTGTACTGTCGGCCGTACAATCGAAATTTTGACCGCGGGGATTGCAGCTAATTTTCGTGCAACCCGTCTCGGTCCAAGTCCAATCGACCCATATGGCCCAGTCGGCAAACTGTTCTTCATACTCGTAATCGTGAGGACTGATGGCGGGCCGTATCACTATATCACACCAACTGAAAATTTCGGGGTATTTGATTGCCATTTGTTCGGCTAGAAAAAGTTTGTTACGTTGTGCCGCGTAGGTGGCCATGTCTAAATAATCTGCCTCTTGGGGTAGCACTTTGTTTACCATCGCGTCTGTTGGCATTGTTCTAATCAAACGGTAACTTACTGGCACTTTGGCATTAGTAAAACTAAACAGTAACAAGTAAAAAGAAATGCTCGTGTTTTGCGCCCATCTACCATAAAGAATTAGTGGCGCTATAAATTCCTTTATACGTTCCACTGATTTTTTTACCAGTGGATTGGGCCATTTCTTTTACCTTGTCACCGACGGTGAATACTATAGAATTGTCAAAGTATCCGCATCCGTCAGGAAATAGAATCATACCGTGATCGGCACAAATATTTAGAGTGGGTTTACCGTCTAGACACATTCCCTTGCCCGTTTTATTAACATAATGTAAACCGGGAAAATCTATACCGAAATCGCAATCGTTTGATGTATCTTCGATCCAGATGTCTTGTTCTTTCGCTTGTGCAATAGTCAATTGTTCGATCCAAACTCCGTTCAAACTATTATTTAGTACAAAGTTGATATTTGGAGGGACTATTAAGAATTTTTCATCCAAAATGTACTTTTGCGATCCGAAATAGAAAAGTACCCCTTTGTACGGAAATCCATCGGCATTATAGTAACGAGTTCGATCGGATTCGAACGAAGCAAACGTTTTGTACGGAATAATTTTCGATATAGTTTGACCGGTACCGGTAGTATGTGAAGCGATTGCAGGATCGGGACTATCGGGAAATGTTACCATTTCGTTTTTGGGTGGTTTTTCAGTATACCGTATACAATTACCTTTTACCAAATGATACTCTGGCGCCCAGTAGTAATATAATTTATCGTCTTCCAGCACCGTTTTACGTTTCAAATGTGAGGCACAACTTGTGGCAATCACTTTACCGTTATGACAAGCCGTTTGCCCAACAAGTACCCTTTGAGGTGTGACCTGTAACGTTTCCATATATTTTTTTACAAATACCTCTGACCCTTTACAGCCGTAAAGACAACTAATGCCCGAAGAATCGACTCCTTGTGGGCAAGTAATTTTTGTCGCTTCCAATCCTTTACAAATGAAAAAGGAACTGCTATCGTGAGGTACGCGACATACATCGTCGTCTTTGTCATATTCTAGAAACGGTTTACAAACTGGATTCATGCAACGTAAACCGTTAAAGAAGGGATTCGATTTGGGACAAGTGCCGTGTACTAAAACACCCCCCCGGCATTGATAATATTTCGTAGCGTCTTTTACGTCTGACCAAATATAATTGTCCGCTTGGGTTTCGCATTCGGTCCAACTACGACAGGAAACTAGTGCCGAATCGAATTTTTGATTTTGGCAAAGAACAAGATCGGGTTGAGATCCCCGTTCCTTACAGAACCAATATCCATACTGATAGAGATTTTCGCCCAGAGTTTGTGTTTTATAGAAACGGCTAAAGGCACTTTGAATAATTGGTATCCGGCCTGGTTGTTCGCAATAGGGCTTTGATACAATTTGATCGTCGTTCGCTAATTCGAAATCTTTGCCGAGATTAAATTCGAGGAAAAGTTGCCGTTCGTGTGTCAAGGTATCGGTACGATACAATTTGGTCCCTTCAAAGTTGTACGTATAAGATTGGGCTCGCTAATGGCCGTGATCGTAAATTATACCGTCGCCCGGTTCTAGATTAAAGGAATAAAGAACCGTATTCCAGTCTATCGTTTGTTTAATGAGACAAAATGGAAATACACAAACTTTACCGATATTCGTGATGGCCGGAATGGTCGTTAATTGTACGTTGCCCGAAACTCCCGTCATAAATATGTGCAGTGTTATATCGTCCAATTGTCTTGCGGGAATAAACATATAAATACACGCAAGTAAAATTATCAAGCTGACAAGTATCGATGTTACAAGACCCATTATAATTTATACGATTATTTTTCGCGTAATTCGGTAAACTTTTGCAATGTCTACATTAGCAGGTTTCGATTTTCCGACCAAACTAGACGAAAAAAAAAATCCAGTTGCTTTGCCTATCAGGCCAAAGTGTTTCAGGCGGCAAAGTATTTTGCCAACGAGAATGGTCAAAATCATCTTCAAATGCGTTGGTACTTTAATTTTCAAGGTGAAATTGTAATTGATTCCTTGGTTCGAGTAGATGCCTCTTCGCCCTATGTAGTGTACGTGGAAAAGGGAAACGACGGTGCCGATGATGACGACGTCACCAGATCCAAACGTCCTCGACTTTCGATACCAACAACAGTAATCAAACATGAGGATATCTCACGTGAATTGCAGAATGTCGAGTTTAATTGTTGTTCCGATTTTAATTATCATTCAGACACCGCGGATTGGTCGGTAGTAATTGACCGTAATATGTTTACGGGTAAAGGTATGAAGACAATTGACAAGCTTATCAAAGCGTTCGAGGTAAAATTAGAATCGGACAGATTTTATCGTATATCGCTTCGCCAGTGTGCTAGCATTTTTCTCAAAATGACATGTTGTGGAAATGGTCCAAAATCGGCACGGTCATATGAAAGGAGAAATGGCATGCAAACTCCAACGAAGATCAGTTTAACACCCAACGAAGATCAGGCCAATATTGTCCAGCAAATCGAAAATATTCTGGAACGGCGACGACAACAAACCCAATCAAACGAACAAAATGTAATATTGGTCAATAGTGTTGCGGGTTCCGGTAAAACGACCACGTTGCATTTTCTCAAACGGAAAAAAGTCCTCTATTTGGCGACGACCAAAAAACTGGTTGCCGAGGGTCATGCGTATGGCGTTACGGCACAAACAATTTGTAAATTTCTCATGAAAGGTTTTCATTGGTCGTTCCCCGAATATGTCGAAGTAACGGAAGATCTGACGACTGGCAATAGTTCGGAGAAAACGTTAAATTTCGATCACTTTGACAGCGGCGATGAACCGTACGATATCATATTTATCGATGAAGTTTCCTTGATCCCTTCGGCATTACTTCGTGAACTTACTCGATTTGCCGCCCGAATGTGTTTGATCGTTTTGTTAGTGGGCGACGTTAATCAATTATCTGCTATCGGTGCCTACGAAAACGATCTGTACAATTGTCTAAGTTACGTGGATCGAGTGCTGTTTATCAAGCAACATATGCGCTCGCAAGATCCCAATTTGACCGAACTATTAAGACAATTTGAAGCTGGCGATTCTGTCAACGACAAGATTATTCGGTCGCTAAAAAATCGAGACATTAATTTGACAAAACTTTTCAACTTGGACGGATCGTTTAGAGACTTTAAATTTATCTCCAAATTTAATAGTAACGTTTTACTAATTTACATGTCGCTGATCAAACTTCGATATGTTCTATTCGAAACGGACACCTATTTGGAACGATGCTACGTAAAAAACTTCAACGACGACCGGCTTAGCGAAAACGATATTACGGTTGCCCTACAAGTTGGGGCGCCGTACGTTTGTCTCGTAGACACTTGTAAACCGAAAGGAACAAGATTTCGATTGACAAAAATTAATCGTAAAGAAGAGCATCACCGAACCGTCGTAATTTCTGTGGACATTGAAGACGAAAACGATGGCACAATTTTAACACTGTATCATACGTTTCATCAATACTCTCTTTATGGTCGAGAACATGTACGTTTCGGTTTTCCCTTGTTACTGGACTTGGCCGTATCCACGCACCGTTGTCAGGGTAGCACCTTTAAAGGATTTGCATTTATCGAAATGGACAATATGTCACGATCCGAGGCCTATGTGTGTCTATCACGAGCAACTAGTTTGAAAAATTTACAACTGTTATAGCGATGCCCAGAAACGAGATTTGGGCCCGACTTGAGACAATTTAGCGCAGACTATTGTGGGAAAATGTGGGTTTTTGGTGCCCAAACGAAAGATGTGGGCTTCGTAAAGATAAAGCGTAAGAGGGGAGTGCTTATCGGATTCGTGAACTTGTATAAAAGCCCGGTCCTCGGATCGTCTAGCTTCAGAGTTTGCGATCATGGTTTCTTTTCTTAGTTCGAACTTTGTAATGTTAGTGGCGTTAGTTCAAAATGTTTTTTACGTTCATAAACCGCCACAAGTAACGAATGTCTTTGTTCAATTTGAAGCGCAAAATTTTTCCACTAACGGATCTTGGACGCAGTGTCTGTACAAACAAATACACAACGAAACGGTTCCAGTGTTTTTTACGTGGCTTCCTACAAACACGGCGAATTATTTGCAGTACAAGTTGAGACTTGAATTTTTCAACAGAACCCTAAGGGAAAGTGCGAATTGGTCTACTATAGGAGAGGCAAAGTCCATTTACACAAGTAATGACTGGAAAACAAGAAATAATTTAGATACAAGGTTTAGTGAGACTGCGAAAAACACGTCTAACCAACTGGGTGATTTCAACGGGAAAGAAGCAATGGTTTCTGTTAACGAATCTCAAGTAGGGAACAATATTGTAATTTTACTCGGCTGTCTAGGATGTCTTATGAGCATATGCACCGTTTCCATACTATGTCGTTTGTACGTGTTAAGAAAAGCTCTGAGAGAAAGCTCAAACAATCTAACTGGAAAGTCGTGCACATTTTCGCCTATATAATAGTAGATAAACCAAATCATTTTAATATTAGTACTCAGTTAGCAAACAACATTCAACAACGACGATGGTCAGTTACATAGAACCGGAAGAGTTGGATTTTTCGCTAGAAGAAGATAGACTAGAAAGCTTTAGCATCAACGACTGGTTGAACTCTTCGATGTCGCCCAATATCTTGGCCGAATGTGGATTTTATTACACTGGATTGTCGGACATGGTTATGTGTTGCGAATGTCCGATTACGATACAGCAATGGGAAGGAAACGAAGACGTCTGGTTGGTACACGTTAAAGCGAATCCGTTTTGCAAATTTCTCATTCAAACAAAAGGGCCAGAATTTATTCAAGAACAGTTCAATCGACCCATGCCCTCTTCTTTAACGTTAGAGCACTACTGTCATGGCGATGGAGATGTACCTCCTGTCCTAGATGACCCTAGGTTAGACTGGCTGATATCATTTGGTTCTTTTCAGCTAACTCAGTGTCACTGTAAATTAAAAAGTTTTCAACCTCCGGCTCTATGTTTAATGTGTAAACGAAACTATCCCCGGTGCCGTATGATCCCTTGTGGACATACAAGTTGTTGTAGATATTGTAGCCGTAGTTTAAGAACTTGTCCTATATGTAAATGTCCTATTACGTTTAAAATAAATGCAATGATTAAAAGCTATATTGTGGTTGTTTATTTTTATCCTGTATCACAATCAAACCCAATCAAAACTGAAAAGTTAAGCCGTAAGCAGACAAAATGCTTTCCCTTACACTTTTCATTATTCTTCTGTTGTGGGGACTCGTTTTAATTCAAATGTGCTATTTTGTCGACACTCGAATTATTTCGAATCGAGTGCGAGTTTCTTATACGCCGGGACATATTCCCAGTTCGGATGTAGATTATATTCTTGCGCTCTTCAATTTACAAGAGAAGTGTGCGAGATTTATCAATAGTTTTACGCACAAAATTCTCACATTGGTGCAGTAAGCTAACCTTTGCAATTTGACCGAACTAACGTGAACGGCATTTGAAACACAACGGAAAAAAAGATACAACGCGAAAAATTCGAAAACAACAGTCGAACTTTTTCAAAGTAATTTAACTCAGCTAACGTGAGCAGCATTTTAACGCACAAGGGACAAACATGCGACGCGCAAAATTCTTACATTAGTGCAGCAAGTTCAACGGACAAAATTCGAAATCGACATTCGGACTTTTTCAACGTAATTTAAATCAGCTATCGCCCAGCTAACGTGAGCGGCATTTCATTTCTAACGAACACCTAAACATCGCTATACACCCTTTGAACGGAGTATAGAGACAAGAAAGCGTATATCGTTGAGCGTTTGTGTTCGCAGTTTTATTGTGCATATACGGTGATTGTGTCAGCTCGAGAATATTTTTTTATAACCGAGCATTTGATTGTGTAAAACACTTTGACGGTTGTTGAGGGGGAAAAACACAGTAGCTTGGGAAAGTTGTTTATTGTTTAATCAAATATACATGTAAAAATCTACGTTTACAGACAACAGCCTACACTTGTAGGATTGCGTGTTTAATTTAAAGAGTTCTTGCAGAAGAATGAAATAGTAATTCCAGACAAACATCACACTTGTCGGCCCGGTCGTTGTAAATTTGTTGTCGTTCACTTATTGAAATCGTTCTAAAGTCCTCTTCTACAAACGACTCTAAAAACTGATGAATATGATGCTCCACTAGCAGACTGAAAACCAGCAAGGGTTCCAAATCGTTGTAAAATTTCTTCATGGTACATTTTACTCGTAAATGGGTCAAAGCGCGGCCTAGCTGCTCTCGGAACTGGTTTGTGCGCCGAACTCGTGAAAACCGCGGATGTGCGAATTCTTTCCAAGTTTTTTTCGACTGAATGTGCTCTACAATCATTCTAGGCACCGAAAGGTCACCTTCCGGTCCCCAGCCAGTCGTTAAATCTTCCACGTCCAAATAGGGTAACAGTTCTTCAAATAGAGGCGTTTTTTGATAGAGAGAATCTAGTGGCCACCGTTTTCGAACAAGAATCAACCTGTTCACTGCTTCAGGTTCCATTAATTTAATCATGTCTAATAAAACCAGTGCATAGCGCGTATTATCTCGGATACGCATGAGTGTTGTGATAAAACGTTGAGAAGAAAACATTTTTAGGTCGGTCATTATTTTTGCATCATATACATGCATGGCAAATTCTGAATGCATATGTATTATGTAAACCATATTGTTAGCCGTAGCCAATAAACACTAAACTGAATAGTTTCACTAGAAAATCGTTCAATTTATGCTAGTTTGACGTATGTTTTTTGCTTGGGTTTGCTGTCGATCGAGGTATTCTGATAATGTAGTATTTGGTGCAGCCATATAATTGAAAATTGTCGATTTGCCACAACATTTCGTCCATTCGAATATCACTTGAAAGATAATGAAACAAGAAACAATTTAGATGAGAAAAGTTTTGTTTCCCCGTCGAATATTGCGATAGACGAGAACAAATCAAACACGGTGAAACATCTGAGTGATTTGAAACCTAAAGAAGCTGTTAACGAATCTGAAGCAGAGAACAAGGTTTTAATTTTACTCGGCTGTCTAGTTTGTCTGGTGGGTAGATGCACCGCTTTAATAACGAGTTATTTGTACGAGTTAAGAAAAGCTCAGATAGAAAACCCAACCAATAAAACTAGAAGAGCGTGCACATTTTCGCCTATATAATAGTAGATAAACCAAATCATTCTAATGTTAGTACTCAATTAGCAAACAACATTAAACAACGACGATGGTCAGTTACATAGAACCGGAAGAGTTGGATTTTTCGCTAGAAGAAGACAGGCTAAAAAGTTTTAGCGTCAACGACTGGCCCAACTCTTTGATGTCGCCCAATCTCTTGGCCGAATGTGGATTTTATTACGAAGGATGGTCCGATGTAGTTACGTGTTACCAATGCTGTATTAGGGCAAACCGATGGGAGGGAAATGAAGACGTCTGGTTGGTACACGTTAAAGCGAGTCCATACTGTGATTTTCTCTTTGAAGCAAGAGGACCAAGATTTATTCGAAAACAGTTCAATCGACCCATGCCCACTTCTTTCACGTTTGAGCACACATGTCGTCGCGATCTAGTAATAGTACAGGACCTAGGCGACCCTTACATTTACTTTATGGCAGCATATCTCACTTATCGGCACAAACAGTGTAACTGTAAATTAAAAAGTTATGAAATTCCAGCCGGATGTTTAATGTGTAAACGAAACTACCCGCGGTGTCATATGATACCTTGTGGACATACAAGTTGTTGTAGATATTGTAGCCGTAGTTTAAAAACTTGTCCTGTATGTAAATGTCCTATTACGTTTAAAATAAATGCAATGATTAAAAGCTATATTGTGGTTGCATATTTTTAACCCGTATTACAAACTACCCCAGTTTATTTTTTCACAAAACCGAAAAGTTAAGCCGTAAGCAGACAAAATGCTCTTTGCTCGATTTGACCACCAACAAGTTAGAAATGACATTTTTCTGCCCGCTTTAACAAACAGTTATTTTGAACGGAGTCTAGACGAGAACGCGAATATAGTTGAGCGTTCGTGTTCACACAGTTTTCGATTTTGATTGCTCGATAATTTTTCGTTCAAGGATCTTTGACAGTTTTACCGTTTCAACATAAACTGTACGTACGTCCTGTCAACTCGACGGCGTAAACTGAGCGTTTTACTGTTTAAAGATATTTGGCAACTTTTTTTGGGGGGGGGCAAACCTAGGGAAAAAACACAGTACATTGGGAAAGTTGTTTATTGTTTAACCAAATATATACATGTAAAAATCTACGTTTACAGACAACAGTCGTGCGAGTTTAATTTAACTTGCACAAGAATTAAATAGTAATTCCAGACAAACATCACACTTGTCGCCCCGGTCGTCGTAAACTGTTTGTCGTTCACTTGGCGAAATTGTCCCAAAGTCCTCTTTTACAAACGACCGTAAAAACTGATGAATATGATGCTCTACCATCAGAAGGAAAACCAGAAAGGGCTCCAAATCATTGTAAAATTTCTTGATAGTACATTTCTCTCGTAAACAGGTCAAAGTGCGGCCTAGCTGCGCTCGGAACCGGCGTGTGCGCCGATCTCGTAAAAAACGTGGACGTGCCAATGGCTGCCAAGTTGCTGACGCTCGAATGTGCTCTATCAACATCCTAGGCATGGAAAATTGGCCCTTCGTTCCCCAACCGGTCATTATATCTTCCACGTCCAAATAGGGTAACAATTCTTAAAATAGAGGTGTTGTTTGATACAGACAATTTAGTGGCCACTGTCTACTTACCAGAATCAACCGGTTCAGTGTTTCAGGGCGCATGAATTTAATCATGTCCAAGCACACCCGTGCATAGCTCTGATCCTCTCGGATATAGAGGAGTGCTGCGACAAACCGTTGAGGAGAAAATATTTGCAGGTCGATCATCCTTCTTGCATCAGGCATGGCAAGTTCTGAATGCATATCGTTAACGTAAACCATATTGTTTGCTGTAGACAACAGACAATCAAACTGAATAGTTTCACTCGAAAATCGTTCAATTTATGCTAGTTTGACGCATGTTTTTTGCTTGGGTTTGCTGTCGATCGAGGTATTCTGCTAATGAAATATTTGGTGCAGCCATATAATTGAAAATTGTCGATTTACCACAACATTTCGTCCATTCGAATATCATTTGAAGTGAATTGGGAAGTTGAATTGTTCCTTGAGTAGAATTAAAACGTTCCGTGGATTTTTGGTATAACGAATTTGGTATGAGACTTGCAAGAATTTTCGACGTATTTTTATCGATTCGCATGGGATTGCCGGTCTCGGAACTTTGAAAATTGTCCCAGGGAAATTCGTTTAAAAGTTGAAATCGTACGTAACCGCCCAAGCCAACGTAAATGCCATTGTGAAATACCCGTTCCACCGTTGCCCACTGTTCGGAAACACATCCAAGCGAACCTTTCGCAACCAGAGCGCCCGGATTCATTGTTATATCGACTCGTTGACCGCTTTCACGTAATAAACTGCTAAAATCGGCATATTCAATCATTCCCTTGTTACCATGACAATTGACGATTTTCGCGTTATATTTTGGATCGGTGGTATAGTGAATTAAAACAATGAGACTAAACGTTTTATCCATTCGTTTAAAGTCAATTTCGATTTCATCAAAGGAAATTTCGTGCAACAGTTCCAAGTAGATTTCGTACCGGTACGGTGGTGCATCGTGGCACACTTCATTAATGGTAAATTTTTTGCTTTCAATTTTCAATGGAGCCGCACTCAATATGTAACCGAAATAAATCTTATAACCGACAGATGGTATTGACCATATTTGCCTGTCGGAAATAAATGTGATTTTCTGATTGAGCGTTTCTTTTTTCAATTCGCACGTAAATTTGGTCGTTAGTCGAATGTTGAAATTTACATGATCGCCAACAACGTATCCGTCTTCTACGTTGCGATTTTTGTAATCGTAGAAAATGGCAAATAGTTCGAGTTCTTTGGCATAGCAGCCTTGCGTTTGTTCGTGAGTCGTTGTTGCTGTAAATTTGTGCAGAGGTTCTATAAACTGTCGTTTGGTCGCCGTCACCGACACGTGTAGTTTACTTAATTCGGTATTGTTGAGGTATCCAAACTGTAACGAATAAACGTCACAATTCTCAAAGAAATAATAGGGGATATATTGAAATTTGATTTCACTGTAATTAGTTAGAATATGACGCCGGCACCAGCCTGGCGGTGGATCGTAAACAAGTCCACAACGCGCCAACGGATGTCAGCTCAGCGTCATTTTAGCACACGTGCACGTTTCCAATTCGTTCATAGTCAGCGGAAATAAAGTCAAAGTCACTTTGTAATCGAATATGTATAAACTTGTCACCCAATTGTGTAACAACACATTGCGGATTAAACGATTTCAAGTGGAAGTAAAACTGTTCAAATTCGAGCGAGCTACGAAACCCCGTCAGTACAGAATTAAAGACAATTTGCCATTTGCCATGTTCGTCGTACAACGGTACAAGTTTCAACCATAAAGCGCCACATTCGTGATCCAAACAAAAAACAATATGAGTACTATAGACTAAATTCATTCGTTTTCCGGCAGACGAAATATTTCCGATGCTCGTATTGGCCAGGATTGGTTCGTGATTTTGTGGTATAAACATGGTCGAGGTG
This sequence comes from Philopedon plagiatum, assembly GCA_963971165.1. Lineage (NCBI taxonomy): Eukaryota > Metazoa > Arthropoda > Insecta > Coleoptera > Curculionidae > Philopedon > Philopedon plagiatum. Next base: position 48,923,254 of record OZ020195.1, on the reverse strand, counting down.
CGTTTTTTCTTTTGCGACGTACAACGTTTTACTCGATTAAAGGAAGCTTTCATAAAGTACGACTTTTCAAATAACGTTTGCATACCGATGGGAGTATTGCTACTACCTTTGGACATTTTCGTATCGCTTGGTGTGGTACGGCCTTTCATCGAATCCAAAATGTTCTTGGAAATTTCCTTTTGAGACTTGGTTTGAATTTGATTGGTCTTTGAAATGAGAAATGCCATATTACCCGTGCGAATAATTGTGCGAAAATCCTTGACTCGTAAATTATCCATCTTTTCTACCCTATGTCGTAACTGAACATACCAAAGTTTAAGTAGATAGGCATAAGTAATTACAAATTTATTGTCCATTTCGTCGATGTTTAGCTTTTCCTTGCGAATGGCATTAAAAAAGTCTGTCCATTTTGTTGTATCGTGTTCGATCAGGGCGGGAAAATTTACACCCAAGCTTCTACCAAACGGATCCGTTAACGATTCAATATCTAGAATGTGTTCGTAGGCGTGGGGAAAACGACACCAAATTTTATCATCGGTCGCCTGCAGTAACATGTAACCGTTCGAACTTTCGTCATAGTAAAATGCTCTCGGTTCCATACTTATCGAACCATTCACGTTGTACTTGTATAAATGAATTTGCTTCACGTTATTACAAAGAAAATACGGAACGTGACAATAATCACGATCTTTAACAGATCCCACAAATCCTCGTCGTATATCGTTCGGCGAATAAAGGTCCAAGGCACTTCCAATTATCACGTAAAGAATTATACAAAAATGGTGCTGGCCGATGTTAAAACAGCACATAAACGGTTCCGAACCGGTAAATGTCCTTTCACCATCTATTACATTATTGGGACAAATAAAGGCCCCGATTTCGTCATAAAATTTATCAATCGTTTCAATAAACTGAATCTCGTGCCATTGCCGTGAGCGTATCGAATCGAGAATATTCTTAAGCTCTTCAGCCGTGATGTCGTCAGCGTCGGCGTCTTTAAAACAAGAACCGCTCGCTTCTATAGATGGTTCGTCTTTAAAACAAGAACCGCTCGCTTCTATAGATGGTTCGAAACTTGCCAACTTATCCAAATCCATACTAGATAATTGGTCGACAATTGTGCCGAATTATGGGCCAGTTTTACGTCGCTCGTTAACTGATAAAGACGGATACATTTCTAGTGCTATTTATATAGGACTATTCAATGCACTACCCATTCGATATGTGCAAGACCAAAAACTCGACGCACGATATACGGTACAAACATTTCCCCTCGACGTCGCCTTAAGGTCGTTAAACGTGCCAAAAATCGGACCCGAAAAAATAAATCTCTTGATGCAAGCTTGGAAACTGGCATTTAACGATAGAGATATTGTAGGTAATCGATCTAGCGACATAGACGTGATTCGATTAAAGGAGGTCGCCATGCTTGAGGAAATTGAAAAAATAACAGAATGGAAAACGTGGCATCGTGAAAATGAACAGCGGCAAGGAATCGTCGGAGTAGGGCGCGTGGGCGATCAACAAATATTACAGTACGAAGGATATATACGATTATTACAGGATTACTATCGTCCTTTCACTTTTCGCTTTTTTCCGTTCGCCAAAGGTGTAACGAGTTTTCAAGAAGGCATCTCGCAACTTTATTGGCTCTATTTGCACATTACCATGGCATTAGTAAAAATGAATCGAACGGGCGAACAAGAGTTTGTAAAATTATTAGAACGCTTTGACTGGTATCTACTTTGCGGAACGTGCGTTCAAGAATACAAAGAACAAGCTCCCACGTTAATGAAATTGCTCGTCGACAGAGAAGCAAAGCTGGTCTCGGACGCCGAAAGAATCCTAATTAATTTTCACAATTCCATTTCGTTACGTACCCGTCACGTCGGTCTGACACATGATCAGGTCGACGAGTATATAAATTCCTATCGAGACCTTGCCGTTACCGCTATGAATACATAATTATTACCTGGCCGCTGCCGTCATAACAAACAGGTTATTTTTTCACTTGGATTGTGTTGCAGTTGTCGACGCAATTACGCGTTTAATGTCATAACATCGATTGTTCGAAATTAACAATGCTTGAAAGATGGCGATAATGGACATGCCCGAAGCGATTAACATTTTCAAATTATTGTTCCAATTGAGCAAAAAGCTCAGCCATAGCGTCACCGAAAATACAATCATGACAAAGGACGCATACTGGTTTTGGGCCAATATAAAACCGCAATCATTCAATACGGTACGAAATTGTTCGCCTTGTCGTGCCGTTATTTCCCATATACTTCGTTTACCACTTTCTTTATTATCCATAAGCACTTACATATATAATGATTTTCAATACGGCCAATTTAAAATGGATCAATTACATGCGTTCTGATTACTCGTCGCGTTTACAAATCGTGCTGGCCTACTTTTTTACATTGTTTTTGGTATCGTTAGTAATTGTTTGGGATGCTAATCCGAAACAAGTACAGTTTACGTTTAGACGCTAAAGAAAGGAAACACATACAACGGTTAGAAAGAAGGGTTTTATTATAACTATCTAATTACATTTCAAGCTGTCATTTGCTCCGGTTTAAATTTCAACAGGTGCCGCTTTTTTGGGCTTAAGCATCGATATGTCCTTTAATACAATTAATTTGGACGTCAACGTGGGAAAAATTTGTTTGATCAGCGCTTGCGACTTTTGTTCGACGAAAAATACTCGCTTTACATCACCCTGTGTCTTTTCCAGAATTCCCATGATCGGCAACCATAGATTTGCGTAATTGATCCCCCTCCTGGGCATGTTTTCTACAACGCAAGTGGGAAATGGAAACAGGGCGCGTTCGATGCACAATTCTTGAACGCCGACAGGGGCCCTCGAACAAATGTAGACGCCGGTGAAATTGTTGTTGCGTTCTAACAATTTACGACGCACAACGGTCCACGATACGTTTCCGTAGGCATAGCTTAAATCTATTCGTGTCACTTTTTGAAATTCGTCCAAGGCTTCGACAATTTCACACATATTCGAATCGGTTTGATATTGTCAACGGGAGGTTCGTTTAAATAACGTCTAGAAAAGATACCCGGTTCGTTGTGAGTTTCGTGAGCGAATGTGACCGGTTCGTTATTCAGTAATAATGGAAGACGAGTAAACTTTCGGCCCGGATCTAATCGGTACTCTTTCGCATTACGATATCCACTTTCCGAAATGAGAGAACTGAACAAGTTTTTATTGGTACTGAAACGAAGGGGCTTGCGACCCAATTCGTACGTCAACAGGGCAAACATAAAAGATTGAAACGTGCTGCAATTTCCATTTTCAAATACAAACAAACGGGTGAAATTTACGACATAGGAAATCAAATCTTTGTAGAGTTCGCGGTTCGATGTAAAATAAAGCGGTCTATCGTGGAGAGCGTTATAAAGAAGGTTTTCGTTTTTTTTCAATACCACAAACACTTTTAGATCGTTGCCCATATCGGTTTGCGACTCGATAATTTTCGTCAACTCCTTTAGTATATCAGCGTCGACGGGTTTAATGTACGCGATCGTTGTATATTTTCGATCATTCCCGCTCGAATTAATGGAACTTTTAAACGAACCTTCCAGTCGACCGTTGTGTTTATTGAGCACTTCTTGTTGCGTCTCTTGGTAAATGTGCGGTAGAAAATTTAATAGGAAATAATCACCATTGGCAATCGGCCGAGCAATCTGTAATAGTCGCTTTTTTGTTTCGGGACCCATATTTAATAATCTCTCTATATCTTTCGGAGTAATAACTTCTTGATCGTCGAAAACCCATCGTGCTAAATATACGCTCAATTCCGGTCCAAAATCTTCAATGTCGATCGAATCGATAACATTGCAACTTTTCAAATTCGGTACCCACTGGTGGTTACAGCTTTGATTTTCGCTTGGGTTTGCTTGCTCGTTCTCCGACGATATATAAACGTCGACCCATTTGACATTTTCACGTACAATATCAAACTCCCCGACATGCGGAAAATTAATAATCATAATGGCAATGATAGTATCCAAATGCAGAACGGACAATGGAATCTTGATAATTTCCAACATCTTCACAGACTAAAACTCTTTGCCCTGGTATATAATCATACTGGTACGTTGAAAAGGCTTAAATACTTGAAAGTTACGAGGACAAATCTTCGATATAAGCGAATCACCAAAGTGCCCGAACCACTCAAGAAAATCAAGATGAACATATTAAAGAAGCATGCATATTTTACTATGGGTGTTTTAATCAAGTAACAATAAAGCGTTTCAAAAGTCGATTTGTTGTTTTACGTTCCATTTTTGGTACTCGTAGCCGCCGGCAGTGTTGTCTAAAAATTGGGTTTTTGTTATTCGTTTGGATGCGTCCAAATATTCCGGAAGTGGGGCACGCATTAAGTTTGCATAAAGTTTGGCATCGTTAGACTTTAGTTGATTTTTCCACAACGATACCGTTTGCGGAGCGACAAATTGGCTGACGTTCTCTAGAAAGACTTTTGTCAAATAATCACTACCTTGACGGATGTCCGCGCGTAGACTGGTACGGGGCATTAATTTGTCGATTACAAAGTCTTGGGCTCGATGGGCACGCAAAAATATGTTCAGTGGATTTTCTTCGTTCTCGTGGCCCGCGTTCTCTTTCAGCAAACCCAACACGCGCAGCCAAGCGGCAGCATGGAATTGTTCATCTCGCATAATATATTCGTTGGCTTTGGTGAATTCGGGCAATAGATTCTTGCAACGTATCCAACAAAACAATGCAAATGCAAAATTGAAAATGATCCCTTCTAATGCCGCCCATTTACTAACTCGTACCCACAGAACGGGATCGTCGTCGTCGAGCCAACTAAACAATACCGGTAAATTTGAAGAGCCCCACAGTTCTAATTCTTTAATTTCGAAACTAGTTAATTGAGTCGTCAACATTTTCGTATATACTTCTCGGTGCACTAATTCGATTAGAGTTTGTATGGCGGTAAAGTATTGACGGTCTGGTAAGATATCAAATTGAGACGCATCGCCTAATTTTTTCACGACGATATCATCAGCCCGCATGAGGAACGCTAACGCTATCATCACGGCTTGTCGTACATCTGCCGGGCAAGCGTGAAGGGAGTCTTTGCTAAAGTCGATGTCACCCGCCACCCAAATACACGCCAAATGATCTCGAACGAGCTTCATCATTTTTTCGTCAAATTCGCGATGAAGATATTCCGGTAGCATCGCACTAGAACAATCGACATTATACAATTGAGAAATATTCGGAGAAGACATGTTATTGTTACTAAAGCGCACTGTGTTTTTGTTGGGCTTTATATAACTTGTAGAGAAACGGAAAAGCTACACGTTCGGGAGGCCCGTCGAGAAATGATGAAAGCGCGTGGACCTTTTTTGTTATCCTTGCACGTATTTGTGTGTATATAAAGGCGCCCATCAAGCTGAGGAACTCAAACCTGAACAAACCTTAGTAAACAATATGTCCGATTACGATAAATTAGTTTCTTCGAGATTGTTGTGGAATAGTAGTTTCCATTCCAAATATCACTTCTTTCACGAAGAGTTTCAAACGTTTACAAACAATAATCCACGTAACTGGCAGTTGGCCCTGAGCTCCATTTCGCAATCGAAAAAGGGCAAAAAGTATTGCAATCAAATAGTGTCCGACTTGTGGGACAGTTTCACCAAAGAAGAATATATCGAAGCCAACAAACATATATTCACCAAGGAACTCATCGAAGCCATACGTGACGATCAATGGAATACCGAGCTGGAAAAATTCAACGGTACCTTCAATCAAAAATTTGTGTTTCTAACGAGATACGCATTACCGCACGAACGACCCGAATATATGTATCGACGTGTGGCATTGTTTACCCATTTGTCTGTACCGCTTCAGCTTCGATTTTCTGTCAACGATTATTATCTGAATTTGGTACGACAATGTATTTCGCCGAGTGGTCAAATTTTACGTCATACCGGAACCCTACTTGCCACAGTATCTTGTGCAGTTTTGAGAGAATTCTACGGCACAGTGCGAAATAATCAAAAGTTAAAGCGGCGTTTTATGGAACAATTACGAACGTGCATGGCGAATTTTTTGGGATTGGGATTGGAGCTTAAACGTAATGAAAACGTCAAGCATTACATGTTTATGGCAGAAACAATGAGCGCACCCGGCAGAAATATTATATGCAATTTTAATCAAAGCATTGCAGATGTACGTGTATTGGACGTATTGCACGAAACCAATTCTCTGGCCAACTTGGACCGTCCGTTACAACATCTTTTTACTATTGGTATATTGGACGATTTTATGGTAGCCGTGCTACAAGATGATATGTGGAACATGTACGACACCGAAATAGAAATTTATACCAGTGACATTTATCGAAAATTGGCAAACACAAACGCCTGTGCAAAAACGATGCCAGCTCGCGAGTTGCTCAATTTAATTTGTAATCGAATTCTCGACACTGGAAAACCGTCTATAATATTTCTCGATCATATGAACAGTTTTAGTCAATTTACTACTACAAATAATGTTAGCAACCGATCCATTGGAGGCTCCAATTTGTGTACGGAAATTTCGTTGCCGATGAAAGATGACGAGTGTGCCACTTGTTGTGTGGGAACAATAAATTTGAAAAAAATATTCAACATGGAGCAGAAAAGGCCGATCAACGGTGACGATCCCATAATGCGAAAATTTAGAGAACAAACGGTTCTTCTCGTCGATATAATGAATTCTGCACATAGCAATAGTTCGTTCATCTACAGTCGCCAATATCGACCTTTAGCCATTGGACTAATGGGATTTGGTGAATTATTTCCTACTACCGAGGGCGAACCTGCACCTCCGCAAGTCATCGAGCAAATGGAAATGTTTATGGAACATTTGTATAGCAGTGCAATTGCTCGCAGTTGTGATTGGGCCGATTATTGCGGTTCCTTTAGAGACTTTGAACACAGCAGCTGGGCTCACGGAAAATCGCAAGTGGAACTGAGACAAAAAACGTGGAAATATTACTCGGATGCATCGACGCTATTGGAACGAGCCCGAAATGGAATGTTTAATTTAACGTTGACTGCTCAACCACCGACGGCTTCAGTAGCTCTACTCTGTAACTGTTTGCCGGGTATTGAAATGCCTATGACAAATGGTGAAAATACTCTTGTCGATATTAAAATGATTAGCCATACACTCCGTATGCGTTACAATAGTACACTGAATGCTTTTTGAGATGCCAATTTAGCAATAGACTTGGCAATCGTTCAAAGTACTTATCTAGACCAAAGCTCGTCTCACAATATGTTTATTGGAAAAGGAGAAACGGCACAGTTGGCCAATTATCTAGGACGCAGGAATTGGCCAGATCGACATTGATGACGGCAGTGGATTGTGCACAATGTAGCAATTAAGTATTAGGAATTTTTTCACGCTCTTTAAAGATATTGTACAATTCTTGAGCAATGTAATGAGTTGTCACTTTGTTTGTCTTATGATCTAATAAATGTTTAACCTCACTGTGTGTTTTCATTGCTTCGTAGAGCCGACCGGCCAGTTTAAAACGAAACTAGTGAAACTTTATTCCTTTTGATTTTGGTAGACCGCAACTTGTTAAGAATTTATCCAACGACCGGTACAACGACGCACGAGAACATTTAAAATTCGTCCAGCGTTCGAGAATATTGTTCAATGTATCAATCTCGCCATACCAAATTACAATTCCCAACGACCCGGTTTTTTGGACTCGAAACGAAAACGATCCTATATCGCGGAGCATTTCAATTTGATTTCGAGTAAATTTACAAACGTCTGAAATTCGCTTGCCAGTGCCTGCACATAGTAAACAAACCTGACAAATATAGTGTATATCGTCAGAATTTTCGAGTCCGTGTTCCAGTTGTTTTAGTAAAAAATGATAATCGTTTGAGGAAAGTAACTTTCGGTCTTGAATCATTTCGATTGTGCTTATTTATTGGCACTTTACAAATCGGCAAAGCAAACGTTACCTAGAGTTCTACCAAGAACGCTTTCAGGGATTTTTGTCCGTGCTGCCATATTTCGACTGGTCAAGCAAATCTAAAAAGTAGGGTACCCGTCATATAATAATTTCCTAACGGCCGCGATCTATTTTGGATACCCGCAGCTAAAAATTCGACATACTCTCTTGGCGGCCAACATGATACTACCTACCGTTCGCCGCATCGCCGGTCCGCCCTCCCTTTCACTTTGCAGTTACCATTCGCTTACTGTTTAGAAACGCTATTCAAGTCGTCGGTTTTGATTGGGTTTAACAAAACAAACAGTCTATAACACGGTCAGGAAATGTTGACGGGCCACGGTCAGGAATTTTTGCCATTTTCGACTGGCCAAGTTCCTGTAGTACGGTGGTATGCAAATCGAAAAAAACCGTCATATAACAATTTCCCTTTCGTGCAACTGCTGTAATTTTTTCACGACGCTTGAGTTTGATTGGGTTTGATTTTTCCCAGAACAATCACTGCTCATAAAAGCGATCGGGCAACAACACGACATATTTACGTTGCTCAAGGAAAACATTTTTACCGTTTGCTTACAACAGCGCAATGAAATTTTCCATTATACTAGAAACCCATCATTGTCAGACAACGGGTCCGGGATAGCTTAAAGTGACTTCCTTCTACTTTTTCGACGGTAAAAAATCGCATATACTGTAAATTAAACTCACATGTCTTGTAAATTACTTTATTGTTTAAACCAACAAATACTGTCTACAAAGTTCAACTAATAGCTAAAAGAAGTCTATTACATATCTTAAACATATTACATTGAGGTTGTCGATAAATCGTATTTTTCTTGTACTATTGTCGACACTGTTTCGCCTAACATTTGTAAATGACACAAAGAAGATAATTTCAAGGGAATGCCTGTAGTCATCATGCGCTTTTTATATTTCTCTTCCCTTTCTATCGTATGCCATCTAGTTGTTCTTTCAGTTATGTTACTCAAGTTTAAAGAGAAGTGTTTGCCCGTAGGAAATAACAGATTTCTACAGACATCTGAGTCAAACAATAAAATATGGTTTATATACGTCGCACACAAACTTAAAGGTCTAGAAATAAACATTCGCACACAAACTATACAGTCCACAGAAGAACGAAAGTTTTTTTTCGAGTTTTTCGTTTTCACTTGGAATGTAAATACGTCGTAGTCATCGTAATAATTTGCAATTTTCTGTGTTGGTGGTGGGTTTCCTCGTTGGGCCAAATATGCTTGTAGTTGTGAGTAGTTGTGCCAATCCAATAAAATATCAATGTCGGTGTAACTGTTACCATAGTGTAAAAGGTATGCCGAATATCCTCCTGTAATTGCGTAGGAGCTTCGAGATTCTTGTAGAATTTGAAAGACTTCTGGTTCTTCGATTTGAAATTGTTGTTGCCAATTCACCGTTTCCTTTAACTCGTTTATAAAAATGGCCTCTAGTGTGTTTAAAGTTACTTCCGAGATCGATTCTTTACATTGGATAATAATATTACGCAATTCTTGATCATCGATTTCGACAGACATTACGACTATTTTTCTGGGATCGTAGTAAGAACGAATTGTACTGGGTTGTCGTATTGTACTTTTGTCTTTGTAAATAGACATCTACTAAACATTTTCACCTCAAAGAGACTATTTTATACATACAAATATCCCCCCTTTCCCCACTTTTTTATCGATGATGTGTTGTTTATCGGGCAGAAAATTCGAATAAAAGGGGCCAAGTTGTAACGAGTTTATTCATTCCAAAACGGTTAACTACCACAAGTATTGTTCAAAATGCAAGATTTTAGTAGCTCGTTAAAAATGGACGTTTGGAAGTCTCTAGGCTTTTTACTGGTTCGGTCTAGTCGACAATCCAACGTTGCCGTAGTCTTGTTGTGGCAACGAGAACGAGAATATCTCTTTACAAAGGCCCAAAATCACAAAAAATATTACATACGACATTTGAATGGTAATATAACCGAACAGGAATTGTTGAAAGAACGTGCCGATGCTATGGATTTTCTCGAAAAACGTCCGCCGTCTAATGGTCAGCAACATAGCACCTTTCCAATGGATGTTTGGAAAACCCTGGGCTATTCGCTCGTTCAGACTCCTCAATTACCCAGCGTCGCCGTAGTCTTGTTGTGGCAACGAGAACGAGAATATCTCTTCACAACGGCCCAGAATAACAAAAAATATTACATTCGATATTTGAGTGGTACTATAACAGAGGAAGAATTTTTGAAAGAACGTGCCGATGCCATGGATTTTCTCGAAAAACGTGAGCCGTTAGATACTCGAGGACGATTCCCAAAGAAAAATTGGAGACCCAAAGACTATTCGATCGTTCAGATTCCCCGAAATCCCAACGCCGTCGTAGTCTTGTTGTTTCGACGAGACCAAGAATATCTCTTCACCAATAACAAGGATCACAAAAAATATTACATACGACATTTGAATGGTAATATAACAGAGGAAGAATTTTTGAAAGAACGTGCCGATGCCCGGAATTTTCTCGAAGGATGTAAGCCGACACGTAAACTGTTTCGTAAGCAACGTGGTCCGATTACCGGACGACAACTTTGGAAAGGGTGTGGAGATGCTAGGGATTTTCTCGAATGGCGTAAGCTGTTTGGTGATCGACGACGTAGCACATTCAACCGCCTTTGCTCTACTTGTAGTTCTTGTCGGCGGCACTGTTAAATTATAGCAGCTATATTTTAATTCAATTATATTACCAATGTATATGATAGTAAATAAAGGTTATAGTAAAGTTTATACAGTACATGTTTATTTTCCTTTAATTTACCCCCCTATAGATAGATATAGTGTCGACGGAGTTTTGTTTGAAGAAAACGCCGATGATAGTTCTTAGGCAATCTTACGAAAAAGGAAAAGTGTAGTTTTGAATTTGAAACGAGGTCGCGCTATCAATGCATTTTTGTATTTTAAACGAGGCCCACATAGAATGCATTTTTAGATACCCTTTCAAGAACACGCGGTCATAAGGATGCAGACAATTTGCATTTTTTAACTTTAAACGAGGCCACACTATCAATACATTTTTTAACTTGAAACAAGGCCCCCATTATCAATGCATTTTCTACACTTTCAAGAACAAACGGTCAGTCGATAAGGATGCAGACAATTTGCATTCTTTAACTGTAAACGAGGCCACGTTATCAGGCCGCAAGGACGCTTTTTCTTTTTTCTGGTCCGAGTATTATCGTCTAGGAAAAGTGACCGACAATGTTTTTGCTTCGGTTTACAACAATGTATAATTTATAGGAACTGGTACACCGGGTCCAGCAAAATATAATAAACTTTATCGAACTAGACGTTGCTCAGGTTGGGTTGCTCATATTGATTTTGGCGTAAATGCAAAAAATGGAAAAGCGATTGCTTGTCTGAAGTTTACCCTTGAGTATGTCACTAATATTGTCGTGATGTTTCAATACTACATCTTTGAGACCATTTTTCTAGATCGAACACACTCCCCTCTTATCGATGCTCTGTTATCGGGGAAATGTTGCTTACCGGACATGAAATTAGTATAAAAGGTGCCGAGTTGTAACGGGAACTTCATTCCACAATAGTTGTCACAGTACGTTAAAAACAAACTTCTCTTAGTTTCAAAATGAACGTTTGGAAGGTGTTTGGCTATTCGATCGTTCAAACTCCTCGACAACCCAACGTCGCCGTGGTCTTGTTGTGGCGACGAGACAAAGAATATCGTTTTCAAAACGCCCCGCCACACAAAAAATATTACATACGATATTTGTCCAGTGCTATAACCGAAGAACAATTTTGGAAAGAACGTGCAGATGCCATGGATTTTCTCGAAGGGCGTAAGCTGTTGTGTAATCAACCACTCGAACGAGCACATTGGTACGATGCCGGAATCGATTTACATCTTTGGAGCGATTACGTGTTGAAGGCGGACGAGCCCACGGAAATTGCATACGAAGAACGTATATTGGTACCTCATGGATATGTCGGACTTCTATTTGCAAGATCATCTACAAATCGCCTAGGTAATCTTCGATGCGGTGTTGTGGATCCCACATATACTGGCCAATTAAGCAGCACCTTTCTAGCCGATAAAGACATGTCGTTGACGAAAGGCACAGCTTTCGCTCAACTTGTTCTATTACGATGTGAAACGCCCCTTTTAATGGCAGCACTGTGCCAAAACACAATGCCAAATTATGGTCGTGGTGGTTAAATCTCAGTGTGTGTGTTATATTATCAAATGTATATGGTAGTAAATAATGTTGTAGTAAAATGTATATGGTAGCAAATAAAGTTGTAGTAAAATGTATTAAACGTATATGGTATAAAATGGTTAAATTTCAGTGTATATGTTATATTATCAAATCTATAAGGTAGCAAATAAAGTTATAGTAAAATGTATACGATAGACGTTTATTTCCTTTAAATTCTTCACAACGATATAGCATTGACCGTGTTTATTTAGATATCCCAAGCAAACCCAAACAAACAATCTTTCCACTCTCTACGAACGAGTACAGACCGTTTGATTGGGTTTTCGGGCTTTCATTTGACCAAGTCGGTTGTCTGTACTGTATGTAAATTAAAAAAGCAGTCTAACAAAAGTACGGTTTTAGATTAGAGTAACGTTACAGCATAGGCGATGCACCGCCAGTAAAAGTTAACAATCGCTCAACTCTCTACGAGTCGTTAGTGTATTCCTGTTCTTTAAAATTTGTCAAGTTTGTGTTGTCGGTAAATCTGTGGGGTTTCTACATCAGGTCAAAATGACGTCACGTCATAGACGTCCCAATTTGTTTCGAAAAAACCGTCGTTGCATTCTCTGCGCCTTTATTGTATTTCCGTTCATTCAATTGGTCAAATTTGGGTTGTATCTCCACGGGAAAAACCAACCGTCTAATCACCATGAATTTAGGGTTTTGCAGTCCGAGGTTAACGCGCCGTGCAAAGATAATTGGCTCGGGTTTGTCTTTCCCTATATAACCCGATCGGTTATATGGCCATACCATAGTTTCAAAATGACTTATCACATGAGTAGTGAATTTGACACAAAATCAATTCCGGGAAATTGTTGATCGTTTAGAGCAACTTTTGCCGAGATCTTTTTCGGCATCATTGTCACGCTCCGGTAAATGTCGTTTGATTGGGTTTGATTATCATTAACAAAGAAACGTATAGACCGCCTAACAATGTAGCAGAAGTGATAAGACTAAAAAAGTATAGTTTGACCCGCATTTTAACCGCCTTTTTTCAAAGAAACAAACATCGAACAGTCGCGGTGCCGTTTGACGCTTGGATTTGTACCGAACCGCGAAAAATTGGACCCTATCAATTTGGTTTTGTTTCCCCGTCGAATGTTGCGATAGACGAGAATGAATTCGGGGAGAGTCGCATTCTTCTGGGAGAGGACGTTGTGTTACCGGGGCAGTTTCTCTCTTGGATAGCACCCGAACATAGGTTTTACGAGTACGTGCAAATACTTACTTTTGAAGACTTGATTCGATTGTGGCAAAGGCAACCGATCACCGCATAAGAAATGGCTATATATCATTTTCAAAAAACTATTCGATGCGCCGACGATTTCGACGAAGCTTGGATTTTAGAGTTCAACCGAGCGATTCACCAGTGTAATTACTTTGATAATTATCTATTGTTACATTCTTATACTCTTGATCAGTAATAAAACGAAACAAATTGATTTGTACTATATCAATTGGCCCTTTACAAGGAATTTCTACGAGTTTCCAATTTCCGCGCGTTGAATATTAACATTGTCGTGATTAATGGGAAAAGCGTTTTGGTACGGGGATCGTAAGAGTTACTAATTCGGTTCGGTTACAAATTATACCTGGCAAAGTACAAAAACAAAATTTTGCTCAAATCACCCTTCCAAAATAAAAGCGTAGCCGTGGGTAACAAAGATCATTACAGACACGTCCAACAAACTTGTACAAGTTACTGATAATAATTCATACAGCTAGGCTTCGGTTTTAATTTGTCCCGGTTCAGATCGTTTAAACTTTTACAATAGATAATCACGGGCTTTGCCAACACTCCTGAAATATTGCAGCCTTGTTTATTTGCGCCGAAAGAATATAAAATTTTCTACTCGATTATAATCGCGATCTTTTTTGGACTTGCGGCTGAAATGCGGCATACTCCCACGCCGGCGGGATCGTACTGACTGGCGTCGGAGAATACCAAACCAACCTACCTAAGCATCGATCGTTCGATTGTCGTACTTTCACTTTGCCGGGCGCCTTGCTACGTTGAAGCGCGCTTCTGCAATTCTCAACAAACGGTACAAAGATGAACAAAATTCTGTTTGGAAATGTATACGAGATTTCCCTGTGTATCTGGTCAATTTGTAAGTCAGGTGTCTAGTTATCAAATTCACATCCGTTTGTTAACTCACAGTATCAAAATAAACCTGGTCTGTATTACGAAAATAAATATACCGCATTAGTTTACGCATACAAAAACAGCGCCAAGTTTTTCTAGGGCGATCTGTAAAAATCTCAGAAACTACTGTACAAAGTAAAATCGTGTTGGTTATCAATTGCTTTATTTCATTAACTAACAGTACAAATTTTAGCAGTACAAAAAGTAGACCTTAACTAACTTTTAGTCTCTATTACGAAAACAATGTAAAAGTCAAGCAAGAACTAGTCACGAGGCTTTTTCTTGCTTGATTTTTACTTTACAAGTTTATGATACACAAAATAATGGCAAGTTTCACAAGCGCCTTCGAAAATCGGTCCGGTTTAGGGGTGGATGGCTCGTTCGGATGTTCTCAGGACTTGGACGAATTTTGGCCGAGTTAGACGTTCCGCCAACTGTATACACTTTTCACCCCAAATTTCTTCTTCTGGTGACAAGTTGTACTTCTCGATCAGAAGCCTCAAAATTGGACATTTCCCCATTAACACGGCTGCATGGAGAGTATCACCCTTAGGCATTACATTTAATACCTTTATCAGTTCGTCTAAATTGTTGGCATTCCATCGATTTAAGATTGCCGTAATTACCAGGTCGTTTTTTGTGGTAGAGCTTCGAAATACCGTTAAAGGGTACTGACGAATTATCATTTTCACTGCGTTTAAGTTGCGAAACTTTATGGCAACGTCCAGCGGATTAAAATTGACTTGACTGCTTGATTTTTACTCTAAAAGTTTATGAGACACAAAATAACGGCAAGTTTCACAAGCGCCTTCGAAAATCGGTCCGGTTTAGTGGGTGGCTCGTTCGGAGGTTGTTCTCAGAACTTCGTCGAATTTTGGTAGACAGGTAAGCACAACATTTTGGCCGAGTTAAACGTTCCGCCAGCTGTATACAGTTTTCTCCCCAAATATCCTCTTCTTCTGGTGACAAGTTGTACTTCTCGATCAGAAGTCTCAAAATTGGACATTTCCCCATTAACACGGCTGCATGGAGAGTATCGCCCTTAGGCATTACATTTAATACGTTTATCAATTCGTCTAAATTGTTGGCACTCCATCGATTTAAGATTGCCGTAATTACCAGGTCATTTTTTGTGGTAGAGCTTCGAAATACCGTTAAAGGGTCCTGACGAATTATCATTTTCACTGCGTTTAAGTTGCGAAACTTTATGGCAACGTCCAGCGGATTAAAATTGACTTGACTGTTTTTGTAAATATACTGGTGAATTAATGTTCGAATTTGAAAAATATTGTTTTCTCGCACTGCTTTACTAAAGTGTTCAAAAAACATCTTCGTGTTTGATTGGGTTTGATTGTGTTTAACGGGGCCATTTATAGTGGTATTTGCAGGCCGTCAGAAGGGATTGAAACCGCGCATCGAGGAAAAATGTGCTGATTAGCAAATCCGTATTGAATAAACAAATGTGCTGATTAGAAATCTTCGACGACCGTTGTTATTGTTTGTGGGAAGGGGAAAAGGAATAAAAGCCGATGCGGTGTAATGAGCTTATCATTCAACACAGTAACGACAAGCAAAGTCAACGACAAAATGAACAAGTGCCGCGACGATCCAACCACTACTGATGACCATTTGGGCCAGTCCGCAGACCCAACCCAGCCCGAGGACCATTTGGGCCAGTGCTGCAACCCAACCACTACTGAGGACCATTTGGGCCAGTCCGCAGACCCAACCAAGCCCGAGGACCATTTGGGCCAGTCCGCAGACCCAACCAAGCCCGAGGGATATGGCTGCCAGTCCCCCGACCCAAGCGTGGGCCAGTGCCGCAACCCAACCACTACCGAGCCTGAGAGATATGGCTACCTGGAGCCGTGGGACCCTTCATCGTCCGAGACATGCTGCTACGACCCGTGGGACCCCTCGGAGGACGAGGAAGACACGGCGAGGGGAAGAGGGCCCTTCCAAACCACCAAAAGCGGTATCATATATACCTAGATTGTATTATTGTAATTGTATAATTGTAATTTTTGAATAAAAGGTATAGTCCAACACGTTGTTTTCCTATTTAACCCCCCCCCCCCCCTATAGAATTAGTTTTCAACATGTCTTTCGATTCTAGTAGGTAAATTTTAATCGAAAGTGCAAATAGATTAGGGCAAAAAATCATTCACATTGTTAAATCGTTCTGTTCACGTAGGCTCAGCTACCGAGAACTTACACCATTAAAGTGTCTATACAAAAACATGGCAATAGGGACACAGTTAAAGAAAATGCGAGGGTTAAAATGAAACCCAAAGAAAATGCGTGGGTTAAAATCAAATCCTAACATAGATAATTGTGCACTCTGCCCAATCCGAAAAGAGCTGTTGTCTTTCTAGTAAAAATCTTAACGTATGCGCTAAGCACTTTTAATGGCGCCCCCTAAAGTGTAAATGCGGATCAAGCACAATAACATATGACAAGCTTAAAGAAAACTTAGGTACGAGCTAAAAGAAAACACCTCAGAGTCGATTTAAAGCGCTTTAATTAGTAGATTATTCCTTTCATTGTAAATGGAACTATATCGCATGACCGCATCTCCAAAATAAGGAATTTTGTTCAGGAGTCGATTTAAACTGAGCCACGTAGCTGGTACTACGAGTTCGTCGAAACTTTGATAACCATACATTGGTTCATCCAAGCTATAATTAGCAAAACGGCCTTTAACATTAAATATATATCGGCAGTCTTTTATTCTAATTTTCACATAGCAAACGTTATAGTTTAAATCGCACCTGTTGAAATTTCTGTCTAGCAAAATTGATCGTGGAAACACTCGCAACCATAAATATATAGCCAAAAGAAAAATCGGTTCGTCGTGTGATATGGCCGGCTCTATTTTTCCATCCACTCGTTCGATTGGCAAAAGAAGGAACCGTGGACCATTATTTTTTTTCAAAAACGTCCAGTACGTACCGCGCGTAAATGTTTCCTTTTCCATCGTTTGTCGGTAGGCCCAAGTGTCCAATGTTTGTTTGCGCGTTTCAAATAAACTCTTTTCGATTTTAAAACGGGGTTCGCATTTGGAAATGTGCGCCAGTTTTTGTAGCAGAAACCACGTCCAGCAGTTCTCGATCGGATATGCCATTCTGTCGAAATCGATCAGTAGTAAATCACTATATAAACGAACAAACTGAAATTTCGTTGGAAACCAGTTTAGCTTGTTCGTAATCTTGTATAGAAACGGATGGTACCTTTTCAACCTTTTCTGATCTTCCTTTCGGCACTGCGCGACAAATAAACCATCGTTGGTCGTGAATCGTTTCTTGGAACATTGAGAAGTGATGTTTGCTTTTTCCGATGCCCACATGGTTGAGAAATTAAACTGGGGACAAGTGCGAAAGCTTATATACCTTTACAAGCGGAAACAAACGCGTGATAAATTATGTCTTTATACGACACCCGTCCGAATAGAAACCAAATATAAATATTTAAATAGACATCACGTTGTCATTCCCGCTCCTTTTACCTGGAACGAGAAGTTTATTCAATCGTTGGAATATTTTTTGGCAACGGACGAAGACCGCATCGAAACGCGAAATCGCTTCAAATCGCCACAGAATAATTTCGAACAATTAATGCAAGTTTCGACAAAGATCGGTTCGTGTAAAGCAAATTTACAAGGAGGACATAGTACAATACAAACAGTAGTTTCCTTTCCCTTGAATAATACGGCCCGCGGTTACATTAAAGCTGCGACACGGGTCCATCCGATGACTCTGCAAGTACCGATTACGTTAGCCAAACGAATTTTTAAATTGTGGCACGTACAAGTGGAAGAATTAATCGATTTACCACCAACGACGCAAGTATTGATTAAGCGCGATCCCGTATTGTTCGAAGGTGGTATACATTTGATAGAACGTATAGAAATTATTGACGGAATGAGTTTCGGTGTCTCGCCGTGGCTGTTTGAAAGAATGCACATGGACGTTGACGGCGACACAGTAGTTTTAATGATATTCACAGGAATCGATAGCATGTATGAAATTAAACAGGAATTTCGACAACCGTTAATGCGAAATGGCGAACCACGTGTTGTGCCGACCCATTCGCACTTATTAAGTATAGCATACGTGTTTTGCAAGGACGCTTTTGAGGTCGACTATTTTCCCGCCAAGGAAGAACTGTATAATGTAGTAATTAACAAGTTACGCGTCGCCGATTGCAAACGACCGTTAAATTTATTCGGTGAACCTTACGATAAAGTCTGGCTGGAATTTGTGGAGCCGTACGTGACGATTTCCGAGGGCTTTCGATTGAAAGAAAGTGTTCTTTATTTAATTAAGTTGTGCTGGCTAAGAGGTATAGACATTAATCCGCTAATTATGCGTATAAATGATCTTGGACACACACAACAAACGTGCGGGCTTGGCAAAAGCTACGATTGTCTTTTGACTCGTTTATTGACGTGGTTTAATATAAAAGGAAACGAGGTAAAACTAAACGAACAAATACCCCGAATGAGAACACAAGCCAGCTCGGACGATTGTTTTTTTATGCGTATTCAAAAAAAGGATCAAGAGAAAGCCGACGAATTTCTGAAAAATTTCGTCGAAAACAGTAACAAGGTACCGAAAAACAGTTATCTGTGGGCGAAGGCGTCACATTTTCTACAAACGTTGCGCCTTATCGACAATAGAATTGAGAACGATGGTGCTTCGCTAACTCAACATGCAAATCGTATTATTCCTCACGAGCTAATTTTCGATAAAAGGGAGGTGCAACGACTCTGGGCCAATAAAGACGACTGGTACCTATAATTCGCGATGTTTGATCAAAGTATGGCCGATGCGGAAAAACCGATTGTGTCGTTTCAAGATAATCACATTGTGGCCGATCCCGAGAAACCGTTTATGTTGTTCCAAGACAATCACATTGTGGCCGATCCGAAAAAACCGTTTCTAGTGTTTTGTCATCATGATACGGTGAAAGATTTTACGGGTATTCCTGTACCGACGCATTTTTCCATTTTAACGTGTAAGCCCGACACGCTGCTAACTGAAAAGGGATTTAGCTTTCAAGTTAATACCAATGCAATTTACTGTCAGCAAAGTGGTCAAATAAAATTTAATAACGGCTATCCACCCGTACAAATGTCCGAATTAACTGCAATGTTCCACGAAGTGTTCACAACGGACAATGTTGACGCCGTACAAATTATCAGATCAAAAAATCAGCTCCACTATGTGCGGCACTTTTTACAATATACCGGACCCGTGATCCAGGTGCATGTCGATCAGCCATTTCAAGGCGTCGTTACCGCCAATGCATGTATACCTTTGACTAATCATAATACTTTTAGTTGTTCGCATTGTTTACTGTTGTCTGTAGTGGCTCGAAAGATGCCCGAATTTTCCTTTAACAAGAAATAAAATATATTACCAAGCATATTGTACAGCGTTTGATTGTTGTATTGTACCTATTTTACCTATAGCAACACCCTCAACGGACGTTACTAGAGTTTCGAGCGACACGAGCATTTTACCTTTAAAGTTGTTCAAGTTTTCAAATGTTAATATTCGAGTGCGATCAAAGTCGTCAATTGTACTCGGCGAAAAATGGAGTCCTTTGTTGTTGTTGTTTTCCTCGTAATAGTTAAAAGTATCCAAATGGGTGTGCACTTGAAAAGCATCGCCGTAGTTAAAGTTTCCCGTATTTTCATTTATACTGGCCAAGTAATTGACTTGGGCATTTTTGTTGCCAATTGCCCAACTCAACGTTAATATATCGAAGACATTTTCTACCGTTGCCGCTTGGTATTCACCTTCAATGGTTACGTTATAATTGGAACTGACGGCATCATAATTCGATCGGACTCGTACGGTTCCGTTACAGAGAAAAGCCAGTTCTTGAAAAGAAAAACACGTATTGGGTGAAATTTTATAAGAGCCGCAATCACTTGGGCTGTATGTTTCCCAAAGGGTAAATGTTTTCTTCTCCTCAACGCCGCCCCAATATTTGGGCAGGAGATAATTGAAAAAGCCGATTTGTCCATTACCGATTCGGGCAATCATTCTATAACCGCCATCTTGATTTAATGCTCCTTCTACGTTAGCAAAAAACACATCGGTACCGGGTTCAATTTGAATTGCTCCAGACAATCCCGTAGGTAAAACGGTCGGTTTGAAATTGATATTGTTTCCCGTTGCAGTTTCTTTTACCAATAATGATTTTGTTCGATGAAAATTTCGTTCGATGTGAAAAGCGCCGATCTTTTTCGGCCAGTTGTAATAGTCGACCGTATTGCGGTACGTGCCGAAAAGCATGGTGTAACCGTTCCAACGGAGAATAGCCTCACCGCGCGAATTTAAAATTATTAACGAATCCTTTGCATTGGGTAAGGCTAAAACTGAATTTTTCATCGTTTCGTTGAACGAGGGCGATGTTAAGGTATGTATCGGTCGGGGTGTGATTTTCCACGTTTGTCGCGCTACACCGCTGGGTATTTTTACCGGAATCAAACATAACGGGTCTTGAAAGTTTTTCACATCGTCAAAGGAAATTCGAGCGATGCCGGAATGCGTTACGTCGCCCATCGAAGCGGCCCATAACATGCAACGTTTGACCAATAACGTGTCACTGTATGTCGTTAATATGGTGCCGTTTGTGCTCAAATGAGAAAGGCACACGTGCGCAAATCGAGCTTTAGATTTTTCATCGAGAATGGCTCGCGCCCAATAAATTGTCGTGTGAATGGCGTCCAAACCGTTTACAAAATTGCCGTCGCGGTGAAAAGCAATTTGATGTATTCTCGTGTCATATATTGATTTGATCACGGGTATCGAAATTATGAGGTCGACGCGTTCTATTAGGCCCAGATGGAGGTCAGTTGTTTGGATGATGCCGAATTTGAGCTGATCTTGAAAATCGGAATATTCAAATTGCTTCAAATGTTTGCACATAATTTTAAACTGATCGATGATGTCGGTGGTATCATAAATTTGAGCCAGAGCAAATATCGGCAGAGCGGTGTACAAATAGATTCGCTCCTTCTGAGTATTTTTCGATGACTCGTGATATAAAGCGGCCAACTGTCGAATGAAACCGCCATCGATTGCGTTGTAACGAATAGTGTGCGTCGTAAATGGCAATATTAACGTCGAAAAATCTTTAATGTTAGACGCATGGGAATAGTCGAGTGGATGGTTCGTTACATAATCTCCCACTAACTGAACCATTTTACCGCTGTCGATGACAATGTCGAACGGTTTTTCCTTGGGAATCGTGGCTTTGATAAGGCGATCGACTCGCGATAGTGGTTTGAAATAACCACTAAGAAAACACATCGTCAACAGGACGATTAACAGCACTAATGTCGTCGTCAATAAAAGCATAACTATATGATAATCTTAAGTATGGACATCGTTCTACAAACAATTAACATGCTCGAAGATCATTCATTTGTTCGTGCAATTTTACAAGTTACTCGTGGTTCATGGCCGCAAAGTTTTCTCATGTCCGTTTTCTCCCCAGACGCTACGGAAGATCAAAAGATTAATTTGTGCATGCTGGCACTTAAGGCACCGAACTTGTCCAAATTGAATTTACCTTCGATATATCCGACAGTGTATCCATTTCAGCCAAAATCGACATCGATTAAACGTTACATTGCCGAGAGAGCAAAAACCGTTCTGAACATTACCAAAACGAACCCCCATGACGATTACAACGATGACAATGACAACGAACAAGAACGATTACTACTTCTAACAGTTCCGTCGATTAATTTACTTGGAGCTACCCATTTTCCGGACATTCTCTCTATGCGAGAATTAATTTACCTAGGCTTGTTCGATACAACGCATTTGCAACAGACAATTAATTATTTAAAACCATTCCTGACGCGTAAAGGTTTGTTGCGTGAATTTGCCTCTGGACAGGGGTTTGTCGATGTTCAATTAACAAAATTTCTAACTGGCCGCGAGTATAGTTGTGCCTTATTAGAACGACCGCCAAAAAGTGAAGACGTTGATAATTTTGCATTTGCATTTTTCGATCCCATTCCCGATATTCAAAAATGCTTCCAATATACCGAAACGCCGTCACTGGTCGGCTATAATGGCAAATCGCTTGTTCTTCAACAGAACTTTGATCAGTCACATATTTTTACCGGAACCACTTGGAGGATGCAACACCGAGCCGTCTATCGGGATGGCAAGAATACATTTGCGGCCCTAGGTCCCGAAGACAATACAATGCAAGCTGTCGTTGTACAAGACTTTACGAAAAACAATCTATTGTTGTGCGAGAGATTTTCAACCCGTCCGATTATTCTTATTGACGGAAACACCTTGACGCAAAGGGTTAGGGTCTCCGTTCCGGTCGCTACACCGATTTACATTAAAAACGACAATATCTCGTTGTCTTTTCGATTCAATGTACCTCTGCTATTGAGCTTGACTTTCGAAACTTCTACAACTACAATACTGGAAACTTAAACTGGAAGCCGTTCTTGTCGACTGTTCCCAAAGTTACACGGTCAGCATAAATAGTATACTATTCGATAATTATTACGATTCTACACGAAAAATTATACATTTCGGTCGAACCGGCGTCGTAGATTTAAATCCCGTTGCCAACGGATACCAACTGCTCGGATCCAATGTAAGTGCGGTAATTGTATTCGATCGAATGGCAGTTAATTTGTCCAAATCAACAACCGTTCACAGTATCAATGGAAAAACGTTTACTAACTCGGTACCCCAAATTTGTTTAATTTAAGACTAATATGTATATACGCCAATTATGCATAATAACATTGGGCACGATAATTTGGCTAATGAGCGACATATGGACTCTGATGGGCGTAAAATGGCTCACAATTTACAATGTAATCAAAACAATGACTCCCGGTGCAATAAAGCATTTGGTCGATTTAAATTCACACGAACTTATCGATATAATATTCTATCCAGACGCGCCAAGTTGGAACTAACAACACACCAACCCGTCTTTCAACCTTTAACCTTTTTTCGTCCCTTTTCACACAAAGACGGTGTTACTGAAACAAAGTCGGCCAGCGATACCGACGACGACTTGGACGTTTTAATATTACACGATTTCACCTTGCAAGAGGAAATCAAACAACATCTAAAGCAGTAAACTGATCTATTTTTTGTCCATACTTTCGTTAAATTGTCGTAGCCATTGGAAAGTAGGTTTAAAATTACAACACAAAAGACGATGACCTACGTTATTTGACCAAAGTTGACGATAGACGACGCCCGATCGGCTGGGGAAACGGCAATTATGTCGGAATGAATGAGCCTTCTTGCCGGTGTCTTTTATTTTGGTTTGGCCAAATCGTTCTACTAACACACAAAAGATCATAACCATTCCATTTACTAAAATCTTCTCCGATTCCAATTTTAACGGATGTACGACCAAGAGTCCCTCGTCCGTTGGCAGAGCACTAAGAATGGAATAAGCGGAATAGCCCGCCTGAACCATATCATTACACCAGAGCCATATTTCTCGAAAGTGTTCGATCGTCTTGATATCTATTTGATATATAGTTGAGATTTCCGTACTCGTTAATGTTTTTCGACATTCCCATATAGGATCGCAAATCATTTCCTTGTCGTCCTCATCGGGCGTACTATACTCTGGTCCAATAGGCTGATTGGATAATTGAACGTGTACCTTGTCTTGAATAAAACAAGCTTTACCTTTAGCCAGGTCAAAGTCTTTGTTACTTTGATGCAACGGACAAAATCCCTTCATAGCGCTTGTTACTATAATAAGGTATTTTACTATGAAAGTGTGGATGATTATATTTATAGTGTGCGCAGTTATCGCCCTTGCAGTAGGCGTTTATATTGTTGCGATTACTTGTAATACAATTGTTTCAAATTCACAATTACCGACTTGCCCTGTCAAACCCAAGTAAAGTAATATCGCAATGCCTAAGATTATAGTTACAACAAGAAAACAACCTATTGGAATGTGTATATTTTTATTTAACTTAGTTACAGTTTTAGTAACAGGTTTATGTGTAAATAGTACCCGAACGGGACATTCGAAGCCTCGGTATTTCCTCGTCCGATTCGTCGTCTGATTGACTTCGGTAAAGCCACGGTTGGTGCCCTGCTCGGTCTCTTATGCCGGTAGAAGTGGACGGTTCCTGCCTGTGGTCGTCGTCGAAGTCTATGCTGTGGAGAATCCATGGTATTTGTTCTCTGTTGTCGGTAGAAGTGGACGGTTGCTGCCCGTCTATTTCGTCGTCCCCTTTGCTTCGGAGAACCCACGGTTGCTGCCATACTCGCTCCCTTCTAGCTGTAGACGGCCGTCGCAGTATTACGGGGTATTCTTCGGCCTTGCTCGGGGCAACAAACGGTTGGGTATCACTGTCGTCCAACGGATAGTTTGGACAGAAATAACGAGCGAAAAACCTCAGCATTTTCTTCCACATTTCTGGATAGTTTGAATAACTGTGTTGGAATGATTAACCCGTCATGAAGCACTCGCTTTTATTCTGTTTTCCTTCAAGGTAATGACTTGCGTAAAAGTATAACTTTGGGCAGCAAAATTGGTTTCGCTAATCAGTGAAAATAATTTCGTCGCGTCAGATGTGCGAGGCAAACATTTACCCAAACAATTCGTTCGATTTCACACGTTCCTAAAGCGGGCAAAGGGGGGGAACAAGTATATGGTTTTGAAAGGTGATTAAATTCCTGCGGCCGTACTGAGAGATCAACATTACTGTTCGTCCCCCAAAAAAGAATATCGATAGGTGAAATTCGTACAAATACTAAGAGGATGGAGGAACAGATTTTGGAAAACGACAAAAATCAAACCACGGAACCAGATAGTTTGTCAAATGTTAATTTGAACGATTCACACGATTCAAGTAGTTCTAGTATAAACCACCGTCGACAAAAGCACAGAAAAAGGCCCAAAAGAAAAGGGCAGTGTCGTTGCCGCTGCCCTTGTCGTTGTTGTAAACTCTGTAGATTTTTCCGGCTTGCAAAACTGACTCTCAATGAAGTTAAACTAAAATCGGTTTTTCAAGATATGATAACATGTTGCCGTTAACAAGATCATAAAAACTTGATCATTGATTGAGTTTGTATAAATTTTGCGAGAAGTAAGTCATTTTCAAATAATACTTTGTCAAGCGTACGATCCACAACGAAAATAACTCGTTTTCTTTTTTGAACGATTGCCAACATCAAAATTAATCCGTGAACAATAACACTACAATAATACGGGCTACGGTCAAAATCGCCCTTCATAGCTACAAACATGATGGGCTTGTTCAGATCGCGAGTTCTCTGAAAATAAAATATGGAACCGTCCTCGTCTAAAACGACGGGAAGTGAAAATTTACACGCACCCAGTTTTGAATGTAAATTTTCGGGCAACCAAGAATAACTTTTGGGTAAAGGGGCACCCCTAGGTGTTCTTAAAACGGGCAAACGTTCACCAAATTCTCCGTTCATCATTTTAATTGTGTCATTAATTAAGTCGCGTTGACCGAGAATGTTTTTCTTTTGTTCGGCTTTTAGACGCTTTTGCCTTTCTGCAGTTTCGCGTTTTTCCTCTCGTTTACGTTTTCGTTCTTCTTCGTTTAACCTTTTTTGTTGTAACTTTTCTTCCTTTATCCGTTGACGTTCCTCTTTGACTTGTTGTTCGAATCGTTTTTTTCTTTCCCGTTCGTGCAACTGCTGTAATTTTTTCACGACGCTTTATTCCCGTTTATCGAGCTGCCAAGTTCGTACCAGACTAATGAAATCGGCCACTTTAACCGACTCGTCTATTTCCGTCATGTTAACAGCGAACCAATTCGAATTTTCTTATGCGATTATACTTTAACGTTCGTTGGCAAAAGGGATCGTACAAGTTTATATACGAGTCGAATAGGACCGGTTTTTTCAATTCTAATTGATCCAACTCCGACAGAAAAATACCCAACTCATCCGATTCTAATTGTGACATACTTTCTTTAACATACAGAAACCAAAAGGTTTCATTTAGTGATTGATCTAAAACAATTACACCTTGTCTCGCCGTAGTACTATCGTCGGAGTTTGAATGTGAGTAAAGTACCTTGGAATGGAAACCCAGTTTATCTGACTGTATTTTTCAAATATTTCAATAGGGTGAATCATCTTATTGTTGACGTTGTGCGGTTGATCACATTTCCACATCCCTTCAATAACTTTCTCGGATGAATAAATAGGACAAGTCTTGGCTATTTCGTTTAGAATTCTCCTATATAATTCTAAGTAAAGACGCTTCGAAAATATGAGTGATATTGAAACTCGTGGATTTTTCGTCAGTGCTGATGAAGTACTAGGTACCGATCCACCCGAGGAAAATAATCGCGTTTCTCAGAGGGGATATTTGGTGATAAATAGCGCCATCGACGACACAGAACGGTCAAGTGTTTCCTCTACAGAAGAAACTGGTGAGAGTAACAGTTCATGGATGCGGATTTCGAAAAAGGAATACTATTCGGTACCCGAATTTAGACGGAAATCTTTTTTCCTATGACCAAAGTTACTTAAAGATATGATCGAACCCTTGGTCGAGAGTGGATTCTATTATTCCGGACAAAGAGACATTGTGCATTGTTTTCACTGTGATCTGCTAGTATCTCAATGGGAAGAGAATGACGACGTATGGATCGAACATTTGAAATTTTCTCCTAATTGTGAACAAGCCCAGATGACACAAAGACGTTACATCGTAAAAGCACCGAAGTCATTAATTTCCGCTAATAAAATTGACATTGAAACGCACCTACACGAGTGTCCAATTTGTCGAAATTTAACTGACCATTTATACGCATTTATACCTTGTGGACACATTGTCTGTCTACCTTGCGAAAGTAAAAAAGAGAACAATAAGTGTTTCACATGTCGTCAAGTCAAGAAAAATGTGCTTCGGCTCTACCTCTAAACGACTTGAGTTCCGAGAAACTACCACGTAAATGTCAAGCGAATGGTTGTCCTAGTGCCGGCCCCGTTTACTTTCATAAACGATATTACTGTAAAATGTGTGTCTTTCGAATAGTAAATAGAAATAGCCTAAGAGGAACAATAATAGATATTTTGTATTAAACCGTTTGCATTGCTTGTATAAGATGCCTATTACTAGTGATTGTGAAGACTCTGAGGAAAAGCCAACGTTTTGTTTAGGCGAAGAGGAATTGTACATGATATGGTGTGGATGGAATTTTACACGTGAAGAATGGCTATGTTTTTTGCAAAATCAAACCACTCCCTGCATCAGTCCAAACGATGATTTAATCTAACTAATTTTTTGTCGTGTAACAAATAAAAGATCCATAGTATTGTAACGTTGTCGTTTATTTCTTTAGCGAGTACAATCATTCGGAAATGCCTGGTAATTTTTCCCCGTCCTCTTCATTGTTGTTTTTATCGGATGCTTTTAGGCAAAGAGGAATGATTGTACACGATACACCGTCGATGGAATTTTCCACTGAAAAATAGCTGGGGTTTTTTGTAAACTCAACACGCCCACGCATCAGTAAAAACAATGATAACCTCAATGTAATTTTTTCCAACGCAAGTAATAAAGGACCAAGAGAATTGTCACACGGTCGTTTATTTCTTTAACAAGTACCGCTTGTAGACTTTCGTTTTTTCCGCCCGACTTGCGGTATTGTTTAGGTTATAATGAAAGTGTGTACCGATAACCTAAACAACACCGCGAGTCCGGTAAAAAACATGGACGTCTACAAGCGCCTAGAACTAATTTTTTGACCCAGAACATTCAAATCAAACACGTCAAAAACTTCGATACGTTGGTATAACGAAATTATCTTTAGTCTGGTGACATGTAGCAAATCACAATTGCTCGTTTAAAATTTCAAAATGCATTGATAACACGGCCTCGTTTACAGGTCAAAAATGCAAATTACCTGCATCCGTCTAGACCGTTTGTTCTTGAAAGAGTATATAAAAATACATTGATAACACGGCCTCGTTTAAAATTAAAAAACGCATTGATATCGTGGCCTCGTTTAAAGCGCAAAATTGTCTGAATTCTTATCGATCATTTGTTCTTGAAATGGTATCTCAAAAATGTATTGTTAGCGTGGGCTCGTTTAAAATTAGAAAATGCATTGATAGCACGGCCTCGTTTCAAAGTCGAAAATGCGTCAGGTCAACGTTTTGTTTGATTGGGTTTGATACGGGCAAAGAGTACACGATACAGCAAAGAGGAATTGTACACGATACGGTGTGAATAGCTTTTCGCAAACCCTAGCCATCGGTCTCTAACTAATTTTTCAAAGGTAACCAATTAAAGAGCAATAGTATTGTAATATTGTCGTTTATTTCTTAATCAAGTACAAAAATAACATGTAAACTTTCTAATCATCTTCCTCGTCCTCACTCATTGCGTCGTCATCGTCCTCGCTCACTGCGTCGTTATTTGGACTGGTTACATTGTTTTCTGCACTTGGACCGGCGGCGTCGTCCTCTTCCTCCTCATCATCTCCCTCATC
This sequence comes from Philopedon plagiatum, assembly GCA_963971165.1. Lineage (NCBI taxonomy): Eukaryota > Metazoa > Arthropoda > Insecta > Coleoptera > Curculionidae > Philopedon > Philopedon plagiatum. The sequence continues at coordinate 48,894,308 of OZ020195.1, read as the reverse complement.
AATTATCAATCGATTCTTGTCCGATTTACGGGGTTTCGTTTTTTCCAGAAACAGTCCGTTACGGGGACTACATAATACAATCACTCTACCACTGGCACCTTCAAGATCTTCACCACTCCCGACGGTAATTTTTTGTGGTTGATAACCTGTACTGGTAATGTTCATTAATTTAATATCTTCTTCCTCATCCTGCTTGCTGCCGGGTCGGGCTCGTTTTACACTTGCGTATAAAGCCAATCCTTCTTCGCCCCCTTCGCGTGTACGTTTCGTAATTCTCGGTACCGATTTTTCCAAATCTGCAAGGCGAATTAGTTGTTCGATCTTGTTCTTCGAGTAGATTATTTTGAAATTTTTTCGAGTAAAACGGCTATCGAAACGACCCACCTCTATGGCATCTTCGGGTCTATGAGTCAGTTGACTATTTACGAGGAATTCAATTTTGCTCCAAACTGAATTACCTTCAATACAACTGATAACATCCGGCATTGAACGTGTCAATTCCCAAACGACTTGTATCATTGCCCAAAGGAAGGGAAGTTTTACTTTGGTCATTTTAACTTTCAATTCTCTACTTAGCAAATTTGTTTCGTAGGTGAAATCGCGACAAGTAATGTTTGGGTCGCCGTCGCCGCTGGAATTATTTGTTATTGTCATAGATTTGAATTTGAGTATAAACTGGACCATTGTAGTCATGTATGCCGTTTCGTAAAGGAAATTGGCATTTTGTTTCACACAGAAAATTAAGTCTTCCAAACGGGCATCGAGTCCACTGTCTTTAACACCATCCATTGCTTCTTCACTCAAAACTTTATACTCAATGGGAATAGATTTGCGTTTCTCATTGTTACTCGTCCAACCAACATCTTTATTTTTTTGACCAAACGATGTAAACTTGTTGATACTTTCTTGCATCTCGGGTGTTAGATCGATATTGTCCTCAACCAAATGCCGTTTTAGATTAGCCATAAATTTATTGAACATTGTATTGGACACATTTACTAGTTTCGCTTTCGGATTGGGACCGGCAAACGTTGCGGCACCGTTGTTGTCACTTTCTTCCATTTGATTATTTTCCGCCATCACTATACTGCTATCGAAACGACGTTTGTCTCGTCTTTATATAGTATTAAGAATGCGCGATACTGCAATAATTGTTGACGCAATGATTCAAACCCAGGGTGGTAATGTCAGTTTATTGCGGGAGTATGCGGAAAAGCGAGATATGGCATATTTTACGGCAGATTCACCACTCGGTGCGTTCGATTCGATATTTCTCAAACGTAAATTGAACGTGCGCAATTTAATCTTTGTTACTACATACGAAAGCGACAATGTCGAATTTAAGGCGGACATAAAAATATGCGCCAACAAAAATCCCTCCATTTTGCTCGGCCTGTTGGACGACTTCTATTACAAATATATTAAACCGTTTCACACATTAGATGGGCGATACGATCAGTGCAACGATGAAAAAACTAGCAACCAAGGCAATACATTTACCTGGTACGGTGAACAAGACAAGACCAATGACACAAAATGGGAGCCCGATTTTCTCCCAGAGCAATCACATCAGCAAGAACCCGAAGAGATTTTCATTCGACTTTAGTGAAAAAAATTATTCTTCTACCACCGGGAACTTGCATCGTATATTGTTGAAAATGAGAAATAGTTCTTTGGGTACGGCTAAACTTTTACTGGTCGGCAACACCAATCCTTGCCACACGTAGAACGTATGACCGGTTTTATTTTTCAATTTCTTAACACCCTTTGGCGGATCTCGTTCATCGACTAGCTTATAGCGAAATCCGTCGGTCCACAGTCGACTCGACTCCATTCGAAAAATATTACCCACAAAACTGACGGGGAGAATACTTAGGGCAAAGTAGCCGTCAAAAAGGAAAACGTGTCTTTTGATAACTTCGACAATCTCGACATTGTTGAGTGTTAATTGAATTCGAACGCTTTGTTTTGCGACCAAACACAATGGCAAGGGCCCTTTGGTCATTTTTTCGGAACCGTAATAGTACGCTGCGCGGGGTAAGCTTTCATTACCATCGATGAAAAACAATTTGGCTTTGAAACAATCGTGCTGAATTTGTGGCGGTAACGGTTCTTTGCCATTGTAGCCGACACTTTTGACCATCAAAAAGGATTTGTGAAAACGCCGAATGTATTTGTAAATATCCTCGATGGTGTATTTCGTGTCGGTAGGTAGATTTGCTAAATTTGCATAGGAACTATCGTCGAAATTAATTTCGCTAAATTGATCTTGAACTAGAGCATTTTCGAATAGAGGAAAGTCCAAAACGGGCCTTTCAGCTATAAAATTGACACGTACGTATTTCGTATTGTTGTCGCGCAAACTAAGCTGTGTACAAATAAAGGGATCTTCACGTGGATGTGTACAATATAATAACTGGTTACCGTATCGTATTAAACCAAATTTAAAATGCCGATGCGGAAAGAAAACGTTTGTGGAACAAAGGTACATGTCCGGAAAGCGATAACGCAACGCGTACAATTCATTTAGAGATGCACCTCGAGCGGTACAAATATTCAAATCGCGTATTACGGCAAAATGTAGTATTCGGGGACGTTGCGTTTTCAACTCGTTTGGGATATCCTCGGTCGACAGCTCGCCTCTTAAACGATAATTTATCATCTTGGTTTTTTCCGTATTCCCAGTACAGGGACAATCAATTCGTGCAACATACGGAAGTTTGGAATTATAAAAAGAACCCATCTTATATTTTCTTTTTGTCTATGACTCGTTTACCGTATCGATATAAGAAATTACAATGAACATAGTTTATATTCCGGCGACAGATCGCTTGGTAATTTTCGAGCACCTTTTTGCATTTGTCATATTAATCGTTTCGGTCTCCATCTGGTATGTACATATCGATTGGGCATTATTTCGACAAGCAACAAATTGGATAGGGCCCAAATTATGGCCGCGCATAAAGCATTACTTTTTGTCGTAATCATATAAGAATGACTGAATTGCTTACAAGACATAATCAAGGTGCAAATTTTGCCGCATCCATACAACAGCCGCGATTTAACTTTAACAATCCGACAGAAAGTCCTAGAACAACCCGCACCGAGGGGGACGACAACGATCCAGATCAAGCTGCTCCATTTGTAGTAGCGGGAGAACATTTAAAGCATTTAATGACAACTGACATAAAGCAGTCCAAATTTCGAGCGGTCCCCATTTGTTTGTTTCAGCATATTGGACAATGCGGTGGCAATTTAATAGTAAATGGATTTTGTTCCCGTCACATTTTAGCGATATTTAACGGTACCATACAAACAAAGTACGCGCTTATATCGCGTAACGGTTCCCCAAAACTTGTATCTATGACGGGTTTAGTAAATCAGGACCCGCTGGTTTCGATCGATAATATAGCAACCCAAACTACTGCCATATTTCCTGTTTTTGAACTAATGAAAACCGAACCCGACCAAAAGGATTTCACATTCTATTCGAATCAACGCAAACCGCTCATTTTAGAACAACAGTGGCTGTACAAGATATACGTGGATAAACTATCACAAAGCGAACAAATCAGTTTGAATAATTGGAAAGAATACATGAGCGGTTTTGACTTTCCGAAAACCGGTTGGTATTTTCTGGGAGAACATTCTTTGGACCTATCCAAGTGTACGTTGGTAACGCAAGCCTTTTGTTCACTGCTTCAACCGCAAGCAACCGAAATCGGTGGCATTACTCAGTGCACATTTAGCGGCATTGGCATTTACACCGATCATCATTTTGTACGAAACGATTCGTTATATTGGGAGGGAACTGATGCCGCTCGAAGGGCTATTAGGCCTTGGTTAATTGCTCCCGTTGTCGTGGCACAAAACATTCCATTGCGTACGGCCCCATTTTCTACGGAATTGCAATTTGCTATTAAATACAATCAACAACGCGTGTCATATTATTAAATCGTTTATTTATTGCCCATTCAAATATCAAATTACAAAGCAATTAAAGTCTGACGGTGCAAAACGGTTGTCGGTACCCGCACAATTTACATAATTGAGCAGGTTATGGTTTGGCGCGCGCAAAAATGTTATCGGAATCGCACAAGAATGCAGGTTGAGAAACTTGCCATTAAATACAATAAAAAACGAGTGTTGGCCTATTACTAATCGTTTGTTTGTTTTGTATAATTAAGATACCAAATTGCAAGCCCAAGCTAAATTACCGAATTGAAAAGGTTACGGTTTGGCGCGCGTAACAATGTTATTGGAGTCACACAAGAATGCACGTTGATAACCTTGCAATTAAATACAATTAAAAAACGGGTGTTGGCGTATAACTAATCGTTTATTTTTTTCTAAGTAAGATAACAAATTACAAGCCCACACGCGTGAGATTAAAGTTTGGCGCGAGTAAAAATGCTTTCTGTAATTGCACAAGGACGCAAGTCGATTGCTGCTGCCGTTTCACTGGCGTTAAACAACTGCAAATATTGTTCATCGGGCTCGATCGAGGACTGCACTTCTTTTCCATAATAAAAAACCTGTTCGGCGAGACAGCGCTGTTTCAGCACATATGCAAATGGTTCGACCCAACTATGTTTCGGAATTGCTTCACTGTCGCCACACACGAGTTGCCACATATACTGTAGATAATTGGCGGTAAATTGAGAACAGGAAATTATGTGTTTTTCACAGTCAATGTCTTTAACCGTGACCACTTTAACTTGACTTAAATCGATCACTTTACCTTTCATATGAACAACCAATACTTGACATTTTGTGCCTTCTTTTTCTCCGCTCTCGAGAGCATTGGTTACAAGTTATTGATATTTTGCCGGTTTGCGTTTGGAATTAATTACAATTTGTACATAGAGCTCTTTCGGGTCCTGATCTAGGATGTAGTTAAAAATTGAACTCCACAAACTGTTCCGATCGGGTCGATTATAATAAACTTCGTAATTGTGAAGTGTAGATGCCCGCCATACGGCCACGCACAGTGATCGAAAAATGTCCTTAATTACTCTAGGAGCGTTCTTTTCCATACCTTTAAGGGTAAATTTCGATTCACTATCAAATCGAATATATTTCTTTTTACCGATAACGATGCAAAGTGGAACGTCGCCTTCCTCTTCGAATATAATATGTTCGCGATTAAGAGCTCGCGTAATAGACTCGCAAAACTGCTTACTGGAAACATTTCTTTCGGTTGGCACATAGGTCATTATGCCATCTGTGTCAATGTATATGGGCAACGAATCATAAAGTTCCTGGCTGTGTTTGCAAACCAAATAAGTTAATTCTCGACAATGCCACGTTATACTGGCAGCGGCACCGTACGATCGGTATAGAGCCTCTTCGGTGCCTAGATAGCCGTAAAGCGAATTGGCAGCCGTTTTCCATAGCAACTCGGTACTCTTCTCTTTGGTTTGCTTGTATTTTTTCCGTTGAGCTAGGAAAAATTTAAACAGTTCCTTGAGTGGCGTATATTTGAATTTTACAATGATCATGATTAGCGTATCGGGCTCAAGTTGGGGAATTTCGTCCAACGATACTTCTCGAAAATTTGGTATGCCCAAAAAAATACTCTGCAGTACGTTCTCATCATTGTACACTTTAAATGTTACCGAACTCGAGAAAATCTTTAGACGATCAAAGACGGCCACTATTTCGGATGCATACAGGTACATTATGTTTTCCATCGAAAGCAAATACGCGATACTGGTCGAAGGGTACATTGCTGCAAAATCGCCGCATTTCACGTTGCGCCATATGCCCGAGATGGCTCCGTTGGTAGCACCCTTGTAGTTTTTCTTTTTATCTTCAGCAGCGGCTCGATTTGCAGGCGACAAAGTTAAGGCTTCAACTAGACGTTTTTCCGAATTGATTACCTTTGTATGAACGTCTTCCAATTCTTTAATGTTCTTCTCCCAAAATGTAACGGGGTTAATGCGGGGCTTGACAAAGTATTTTCGGTCAAAGAAAAACTTTTCGATTCCCTTGCTCATCAAGTATGTGGGGCCGCTGGTTACGGCACGGAAACCGTCGCAGCAAAAATTTTCCTGATAGAGTAGCACATACTCGAGCGCATGAATCGATCTAGTCAATTTGTGCAAAAGTAAACAGTCGGTAATATTGTAATATAAAATGTACGCCAACGTGGGCACTCCGTCTGAAGATTTTTTACAAAAACTAAACAAATCGCATGGCTGCTTTCCAAAATCGTAATAAAGATGTCGTATTTGTATCGCGTCCATGTCTGCTTTACCTTCTTTCAGAAAATAGTTGGCAACGTAATTCAATTTGAAACTGTTTAAACTATTCTTGTACTTGCTATGAATTACTTCGAACAAATCTAGGGAGAAACATTTTTTCTGGGGACCGTGAAAAAAGTCGTAAATCGCTTCGATTATCGTAATTGTGTGTGGCGATTTGTTTCGATGAAAAAACAAACGCGCCGCTAGATAATTGAAATCGAAATTGTTCATATTATAGCCCAGGTAAACGGTAGGTGTTGTAGAACGTTTGCTAACGGTAGCGACGAACTTTCCGTGCAACATGCGACCCACCAAATTCACAATCAGTTCATATTCATCGGAAAACCAATCTATAAAAACTGTGGCTTCCGGTCGATCTTGGTTTAACGATCGATAGTAAGTGACAAATTCACTAGTCCATTCTTTTGTCGGCGTAAAATTTTCCGGAACTAATACTAGAAGAAAAACCGAAAAAGTTCCTCGATATTCGACCGAGACACATACCGACGAAATTTTTTCCTTGGACGTAAATCCTTTCGTAAATTGATAGAGCGAATCGCAGACCGCCTCAATGTCCCAACTGACCAAAGCAAATTCATCAAACACGTTCGATGGTAATTTTTCAAGTTTAATTTCCTCAGGCGTAGCATTGCGAATATCCGACGATGTTGCATAGAACCAAGTTCCCAAGGATATTTTCACTTTTTTCTTTAACCACATTTCAAAATAGAGCCGCTGATGTGAGTCCACGTCGATTAAGTGAAAATCTGTTCGAGATGCCACGTTTCGTCTTAAATAGGCCATCAATTCTGCATAGTCTTTGTGAGAAATTGTATCGATCTTCCACAATGGCCACTGCGGTAAACATTCACTTTCATTGACGACGTAATTAACGAAATTTCCATTGATTGTTTTGTATCGTTCCTCTTCATTGTCCGCCGAGCCCGTTACGGCCGATATAAGTAAATCGGGAAATAACGGTTCAATGTAGTTGATTAGAAATTCTCGTTGACAAGTTAGGAAAATTTGATTGTCCCAAGTGATCGATTGATGTTGTAGTTCAAAGTGATTTTTGTTGATATCTTTTTTCACCAGTCCATAGACGACCATAATGTGTGAACCCTCATCGCCGCCGTTGTCGTTTTCAAAACGAACTTGGAAAGGAAAAATAAACGTTCCACGAATCGACATGACGGCACAAGTTGTCTACTTTGACGAAACGGAGATTTTTCACCGAGCCGAACTAGCCAAGTTGAATTTTCTGGAACAAGCCAACTTTAAACTATTAGTAGACGGTGATGTGAGCGTAAAAGAATTTGTTTATAATAATAATAATAATAATAATAATAATAATAATAATAATAATTTATTCATGTCAAAACTACATAAGTAATGTACATACGTCAATCTGTATATCACAAAATTAAAATTTTTTAAAGTCTGTATTCCTTAATAACTATTAAAATGTTTAACAAGGCAAAGTTAGCCCATTAAGAGCTGAACCAATAATTAAATATATTAAAAAGACATGATACATCCATTCACACATTAAAATTATTTACATATTAAAATTGAAATTCAAAAACTCATCAAAACAGTAGAAACTGTTTGTGACAAGGATCTCGTGTACTCTTTTTTTAAAAATCTCAATCGGTAAAGTTTTTACTTCTATGGGAAGTCTATTAAAAAACTTCACAGCCCAGTAGCCAGGGCCATTTTGACACCTTCTCAAACGCCAGAAGTTGGGCAAAATATCTCCTCTACGGCGCGTTTCATACTGGTGGACGTCCTCGTGAGTTCTGAACAGAGTCAGGTTGCTCCTTACATACAGGAGATTCTGCATGATGTAAACAGATGGGAAGGTAAGTATCCCAAGACCCACAAATGCTGGCCTACAATCTTCCCTGAAACCCAATCCTGCCATAGATCTGATGGCCTTCCTCTGCAAACCAAAAAGTCGACTGGCACTAGCTGAATGTCCCCATACAAGAGTAGCATATGAGAGATGAGAATGAAACACACCGAAATAAGCAGTTCTTAGAACACTCACAGACACCCTGTCTGTAAGACCACGAAGTAGGTACAGGCCCCTGGTGAGTCGAGAGGCAACCGAGTCGACATGGTTGTCCCACAACAACCTCTGATCCACATGAACCCCCAGAAACTTTGCACTTTGCCCATCAGAGTTTATCCCACCCAGCTCCCTCATAGAAAACACCACTCTATTGGTCTTGTCCCTATTCAACAGCAGCTCATTACTACAAAACCAGTCTTGAGCCCTCTCCTGTGCCACCACGGACTTCCCCAGTGACTCCTCCAATGTATTTGCACTGGCACACATTGTTGTGTCATCGGCAAAAAGAGTAAATTTAGATAGTGGATCAGATAGAGGTAGATCATTTATATAGATTAGAAATAATATTGGTCCCAGGATAGAACCCTGAGGCACACCAATAGTAGTTTCACACCTTGCCGATGTCACCCCAGAATGACGCACAGTTTGACATCTGCCGCGCAGATATGACTGCATGAGCTTAAGGCTTTCTGAGGAGAATTTGTATGCTTTAAGTTTTCTTAGGAGAATCTCATGGTTAACACAGTCGAAGGCTTTGCTTAAGTCACAAAATAGAACGGCACTGTACTGAGACTTATGAAATGCATCTAATATTTCTGCAATTAAATTAAGTACCCCCTGAACAGTACTTTTTTTTTTTCTAAATCCAAACTGACCACTATTAAATAAATTATTGCTTTCAAAAAAGTAAAGAATTTGTTTTGACATGCATTTTTCAAATATTTTTGATATTATTGGTAAAAGAGATATTGGTCGGTAGTTCTCAAGTAAATCAGGATTGCCCTTTTTGTACAACGGAATAACTAAAGCCTCCTTCAAGACCACTGGAAACGTGCCCTCTCTGATGCATAAATTAATAAGTTTAGTTAGAGGTATCAATATGATATTTTTAACACTTTTAATAATCCTAACATTACAACCAAATATATCACGACTGTTCTTATTTTTTAGATCATCAATACAATCCCTTACCTCATTATAACCAACTTCCGAGAAGGAAAAGTCATTTAGTATTGGTAAAGTTCCTAGATCCGCCAAAGGGTCCCTATCGGATTTGGGAATACCCTTCACGAGGTCATGTGCTACATTTAAAAAATAGTTATTAAAATCATCGGATCTTAAATTATTGATCTGATCTTCAGTCTCAACTTTACTCTTTTGCCCATTTATGATCTGCCACATAAAACGGCTAGAATTACCAGATGATCGAATAAGGTTATCATTTGCTGTAATTTTAGCTTTGCGAACTGCATTTTTATATAATTTTTTATACTGTTTATATTGTTCTTTGAAGTTATAATGATTATACTGTTTACTGAGCTGTCCAAAAAATCTTAACTGTTCCCTCATTTCTCTTAGTTCATTAGTAAACCAAGTAATATTATTATTTTGATCTGATCGTACAACATATTTCTTTTCCGGAAACGAACCCAAATAGGCCTGCTCCAAGACAGCCATGAATCTACTAAATTTGTCATTCACAGTTAAACCGTTATACCCTATAAATTCCCAGGAATGAACTGATATCATGTTAAAAAATTTAAATAAACCTTGTTGTGTGATCGGTCTACACACTTTGTTATTTTGTTTAAAATCTTTGGAAGGGAGATCTATATACACCTCAACTATCTGACCCATGTGATCGGATATATCGAGATCCAGTACTTCAGAAGAGATAACCTTCACATCTGAACTAAGAAAGATATTATCTGAACATACCTTCCCTCTTGTTGCATTGTGTATTGTTTGACGCATATCAAAACTCATTAGGGTATCACACAACCGTACTGTATTCACCTCGTCAGTACCAAAATGAACATTAAAGTCACCAGCAACAATGGTAGTCTTATTTGGCACAAGTGTAGTGAGCATACCCTCCACAGCTGTCAAGAAGGTGTCAAAGCTGCCTGACGGGGACCTGTAAGCTGCTAAAATAAACATATTAAAATCCTTGATAAAAACTAACGTACATTCAACACATTTTTCAACATTATATTGATCTGTGACTGTTTTAATGACCGCTTTCAGATTGTCCCTAACAAATATCGCAGTACCACCTCCCGAAAATGTCTCCCTAGCAAAGTATCCTGCCATTCTGTAACCATCCAGCTGTAGCACGCCAATTTCTACCGGGGACATCCAGTGCTCTGTGACACACACTATGTCTATATGTTTATCCACCAGGAATGCCTCCAGTTGGAGAACGTTGTTCCGTAAGGATCGCACATTTATGTGACAGACTCTTACGTGCTGTTCTGTATTGGGTCTCCCATTCTTGTTGTTGTTTCGAGGTATGTTCTCTTCTCTGTTCTCTGGCCTCTCTGAGAAATCACCCCTTGGCGCTGTAGGTTCAGAAAATGGTTCACGACTACCCCTCGCGGCCATAGTTCTTGTTTAAGGTAACGTTCTCTGTCCTCATAAGGTATAGTAAGCTTAAAGGAGCTACGGTATTTTTCCTTCTTTGTTCTCATTTTCTGACATCTACTGTTTTTTAATCCTTCGGATTCCAGATATTCCAGGACACTCTGCTCTGTTACCTCCGGAGCCAAACCAGACAGAAACAGAAACGCCATCCTCTGGGCCGCTTTGAGTATATTGTTTGAGCCTTTCAAGGGCTCGGGCCGGTTAGATTTTGTCGGGTGTCTACTCCTCCTATATGATACTTCTGTCCAATCGCCATTTTTATTTGTGCCTTTGCTATGTGAACAATCCGGCATTTCGGTTACTGCTTCGTCAGTTCTGCGACGGTTATCAACGATGACACGCACCTTTTCAACTGTCACTGGGACAGGGAACACGCGTTCTGATTTTGGGTCGGGTTTCGATCTAGTACCGTTACTATCTTTACTTCGATTTTCTTGATTTTTGATATTTGCGATTTCGACAATCTTAACGGGTTTTTGACTGTCAATGTCGGCAACCTTATGTTGTGGTGTTTGTGTTTCAGGTGCTGCTCTTGGAACACTTTTCTGGGTCACGTGATGTTTACACTGATTCTTTTCACATTTTTCCACTTTCTTTGCAAGGGTTTCCAGCCTTTCTTGAAGTAATTGGAAGTTTTCTTCGAGAATCTTGTTCCTATTCTGCAATTCGGACACAAGTCCCCTCATGAGGTTCATCTCGCTCTCTTCCGATGTTCCGATTTTTTGCGGTTAGGTTTATCAGCCTCGTGGATGCATCCCGCATTTTTTTGCGATGCAGCCTGTTCCATGCACGAGGGATGGAAAAAAAACTGCACCTAGAGCACTTTACGAAGTTCACAACTATTTTCGCACAATGTTGACATTTTGTTGGCCTTTTTTCGACCTTTCTAACACTAGCCTCCGAATCAACGTTCTCACTTTCCGCCATCTTGATGATTCGATGGACTGAACTGCACTTGTAAGTGCACTCGTTTAAATAAATGAATAGCGTTTATATGGCCGTTTTAATAGTGTTTGTTATTTTGCTACCATTACGCTTTGCACACGATACGTTAAATCGCCTGAAAAAAATTCAATATAGTCCGATGCAAGTAACCGTCTACGAACAAGGACAATCACGACTTGCTATTGTCGAACCGTTCGGTTGGACGTTTCTTAATTTGGACGCGACAATTTACATATTTGAACAGGCGCCCGGTCGTTGTAAACCCAATCAAAGCGGCGTAATTATATTAACGCCAGATATGGGTTACGATTCTCCGCACGTATCCTATCAATGTTATAATACAACGGTCGCATCGCTTTGTTCGATATTTAAAGAAAGCGTTCACGAAACGGTGCCTATAACAATGCCTTTGCCGTCGTTTACCATAATTGATGCAATCAATTTTCTACTTAAAACGGGATTATTCAAAGGTACTTGATTTTTCTCGGTCTAGTCTTGGTTCAGTACGCTAGATGTTACGACTTGTTTGATTATTGCTTCGACGGCCTTGTTACTAGTTAAAGTTTTCACTGCGTCCGGCACCGGCTCGGTAATATTAAATGTTACTTCCTCGGAATTTTCTAGTGGTATCTTTACGTTGAACCAGGGGTCAAATGCACCACGATAATCTGTATTACGGGCCGTAACAAAATGACTTTTGTCCGGATCAATGGGTGTGAATAGTATTCTATTGAAATCTATGAACGGGTCCCAACTTAAATCTACTTGTTCTAGTCGTTCGAGATTAATGGAATAATTATTCACCGTTTTACCGGTGGGTAGTGCACCTAATTGCTTTGCCCGTTGAAGAATTCCCACACTGTAGGTGCTGCTACGACCTTTGGGAGGTTCAAGGTGGAAACTAGTACTCGGTTCGGAATGAATTTGAATTTGTTGGATTTGATCTTGTTGTTTTCTTTGTTTTTCCAGTCTCCGCCTTTTGGCCTCAACAAGTCGGCTGGTCTGAGCCAGTCTGCTTGTCTCGGAATTTTCGGTTATTTCTTCTTCGCTTTCCTCTTCGCTTGTTTCGGTTTCTGTTTCTGTTTCGGATTCCATGTCCGTAAAATTGATTGGATGTTGAAGTAATTGGGCAATTTGCGTTCGTTTTAACTTTCACAACTTTCTAGGATCGTTAAAACGTAATGGCATTAGGTCGGACGTCGTTTCGCGTGTTACAGACTGAATATTATCAAACGAACAAACGTTCGGCCCCTGTTCCGCTTGCGAATGAACCTGGACGCTAAAGTTTCCACCCGCTACTTTTGGATTGTTTTCCGTTTCGATTGGATCGGTAAAGCTCGTTTGAAATTCAGGTTCAATTAAGTTTACCGGCGGTACAGGAAACTCCTCAACGGCCACTATATGACTTTCTTTATAAAAATTGATTTGTGAACCGATTTTCAAGGAAACGGGATACACGATGTTTGCAAAGCTCGGGTTTACTTCGATAGAACAATTTTGCTTTGAAACACCCCGGATAAATTCGTGCCCCTTTGGAACGCGTAATCCATTGTCGGTAAACGAATGTGGTCTATAGTACATGTCATTTTTTATCACTGCCGGTTGAGACAAATTTGCGTCGCCCATCTTATTATAAGATGATGCATATTCTCGATTGGAATGCAACTTTGAACGGGACAACACCATACTGTGTGTTTCCCACACCCTGTTTGGATTGCAAATTAGGTGCTACGGAAATTGTCAATTACGAACAACTATTTCAAGCGATATTAGAACTTTCCGAGCGAGGAGATTATTGGGACGTGGAAGACTTGGGTCGTTTTCTTTCGCAAACTAGCTTACACCATCCCGACTTTCTCGACCTTCAAATTCCGGATCGTACAGAATACGAGGATAAGAATATCGTAATTACCGGCTCGGTAAGTGAACACGCCGAGGAGGAGAACAGTACGGGTCCAATTTATTATGAATTTCCCCAACAAAGCACCGTGGATTCCATTAATAATACGGCCAGTTTTGATGGTGTTATATTTGCACCTCAACACAATACCCACATAAGGACGCCCGATATATATCCCAAATTTCACGAGTATAGTGTGGACGAAAATAATATACATTCGGTACCTTCGCTCGCTAAACAACAGTGAAAATATGCATTTAATTAGGTTCAAGCTCGATTGATTGTAATAATAAGATGGAATTTCTTTCGTCGGCAGTATTTGACTCGTTTATTGACTACGCTCAATTGGGATTTAAATTGGCACAAGAAAGCCCCTCAATGGCCGAAAATGAAATGAAATTTGTACAGAAATTATTTACGGGAACTTTGGAAGAGACAATTAACGCCGCCTATTCCCTATCGAACTACATATCATTACAAACGATCGTCCAATTAAAGTCTAATTTTAAATTGACCAACCCGTCTGGTAAATTGGGAACCTTACACGTGAATATCTCTCAGAATTGGTCCAAAGTACAAAGAGCTCGGAAACGTCTCTGTATTGCCGATTTAAAATATCGACCACGTATTAAACGTAAAATTGACTGCCAATTGAATAATCAAACGCATCGTCAATTACAGTACGATCCAAATGAAATGTTCGCCTTGGCCCAGGCTAAGTGCGAAGTGGTTGTTATTGTTTAAGTATGCAAGAATATTCAATACCGTTTTTGATGTCCATGTATAATAAACCGCCCGAATACAAGACCTTTGAATTGCGCAAATTGTATGTGAATTTAGGCCTCGTATTCGTCATTACAACACTGGTCATTATTTCCGTTATGCTATTTCTATATCAGAAAACGTCCCTATTCGAACTGAATGCGACATTGAACTATTTCCAAAACTATCGGAAATTGCACGTAACTTGGCCGCACAAGTTTACCGAAATTGAAACCGTGTAATTTTTTTAGTCTAATAGTAAGACAAAGAGAAACATGAGCCAGTCGCCGGGCAGAAATTTTATCGGAGATATGGTGCATAAGATGGGTGGTTATCTTCCGGGATATTCGCGTGACGCAACGACGTCCAGCGTGAGCGAGCCCGTCAAACAGACAACAATTGAAACGAGCCAAACGAAAGACATTGCTCGTTCGAGTGAACGTCTTATCATTTATGACACTCCATCGAATAGGCCACCGGAATTCAAGGTGCAGAGCCGGCATAGTCCCGAAAAAATGTCCAAAGACAAACCCAAGAAAAAAGACCTGAAGAAACCCACTTCCGGCAAAAGTTCCACTCGTTCTTTAAAACAAAAAAAGCAGCCTGGTAAAAAAACCAAAGAATGTACCACTTTAGAGTATCGTTACGAGGGTTCTTGTCATCCTTCACGTGGTAAGGTTATAAGCGACTGGGCTGTTCCGTTATTTAAACCGCAAATGAAGCAGGGTAGATATTTAAAATTGACATCGAGTGCGCGTATCTTGAGTCGACTAGCTTCATATTCGCTTCAAAAATATGCCGAGTCCAACAATAATCCCTCGTTATTGGTGACACTAAGGGCTGCAGCTAAAATTATATTACACGTACTGGCACACACCTCCGAGAAAAAGAATAAACAACCAAAGGAAGACCTCCACCTGAACGATTTTCCTCCTAAGATGGCAATGGCGCTTAAGAATATAAAAGAGCCCGACAACCCTACTGACGAAATAAAAAAGTTAATGAATCTTACGGGAGTAAAAGTACGCAACGAACTGTTACGTATGACAGAAGTAGATTAGACAAATTATTCATGGAAGTACGTATCGGACGGGATTCTTCCACCCGTCGTAGTAGTTGTCGTTTGGTGAATTCCTTTGCCAAATTACTCGCCATTAGTAAACGATACAAGTTTGTTTCGATTATAAACAAAGCCACGTTTCAATATTTCGGTTGGATTGATGTCGACTGTATACGTTGTAAGGAAAATAAAAAACCTTGTTCGCGAAAAGTGACCATTCCAAGTCGAATAATTAATTTTTTGCAAGACGGCAGGGTTGTATAATTCGCGGAAAATCGTGCGGTTTTCACGCTCTTTACGAATTAACTTCGGCAGAAACTTTAAATCGATCGTGGATGAAATTGGAACGTTTGAATCTACCGAATCGTTTTCAAATCGATCGTAATTGCGAATGCGTAGCCGTGCCCGGTTGCTGGGGATATAAGAGTGGTGCGAAAAAAGGACTTGCCATACTAAAAAGATTGTGGCACCTTGAAACACAACATGAATGCCAACCAATTGAAATCTAGACGATTTTACGACCTCGAATGCGATTTTTTTGAAGATGATTTGAACGACCCAAACGAAAATGGTAAATTTGCTACGAAAAGCGATACAATTAGTACCAAAGGAACTAAACGAGCGCTGAGTGACGACGGCGATCTGCAAAAGGTAGAAGAGAAAAAAACAAAAGCACGCGTGTACACTATAGCTTCCGAAATTTCAACTCGAACGCCAAAAATATCAAAGCGTACCATCTCTCCCGTTTCTTGGAATCGTAGTAATTCTTTCTCCGATAACGAGGACGACGAGTCTATTGCAGACGACGAGTTGCTGGAAAAACAGCAAGTAAATCAGGACTTGGAAAGATATTTATTCGACAACGTGCGGATAGAAATCGATTTGAATTTCAAATTAGCCAAAAGCCGTTCAAAGGCCCATAAGACTCAGGAGAAAATCAACAACATTTGGTCGGTACAAATTCCCGAAGGTGATGAGGAACTGATGACACAAATCGATCAAAATTATAAATCCTATATCGATCAAACGCGCCGAATGTTCAAGAACTCTGTAGTAGTTTGGGACTGTTCAATACATCCAGATCATTATTGGCGGCATTTCATACAAATAGTGAATTTTAGTACCACATTAAGTTTGGTTCAACTTCAAAAGTACATTTTAACGCAATACACTAATGACGAGCTGATTCGATACATACTTTGGATCAATTCGCATATTGTTTCTCCCATCGAAACCAGTTCGGATGAAATTCAACGAAACGATGATCCGGCTAATGAGTTTGAGTTGAATTATTCGCCCGAAGAAAATGTGGAATTGTCCCAGCAAGCTCATTACATTCTGAAATATTATTATGACAAACCAACTGTCGTTGCTCAAATCAGTCGACAATTACGTTTCTGTACTTGGTGGTACTGTTTGTTTTTGGAAAGGAAAACCTTAGATCACTGCGCCGATCCGTTAATTAAATTTAATCGAGTAATGAGTGTGCTATATCTTTCCGGTAGTTCCAGAGAGGAAAAATCTTCATGGTATGGCAAATCCGACCTAATCAAATCGCAAAACAATGCCGCTCAAACGAAAGAGGTCTCGAAAATATTAGGCTCTACAATGTCACCCAAACTATTGTCCAAGGACCTGATTAAGAATGTTAAAGGTTCGGAATTCGGAAAGACTTACGAAAACTACGTCTCAGTATTTACGAATGACCTAGACGTGGTCAATAAATTTTTTTGGTGTTCTCAAGCCAAACGTCATTTTAACAACGGAATCTATGTTCCCAGTGCGATCAATTTGAATCGAATATTTGCTCAGATAGGAATAAATCGGAAAAAGATTGACATAGTATTAAACGACGTGCGAGGAAGTAAAAGTGCAATCGTAAACAAATTTGTTGCGTGGAAGCGTGACTCGGTGTTTGACGAAAACTTACAAAATGTCATGCTGGACATATTCGAACGTAATCAACCTTGCCTGGATACAGATTTTGCACGAGAAAATTCATCAAGTTTGGACAATCGTTTATTTGACACATCTCCCCGAGAATTGGAAATATTGAGTGGCTTTATTGTTGAATCTATGATACCGTTCGTGAAACAATTATATTCTACTTTAATACCGTCCGCGCTGTTGTATAATCCGTTGGCCGAAGGTAACCATTCTTTGACTTTGAACAAAATCAATACGATCGACGAGAGCAAGGAACCAATTTTTGAATACGTCGAAGCAACCGATAACGAAATACTGTCCTACGATCGCATTTACATTCCATCGAAACTTACATTCAGCGATTTTCACATGATGTGCAAAAAATTAAAACGGGAACAATGCCTAAAGCTATTAGATCATCCTTTGATTCTTAAAACGTGCAATGTAATTTTGAGCATTGCGGCACAATACGGTCAGACATTTCTGACAAATTTTTTCGTTTATTATTTTGGTGAAAAGCGCGTGGGCAAAGGCAACCGGGCACGGTATTTACAAGAGTTATTTTTCACAGAGTTTTCGCCGGTCAACGAAAGTTTCGAAAAGGAGAATGTTCTTCTGTCGTCGTCAACGTCGTCCTCTACAGATCAAAACACTGCCGTCCTTTCCTATTTACTAGCTCAAATGTCATCGTTCAACGAAGACGCAAACGCCGAAGACGATGAACAACAAACCGAGGAATTGGAAGAGCCGGTGTCGTTAACTTTACTGGAAACCTATTCGGAATATTTAGAAGCCGACCGTGGTAGTCAATCTATCGAAATGCGGCGTTATACGTTTCTCAAATTTATACGGGCCGAGGGAAATTTAATATCTGTAGACGGTCTCGATCGACAGATGTTAATTTTCTTGGTCCGAAACGTATTACTATTATTACGTAATTCATCCGACGGTGACACAATGACGTTGGGACAAGAGGGATCGATTTTAGCTTTACGACGTGCTCGCTTGTCTATTTTACACGACCTGAGACAGAGAGAACCCTTTCAACCGGGCATCGTGTTTCAGTCACAAGATTTGACCAATACTTTTATCAAATTCATCTTGTCCAAGTGTAAAGAAATCTTAGGTTTGTGCCCGCCAAATTCCATTTATCCTCTGTCTCCCGTTTTGGTTTGTAATGATCCCGAACGGCTTTGGAACGCGATCGAAGAAGATCTCAAGTCAGTGGCGGCGGCCGCAATATTTCTCTACCCGTATTGTTTTGACAATCCCGAGATATTGGACTTTTTACTGAAATATCTTAAAGGCCACGAGATTCCGGGCCAATGGCATAAAAAAGTCCTCCTATTGTACGGCAACAGCGATAGTGGTAAAACCTTTTTTCTCAACTTGCTACGAAACGTATTTAAAACGGGCGATAATTATGTAATTTCTTGCGGATCCTTAGCTAAAGCGTCGAGCGATTTAAATCAGATTATCAACCCGTTTGCGGAAAATTTAATGTTGATCAGCGAGGAACCGAAAACCATGGACGTTTCAACGTTAAAACAAATGATTAGTGAAGGTCCAATAGGATCACGACAAATGTTTAGCGATAATTACATTTCGAAATTTGCCAACGCCAAACTTTGGTGTTCGTCAAACAGGGTGCCTATTATTTACAATTGCGACCAAGGTGCCGACACCCGATTTTTAGTTTTACATTTCAAACATAAATTTCTACAACTGGGAAAACTTGGTCAAGTTTCAATTGATGCCGTAGCCCCGCCCGAAATCGCCTTACAAATAACTCGTCAACGGTACATTAGAGGTGTTGACGACTGTGCAATTATCAAGGGATTTTACTTGCTACTTCGAACCTATCTACTTAATTTGGCCACCGCAGAGGATGGTGGCATTATTCACATGTTAATTCCGAAAATGATGGAACAAGAAACTACCCGGATACTGCGTCAAATGGATCACTACTTGCAATTTAAAAATGACATTGAAATTATCGAAGATTCGACGCAAGTAACAACAACCAGTAAACTGAGGGGAATAATAAAAGTTTGGCTGAAAAATAACAACTTTACCTCTAACAATTTGACTACAACGATCAATACGTTTCTTAACCGATTTCGAGAAGAATATTCTCATTTATTAATGGGCGAGGGAAACGAAAACTACCATTGTTTAATTGAAATGTGTGGAAAAAAAATGTAACTCTCAACGAGCCATCTCACGCATTATGTATTGAAACTTTTAACCATCTTTAACAAGTCGTTGACTAGAATTGTTAAATTTCGATCTGTATTCTTGTAAATTTTAGCTATATTGATAAGATGACTTATGAGCGTTTTACTTTGTTCTTTAATATTAATCAATTTGACTGACAGTGAACGATTTGTCGATGTAAGTTTACGTATTTCGGCCCGCGCTTGATCTAATTCCGTAGTAGATTTTTGGAGCGTTGTGATTTTCTTTTCTTGTTCGGAAATGATTTTAAGTGACCGATCTGCTTTGTCCTTCATCCGTCTGATATACATATTCAAGTCACCTATGGTATTTTGATATTGGAGCGCACTAGTATTTTGACGAGCCACCAGATTGCGATTGTTCTGTTCAAGTCGTGCGATATATCTATTTAGTTTTTCGTTGCGTTTTATCTGATCTGTATCCATCTTTTCGAGTTCAGCTACGAGTTGTGCCTCTAGGTGTTTGTAATTGTCTATTGCTTCCTCGGCCACTTTAAGTTTTTTCGACAATTCGACCGAGTTCAAACGTTCCAAACGAGCTTCGCTTAACCGCCTTTCCATTTCATTTTTTTCTTCGATAGCCGCGGTCGTTTTCTCCCGTAACCGGGCTAGTTGCGCCTGTAATGTCTTTATTTCGTTACGATAACGTGTTACTTCGCTTGTTATTTTATTATACTTGTACGTAAGATCGGCAAGCTTGACAATGTCTTTGTCTATGTCAGTCGACTTGGAAAAAAGTTTAGCCCGTATACGATCTAGCAAAGCTATATCTTGATGTTTCAATTTTTCCATGATTAACTGCTTTTCTAATCGTTCGATTTGCGATTGTTGCGTTTGTAATTCCCGAATAGACGTGTCGAGTTGAGATTCAAAAGCTACTTTGACAGCGTTCTCGTTTCGAATTAACAAAAAAGCATTCTCGAGCTCCCTTTTTGTTTTCTGTAATTCGGCGCTTATTCCCTCAACTGTCGGTATTGTTTTTTTCATTTGTTCGAGCAATATGTGGTATTGTTCGTATTTTTCCAGAGCATTGTTCGTAATATCTTGCTCTTCTTGGAGTCGATTCAGTAAAGCTTCGAGTCGTCTTTCGTTTGTTTCTATTTCGATCTGAGTCACCATAGCATTTGTGGCCGATACACTTTCCTCTATTGTACTTTGTCGTAAAAGTGTCAATATATCGTCCACGTTAATATTCATTGCAACGGGTTTTATCG
Organism: Philopedon plagiatum; assembly: GCA_963971165.1. Classification (NCBI taxonomy): domain Eukaryota; kingdom Metazoa; phylum Arthropoda; class Insecta; order Coleoptera; family Curculionidae; genus Philopedon; species Philopedon plagiatum. Next base: position 48,873,518 of record OZ020195.1, on the reverse strand, counting down.
AATTCATGACAGGTGTTTGATTTTCGAATATGTTCCAGGTTATAAAATCATTATGTATTTGACCGTCGTAAGTGTTGTTTAAGAGCAAATTACCCATTTTGACGAGAAATACGTGCACGAATGGTATATTGTCTAAATCGGTGGGTACCGAATATTCAATAGATTGCGGTAAAGTATTTAAGTCGTCGATTTCGAACGGCTCAATAACATTAGTGTTGGCCATCTTAATACAATATGGGTATCAAGCAATTTACTCGCGTTGGAATACGTCAATTTGAAACGTGTCCAATGCCTGTGAATGTATGCGTAGATTGTGCAAGTTTTATTTTGCGATCAAAATCGAAAACGTTGAACTCGGCAATACAAACACTGAAATCTATACCGTATCCGCCATTAACTCGAGAAGTGGCATTTTTCTGTGACAACTTGTCTCCGGTACAAAAGAGAGATGAACAGTTAAAACGAAGAAGTTTATGGCCTATAATTTACGAGTCGTTCAAGGAATATCGAGATGTAATGCGCATAGCCATAGCTCAAGAATTTCCCGATACATTTGTCGATTTTCATTCGAGAGGTGAGGGAGAAGTAAAAGCCCTCAGATATAATTCCTTCAAAGATCCGAATTTGACTAGAATAATAATAGCCGACGATAATGACGTGTTTATGTTTGGATACAATATTGAAAATTGGCTAAAGTTAAACGATCGCAATCGCCAAGTAATTTACGAGGAACCCTTCTACGAAATACCTATGCAAGAACGTGCAGCTCTCGTCTTAATTTTTGCCATGTGCTTCGGAAACGATTATCTCTATGGCATTTTTCCCAGCAGCACCACGAATTGGACTAAAATTTATAACGCATACAAGAAGAACTCTATAGTCGTAGCTCTCGAAGAAGCCGAAGAAAAGTGTTCAGATTTCAAACCTCCCGATAAACCACTTTCCATCGATGCCGTTAAACGGTGTATCCAATTTTTAATTGACACGTTTACATCGTACGTTTTGTCCAACAAAGTGCACGTGCCCGCAAAATCTGAAATCGAGTATCTCCTATATTTCGATAGACTGTTTTGGATTGCCCAATACTATCGTTGCAAGCCGCTGAGTTGGGCGAATGACAGTCGATTTGAAAACGACATACTTATTTCCGAAGAGACTCCGAAAATTTCGCTGGCTCCCAGACATCTTCCACAACTCTTGACCGTTTTAGAAAAATACACTAATTGGACGGAATTACGTTTGGCAATCGAGAACGCCCGTCACCAGTACCGTATCCCATTGACCAATATAAAATAACTATGTTCCCCCTTTGTGATAGCAACAAACACTTTTCTATTATAGACTAAAGTTTTAATCCAAAGTTGTAGACGATGTATCCGAGATATTTAGCTATTTCGTTTTTCAAAGATCATCCTCGAAAGCGACTGGAACCCCAGGAACATTTCAAAGGAATATTGGAATGCTGGCTATGTCGTCGAAGGGGACTGAAAATAATACGATATTCCAACGGTGACTTGGAATGGGTTCAGTTTCAAAGAAAACCACTAGAATTGGAGCGATGTCCATTTTGTCATTATAAACTTAGTTGTAGTGTATTTTCGTTAAGCAATGATCGATGGGTTAACGTAACAAAATAAAGTAACACAGACATAGTCCACGAGTAGTTTCTTTTTTCCTTTCACCCTACCGACCGCAAAGTGCCCGCACACAAAGTTTTGGGCCCAAAATGGGCCGACTTTTTTCGGTATATTTGGGATTAAAAGGGGTTTAGTGCCCAGACCATTGCCCCGAACTTTGGTGGGGGCCACAAAAACCCGAAAAAAACCAAGCCCAGAATTCGTTTGGGCCTGCCCAGAAAACTACTTTGGGCTATTTCTCTCTCTCTTGGGTTCATCTTGCCTCTCTATCTATAGTTGTTCTTTTACCAACCAAGCGTCTCTGTCTATAGTTATTCTTTTACCAACCAACGACTCGGTTTTTCATAACCGGGGAACAAACGATCATGTTTCACGCATCGCGGTATTGGTTGATTAAAAGCGTCCATTTCTCGAAAAATTAAACTTGTACCTTCGGGACATTTACAAGCTAACGGAGAGAAGAGAACCTTTGTCAAATCGATGTCTAGAACGCCGCCCTCACACACGTGTTCCCTTAGCGTGTCCGAGTCCGACCCAATTTGTTTGTAAAGAGAGACACATTGCCAACTTAACTGTCCAAATATCTCGTCGGCGCGCAACAATGCAACAATACCGTGTCGGGCATTACATTTCGGCATTTCTGTATTATTCGTAAACGCTTTTTGACAAATACCATTTAGACAGGCAAATCCACCCGAATATAAGCAAATATCGCTACAATCGTTATTGACAAAACAAGGAACGTGTACTTTTATGCAATCAAAACTTGCTTTTTGATCGGCGCCAAACTTCAATAGGTGAATTATACTTTTACTCTTGTTAATGGCTAAATTCAGATTAGGCGTAGTAGCTGCATTCCAAAATAACAAATAGAAAAAGGAACAGAGTCCAAGCCAAAATAAAATCACTAAGAACATGTCGGTTCAATGGCTTATGAATTGGTCTCTTGTTCTACTGCTTATATTTTCTTTACTGTGGAAAATATTTCTAGTTTTTGGTGGCGTTTTTACGCAAAATACGACAACGTTCAATGAACAACTGAACCCAATGTTAAAGCTGAAAGGAATTGGACATTTACATCATTTTCTCGACGCCAATCAAGCGAGAAAGAAATCGCATTGTACAAACGGCCTTTATTTGGGTAACATAACCGATCCCTCCACAAACTGTACATTAATTTGTGGCAGTAACGACTTTCATTTTCAGAATATCGCTAAAAACGACCTATTTTACATGGATCAATCGCCCCTACGAATGGGAGGTTGGTGTCTGCCCACTAGTGCCGCAAATTGTAATTATTCTACAACGTTTGCAGTAAAAACGTTAAAAGGTTGGTCGTGTATTTCGCGTTTCGCCGAATTTGGCGGACCCGGTGGAAATTTAATATTGGTATGTAATGGGCAAATAACGGACAACCTGCTGGGAGAACGATACATAACCAATATTCCCTCTAACATTGTCCTGTCCGGTCCAGAGGAAAAACTCGAGGATGGCTCGTGGCGTTTTACTTGTACCAACAATATTGATCCTTTAACCGGTAATATTTATAAATCACCGCCATGGTCCCATCTTGAACAAATCAATAATATATGCGTGACTGGTTTACACAATGCAGTTGACATTGAACTTGATTTTGAAACGGGTGAATGTAACTGTGTCAAGTATAATTTACAATTTGCATACGGTAAATGTATTACGTGTTTAGAGGGTCAATTTAAAAACTTTAGTGACTACCCGTATAGATATAATGTAACGTTAAACTGCGATGATTATAAAGCTGAATTTGAACCGGGCAAAATTTATACAAATATACCCTGTGCATCACCGGCCTACAATTGTATTAATATGCCACTTGATTATTCTTTTGGAAAACCCATTCAACTGTACTGGCAAAGAATTGCTGTAAATAAAGAGCCAAAATTTTAAACTGACTTTGGCAAAGCACAAATCAGTTTAAATTTTCTAGCAAAGAACGTGAATCGGTACTTGACGTTTATTGTTAAACGCAGCTAAACGCATTAGTGTTGTAAAAAGAGCCAAAATTTTAAACTGACTTTGGCAAAGCACAAGTCAGTTTAAAATTTTCAAGCAAAGAACGTGAATACTTGAGGTTTATTGTTAAACGCAGGTAAACAGATTAGTTTTGTAACTTTTTGGAACTTGTAAATTGAACACAACGTGCGCAAAGAATTGCTATGAACGGAGAATCCCAAATTTTAATTGAACTTTGATAAAGTATTTGTTTTGTAACTTGTAAATTGAACACAACATCCGCAAAGAATTTTGCTATGAGCGGAGAAACCCAAATTTTAATTGAACTTTGATAAAGTAACTTTTTGGAACTTGTAAATTGAACGCAACATCCGCAAATACTTTTACTTTAGTAAAGCGCACATGATTTGCTAGCCTTGTGAAAAAGACGTTAACCTGAAATTAAGAAAAGTGAAACAAACCACAATTGTTATGTAAAAAAACTTCTATTATCTCAAAAACTAAGAACTATATACAAATACAACAAATAACAATATACACTATATACAAATACAACAAATAACAATATACACTATATACAGGCAGCTCTACTAAATTAGTCGTTCGATGGCGTCAATTGCCTCCTCAGAAAATTGAAATCCCTTGTCCAGGATTTCAATTAACTGATTGGGCAAGTGCGCCAATTGTGCCAACATCATTAGCAGAGCCGTCGAACTTTCTATTGGTAGCGACTCGTTCAGGCACAGGTAGGTCAGCGCCACTCCCGGTAATTTCACATCTTGATTTTCTTCCAGCAAGCAGTCCACGAACATTGGCAGCAGAACTTCAAATGAAGCGCATCCCGTTTGTTGGTAAACTATGTACTTTACCAACATATTTCCCAAAAGTTTTTTTTGCCCCAGGTCTTCGTCCCTGATTGGGTGGTGGCCGATTCGCTCCAGCAGGACGTCTAAATTTTCGGTCTTCCATCCTCTATGGAAACTGTATGTCATCTCGAAGAGGTCCTGCAGGAGCGGCTCTGGTTCGGTGCGGATGGACGGCTGTGGTTGTAACCGAAACAGGTTCTTTTTGACCCGGAGCTTGAACTTCTTAAATTCGTTGTTGATGGCGACGTAGGGATCCGCTGGCATGGAGTAGAATCGGGTCGGATCTCCCTTTTTCACCACACAATTTGGAGAAATCCGTTTCCCAAGGCCGGTGAAGCTGCGTAAGGCGTCTTTTTCATCTTCCCCGATCCTGGGTATGTGGACTGGCCGGACGACTTCCTGTGGGACTGGCTGCTCAGCGTGCTGTGGAACTGGCTGCTCAGCGGGCTGTGGGACTGGCCGGGCGACTTTCTGTGGGACTGGCTGCTCAGCGTGCTGTGGAACTGGCTGCTCTGCGGGCTGTGGGACTGGCCGGGCGACTTTCTGTGGGACTGGCTGGTAGACTTGCTGTGGGACTGGCTGCTCGGCGTGCTGTGGGACTGGCTGGTAGACTTGCTGTGGGACTGGCTGCTCAGCGTGCTGTGGGACTGGCTGGTAGACTTGCTGTGGGACTGGCTGAGGGACTGTCTGTTCGGCGGGCGAGATTGGCTGGTAGACTGGCTGTAGGACTGGCTGTTCGGCGGGCTGCTCAGCGTGCTGCGGGACTGGCTGTTCGGCGGGCGAGATTGACTGGTAAACTGGCTTGACTGTTTTGGAACGGCTGCTTCTCTTGGGTTTCTTCCCCGACACGGACGGAACTTCTGCTGCAACCGTCCTCTTTGGAGCTGACAGGGGCAAGAATTCCCCTAGTTCTTTGGCTGCCAACTGCAAAACGTCCCCCACAGCGTCGTCTCCGGATTCCAATAGGTCGTCCTCCCAAGCCCCCGGCGTCTTTGGCGGCCCGTTAATGAAGAGATCCTCGTCCAACAAGGCTGCTGATTTGGTGGACTGCATTCTGTAAATATAAAAATAAAAATGGCGTTGATTAAGAATAGCGTAAAACCGTATATTCTCGATGACAAAAGACGAATGAACGCTCCTGCAAAACGGGGGTCTATTTATACGCAAAATGTGCACACTTCACACTTTTTCGAACGCGCATATCACCGTCTCATTATCTGTTTCTTTACAGGCAGCCGTGGCGTCCTATCGTGAAAAACATACAATCAGCGGTCTTGTATCAAATGCGCGGTATTGGGTTTCCGGGTCGGTGATAAAAGCAGAGGTTTCCGGCTGGGTGATAAAAGCAGACAAATAACAGTATTTGTTTCCCAATTAAAAATGACCCTTTTTTATAGTATTGAAGGGAATATTGCGAGTGGAAAATCGACCATACTTGCTTATTTACAAAGAGATTGGCGTATTGAATATGAACCGATCGAAACTTGGCAAACGTACAACGGTATTAATTGGCTTGACCTAACGTATCGCGAGCCCCGGACCCACACAATGGATTTTCAAATTGTTGCTTTGGCTTCTTTCATGGAACGGTTTTTAAAAACGACCCCCGATGGCCAGCGCACATTGATGGAACGTTCCCCTTTGAGCATTGGGATTTTTAGCAAGCACGCTTTCGAACAAGGCTTTCTTTCGGACATACAATATGGTGCCATGACCACAATGACGCGCGTTTTGGAAAAATTGACACCGCTCGACGGAATCGTTTATTTACGAACTTCTCCACCCGTAGCCTATAAACGATTAGTAAAACGCGCCCGTCCCGAGGAAGTGAATGTTACGCTGTCTTATTTGGACCGCCTACACAAATTACATGATAAAGTTTTACTGGGCCGATCCGATGTATTTGTGTTTAATGGAGACTTGGAGATGAATCGCCGCGATTGCGAATTTGCTCGACTAGAACGCTGGTTTTGTGCTAGAAGAAAAACATTGCACAACTAGACATAAGACATGTTTCTATTGTACCTTTCGTCAATCATATTTTTAGTCTTATTTTATAGTTTACATCATTTGTCTACCTTTAATCCCGTAAAATTTGCAGCCGTCAAACCATACGTCTTTCGATCGGACGACCGGCTAAATCGAAACGATAAATTAATTCGTTACGGTAAATTGAACAATTATGCCACTCGAAACGAAACCGATTGGCTACTAAAAATGAGATATATTTGGGTCAAAAAATATCCCCAATATAGTGATTTTGAAACTGAAAGGTTTCTTAACTCTGTTGAAGACCACGATCCTTGGTACCGCGAATGGGCCGGATGGAGAACCAACACGGTCGTATTTACCAAACTATGTTGGACAATAGCCGTATTGTGTAAATCTTTTCTTGAAGATACGAGCGCCTTCTTTCAAAACAAAAAACTGGGCAATTTGTTAAAAACTGTCGTGACTACATTGCATGGTTTTCAGAAAAGTACATACAAAAAGGGCAATTGGTACACGGTTTGTTATACTTATCCCTCGATGTTTTTATCCATGTATACCGATCTACAACTAGTGTCGTCTATATACGATTCTCAGTGGTTGTACGATTTTCTACCCGACATAGAAAAATTCATATTTTCGCCCACAAAAACTGCATCATTTTCCCGGAGCGCATACGACTCCATTTTATTGGGATCAAATTTAGTCTATGTAAAAAAGATTCTCGGTCGTGACATCCATTGGGGTGATCCGGACTATGTTTATTTCTTGAATCAGTTGAACATTAAATTTGTCACAAAGGGCGAAGGACTCTATCCGGATTATTCGTGTTTGTTTCACGGCAACGTTCGATCCTACGGTTACATTTATAATAGTTTATATGCAAGTGAAATCATGGCAAGCCTGACCGAACCAAATAATTATAGCAAAGTGTGTGATAAATTGTCAAATATCTTGTGCCATCCGAGCATTGATAATAATAATTCGTCTTTATGGTCAAGAGGTCTTATTGTCGGCCGACAAATGAAAGGAGGATCCTTGGGTGTTGACATTATACACTTTTCACGCATCATTAACGTAAAGAAACCCCTATACTTTGCCCAAATTATCGGGCCCGTAAATTATTTGACTTTTTACGAGTCGGACGTAACACCGGGGAACGACGAATCGGCCCACTATTGGCTTTTCTATTCCGAACCTATGACTTCATATGTCAAACGTCGCTATTCGGCCGAATCGTGTCGATTTCTTCGAGGTGTACTGCATAATGGAAAATAATTTCGTCTATCGTATGAAACCATAAATAATACACATAAATGGACGCCGTCAGAATATTCGGCTTCCACGTGTGCAAATCTCGGTTCCTGTACGGCCATACTGAAACGTTATGCTATTAAAGAACTAAACGATTATTTCAATAGTAATAAATGGAGCAAGGAAGATAAATACAGCATGGTTCAAAAGCAATTAACAACCGACCTGGTACATTGGTCGGCAAATACATTGCAAGCTTGGAAAAAGCTCCACGAAAATGCCCTAGCGACCACCGCGGGTGACGCGAAATTCAAAATGTATAACAACGGTGAGACAAACAGCGACGTAAAGGATCCGTACAGGTTTCAGTATTTACTTTGGGAACACTGTGCAAAAGTTCACACTAGTATAATAGACGTTTGCTTCGATCAGGGCATATATTCAGTTTACATGTCCACCGAACCCTATAAAACAATTCAAGACAAATTGTGGATCACGCTCGAAACGGGCATTCTTGTGCACCAAACGATCGTAAAAATTAACGACGTAAATGTTGCTCGATTTGAATTCGAAAATAAAATTCTATACATCTTACATGGCCAATACGCTACCATGAACGTTACCAATAAATTGATCTATGGGGATGGTACCGAAAAAGAAATTACCGAAACAACCGTTCAAGCGAAACCGTATGCCATGAACTTGAAAGGTAAAAATGTCGAAGAGGACAATGTTATAGCAGTTTGTATGTGGGTCTCATTAGCCGATAAATCCTACGATTTATCCCAGGATAATATTAAAATATCCTTGGAATCTCAGGCCGAACATGTTCAAGATTTACTTACACTTTCAATTGGCAATTATACAATTGTTGGCCAGTCGGCTATGGTAATTTTGGAGAAAATCGACAACGATCACTATAATGCCGTTATGGTAGATAGTCTAGATCGTTATAATGAAAATCATTACGTCAATTGTCTAGGTGAAACGTTACTATTAGAAAAGTTCTTTAACGAAAAGTTCTATTTAGACTTTCGAGATACATTAGTACCGTTTAAATGGTCGTTCGATAATTATTACGCCCAAGATACTTTTCGTAGTAGCCGCTGAATTTGGAAACCCAATCCGTTACGTGTACCGCTGCAATTTAAATTATATCGCGGTGAACGAGCGTGGACGGGTAAGGGAAAAATAAAAGAAATATCGACCGATGGGTGCTTTTTATTAAACGCCGATGGAACCGTCGGTAAACTGTTCCTATATCCGGGCATTTCACGTGGCGTTGAAGAGGTTATCGAGTTTTTTCATTGGGATAATTGGGTAATGAATATTCAAAAGGATAACGAAACCTCACCTTTATCAACGTATGATCCGAAAGTTATTACTTTTCAATCTGCAATTGCACACGCTTCTGCTTCATAATGAGTATAAATAGGCCCCCCCCCCATAACGAATAAAATTAGTATTCAATCTTACATTGTACTACTATAACGATGGTATTCCTACAGTTTGAAGAAATGTTGAGAAATCTCTCTGAACTGTTTGAATGTCTGTTACCCGAACAAAAAGTAACGTGTCAACGCGAACTATGGGCCTTTTTTGAAAATCAGGAACAAAAATTCATTCAGAGTGAACTCGCAACGCTACCGACTCAAATGGGGCCCGAAATCGAAAATCGAGCGAAGCAAGCCCGACCTAAACGAAAAATCCAAACAACTAAAAATCAAACCCAACCTGAGCGAAGTCTACCGATGAAAAAAACAAAAGTTCAGCAAGGGGCACATCAATCAACTCGAACCCAAACAGGGCCAAAAGTTCAGCAAGTGACACACCAACCAACTCAAACCCAAACAGGACCAGAAGTTCAGCAAGTGACACACCAACGAACTGAAACCCAAACAGGACCAGAAGTTCAGCAAGTGACACACCAACGTATGCAAGAATATCTACTGCAAGTTTCCGGCCCCAAAATTTACAAACTCAAATACGAGAACCTATTTAGCAACATGTTTGAGTTGACACAGTGGCATTTGTCAAAATTACATAATCGTTCGCAGGTCTATTTCCGTTACAATGGTAACGAGGTTGGACTAAACACCCTTTTACAAAATTTTGGTTTTCGGTATGTGTCTATCGTATGAAACCATAAATAATACACATAAATGGACGCCGTCAGAATATTCGGCTTCCACGTGTGCAAATCTCGGTTCCTGTACGGCCATACTGAAACGTTATGCTATTAAAGAACTAAACGATTATTTCAATAGTAATAAATGGAGCAAGGAAGATAAATACAGCATGGTTCAAAAGCAATTAACAACCGACCTGGTACATTGGTCGGCAAATACATTGCAAGCTTGGAAAAAGCTCCACGAAAATGCCCTAGCGACCACCGCGGGTGACGCGAAATTCAAAATGTATAACAACGGTGAGACAAACAGCGACGTAAAGGATCCGTACAGGTTTCAGTATTTACTTTGGGAACACTGTGCAAAAGTTCACACTAGTATAATAGACGTTTGCTTCGATCAGGGCATATATTCAGTTTACATGTCCACCGAACCCTATAAAACAATTCAAGACAAATTGTGGATCACGCTCGAAACGGGCATTCTTGTGCACCAAACGATCGTAAAAATTAACGACGTAAATGTTGCTCGATTTGAATTCGAAAATAAAATTCTATACATCTTACATGGCCAATACGCTACCATGAACGTTACCAATAAATTGATCTATGGGGATGGTACCGAAAAAGAAATTACCGAAACAACCGTTCAAGCGAAACCGTATGCCATGAACTTGAAAGGTAAAAATGTCGAAGAGGACAATGTTATAGCAGTTTGTATGTGGGTCTCATTAGCCGATAAATCCTACGATTTATCCCAGGATAATATTAAAATATCCTTGGAATCTCAGGCCGAACATGTTCAAGATTTACTTACACTTTCAATTGGCAATTATACAATTGTTGGCCAGTCGGCTATGGTAATTTTGGAGAAAATCGACAACGATCACTATAATGCCGTTATGGTAGATAGTCTAGATCGTTATAATGAAAATCATTACGTCAATTGTCTAGGTGAAACGTTACTATTAGAAAAGTTCTTTAACGAAAAGTTCTATTTAGACTTTCGAGATACATTAGTACCGTTTAAATGGTCGTTCGATAATTATTACGCCCAAGATACTTTTCGTAGTAGCCGCTGAATTTGGAAACCCAATCCGTTACGTGTACCGCTGCAATTTAAATTATATCGCGGTGAACGAGCGTGGACGGGTAAGGGAAAAATAAAAGAAATATCGACCGATGGGTGCTTTTTATTAAACGCCGATGGAACCGTCGGTAAACTGTTCCTATATCCGGGCATTTCACGTGGCGTTGAAGAGGTTATCGAGTTTTTTCATTGGGATAATTGGGTAATGAATATTCAAAAGGATAACGAAACCTCACCTTTATCAACGTATGATCCGAAAGTTATTACTTTTCAATCTGCAATTGCACACGCTTCTGCTTCATAATGAGTATAAATAGGCCCCCCCCCCCCATAACGAATAAAATTAGTATTCAATCTTACATTGTACTACTATAACGATGGTATCCCTACAGTTTGAAGAAATGTTGAGAAATCTCTCTGAACTGTTTGAATGTCTGTTACCCGAACAAAAAGTAACGTGTCAACGCGAACTATGGGCCTTTTTTGAAAATCAGGAACAAAAATTCATTCAGAGTGAACTCGCAACGCTACCGACTCAAATGGGGCCCGAAATCGAAAATCGAGCGAAGCAAGCCCGACCTAAACGAAAAATCCAAACAACTAAAAATCAAACCCAACCTGAGCGAAGTCTACCGATGAAAAAAACAAAAGTTCAGCAAGGGGCACATCAATCAACTCGAACCCAAACAGGGCCAAAAGTTCAGCAAGTGACACACCAACCAACTCAAACCCAAACAGGACCAGAAGTTCAGCAAGTGACACACCAACGAACTGAAACCCAAACAGGACCAGAAGTTCAGCAAGTGACACACCAACGTATGCAAGAATATCTACTGCAAGTTTCCGGCCCCAAAATTTACAAACTCAAATACGAGAACCTATTTAGCAATATGTTTGAGTTGACACAGTGGCATTTGTCAAAATTACATAATCGTTCGCAGGTCTATTTCCGTTACAATGGTAACGAGGTTGGACTAAACACCCTTTTACAAAATTTTGGTTTTCGGTATGTGTCATTGTTTGATCTACCTTTTCGATGTGTTTGTGAAAACAACCATGGCATTCGACACGTGCATGCATTTCTATTTCTGACCACTAATGAATCAGGTTTGTTGCCGGACCTACCAGTTATACCAGGTTTAGACTGGTACATATATTGCAACAAAGTGTGGATAGACACTGCGCTCTTTATGATTAGTTCGGGCCAAAGCTTGAAATTTCACAAAAGAATTGAGTCCTTACCCTTTCAAGTGAACCAACCGATTCTAAAGCGAATGCTTAGAGGCGTTTTGCTTTTAGGATCGCAAAAATTGTAGAGACGTATCTCAATAACATTGTAAAAGATACCGTATATTAATAAATATCTTTTCAAAACGACTGCCTTTCATTTTTTCTAGAATCTAGTTTAGTGTCCCATAATAATAGGTCATTGGTCAAAACTTTTACTCAAGTAATTGACATTAGAGAGTGCGACAAACTTTTACTCAAGTAATAAGTAGAATTAACATGAACACCGGTACATTGCAAGTGTTCCCATTATTATTGTCTTGACTAGAATAGCAGTACTCTCAACTTTTACCCAAGAAATAAGTTGAATTAACATGAACCCAGGCACATTACACGTGTTTACATTAGCGTACAATTGGTCGTAAATTTTCTAAAGTAGTAGTTTATACTAATGGGAGTTTTTAACAGCCCTGTGGAATTGCAGCCAACTGGTTTAACATGTACGTCATTTTATTGTGAAAACAGATATCCAAATGCTTTTCCATTTTCATCGATATATTCGCAGCAGCCCCAATTCGTATTTGGCAGGAGACGCTTTGCTGGCTCGGAACTATTTTTATGCAAGGGTCTTCGAATTCTTGTGAGAATCTTCTTTGCCTCTCCGGCTTTGAACGTGGAACAGGAGAACTTGAATTTTTTTGACGGTTTAATCCACTGGGCCCAAATTGGCAAATCGACATTTTCTTTGCCGTCTTTTTCATCAACTTCAAAAAATATGGGCAGTTTAATTGGATCACCGTCTAGTTCGGCGTAGGCTTGTCGTGATTGCGTAGGCCTGTCCAAGCAAATAGTTGCTCCGTCGAACGAGTTAATTAGGAAACTTTTTTAGAGCAATCGTCGTGGGATGCGTTTACAACAGCCATCAAAACTTTCGCCCAATTCTACAATGACGTTGTCGAAGAGCTGATTAATCGATGTGAACGCGGACGGTCGAACTTTGAGTAATATGCGTTCGTACCAGGCCGTAACTTGAAGATTAACGTATAGACCAAGCGTGTCGGATTTTTGTTCGGCTGCCTCTGTCGTTTCGTCTTCTGTTGGGGTTTTTACTAGACTATTGTTTATGAATAAATCAAACTCATCGATGCCAATTGAATTTATATACCGTACGAGTTCCTCGAGCTCTGACGTCACCGTTAAAGTAATTTCATCTCGAACAGAGTCATAGTAAAGACCGTTACAGCTAGCGTCCCCGAGTAATACCGATTTTAGTTTATGATTGAAATAGAAATGATTGGCGATACTTTGTACAATGGAATCGTTACGCATGCAAGATACAATTTTGCGAATAAACGTGTCGCGACTATTAATATTAGAACGAACGATTATTTCGGGAGCTTCAAAGTCCATTTTTACTGTTTAACTTATCTGTGTAAAGCCGAGTAAGGGGGAATTGTTAAAATACTTTTTGTTTTACCAAGGCCTAGAACTTTTTTGCCGTCCAAAGAGCTGAAACAATCAAACGGTGTCATTTTTAACTACAATCGGTGCTTATAACTTGTTAATGGGGTAACGCGTTTTGCCATTTTTCAGAACTTTTTTGCCGTCCAAAGAGCTGAAACAATCAAACGGTGTCATTTTAAACTACAATAGGTGCGTATAACTTGTTAATGAGGTAACGCGTTTTGCCAATTTTCAGAACGGTTAGGTATTGCGAAAGATTGACTTGATCTTTCTTTTCTAGGGCCACGGAATTCCTATAATAAATTCTGCAGTTCAAAAATACCACGTAATCTGTGCTTTGCGTCGTATCAACTCCAACTCCAGGTTCTGTCTTGCCATAGAGAACATCAACGCTCTTGATATACTGTTTTACCCGATATCCGTTTTCGAACGAGAATAAGTAAATTTTCCTTCTACCGCCTACCAGACGAGAAAATACTTTGTAGTCTTCCAAGTTAGTAAAGGGAACCGGCAAATTGAATTTTGCCTCTTCGTCGAAAACGGTAACCTTTTGGGGATAAAAGCCAGCCATACGTGTTCCACATACCCAATTTGTATAGATCAAGCCCGATTTCCGTTGCATACTCAACAAATAAGGGACTATTTCAAATGCATCCATTTCGGTCAAAGGTACATTATACTGCCATAAGCTCTGATATTTGTATTGGCATCTGGTGCGAGAATAGCACAGATATTCGGGAAATTTCTTATCCGGATTGGTCACTATAAATTTGCCCCATATATCGTCCGATTGAAAACGGCCCGTTTCAATTTCGTAACCGATTTGACCGAGTATAAAAAGGGAATGATCTACCGTACCTGTGTCCAGTTTTAGCAATTCGTCGTTAGAATCGGTCTCCTCCAGTGTAGGATTTAAACATTTTACTAAACATTTGGCCCAAATCCAGCCTTTCGGAACAAGTGGCCACAGTATTAAACTTAATTCTTGCAATTTGGTCGTACTCGCAAAGAGTTTAAGCAAACGGTATGATGTAACGAACAATTTGTAAAGTTGTTCTTCTGTCGGTGTCTCGGGAACACTCTTTAGTATTTTCGTAATCAAACTAGGATCTTTGACACCCCGCCAGAGGGCAGTCAATACCTCCCAGTGCAAATCGTTAAATTTCGTTGTACTAACCCAAGTGGAAAATACTTGGTCGTTAATATAGTCCGAGGGTAGCCAAACGCTGTTAATTTGCATGTGAAGTTTAGGTCGCATCAGCCACATACAAAAAACGAAACAAAACGTTACTAGTAACCAAATCGATTGTAGAGTAAACATGGAACAAGCCTTAAACATGGAACGCGAAATTCAATGGATTCTTCGACTTTGCGAATCCGAATGGCACCAGTTATTTCAGAAATTTCCCTGGACGATCAAAAGCAGCTATACGCAGTACAAGTTTGAAAGTGGTTGGAGCGAACGATTCGGCTTCGATTACAAGTTCACCTTAGTAAATGGAACAGAAAAAATTGAAAATGCCCATCTGATTCATTTATTTAAACGCCCAATCGGCACGAATAGCGTACGCTTGCAATTCAATCGCCGAAAGGACTGGGAAGTTAACGGAAAGTTTCCCATTATGATGATCTTGAAAAGTGCCGAAGAAACAACCGAGGTACCGCACATCGATAAAAAATCTTTACATTTGGACCCAGTTTTAGCCGACTACGTGACGTGCCCATCGATAGTATGACGTTTACACGATACTGGTTTAATCAGGGCAATTGGCGATTCAGTTTAACGAAAAGACTGTTTCAAGCCGAGCCCCATTTCTCATTTGAAGCGGAAAACGAACAGTGGTTCGAGACGCCCGATTTGTCCAGATTTTTCGAAACAATAGAACCCATATATGAAATTGTAAAACTGTTGGATTTTGGGCCATTGTACGCGCCCCGTACCGTACCGAAAGCCTTTACCATATTACCCGTTAATCATGACGAGATTAAAATTAAATACGATGGAATCTGTAAACTAATAACGGTCTATAACAATTCGATTCATGCCGATTTAGAGATAGAACAGTTCCAGCACTTTGTATTGCAGTTGGAAGAAGTGACTTCTCGTACGGAAAATATCACTAAATATATATTGACCGAACTGTGTAGCGTTAGAAATTTTAGTGCCGCTTCAAATTTACTTTACGGTACGGTAAACCCGCTTACAACGAACGGACCTGAAACTTTTGCAATTTCCATTCGAGACAGTAACTTTTGGTTGAAGCAATTTCCCGACCGAATCGGACAAGTGTACGTTAGCAAACCCATCCCAAAAACGACCGTTGCTCGTCCCATTCTAGGAATGCCCACAGACGGTTTGCTTGCTATCGGATCCCGGTACTATCAAAAAATTAAAGAACACCAAACGATAGAACTATTGCACATAAATGGCGAATTGTTTGCGTTGGAACGTTCTCTGAGTAAATTGAAGTTAAAAGTTAACACGGCTGGCCAAACTTTACCCAATGGTATATTAGAGTTTGCCGTAATGAACAAATACAAGACTATCAAATTTGTACGGCTTCGTACAGATAAATCGGAACCAGATACCTATCTTAAAATTGTTCAGCACTTGAAGCTAAAAAGAGAGGATCTCGTTTAACCTATGTTGTAATTTGTTTGATTGGGTGAGAGGAAAAATAAAAGCATTACAAGTTGTACAAGTTGTATATTTATTTGATTCGTATACAGAGTTTCTTGGTGCTTAACAATCTTTGATTGTACACGTAGGGCATGCATCGATCGCAGGGACACCAACCTTTGGATTGCGTCTCTTTTAGACTCAATGCATGCTCTTTTTCGTGTTCATTTTTACACACAAAATTTCGTACAGCTAAAAACACAACTTTATCGTTATAAATACAAATAGAACATGTTGCTTTGTCCCCGTACGCTTTCACTTCCGTCATTTGTCCATTGACCATTACTCGTTTATTTTGCACCGGTAATGTTTTCAGTTCCGATGCTAATTTATAAAAATTGTCCGGTCGAGACTTTACCCATCCCGCGTTTTCCGTACATCGTTGATACAAACATGCGGACTTTTTTCTTGTCGATAATTGATCGCAAATTATTTGTTTGGATAATACGTAAAATGTCTGATTGGTTCCGTCCAAATTACAGCTGCTCAGTAAACTCCACTTGTTTGCGTGAAATAGAACTTCATAGAAACCATCGTTAGGAATATGATTTCGAAATTGAGTCAAAAAAGTATTAAAACCCAATTTAAGGTACCGTTTAAGTGGCTCTTCGTGCACTTTGGCAACCGTGAATTTGTTCAACTGTAACGAAACGTAAAATTGATAGCCGCGTTCACTGATCATAACGACAAGTCGATTTTGTCCATCCAAAACGGCAAACTGATTCAGTAACGGCAAATGTGATCCGTAATTAAATTTGTTGTTTACACGGAACATGTTTAAAAAGTTCAGATCGAGTCCTTCGAAATTCGAAAATGATCCCTTAGCTTGTTGTTGAGGTACTACAAATTTTAGTAAACGTGGTCTTCTCTCTACCATACGAAAAATCCAGTCTTTGTAAATCTCTTGTTGAAAATGGGGTCTTTTTATTATTTCCAACACATAACAGTCGCTCCTGGGTAGGTAGTGATTGTCGCCGTCGGTGGTACTATTCGAGCTCTCACAAAGTTGTTGAAAAGAACTAGCCAAGTAACACTGGGGAAATTTTTTATCTGCTTCGGCCAATTGGTCCAAAAATTGGTTCACGCCGTCGTCGCTGTGTTCGGCCTCTGACAGTTCCGAATTTACCATCTCCTTTAACAGTTTTTGAAATTCCGGTTCATTGTAGTGATTTGATCGATCGACGCTGTCTAACTTCCTTTTTCTTTTCAAAGTCAAATAGATTGGACTCACGACAACGTGACTCATCACTTGGACCGACTCGTACGCACCTTCGTAAAATGCAACATAAACCGGTTCTTGATCGTCACCAGCTATTAGTTTTTTACTGTTCAAAATGGCTAGGGTTTCGGAACATTCGTCGGCGGCTGATATCCAGTCGACTAACGTTATGCGTCTTCGCAGGGACGGGGACAAATTTTTTACGGCGCGATTAAATCCGTCCCTACATCGCTCCCTAGACTCATTACAATTGATTAGTATTAAACGTTTGCGTAAAAAGAACTGGCTGTCGGAGAGAATAGCGGCCCAAAAATTTACCTTTTCTTCTTGTGGTCTTTCTTGGTTGTCCGAAATGCTAATGTTCAGGTCGCGACAGCAATAGGCGTGGGCGTATTCTCTTTTTATTACCTCTGTGAATGTTTCTTCGTCATATAAACAGTATTCCACTCCAACGTCCGATTTGTCGATGATTGCGTGTGCAGCTCGTTCCGGAAAACACAAACACAGTTGACAAATTTCTCGCCGACCCGTAAATGCATTTACCACAAAACATGTTTGGACATTGTTGTATTGCCTGAGAACTAACAGCTCTTGGAACCCCTGAATTCGTAGTGCATGTACAATATCATTCGTAATGCACTCCACGTGCGTGTCTATCGACGTTTTAAAAATACTATCTATAGGGTAATTACACGTGGAACAACTATCGCCCGGTATCGTGTGCTTCACATTAATAAGATTTGATTGGCTAATGGCATCGAATTCATCACCCCAAAACTCCTCGATGGAGGTAGACATGGCCATCGAACTGGAACACGTTTTAACTTTGTCCAAGGAAGCAGTTCAGCTTGAAACTGAAGGATTGTACGGCGATTCCGCCCTTAAATGGCGAGAAGCTGCCAGCATTCTGGTTTCTTACGCAAACGCGAATCTAGATCCAAAGGAGAAGGAGTTTGGAACCAAGGTGAAAGCCCTGGTCGGATGGTTGGTGTCGCGTGCAATTCAAAACAATAGCGCGAAACAATTGGCCCCGAATTATCTTTCATTCAAAAGTTACAAAGAGTATATCGATAAAGCTATCAAGGATATGTCAACGGACGACGACGAAGAGGACAAGGCATCGTTTACAGTACGCTAGCCAAGGGACATTAAAGCGCCCAACTTTTGGGATTTGCACGGTCAAGAAGAAATTCGCGATCTAATCGCAAGTTTGTTCGCTTCAAACAATACATTTAATCTAATGATGTTTGGACCGCCGTGAACGGGAAAAACATTTATGACCGCGTCTATAGCCAAATCGTACAATCTACTATTTGTAGAAGTAAATAGTGCCAGCTTAATGTCGGCTTATATAGGCGGTACCGAAAAGAACATTAAAAAGTTATTCGAGTTTGCTCGTAAGAGCGTGCAACCGGGTCGTTCGGTTCTCATCTTTTTCGACGAAGCCGAGGCTCTTCTTTCAACACGCGAAGATAGTCCAATCGCAACCAATCCGGTAACTCAATTTATGATTGAAATGGAAAAGGACATTAACGATGGCGTTTACTTTTTCTTTACGACAAATTTATTAAGTCGTATTGAGCCCGCTATTAAAAGGCGTTGTTACGGATTATTTCTGGGTTATCCCAAGACCCCCGAAGCCATCGCCTCGCTATATCGTGACAATTTGGCGCGTTATCAAAACACCGTCACGGAGGAGACGTTGGAAAAATTAGCACGCGCGAAGAAACTTCTTTCGCCCAGTGCCATTGCCGATATAGTTAAATTGGCTTTCACTATTGCCAATAGAATTAGTGTAACCGATCGATTTAGTGAACGTAAACAACATTCGTACATAAAAGATACAAATGGTCCGTACACATTTGCCGACGTGGCCCGACGTGAGGGTCAACCGCTTCTGAAACGCAATTTGGAAATCATAGCCATAACG
The DNA here is from genome assembly GCA_963971165.1 of Philopedon plagiatum. Lineage (NCBI taxonomy): Eukaryota > Metazoa > Arthropoda > Insecta > Coleoptera > Curculionidae > Philopedon > Philopedon plagiatum. The sequence goes on along the minus strand of OZ020195.1, from coordinate 48,854,042 downwards.
GATGAAAATTTACTAAACGCTTGGGAGATAACACCTGCTCTAATTACGGCCGAAGAACTAGAACGTTTTAAAGCGGATGCAAAAGAATTGCTGCAAATATAGTTTTTCCGATCGATTTCTCTCGGGCTTAGAACTAATTTTTTGTCCCAGAGCATTCAAAAATGCATTGAGAACACGGCCTCGTTTAAAATACAAAAATACATTGATAACGTGGCCTCGTTACAAGCGAAAAAATGCAAATTGTCTGCATCCTTCTAGACCATTTGTTCTTGAAAGTGTAAAAATGCATTGATAGTGTGGGTCTCGTTTAAATTCAAAACGTGGCCTCGTTTGAAGCGAAAGTGCATTGACAACGTGGCCTCGTTTACAGTTAAAGAATGCAAGTTGTCTGCATCCTTATCGACTGACCGTTTGTTCTTGAAAGTATATATAAAGTGCAAGTTCAAAAATGCACTTTTCATTTTTCGTAAGATTGCCTAAGAACTAACATCGCGGTTTCAATTCGTACCAACTCTTGACCTGGCTTGACAAAGTTAAAACCCGAAGTGTAAATCAAAAGGGTTCTTGCTTGTAGAGAGTCGAACCATTGTTTTTTTTGAAAAAATTGAGGCGCCTATACAATCCCGTCATTTTGATCTGATTCACAAACTCCGACGCAGTGTACATCTTTTAAGATGTACTTGGTACAACGAAATTATCTTCACAGTCCAGTACCATGGAGCAAATCAGAATTGTTTATGTTTTCTCGGAAATTTGACGATAGTAATAATGCGATTATGCCACCGCAACCTACATCCGCAAACGTGGTAGATATTTTAATCGGTTGTTTTTATCGGCCCCATTCTCTCTTTGTCGATGTTATTGAACAATGTTTGCCTGTGGTTTTGGGACCCAACCGCGATAATTTTCAAGTAACGTCACTAAATTCTTGGTTGACTAAACAGCTTGCTTTGATAGTAATGCCACAGAAAAGCGATAATGTGACCATGAAACCCTTTTCAACGGATCTTTTAAAGAAATCGGATCTCACTGGCAATACCTATTTAGAAAATCTTTTCCTATGGTACATTTTAAGGCACCGAATCGATCTAGATCGAAATGATGGGTTACCTTTATTGCCATCCATTTATCGAGGAATGATCACGGCCGATTCCATAATTTTACCGAAAGAGCTGAATATAAACCAAAGTAATTGTTACTTTCTGCGCGTATTAGCCGCTAACATTTGGACGGATAAATTTGGCACAACCTATTCGTTTAAACCGGAACCGTGTTGCAAGTACGCATTAATGTGTGATTTTCCACGTAAACCTACGGTCAATTTTACGCCCATCTATCATTTTTGTTGCCGTACGAAATTTTATTATCTGGAAAAATTTACATCGGAAGATCTTAATTGGTACCGATTCAGTGCGGCGACATTACCAATACCCTGGACGGGTTTTACATCGGGAAACTATAAAAATTTACCAACCGACGAAGAATCGAAAAACATCGAACCAATTTATCCACCAACTCGTTCGGTTCTAAAGTTTCTCTTTATTCGCGATCCCGAGGAACTGCTTTACATTGGGGCGAACGAAGGTTTATGGCTAAGCAAAAAATCATATTTAGCGTTGCCCGGACTAGCACTTGAAGTGCAAAATATACAAAAGAATCGTTTAATAGCAAAAACCGGCCTTGGTACAACATGGATTTTCGAAGCTAACGATCATTGTCGTGGAAAATTTCTAGACGCCGGCCTGTCGAATACGATCGAAAACGAAAAATGTTTCATTACGGTAAAAAAACCAACCGGTCTGAATATACTGTCTTGCCGTTTAAAATACCCTAATACGCCTTCGAACCTATCATTCAGTTATCAAGATGGCAGGGTCACCCTCGACGGGTTCCAGTTTTTCTGGTAACTCACTTTCCGACGAAAAACGGGGACGTTTAGCATTTTCACGGTCCGCGACGTCGTGCTGTTCACGGTCTGGTAAATCGGCTAATATGTGATCGGCCGCATCGGGAAATTGTCGTTTTAACACATTCTGTAAAAAGTGTCCTTGCACTTCCGGAATCGATATACTTGGCTCGATTAGCGACGGAATAATATCATCTATTTCACGCTCCAATTGAATTTTCACATGTTCGTCCAATTCTCGTTTGTTTACATCTTCATCGTTAAAGTAGCACTTTACGATTTCTATTAAAAATGCTACTACCGGATTGAGGGGTTTGCGACATTGGTTAAACTGTTGCCGCTGTTCAAGACTCGAGACCGGGTTAAAATAGGCAACGTAATTTTCCAGCATTTCTTCGGTCGGAACGCGAGGGACTTTTAAGAAATTTAACGCGTTCCATTTCTGGCTGCCGACACCAACAATCATTTTCAACACGAATATTGCCGAATAATGAAATTGAGCTGCCTTTTGATATTCGCTAATTAAACTGTAAGCCAAGTCGCGAGTCCTGTCGTTTTCCAACATTCGGTTTAATATGAGCACAGTCGAGGACGATGAACTGGGTGAAACTTGAAGCCAAACTTTTTTTTGACTTCGCTGAATAAATTCCAATAAGGCTATCGATGCTACCATGATTGTCTTACTACTATTTAAAATGTTAATTTTAGGTTTGGGTTTTACGTGTTTATATTGGCTTTCAAAAATCGATGTCGTATCACAACAGGACATTCTCACTCGCTACACCAATAATTCAAATTTCTACACGTTATTACCCACTGTCAATACCGATAAAAGTGTCGACTGTAGTGTAGCGGAAATGGTCGAATGTAATGTAAATGATTCGATGGCCTGTTTAGCATGTAAGCAATTGAATGCTTCCTGTAAACATTTCGAACGCGATTTTACAGTTACCGTCAATGGTGGCAAAAATATCGTTACGATTAAAGCCAACGCTGACCATAATAAAGGCTACTGCATAAAGGGATCGCGAAAAGGGAAATGTAATCCTCTAACCGGTGAATGGACTTTGTTTGAAAGTAACTTGGATAGCGAAACCCTATTATATATGTGCAAATGTAAATATCCAAATCTCGTTACCCAAATAAACTCATTCGGTGACTGTGACATCGATATTGGTTGCGGCAAACATGGTACATTTGACCGAAATGATATCGAGCCCATGTTACGAACGTGCATATGTAATGCTCCCTACATATCGGCCAGTGATAATATTCGTGGACCCCATTGTCGCTTACCGCGTATATTTGAAATGAAAACCGACATTCCCTATTTGGCCAATCAGGCATTAATTTCGGTTGAATTGACCGATCCTGCGTTTGCCGAACAATTTACCCATCCGACTCTACGCATGGATCCGCCGGCCGGCTATCTAGCCAGCGATCCGAAAACATTGGGTGTTCATATTTGGCCTCATTATCTATCTCTCAAAGATGATTTCGGCGAATGTAATTTTGCCATGAAACGAACACCGTCGTCCTGCGGCGGTTATCTATTTTATTTACACCCGAAACAATACAATAAAGTCATACCCATCTATTTGAGGGATTTGCATACCCTGAAACAATTTTCGTGGGCTACGACGGAACGTTTAAAATCCATGTGGCAATTTCAAATCGAATTTGGTACACCGCCATCGTCAATCACGGACTTTAACCAGAATAAGCACATTTACATTATGAGTGCTTATATCGATCCACCGGTACATATCATTATGAAGAATCGAAATGGTTTCTAGTTACCCCGAACCGCAGATATAATTGTGGAATTTATAATCGTTACGGGGCCGGTTATCTCGATGCCCGCTATCCTATTAAACCGTGCATGGGTCAATATGCTGACGGTCTATTATACCCACTTTTATCCCCTTGTCGTTTAGCCAATATCGGCGACTATGAAGCAAATCGGTGTTCGCAAAGCACGTGTTATTGGCAAAATTTTATTTGGCCTAGCAACGAAAAAAAATACACAGAAAATCATTGGGGTTACCCTTCGCTGAGGTTTGTCGTTGCAAAAGACCAACTCCGAACGGGTTTTTGGAAAGCGAAACTTTTCGATTCCATCTATTCGGATCAGGCCGATTTTAAAAGAGTATTTAATCACGACGGTCGTAGAATTGTTTTCGATCCAATGGATCATGACGAAAGCCACGCCATAGTTGTTCCCAAACAGGTTTCTCGACAACGCCGTGATTTAAGCAACGACAATGGAACCATTTATTTTATCCATCCCAGCGGAAATGGCAAAACTTACAAATTCAAATCGACTAAACTAAAGTATCATTTACAAAACAGTCATAAAACACCGTATATTCGTTCCCAGTAACCTAGACCGTGAACCCGGTTATTTCCTTGTAATAGATAAATGTAAACCGAAGCAAAAACGACCGTGGCAACGAAAAAGCATTCTCCGTTTCACTGTATGTTTACGCTGCATATTATATAGAAGATCGAAAGTTGTTTATTAACTGGCGGTACCGTCAGGTATTATGTTTCCGTTTGTATCATTTGCATAACATTCATAAATAAAACATCATATTTTATTTGTTCGCCGTAACCTGACCGCGAACCCGGTCAATGTCCTTGTAACAGATAAATTGCAAGCACGACCATCGTACTGAAAAAAAGCATTCTCGTTTTCAATGTATGTTTTACCTGACCGTATTATATAGAAGGTAGAAAAGTTGTTTTGTTAACTGGAGTACCGTCAAGTATTATGTTTCCGTTTGTATCTTTTGTGATTGTGGGTATAGAATCTCCCAGAACTGCAATTAGACAATTACCGGGGACTGTCGGATTTAGAGATAATTCGGTCGCGTTTATTTTTTCCACAGACACGTCGTGAAGTAGCGTATTAATTTTGTAGGAAACCCACTCACTGACGGCAATCGTTGATATTTGTGTCTCAAACATGTACTTGATTTGACGTGCCGTGGTACCATTTTCTATATTTAAATTGAGCACGATCGTTTTACTGGCAGTACCCGAATTTTCAACGTTCGATTGAATAACGCCCGGCGTGGCAAAATGTAACGGTTTGCCGATATACACCAGACTGCGATTAATACGTGCTAGAAGGTATTCGCCCTCGTGAACATGGAATAATGTCGTACCGCGAACTTTCACTATCGGTGCAGTAAATCCTAACTCGTTTTCTCGTTTAATACCGGGGAAATAGAGTTTCTTTGCTCCCGTATAGAATTCCAGTCCGTCCCAAGCGATAGAATTGGCATTTGTCCGTGCTACCACGTTGCGTGGTGAAAGTACAATTGGCTCCAATTTGTTGCTGTCCAATAAGTCAATTGACGGCGGTATTGTGGGAAAGGGTCTTACGTTGCGTGACAATCGATAGATGAGTCGAGCGTATAAATCGAAATTTAAGGGTACTGCTCCTTCACCGAGCATATCAATGAGAGTGTTGTAATAATTTGTTTGACCGACGTTAATTTTTAACGTTGACCAACGATAAAGTTCAATGAGATCGTTTAAATTCAACTGTGGTATTAACGAATTTTGTTGGAAATAATCTCGTACAACCTTCAAATCTATTTTTGCCGACTTTGCTCGGTTCGATAATATGGAAGAATATACGATGGCCGACAATTCGGAAATTGTCGTTGGATTCGCAACGACTGGAATCATTTTCAATAATTCTGTTACATAACAAGTATTCGTCGCCTTGGGATTTTTGGCCAAATAATATAGTAACGAGTTTCTATCCACCGACTTTTCAATGTCGAACGTACTAAGTGTCGGCAAATCCCCACTGAGATAAAGTCGGCTCAATTTGTTATTTTTATAGGTCGTAACGTTTGCTTTCAAATCGTAATAGAACCACATCGAAGGCGATAAATTTAGGTATAATATACCCAAACTGATCAGTAGGATTAATATAATGATCAACCAAAACATCGTCTTATGACTGAAAAAATTAACCGCCCCGTTTGATTCGATTTACCAAAGCCATTAGCCCTTGGGTTTGTTTGCTTAAACGATTATTTTCGTCGTTGCATCTCTTTAGGCTCGAAATCAAATTTTGCTGTTGCTTAGTCAGCTCGTTAATTTGAACTTGTTGACCGGCAATAGTTTTTGCGGATCGTGTAAAGTCGTCATAAGACATGGCAAATTGTTTCCATAAATTGCTTAGGCGTTCGTACAACGGCCCCGCAAGGTCGGGTTGATTAATTTTGATTTTTTCCAGCTCTTTCAAAAAGTGTACAAACTCTGCCGGCGGACTGTTTGACTTTGGTATGTCGTTTTTTTCCAAGTAAACAGAAATTTCGTGCATTAACTGGGACAAGGTTGTAAGGGCATTTAGTGTTAAAGCTCTCTCGGCAGCATCACCGATGGCAATAAAAGCGCCCGGATGGCCGACCGGCCTGTGAGACAAACTTTCCATTTTTGTGGCATAGTCCCAGAGGTCGGTTGCAATCGTAGTGAATTCTTCAGCATTATGGGTATCGGACTTTTTCAAAGTAACTCGTTCCAGAAATGTTTTTACCTTCGTCCAGTTGACCATGACTTAATAGTATCTTACCGACATTCTTATATCGTAAGCTGTGAAACTTGATACCACGCGGTGGTAGTGTTCCAAAAAAATTTTTCCAGTGCTTGGTAAATTTATTGTACAAATGAAAAGATGACGACCTAGACGATTTGCCTCGAATCAACAAAATAACGACGGGACCGAGCAATTCCTTAGGCCCATACCATTTCACTTGACCGACGTGTTTTGTCTTATCGATGTAAATGGCAATTTGACCTTTATCGCGTAACATTTCAAGTTGTTTTTGGGTCATCGATAAGATTTCGTTTAATCGTTTTCCCGTAAAAGCGCACATAAGGAAAACGGCCGAATAATAACAGAAATTGATATCGGTGTTATGTTCCAGACTGGTTACGGCATACTCAACCATTTTATTGAATTGCGTTTGTGACATGTAATTTTCGTTTATCGTTTTAAATTGCCGCATCAGATCCGGAGGCGGTCTAATACCGGTTCGTTTTTTAATTGAACTAAGTACACGTCTTGCCAAATCCTTGGACAGACCGTGATCGTTGAGCATTTGATCGACGATATTTTTATAGTCGCCACTTTTGGAAATTACCGACAGAAACTTGTTGGCAATTTCCAAAACTTGTTTCTTACGTTTTGTTACGGCCTCCGAAATTCGCGGGCGCGTTTCAATGATCGATGTCGTCGGACGTACTGATAAACGATCGCTAAGAATATTGGCCATAAGTACTTAACTATGAAGTGTGCTATATTTGTTGTAATTGTAGTTTTTGCTTGGTTATTAGCGAACGTAATACTAAGGAGTTTTTTTCATATTGCCATCAGAGTGATTACCTATCAATTTAATGAATCGATGGCCTCGTTCCCCGAATGTTTTGTTTACAAACACGAAAACTATTACTTGTACGAGCCATACGACAGTCAGACCACTAACGGTTTAATTTTGTATATGCACGGCGGCGCATTCGTTGCAGACCATGAGGCTAGTCATTTTCTTTCACGACTTGCCAATTATACAAAGTGCCGCATTTACTCCATACGATACGGCTTAGCGCCGCGTTACAAATTTCCTACGCCGATCGAACAACTTTTACTTGTCGGCAGGCATATTGTTTCGCAACAAAAACCTGAAACGTCGATATTTCTTATGGGCGATTCCGCGGGCGCGTTTCACGTTCTGCAAAGATGGCTCGCTATAAAAAGTCCCGTATGGCAGAATCGTTTGTCTAGCACCATTGGCGTACCGGTAGATTTGAAACCCAAAGGTTTAATTTTACTTTCTCCCTATATCGATGTAAACGATTCGAGCGTAAGTTCGGGTTATTCGTTTCCCGTGATCTATAAAAATATATTGAATCTCTACGGACCGTTAACGGAACTACGCCGCTTCGATCCTTTATTAGTTGAAATGGGAAATATAAATGATATACTGATTCTGGCCATCGACTCGGAATTATACAGTTTTGCTCATCAGTTGTTTAGAATGAAGTACACCTGGAACCCTTCAGATATACAAATACATTTATTTGGCGATGAAATTCACGACTTTATGTTTGGCCCTTCGAAATTTGACCGGCCGGCAGCTCTCTTTAAAACTTTTATCGAACGTTGTCACAACATTTGAGCAGAGGTTGCTCGGGGGGGTTTACTTTTCAATCAATTGTTGTCGTACCTTTATCAACAGCCGTTGTAACCAGGAAGGATTTTGCGCGAATTCGACACCGTTGACATTTCTATAGAGCGTTTCAATTTTCGAAACGTATAACCAGTAGTGATGTTTTAAAGGCAGAAAATTCAGTGCAAGAAAAGCAACCATCATAAATGTAACAAACCCGAGAAAACCCCACAGTTTCATTTTTTCTCTACTTATAAGCAGAACCAATGGAAACGCCGAGTGTGTCAAAAACTTTAACTTTAATTGCACAAAATCCATGGGAGGCCCTAGAGACGCCACCATCGATACTGTTTAAATTTCAGTACTTTGTCGGTAACACGGAAACCCTCAAATGGTTTCAAGAAAATTTAACTACCGACAATCAGCGAGCTAGATTACAAGCAGTAAATGACGCGGAACGTATGAAATCCTCTGGTACCGAACAATTGTCCTATTTAGTAAAGGAAAACTTTCTGTTTGCGGCCGTACGATTGCTAAAAGCGAACAACCCCAATATTACTATGGGAGAATTGTTAGATGCGATTAATTTACCCAAAGTGAATTTGCCCGAATACAATCATACAAATTATGTTGCCATGTTATGCCGTTATTGGCACGTGAACGAAGAACAAACGATAAATTTAACATATGACGATTTTCCCAGCAACGGTGACGAGGACTTGAACGTTTGCGTACCGTATCGCCTGACCGTTAACAATTATTTGTTGTACGAGGCCAAAATGTTACTCGAAAGTTTAGGAGCGTGGTACGGTCAAAATTTCAATACGTTACCTTTCGCGGAATTCATGTGCCGTTTAAATTGGTTCATTCAGCATGCCTTGCGCGAATTCGAAAGGGAAAAAACTGGCTTTAAAGAAAAGGAATTTTCCGAAATAATGAACGTTCTCACGAAAGAATTGGCCGAAGGGGTTTCGCAGGTACTTAACTCGCCCGAATCGGCTCTCAAAGATGTCCTCAATTCGGCGGCTTTTCTCATAGACGAGGGTCGCGTCCAGGAAACATTTGAATTACACTTGGACGTTTCGTTAATCGATTTTTATCGCAAACTACTCGATTCACATGTGAACTTGTGTCCTACGATATTTGGAATTTTCCTGGTTACTAAACTGTTTCTGAGCGGCAACTTTGTTATCGAAGCAATTGCGAGCGATAAGGCAATAGCGACGCTTTGTGTTTGGGCCGCTAGAAAAGTGTGGGCTCGCAGTTCGACGTTTCGTCAACGCCACAACGTTCGAGACTTTGCCAAAGCCAAACAACTTTTGCCGGTATTTATAAAAGACCGTTTTTCATTGAGTCGCTTACTGAGCCTACCGGCAACAGATCTGGCAAATCGATTTCATAAAATGGAACTGATGTTTAAAAATGACAATATTCCCTTGTATATTTTAGCCAACTACGTACCCTGGATATTTATCAACGATCGAGCTTTTGCTCATCCGAACGTTCCCGTAGAATATTTACCGTTGGCCGCGTTCATTCATATACGACACTCGTTGAACAAGGTCCGTGCTGCTGCCGGCGCTAACGCAACCCAAGCAAACCATTCCAACAAAACAAACGCTCATTTAATTGTTCAGTCTATCATCAAAATAATGGACATAAGGAATCTAGTCGAACCCGTTGAATTATTGCAGTTGGCCAACGTTTTAGTAGATTATCACACGAAAGAATCTGGTTAAATTTGGGACGTCGCCGTATTGTAAAGAGTTTACCAGTAAAGACGCGGGTGACTTTTTTTCAGTTCAGATCTTGTAAACCCCTTCCCAAGGAATTATTATCGGCGAAAAACGTTTTGTATTTTTTTGACACGAGCATACCACATATAATATAAGAATGACTAGTTTGAACAGAGACATAATATTTACGTACTTGTTCGACGTAACGAATAGGGAACAGCAAAAAAGTATTCAAGATTGGTTGTCGAGATTTCTATTGGAAAACCAAAAAAGTGCACTGCCTATTCCGGTGGCCCAACATTATGAAATTCAAAGTCATAACATGTTAAAAGATTTGGATCATGGAAAATATGAATCGATGGAAGCACTACCATTGCCAGGCAATCAAATATTTGGAAGACAAAAAATTGCGAATCAGACCTTGATTTACGACGATATCACAGTGCCAAGAATACAGCACGATCTGAACCCCGAGATCGAAGAACCTTCGGAATTATTAGTTGCGACGTTCGAAAAGCAGACTGCGCTCGCAAACAACTTTACCGTCTACGATTCCACGTATTCGACACCCCAACTTTACGATCAACAATTTCCCATCGAAATAGCCGTCGATTTACCCAAAAGTAATTTTACCGTAACCAAATACGGCGACAATGTGTATATGGTTCATACCCAGGATCAAAAGCAATGGTGGTTGATAAGTTCCGATGCCATGTATACGAATATCAAACCGGAGCCCGACAAAAAATTTAATAACTTTGAAATTGATGAAAACGAGATCCGGTTTCCCAGTGGCAAAGTAGTGCCAATTCTTGTATTTGCCACGCCAGCTACTCGGGGCATGGACGTTTATAAAATTGGAAAAGGCGCTATTCTCGGTTTTAAATTAAACGCTAACGGATTTCCGGAAAGCGATCAATTAATAGAACACATGATAAAAGATACCATCGTGGCGGAACGAAACGAATTCAAGAACAAAGTCACAAAGCAAAAGAGCCCCAACCCAACCGGAGAAACCGAACAAATTTCAAAGAAGATGCGCCGCCGTTAACGTCGTAAAAAATATAATTAGCGGGCCGAATTAGCATATTTTTTTTCAGCTCTCTTTTCGGTTTGGTGACAAAAGTTTCGTTGGAAAGGAATTCAGAAATCGATCGAATTTGTTATTTTCCGGACAGGGTTGCATCCACATATTCAATGCTATTTTACGTTTAAACATGTGTTCAATTAGTTTGGTAAACTGGATTTGCTCATCGGACATTTGTTGTCGTTCCATGGACCTTATAAATGTGTTGCATCATTATGTGATACATTAAACTAGAGGAAACGATCAAAACCAATTTGTTTCGAATGTTCATAAACGAAGAGCCAAAAATCATGACGGTTTGAATAAAGAGAACCAAGGCAAACCGAAAAATTGCCCCTTTGGTGGAAGACGTTTTGTTGCTTTGGTTGATATTGGAATTGGTCTTGTTACCTAGATCGCGTAGTAATTGACGTAAATCGGCTCGTTGCGGTTGTGGCTCCGTTGCAATTTCAACAGGATCGATTTCGCGTTTTTGTTTGGCAATTTTGGCGGCCGTTTCATTTGCGTTTGTATTTCTTCGTATGCCGCATCGTAGTCTTGAATAGGCATATTTACTTATTATAAGCAAATAACATGTTCTCGATACCGTGGCAATATTTAGTGATACTAATTTCAATTATAGTTGTAACCATTGCCGCTTTCGTTTACATTGTAAGTCCGGAAAGCAGTGTAAAAGATACTGGTAGTTCGGCCAGCTCATCTCGCACAACGACGTAAATAGGAATATATTTTTTCCCCAAAACTTTGCACGTGAACTAAGAAGATGGGTATTACCAGCGATATCCGAGGGGCGTGGGCTAGAGAAGCGATCGAAAATGACTTTAAAAAAAATCTCAGACTACTCGATAATTCCAACGAACTGATGAAACAGTTTTTCGAGTCCACTGAATCGGTAAACTTTCGTAATATCGGTTCGTTGGGAACGACTGAATTTATTGCCGGTTTACGCGAGGGTGAGGCGGCACGAACGATATCCAAAGCCAATCCGGCACTGGCCTCGGTGGCAGTGGAAACGAATCGTTACATTCAGGCAATGAACCGAGAGGCTCTGGAAATGCCCGATCGAAATTTGAAAAGAATAAACGAAACGGCCGAAGAAATACGTAGCACATTGCCCAATCTCGATGGGAAAACAAACGCGGCCGAACTCGAAGCGGAAATAGCCAAAGACAAGAATACCAAAGAAAAGATCGATAAAATTGAAAAGGAAAAAAGTAAGACCGGCAAGTATACGTTATTTGCCGTAGGAGCGATCGCCGTCAGTGGAACGATATACAGCGCTCTCAGTGCAATTGCAGAAATTCGCGCGGGTTGTGTCTATTTCAAAACGCACAATCAAACAAAGGTTGGTTGTAAAATTATTAAATGTTCATGTGCATATCCCACGGTTGGTTCCGGCATGAGCGCTTGTGGCACTTTACCGACGAAATTTCCCATTTCGGATTGTACTTGTACGCCAAGTTCGCCGCAATGTCTAAAATGTACAGCTTCGCGGGAAAATCCTTCCGATGGCGAAAACTACGATCCGACTATACTCAATTCAAATGAAATAATTCACTGCGTCCCAAAATCGGTCAGTGCAACCATAGCGGATTTGTTTAACGAATTGCCCCGTTCTATTGTCGGATCGCTGTCCGGTCTGGGCAATATACTGAAATATGTAATTTACGCTTGTATAGCTTTCGGATGTTTTTACCTAATCTTTAAACTGTGGAATCGAAGTACGGGAAAACCGATCGAAATTGCCAATCCCCACGATTTACTATATCCAACAACCGGTAACGATATGTTCAGAACTAGAATGCCCGCCTCTCAGTTACGGCCAGTCATAGGTAACGGTTCGGACCGGCGAGTCCAATACGTAGGACCTAATGGAATCCGATATCAACCCATTTCGGAGGAAAGCGGTGTGGATCGTTTTGAAGAGGCTCTCGAGAAACTCAAAGAACAAGGCCGAACGTTCGAACGGTTAAAATCCGAACTGAAAACAGAATTGAAAGAACATCGGGCACAAATCCAACAAACAAATAGTCAATTGACGATGCTATCAAACTATTTTAAAATACGCGACCAAGTTAGCATGAGCAAAGATGTGGACACTATAAAATCTTTCGTATTTCAATCTCCTGTGTCAATTCAGCGAACGGCCACACCGAATACAACAAATTTTCCACAAATTAGCTACAGTGACTCGTTGGCAGTTTAATATTTTCCAAGATGCGTTTAGAAACTTTATTCGGTGCCACTCACCAAGACCGTATTCGTTTGGCGCTCAGCCTAGTAACCAACGAAGTAATCGAAAGTAATTTTTGTGACAAGTACGAACACTATTGCCAAATCGACAAGGATCAATTACCGTGGAGTCCGATCGTTCAACAAAAATGGGATAATCGATGTAAACGACTCAATTCCTTTATTATGCAAACATTACACATTAACTGTGGTTGCTTTGTCATTTACAAGTTTCTCAACTCCCCGCACGGAACAATGATTAATCGACATTTTTCCCCAGACGAGCGGCAACTGTCGACGTACACTCTAAGCTTAAAACAAATTACCAACGAATTTCCCTTTTTGGAAAAGTTGTTCTTTGACGTGCAAAATGTCGAACGATTTCAAGCCTCACAAAAGTTGGTCGCTTCTTTAACTTTCCGTGCCAGCGGTACCATTCGCAACGGAATAAGAATTAGACGTTTGATTCACAAGCCCTATCTCTATTTAAATCCTTTAGTTGGTGGAACTGTCGTTGGCAGCGGCAATCTCATTCTTTCGACGCCCGTGGACATTAGTAAATTTGTACTACAGGAAGAAATTGGTTAATGTTCCCACGAGTCCGTTAGGGTGGTACGTTTCAACGATCGATCACACGACGAAGGAGAATCTTTCTACAATGTATGTAATCTATGTTATAAGACGATTAATAAATTCTCCTAGTAATGGATGTACTTAGTTTTATTTACCGTAGCGATATCCTTCTTAAAAGTCACAAAATTATTACAGATATGATAAAGTCATATCCAAAGTTGTTTGTTCCGAATAAAACGTCCCAACAACAACCATACGATATTGACGAGATACAAGATACGATCGAAGATTTAATTGCTACACATTTTCAAATCGATTTACCCATTCAAGCGCTATACGATTTGGTGGGTGACGCGTTAACAAAGCAAACGCTCAACGAGGACGCTTTCGAAAAAATCTTCAACGTTCTGGTTAATGACAAAAGTTTCGTTACCCGATTAATGGGCCAATTGATCTTTAAACGGAACATCGAACGACAATTAACTGCATTTTTGCACGAATACAAAGATTACATTAAAATGGGATACGATAATGCTAAACTGTTACTTTTGAACGAAGACAAACAACGTCGCAATGCCTGGCTCGAGAAAAATAAGCCAATCATCAAAGAATTTATTCGGCAGCTCATTATAAACAACAAAAGTGACAGTTATTACGAGGAATTCAAAAAAAGAAAGTATGACCATTCGGAATTAGACACGGGCCCCGAACGTATTAATATTGGGTTGCCCCGTGAAAATCTCGATCTATAGTAAAAATAGTACGTTTTTTTTCGTGTAACTTTGTATTTGTGCACCAATCACTGTAACGTGCGGGCAAGCATAATTAGTTACTCTCACCGGCATATGGGCGTTGGCAAGAAATACTAATGCCATAAACATGGCTAAAGTTATATTTTGCGGTACAATTAAACTGGATGCCATCAATACGATCATGAACCAGGCAAGAATCGTTTGAATACCGAGACCGGCGAGAGTATCGCAATTGTGCCAAAGTATACCGAAAGGTTTGTTCAAATGATCGTCCAGTAAACTTTTACACACCAAACAAAGGTAATTAACGTTTTCAATACGTCCGACGCCGTGATAATCGACCGCGGTGATGAATGGTTTCAAGCCCGGATGCAATTCGTACCGAACGCCGTTGTAGGGTTCTTTGACAGAGTAATAGTAATGTCGGCAACAGTTTGAACTCAGAAACGATTTTAGATAAACCGTGTACATTCTTATTGAGCTTAGCGTAAGATGATTATTTTCCAAAGAAACGAAATCAGCTTGGACGGCGTAAAAATTGTGCCCGTTTTCTTTTTCATTAAAGAACGACTGGAACAGGTCAAACGTCATTTAACTTCCTTTCCGTTAGATTTATCGTTGTACGTTCGAAACGATGGAATATTTATAAACGATGATATTGTACCTATTCTGATGCATCTTTATATCGAACTGGGACCCAAAGATCTAGTACCGGGACTCGATTTGAACGGTGCCAATGGCAGCGAAAATAAGAGATTTTTCTCCTTTCGACTAGCCAGCACGCTGTACCGGATCTGGCGAAATTGTATAAGTCTGGAACTGCGAACGCCGTGGGAAAGACAATTAAAACTGAATCTGGTTCAGCATTTGTGGAATTTCAATCAGGAGTGTGTCGCATCCGAACGGGAAGATCCGCAATGTGCCAAATTTACATTTAAAACTCGTACCATACCGAGCAACATTTGGAGTATGGATAGTCTAACGGCGGCCGTATTTCTCCTTCGCTTCCTTCTGAGTTTATCGACAAAAGTGCAACTACCAATTAATATTGAGAATGTCACGACGCGAATTAAAATTATCTGCGAGTTGTTCAAAAACCACAATGTAGAACCGATAATGGGAGAATGTACAAAGTGGAGCGTCACTCGTAGCTATAAAAGAAGAAAAACAAGAGGACACAACTCAGAGCCTGTAGAGCGCGAACGGAGAAATCGTCTAAAGAGAAAAAATACATCAGAATCTGTGGACGGTGAACCTTTCAAAAGAACAAAATCATTGGACAGTGAACAACCAGACAATAAGCAATCCAACGAAACTGAGTTGCAGCAACGAATAGACGAACTAAATCGAAAGTTACTTTCGAGTGCTCACGATTTTGAATTGGGTGAAATTGTAAATCATTTATTAGCAGAGGAAGAAGAGCAACAACTTTGACACGATGATAGCGGACGTAGGTGATGCTGATCCCCAACAGCAAGATAATGGACTCGAATCGGACAATGAAGAAGAACAACCAATTTATTTTACGGCCAACTGCACTAATACTGCAATTTTGACAAAGGAAAATAACACTACAAAGAATGGTACAATTTCAACAAACGATGCAAAGAAGGTGGATCGTGAATTTTTTAATGTTACCCGTGAACCACTGTTTGGTGGTTCGTCGATGGGCCTGGGACCTACTGGCCCTGATCAATTTACAACGGCCATTATCTTGGCGGGTGCGATCAAATATTTTGGTAACGATGACCTATTCGATTTGGTCGAATATATTAGCAACGAAACATTTGAAGAAGACAAAAGCATCTCCAAAGAAGAACGAATCAAACAACTCGTCAACGATAAAGACTATCGACGTTTTCGTGAACGATTGTCGGACTTTGTTCATTTGGTGCTTGCATCGTGTTCAAACAATACGGCCAGCAATTTGGTCGAATTTGTAAGTCTTCGCGGCCGCTACTTAGGCCTGGATCAAATGGCAGGTGAATCTCATATAAATGCCATTATTAGTTTTGCCGGTGTCGAGGACATAAAAATGTCTGCTCAAAAAAGATTCCAAGTGTTGCGAGATACAATGATCACTTCGGAGATGGTGCAAGAATTTTTCAAACTTAATTCTATCGTATCAAAAAATTCAGCATTCTACAAGGTGGTAATTCCGACCAAATCGAGTAAATTTTCCATCGATTGGGAACCACCCGCTTCTCTGGTCAAATCAACCCAACCGATAAAACAACCAGAGGATCCCGATGTGTTGTATCTAGCTATTACTTCGAGAAGTGGACTGTTTAATTCTCAGACAAAATTCGTTCGAAACGACGACGGAGAACCACAGAAAAAGGTGTACACTTTTCTGGAAACATTTCTTATGTCCCAATTTCGTGTCAAAGCGAAAACGGCACCGAGAGTGAACATTCGAAAACGTTAAAGATTTATTGATTGTAGAGTTTATAGGCAATAAAGATTACAATAATACATATACCTTTGTGTTTTTGACTAGCACAAAAATTACGACCAGAGTACGGCAAAGTACCTACTAGCGCAAAAATTTACGATAAAGGTGTTCGAAAATCCTATTGTGAAGTTCATTTTTAGCAAATCGAACATAGGAAAGTATCCAAATTAGGGGAATGGTCAAAACTAATAGAGGTTTAAACAAATCGATTAACGAAAACGCCATAAAGTCCATAACAACAATTATAATTACAACGGTAATATATTGTCGGACTTTAATCAGTTCGTTGTAGGTGATTAAGTCTGTTTTGGCAATAAAGTGGCTATAAATTTCATAACGGGTAACCGTATCGTCCGTCTTTGAAACGATATCACTGTCCCAGTCGTAACGTTGGCCCAGTGCATTGGACGTCCGGGCATTTAGATAGTCACTTAGAGCTGAAATTTGAAAGCGCATTTGATCGGGATAGATTTGTGGTCGTTTGATCATCCCTTCGTTTTGAGACGTTGTCGCAGAGTCTTGATAAATGGGATGGGCGTAGGAAAAATGTGGGCCCCGTCGTTGTCAGAGTTTGTCGTATCTGAACCGATTTTTTCATTCAGTATATATTGTGTAAAGAAAGACGGATCAATTTCACAATTAGGATCGCCCGTTTTGTATCGTGCTACAATGGCCTGTTCGCGTAACATATCCAAGATTCGAGAGTCCATTTGATTTTGCAGTCCGAGCGGATCCCAACCGAACATTACCAAAAAATCCAAAACTAGAGCAATGTCGGCGATAATGCCAATTACACTTGCGCCCGCCACTGCTAGTTTGCTCATCATTAAAATGAATTTTGCCGAAAAATTCACTAGTATGTGGGCGGCTATTTGTCCCATTAAATGACCGGCTATAGTGTCGATTATACGAACCGAATTCTCCGTTAATAACGTGGACATTGTGGAAAATGCTTTACTCAATAGCTCCTTGAAAACGGGACCCAATTTACGACTAAGCAAAGCCCAAGAGAAATCTGTACCGATCTGTATGTAAAATTCCTTTTGAACAAACATTTGTATTAGTAAAGCGGCAGTAGTGCTAAAACGATCCCCTATCGAATCCCAGTAGTCGATTGTCGGCGTACTTGTAATATCTCGGCGCATTCTTCTACCACTACTGTCATTTTTATTTTGATCCAAGGGCGCTAACATTTGAAGATATTGATTACGGGACAAAGAGCGATTTGTTACACGTTCCACGGAATCGTAAAATAAAAATCGTTCAATTATACCGACTTTGCTATGAAACATAAAATGGCCTCGTTTTGCTGGCGTTAACATGATTGTTGTAAAACCTAAATCGCTCAACAGTACATTCGGTTTAATGACCTGAAAATCTTGATTAATGTGCAATTTCCAGTCGTGTTTATTCAGTAAATGGGACGGTATATTTTTCGTATTAGGTTTCAGCGAAATTTGATCTCGCTCGCCGGCATTCGGGTGAATGTCTTGTTGTAAAAATTTTACTAAACTTTGACCCATAAATGTATATCCGAGTACGTCGCTCCACCACGGTTCCTCGCAATCGTCCCCCTTTAATTTTTGAAAGAAGGCGTCGCAATAGTATTGGTTTATTCGACCTTTAATCGTGGGAATGTCGTACTCATCGCTTTCGTATGATACGTCGAAACCGGTGGCGAGAGTATTAATTCGGCGCGCATATCTAGCATTCGATCGAACGGTAGGATCGGTCATCCAAGCGTGAATAGCATTCATAACCCAATAGCATTTTCCTTTATGGTACTGTGTTTGTAGTGAATGCACGCCCACATTTGTCGATGGTAAATCATTTCGAAAGAAACAAGCCGGTTCACAGGATGTCCACGTCGTATCGCCCGAACGAAAAGCGAAAGGTGTACTGTCGGCCGTACAATCGAAATTTTGACCGCGGGGATTGCAGCTAATTTTCGTGCAACCCGTCTCGGTCCAAGTCCAATCGACCCATATGGCCCAGTCGGCAAACTGTTCTTCATACTCGTAATCGTGAGGACTGATGGCGGGCCGTATCACTATATCACACCAACTGAAAATTTCGGGGTATTTGATTGCCATTTGTTCGGCTAGAAAAAGTTTGTTACGTTGTGCCGCGTAGGTGGCCATGTCTAAATAATCTGCCTCTTGGGGTAGCACTTTGTTTACCATCGCGTCTGTTGGCATTGTTCTAATCAAACGGTAACTTACTGGCACTTTGGCATTAGTAAAACTAAACAGTAACAAGTAAAAAGAAATGCTCGTGTTTTGCGCCCATCTACCATAAAGAATTAGTGGCGCTATAAATTCCTTTATACGTTCCACTGATTTTTTTACCAGTGGATTGGGCCATTTCTTTTACCTTGTCACCGACGGTGAATACTATAGAATTGTCAAAGTATCCGCATCCGTCAGGAAATAGAATCATACCGTGATCGGCACAAATATTTAGAGTGGGTTTACCGTCTAGACACATTCCCTTGCCCGTTTTATTAACATAATGTAAACCGGGAAAATCTATACCGAAATCGCAATCGTTTGATGTATCTTCGATCCAGATGTCTTGTTCTTTCGCTTGTGCAATAGTCAATTGTTCGATCCAAACTCCGTTCAAACTATTATTTAGTACAAAGTTGATATTTGGAGGGACTATTAAGAATTTTTCATCCAAAATGTACTTTTGCGATCCGAAATAGAAAAGTACCCCTTTGTACGGAAATCCATCGGCATTATAGTAACGAGTTCGATCGGATTCGAACGAAGCAAACGTTTTGTACGGAATAATTTTCGATATAGTTTGACCGGTACCGGTAGTATGTGAAGCGATTGCAGGATCGGGACTATCGGGAAATGTTACCATTTCGTTTTTGGGTGGTTTTTCAGTATACCGTATACAATTACCTTTTACCAAATGATACTCTGGCGCCCAGTAGTAATATAATTTATCGTCTTCCAGCACCGTTTTACGTTTCAAATGTGAGGCACAACTTGTGGCAATCACTTTACCGTTATGACAAGCCGTTTGCCCAACAAGTACCCTTTGAGGTGTGACCTGTAACGTTTCCATATATTTTTTTACAAATACCTCTGACCCTTTACAGCCGTAAAGACAACTAATGCCCGAAGAATCGACTCCTTGTGGGCAAGTAATTTTTGTCGCTTCCAATCCTTTACAAATGAAAAAGGAACTGCTATCGTGAGGTACGCGACATACATCGTCGTCTTTGTCATATTCTAGAAACGGTTTACAAACTGGATTCATGCAACGTAAACCGTTAAAGAAGGGATTCGATTTGGGACAAGTGCCGTGTACTAAAACACCCCCCCGGCATTGATAATATTTCGTAGCGTCTTTTACGTCTGACCAAATATAATTGTCCGCTTGGGTTTCGCATTCGGTCCAACTACGACAGGAAACTAGTGCCGAATCGAATTTTTGATTTTGGCAAAGAACAAGATCGGGTTGAGATCCCCGTTCCTTACAGAACCAATATCCATACTGATAGAGATTTTCGCCCAGAGTTTGTGTTTTATAGAAACGGCTAAAGGCACTTTGAATAATTGGTATCCGGCCTGGTTGTTCGCAATAGGGCTTTGATACAATTTGATCGTCGTTCGCTAATTCGAAATCTTTGCCGAGATTAAATTCGAGGAAAAGTTGCCGTTCGTGTGTCAAGGTATCGGTACGATACAATTTGGTCCCTTCAAAGTTGTACGTATAAGATTGGGCTCGCTAATGGCCGTGATCGTAAATTATACCGTCGCCCGGTTCTAGATTAAAGGAATAAAGAACCGTATTCCAGTCTATCGTTTGTTTAATGAGACAAAATGGAAATACACAAACTTTACCGATATTCGTGATGGCCGGAATGGTCGTTAATTGTACGTTGCCCGAAACTCCCGTCATAAATATGTGCAGTGTTATATCGTCCAATTGTCTTGCGGGAATAAACATATAAATACACGCAAGTAAAATTATCAAGCTGACAAGTATCGATGTTACAAGACCCATTATAATTTATACGATTATTTTTCGCGTAATTCGGTAAACTTTTGCAATGTCTACATTAGCAGGTTTCGATTTTCCGACCAAACTAGACGAAAAAAAAAATCCAGTTGCTTTGCCTATCAGGCCAAAGTGTTTCAGGCGGCAAAGTATTTTGCCAACGAGAATGGTCAAAATCATCTTCAAATGCGTTGGTACTTTAATTTTCAAGGTGAAATTGTAATTGATTCCTTGGTTCGAGTAGATGCCTCTTCGCCCTATGTAGTGTACGTGGAAAAGGGAAACGACGGTGCCGATGATGACGACGTCACCAGATCCAAACGTCCTCGACTTTCGATACCAACAACAGTAATCAAACATGAGGATATCTCACGTGAATTGCAGAATGTCGAGTTTAATTGTTGTTCCGATTTTAATTATCATTCAGACACCGCGGATTGGTCGGTAGTAATTGACCGTAATATGTTTACGGGTAAAGGTATGAAGACAATTGACAAGCTTATCAAAGCGTTCGAGGTAAAATTAGAATCGGACAGATTTTATCGTATATCGCTTCGCCAGTGTGCTAGCATTTTTCTCAAAATGACATGTTGTGGAAATGGTCCAAAATCGGCACGGTCATATGAAAGGAGAAATGGCATGCAAACTCCAACGAAGATCAGTTTAACACCCAACGAAGATCAGGCCAATATTGTCCAGCAAATCGAAAATATTCTGGAACGGCGACGACAACAAACCCAATCAAACGAACAAAATGTAATATTGGTCAATAGTGTTGCGGGTTCCGGTAAAACGACCACGTTGCATTTTCTCAAACGGAAAAAAGTCCTCTATTTGGCGACGACCAAAAAACTGGTTGCCGAGGGTCATGCGTATGGCGCTACGGCACAAACAATTTGTAAATTTCTCATGAAAGGTTTTCATTGGTCGTTCCCCGAATATGTCGAAGTAACGGAAGATCTGACGACTGGCAATAGTTCGGAGAAAACGTTAAATTTCGATCACTTTGACAGCGGCGATGAAACGTACGATATCATATTTATCGATGAAGTTTCCTTGATCCCTTCGGCATTACTTCGTGAACTTACTCGATTTGCCGCCCGAATGTGTTTGATCGTTTTGTTAGTGGGCGACGTTAATCAATTATCTGCTATCGGTGCCTACGAAAACGATCTGTACAATTGTCTAAGTTACGTGGATCGAGTGCTGTTTATCAAGCAACATATGCGCTCGCAAGATCCCAATTTGACCGAACTATTAAGACAATTTGAAGCTGGCGATTCTGTCAACGACAAGATTATTCGGTCGCTAAAAAATCGAGACATTAATTTGACAAAACTTTTCAACTTGGACGGATCGTTTAGAGACTTTAAATTTATCTCCAAATTTAATAGTAACGTTTTACTAATTAACATGTCGCTGATCAAACTTCGATATGTTCTATTCGAAACGGACACCTATTTGGAACGATGCTACGTAAAAAACTTCAACGACGACCGGCTGAGCGAAAACGATATTACGGTTGCCCTACAAGTTGGGGCGCCGTACGTTTGTCTCGTAGACACTTGTAAACCGAAAGGAACAAGATTTCGATTGACAAAAATTAATCGTAAAGAAGAGCATCACCGAACCGTCGTAATTTCTGTGGACATTGAAGACGAAAACGATGGCACAATTTTAACACTGTATCGTACGTTTCATCAATACTCTCTTTATGGTCGAGAACATGTACGTTTCGGTTTTCCCTTGTTACTGGACTTGGCCGTATCCACGCACCGTTGTCAGGGTAGCACCTTTAAAGGATTTGTATTTATCGAAATGGACAATATGTCACGATCCGAGGCCTATGTGTGTCTATCACGAGCAACTAGTTTGAAAAATTTACAACTGTTATAGCGATGCCCAGAAACGAGATTTGGGCCCGACTTGAGACAATTTAGCGCAGACTATTGTGGGAAAATGTGGGTTTTTGGTGCCCAAACGAAAGATGTGGGCTTCGTAAAGATAATGCGTAAGAGGGGAGTGCTTATCGGATTCGTGAACTTGTATAAAAGCCCGGTCCTCGGATCGTCTAGCTTCAGAGTTTGCGATCATGGTTTCTTTTCTTAGTTCGAACTTTGTAATGTTAGTGGCGTTAGTTCAAAATGTTTTTTACGTTCATAAACCGCCACAAGTAACGAATGTCTTTGTTCAATTTGAAGCGCAAAATTTTTCCACTAACGGATCTTGGACGCCGTGTCTGTACAAACAAATACACAACGAAACGGTTCCAGTGTTTTTTACGTGGCTTCCTACAAACACGGCGAATTATTTGCAGTACAAGTTGAGACTTGAATTTTTCAACAGAACCCTAAGGGAAAGTGCGAATTGGTCTACTATAGGAGAGGCAAAGTCCATTTACACAAGTAATGACTGGAAAACAAGAAATAATTTAGATACAAGGTTTAGTGAGACTGCGAAAAACACGTCTAACCAACTGGGTGATTTCAACGGGAAAGAAGCAATGGTTTCTGTTAACGAATCTCAAGTAGGGAACAATATTGTAATTTTACTCGGCTGTCTAGGCTGTCTTATGAGCATATGCACCGTTTCCATACTATGTCGTTTGTACGTGTTAAGAAAAGCTCTGAGAGAAAACTCAAACAATCCAACTGGAAAGTCGTGCACATTTTCGCCTATATAATAGTAGATAAACCAAATCATTTTAATATTAGTACTCAGTTAGCAAACAACATTCAACAACGACGATGGTCAGTTACATAGAACCGGAAGAGTTGGATTTTTCGCTAGAAGAAGATAGACTAGAAAGCTTTAGCATCAACGACTGGTTGAACTCTTCGATGTCGCCCAATATCTTGGCCGAATGTGGATTTTATTACACTGGATTGTCGGACATGGTTATGTGTTGCGAATGTCCGATTACGATACAGCAATGGGAAGGAAACGAAGACGTCTGGTTGGTACACGTTAAAGCGAATCCGTTTTGCAAATTTCTCATTCAAACAAAGGGGCCAGAATTTATTCAAGAACAGTTCAATCGACCCATGCCCTCTTCTTTAACGTTAGAGCACTACTGTCATGGCGATGGAGATGTACCTCCTGTCCTAGATGACCCTAGGTTAGACTGGCTGATATCATTTGGTTCTTTTCAGCTAACTCAGTGTCACTGTAAATTAAAAAGTTTTCAACCTCCGGCTCTATGTTTAATGTGTAAACGAAACTATCCCCGGTGCCGTATGATCCCTTGTGGACATACAAGTTGTTGTAGATATTGTAGCCGTAGTTTAAGAACTTGTCCTATATGTAAATGTCCTATTACGTTTAAAATAAATGCAATGATTAAAAGCTATATTGTGGTTGTTTATTTTTATCCTGTATCACAATCAAACCCAATCAAAACTGAAAAGTTAAGCCGTAAGCAGACAAAATGCTTTCCCTTACACTTTTCATTATTCTTCTGTTGTGGGGACTCGTTTTAATTCAAATGTGCTATTTTGTCGACACTCGAATTATTTCGAATCGAGTGCGAGTTTCTTATACGCCGGGACATATTCCCAGTTCGGATGTAGATTATATTCTTGCGCTCTTCAATTTACAAGAGAAGTGTGCGAGATTTATCAATAGTTTTTACGCACAAAATTCTCACATTGGTGCAGTAAGCTAACCTTTGCAATTTGACCGAACTAACGTGAACGGCATTTGAAACACAACGGAAAAAAAGATACAACGCGAAAAATTCGAAAACAACAGTCGAACTTTTTCAAAGTAATTTAACTCAGCTAACGTGAGCAGCATTTTAACGCACAAGGGACAAACATGCGACGCACAAAATTCTTACATTAGTGCAGCAAGTTCAACGGACAAAATTCGAAATCGACATTCGGACTTTTTGAAAGTAATTTAAATCAGCTAACGTGAGCGGCATTTCATTTCTAACGAACACCTAAACATCGCTATACACCCTTTGAACGGAGTATAGAGACAAGCAAGCGTATATCGTTGAGCGTTTGTGTTCGCAGTTTTATTGTGCATATACGGTGATTGTGCCAGCTCGAGAATATTTTTTTATAACCGAGCATTTGATTGTGTAAAACACTTTGACGGTTGTTGAGGGGGAAAAACACAGTAGCTTGGGAAAGTTGTTTATTGTTTAATCAAATATACATGTAAAAATCTACGTTTACAGACAACAGCCTACACTTGTAGGATTGCGTGTTTAATTTAAAGAGTTCTTGCAGAAGAATGAAATAGTAATTCCAGACAAACATCACACTTGTCGGCCCGGTCGTTGTAAATTTGTTGTCGTTCACTTATTGAAATCGTTCTAAAGTCCTCTTCTACAAACGACTCTAAAAACTGATGAATATGATGCTCCACTAGCAGACTGAAAACCAGCAAGGGTTCCAAATCGTTGTAAAATTTCTTCATGGTACATTTTACTCGTAAATGGGTCAAAGCGCGGCCTAGCTGCTCTCGGAACTGGTTTGTGCGCCGAACTCGTGAAAACCGCGGATGTGCGAATTCTTTCCAAGTTTTTTTCGACTGAATGTGCTCTACAATCATTCTAGGCACCGAAAGGTCACCTTCCGGTCCCCAGCCAGTCGTTAAATCTTCCACGTCCAAATAGGGTAACAGTTCTTCAAATAGAGGTGTTTTTTGATAGAGAGAATCTAGTGGCCACCGTTTTCGAACAAGAATCAACCTGTTCACTGCTTCAGGTTCCATTAATTTAATCATGTCTAATAAAACCAATGCATAGCGCGTATTATCTCGGATACGCATGAGTGTTGTGATAAAACGTTGAGAAGAAAATATTTTTAGGTCGGTCATTATTTTTGCATCATATACATGCATGGCAAATTCTGAATGCATATGTATTATGTAAACCATATTGTTAGCCGTAGCCAATAAACACTAAACTGAATAGTTTCACTAGAAAATCGTTCAATTTATGCTAGTTTGACGTATGTTTTTTGCTTGGGTTTGCTGTCGATCGAGGTATTCTGATAATGTAGTATTTGGTGCAGCCATATAATTGAAAATTGTCGATTTGCCACAACATTTCGTCCATTCGAATATCACTTGAAAAGTAATGAAACAAGAAACAATTTAGATGAGAAAAGTTTTGTTTCCCCGTCGAATATTGCGATAGACGAGAACAAATCAAACACGGTGAAACATCTGAGTGATTTGAAACCTAAAGAAGCTGTTAACGAATCTGAAGCAGAGAACAAGGTTTTAATTTTACTCGGCTGTCTAGTTTGTCTGGTGGGTAGATGCACCGCTTCAATAACGAGTTATTTGTACGAGTTAAGAAAAGCTCAGATAGAAAACCCAACCAATAAAACTAGAAGAGCGTGCACATTTTCGCCTATATAATAGTAGATAAACCAAATCATTCTAATGTTAGTACTCAATTAGCAAACAACATTAAACAACGACGATGGTCAGTTACATAGAACCGGAAGAGTTGGATTTTTCGCTAGAAGAAGACAGGCTAAAAAGTTTTAGCGTCAACGACTGGCCCAACTCTTTGATGTCGCCCAATCTCTTGGCCGAATGTGGATTTTATTACGAAGGATGGTCCGATGTGGTTACGTGTTACCAATGCTGTATTAGGGCAAACCGATGGGAGGGAAATGAAGACGTCTGGTTGGTACACGTTAAAGCGAGTCCATACTGTGATTTTCTCTTTGAAGCAAGAGGACCAAGATTTATTCGAAAACAGTTCAATCGACCCATGCCCACTACTTTCACGTTTGAGCACACATGTCGTCGCGATCTAGTAATACTACAGGACCTAGGCGACCCTTACATTCACTTTATGGCAGCATATCTCACTTATCGGCACAAACAGTGTAACTGTAAATTAAAAAGTTATGAAATTCCAGCCGGATGTTTAATGTGTAAACGAAACTACCCGCGGTGTCATATGATACCTTGTGGACATACAAGTTGTTGTAGATATTGTAGCCGTAGTTTAAAAACTTGTCCTGTATGTAAATGTCCTATTACGTTTAAAATAAATGCAATGATTAAAAGCTATATTGTGGTTGCATATTTTTAACCCGTATTACAAACTACCCCAGTTTATTTTTTCACAAAACCGAAAAGTTAAGCCGTAAGCAGACAAAATGCTTTTTGCTCGATTTGACCACCAACAAGTTAGAAATGACATTTTTCTGCCCGCTTTAACAAACAGTTATTTTGAACGGAGTCTAGACGAGAACGCGAATATACTTGAGCGTTCGTGTTCACACAGTTTTCGATTTTGATTGCTCGATAATTTTTCGTTCAAGGATCTTTGACAGTTTTACCGTTTCAACATAAACTGTACGTACGTCCTGTCAACTCGACGGCGTAAACTGAGCGTTTTACTGTTTAAAGATATTTGGCAGCTTTTTTTGGGGGGGGGCAAACCTAGGGAAAAAACACAGTACATTGGGAAAGTTGTTTATTGTTTAACCAAATATATACATGTAAAAATCTACGTTTACAGACAACAGTCGTGCGAGTTTAATTTAACTTGCACAAGAATTAAATAGTAATTCCAGACAAACATCACACTTGTCGCCCCGGTCGTCGTAAACTGTTTGTCGTTCACTTGGCGAAATTGTCCCAAAGTCCTCTTTTACAAACGACCGTAAAAACTGATGAATATGATGCTCTACCATCAGAAGGAAAACCAGAAAGGGCTCCAAATCATTGTAAAATTTCTTGATAGTACATTTCTCTCGTAAACAGGTCAAAGTGCGGCCTAGCTGCTCTCGGAACCGGCGTGTGCGCCGATCTCGTAAAAAACGTGGACGTGCCAATGGCTGCCAAGTTGCTGACGCTCGAATGTGCTCTATCAACATCCTAGGCATGGAAAATTGGCCCTTCGTTCCCCAACCGGTCATTATATCTTCCACATCCAAATAGGGTAACAATTCTTCAAATAGAGGTGTTGTTTGATAGAGACAATTTAGTGGCCACTGTCTACTTACCAGAATCAACCGGTTCAGTGTTTCAGGGCGCATGAATTTAATCATGTCCAAGCACACCTGTGCATAGCTCTGATCCTCTCGGATATAGAGGAGTGCTGCGACAAACCGTTGAGGAGAAAATATTTGCAGGTCGATCATCCTTCTTGCATCAGGCATGGCAAGTTCTGAATGCATATCGTTAACGTAAACCATATTGTTTGCTGTAGACAACAGACAATCAAACTGAATAGTTTCACTCGAAAATCGTTCAATTTATGCTAGTTTGACGCATGTTTTTTGGTTGGGTTTGCTGTCGATCGAGGTATTCTGCTAATGAAATATTTGGTGCAGCCATATAATTGAAAATTGTCGATTTACCACAACATTTCGTCCATTCGAATATCATTTGAAGTGAATTGGGAAGTTGAATTGTTCCTTGAGTAGAATTAAAACGTTCCGTGGATTTTTGGTATAACGAATTTGGTATGAGACTTGCAAGAATTTTCGACGTATTTTTATCGATTCGCATGGGATTGCCGGTCTCGGAACTTTGAAAATGGTCCCAGGGAAATTCGTTTAAAAGTTGAAATCGTACGTAACCGCCCAAGCCAACGTAAATGCCATTGTGAAATACCCGTTCCACCGTTGCCCACTGTTCGGAAACACATCCAAGCGAACCTTTCGCAACCAGAGAGCCCTGATTCATTGTTATATCGACTCGTTGACCGTTTTCACGTAATAAACTGCTAAAATCGGCATATTCAATCATTCCCTTGTTACCATGACAATTGACGATTTTCGCGTTATATTTTGGATCGGTGGTATAGTGAATTAAAACAATGAGACTAAACGTTTTATCCATTCGTTTAAAGTCAATTTCGATTTCATCAAAGGAAATTTCGTGCAACAGTTCCAAGTAGATTTCGTACCGGTACGGTGGTGTATCGTGGCACACTTCATTAATGGTAAATTTTTTGCTTTCAATTTTCAATGGAGCCGCACTCAATATGTAACCGAAATAAATCTTATAACCGACAGATGGTATTGACCATATTTGCCTGTCGGAAATAAATGTGATTTTCTGATTGAGCGTTTCTTTTTTCAATTCGCACGTAAATTTGGTCGTTAGTCGAATGTTGAAATTTACATGATCGCCAACAACGTATCCGTCTTCTACGTTGCGATTTTTGTAATCGTAGAAAATTGCAAATAGTTCGAGTTCTTTGGCATAGCAGCCTTGCGTTTGTTCGTGAGTCGTTGCTGTAAATTTGTGCAGAGGTTCTATAAACTGTCGTTTGGTCGCCGTCACCGACACGTGTAGTTTACTTAATTCGGTATTGTTGAGGTATCCAAACTGTAACGAATAAACGTCACAATTCTCAAAGAAATAATAGGGGATATATTGAAATTTGATTTCGCTGTAATTAGTTAGAATATGACGCCGGCACCAGCCTGGCGGTGGATCGTAAACAAGTCCACAACGCGCCAACGGATGTCTGCTCAGCGTCATTTTAGCACACGTGCACGTTTCCAGTTCGTTCATAGTCAGCGGAAATAGGAGAATGCCACTTTGTAATCGAATATGTATAAACTTGTCACCCAATTGTGTAACAACACATTGCGGATTAAACGATTTCACGTGGAAGTAAAACTGTTCAAATTCGAGCGAGCTACGAAACGCCGTCAGTACAGAATTAAAGACAATTTGCCATTTGCCATGTTCGTCGTACAACGGTACAAGTTTCAACCATAAAGCGCCACATTCGTGATCCAAACAAAAAACAATATGAGTACTATAGACTAAATTCATTCGTTTTCCGGCAGACGAAATATTTCCGATGCTCGTATTGGCCAGGATTCGTTCCTGATTTTGTGGTATAAACATGGTCGAGGTGCGTTTTTTCTTTTGCGACGTACAACGTTTCACTCGATTAAAGGAAGCTTTCATAAAGTACGACTTTTCAAATAACGTTTGCATACCGACGGGAGTATTGCTACTACCTTTGGACATTTTCGTATCGCTTGGTGTGGTACGGCCTTTCATCGAATCCAAAATGTTCTTGGAAATTTCCTTTTGAGACTTGGTTTGAATTTGATTGGTCTTTGAAATGAGAAATGCCATATTACCCGTGCGAATAATTGTGCGAAAATCCTTGACTCGTAAATTATCCATCTTTTCTACCCTATGTCGTAACTGAACATACCAAAGTTTAAGTAGATAGGCATAAGTAATTACAAATTTATTGTCCATTTCGTCGATGTTTAGCTTTTCCTTGCGAATGGCATTAAAAAAGTCTGTCCATTTTGTTGTATCGTGTTCGATCAGGGCGGGAAAATTTACACCCAAGCTTCTACCAAACGGATCCGTTAACGATTCAATATCTAGAATGTGTTCGTAGGCGTGGGGAAAACGACACCAAATTTTATCATCGGTCGCCTGCAGTAACATGTAACCGTTCGAACTTTCGTCATAGTAAAATGCTCTCGGTTCCATACTTATCGAACCATTCACGTTGTACTTGTATAAATGAATTTGCTTCACGTTATTACAAAGAAAATACGGAACGTGACAATAATCACGATCTTTAACAGATCCCACAAATCCTCGTCGTATATCGTTCGGCGAATAAAGGTCCAAGGCACTTCCAATTATCACGTAAAGAATTTTACAAAAATGGTGCTGGCCGATGTTAAAACAGCACATAAACGGTTCCGAACCGGTAAATGTCCTTTCACCATCTATTACATTATTGGGACAAATAAAGGCCCCGATTTCGTCATAAAATTTATCAATCGTTTCAATAAACTGAATCTCGTGCCATTGCCGTGAGCGTATCGAATCGAGAATATTCTTAAGCTCTTCAGCCGTGATGTCGTCAGCGTCGGCGTCTTTAAAACAAGAACCGCTCGCTTCTATAGATGGTTCGTCTTTAAAACAAGAACCGCTCGCTTCTATAGATGGTTCGAAACTTGCCAACTTATCCAAATCCATACTAGATAATTGGTCGACAATTGTGCCGAATTATGGGCCAGTTTTACGTCGCTCGTTAACTGATAAAGACGGATACATTTCTAGTGCTATTTATATAGGACTATTCAATGCACTACCCATTCGATATGTGCAAGACCAAAAACTCGACGCACGATATACGGTACAAACATTTCCCCTCGACGTCGCCTTAAGGTCGTTAAACGTGCCAAAAATCGGACCCGAAAAAATAAATCTCTTGATGCAAGCTTGGAAACTGGCATTTAACGATAGAGATATTGTAGGTAATCGATCTAGCGACATAGACGTGATTCGATTAAAGGAGGTCGCCATGCTTGAGGAAATTGAAAAAATAACAGAATGGAAAACGTGGCATCGTGAAAATGAACAGCGGCAAGGAATCGTCGGAGTAGGGCGCGTGGGCGATCAACAAATATTACAGTACGAAGGATATATACGATTATTACAGGATTACTATCGTCCTTTCACTTTTCGCTTTCTTCCGTTCGCCAAAGGTGTAACGAGTTTTCAAGAAGGCATCTCGCAACTTTATTGGCTCTATTTGCACATTACCATGGCATTAGTAAAAATGAATCGAACGGGCGAACAAGAGTTTGTAAAATTATTAGAACGCTTTGACTGGTATCTACTTTGCGGAACGTGCGTTCAAGAATACAAAGAACAAGCTCCCACGTTAATGAAAGTGCTCGTCGACAGAGAAGCAAAGCTGGTCTCGGACGCCGAAAGAATCCTAATTAATTTTCACAATTCCATTTCGTTACGTACCCGTCACGTCGGTCTGACACATGATCAGGTCGACGAGTATATAAATTCGAGACCTTGCCGTTACCGTTATGAATACATAATTATTACCTGGCCGCTGCCGTCATAACAAACAGGTTATTTTTTCACTTGGATTGTGTTGCAGTTGTCGACGCAATTACGCGTTTAATGTCATAACATCGATTGTTCGAAATTAACAATGCTTGAAAGATGGCGATAATGGACATGCCCGAAGCGATTAACATTTTCAAATTATTGTTCCAATTGAGCAAAAAGCTCAGCCATAGCGTCACCGAAAATACAATCATGACAAAGGACGCATACTGATTTTGGGCCAATATAAAACCGCAATCTTTCAATACGGTACGAAATTGTTCGCCTTGTCGTGCCGTTATTTCCCATATACTTCGTTTACCACTTTCTTTATTATCCATAAGCACTTATATAATGATTTTCAATACGGACAATTTAAAATGGATCAATTACATGCGTTCTGATTACTCGTCGCGTTTACAAATCGTGCAGGCCTACTTTTTTACATTGTTTTTGGTATCGTTAGTAATTATTTGGGATGCTAATCCGAAACAAGTACAGTTTACGTTTAGACGCTAAAGAAAGGAAACACATACAACGGTTAGAAAGAAGGGTTTTATTATAACTATCTAATTACATTTCAAGCTGTCGTTTGCTCCGGTTTAAATTTCAACAGGTGCCGCTTTTTTGGGCTTAAGCATCGATATGTCCTTTAATACAATTAATTTGGACGTCAACGTATGAAAAATTTGTTTGATCAGCTCTTGCGACTTTTGATCGACGAAAAATACTCGCTTTACATCACCCTGTGTCTTTTCCAGAATTCCCATTATCGGCAACCATAGATTTGCGTAATTGATCCCCCTCTTGGGCATGTTTTCTACAACGCAAGTGGGAAATGGAAACAGGGCGCGTTCGATGCACAATTCTTGAACGCCGACAGGGGCCCTCGAACAAATGTAGACGCCGGTGAAATTGTTGTTGCGTTCTAACAATTTACGACGCACAACGGTCCACGATACGTTTCCGTAGGCATAGCTTAAATCTATTCGTGTCACTTTTTGAAATTCGTCCAAGGCTTCGACAATTTCACACATATTCGAATCGGTTTGATATTGTCAACGGGAGGTTCGTTTAAATAACGTCTAGAAAAGATACCCGGTTCGTTGTGAGTTCCGTGAGCGAATGTGACCGGTTCGTTATTCAGTAATAATGGAAGACGAGTAAACTTTCGGCCGGGATCTAATCGGTACTCTTTCGCATTACGATATCCACTTTCCGAAATGAGAGAACTGAACAAGTTTTTATTGGTACTGAAACGAAGGGGCTTGCGACCCAATTCGTACGTCAACATGGCAAACATAAAAGATTGAAACGTGCTGCAAGTTCCATTTTCAAATACAAACAAACGGGTGAAATTTACGACATAGGAAATCAAATCTTTGTAGAGTCCGCGGTTCGATGTAAAATAAAGCGGTCTATCGTGGAGAGCGTTATAAAGAAGGTTTTCGTTTTTTTCAATACCACAAACACTTTTAGATCGTTGCCCATATCGGTTTGCGACTCGATAATTTTCGTCAACTCCTTTAGTATATCAGCGTCGACGGGTTTAATGTACGCGATCGTTGTATATTTTCGATCATTCCCGCTCGAATTAATGGAACTTTTAAACGAACCGTCCAGTCGACCGTTGTGTTTATTGAGCACTTCTTGTTGCGTCTCTTGGTAAATGTGCGGTAGAAAATTTAATAGGAAATAATCACCATTGGCAATCGGCCGAGCAATCTGTAATAGTCGCTTTTTTGTTTCGGGACCCATATTTAATAATCTCTCTATATCTTTCGGAGTAATAACTTCTTGATCGTCGAAAATCGATCGTGCTAAATATACGCTCAATTCCGGTCCAAAATCTTCAATGTCGATCGAATCGATAACATTGCAACTTTTCAAATTCGGTACCCACTGGTGGTTACAGCTTTGATTTTCGCTTGGGTTTGCTTGCTCGTTCTCCGACGATATATACACGTCGACCCATTTGACATTTTCACGTACAATATCAAACTCCCCGACATGCGGAAAATTAATAATCATAATGGCAATGATAGTATCCAAATGCAGAACGGACAATGGAATCTTGATAATTTCCAACATCTTCGCAGACTAAAACTCTTTGCCCTGGTATATAATCATACTGGTACGTTGAAAAGGCTTAAATACTTGAAAGTTACGAGGACAAATCTTCGATATAAGCGAATCACCAAAGTGCCCGAACCACTAAAGAAAATCAAGATGAACATATTAAAGAAGCATGCATATTTTACTATGGGTGTTTTAATCAAGTAACAATAAAGCGTTTCAAAAGTCGATTTGTTGTTTTACGTTCCATTTTTGGTACTCGTAGCCGCCGGCAGTGTTGTCTAAAAATTGGGTTTTTGTTATTCGTTTGGATGCGTCCAAATATTCCGGAAGTGGGGCACGCATTAAGTTTGCATAAAGTTTGGCATCGTTAGACTTTAGTTGATTTTTCCACAACGATACCGTTTGCGGAGCGACAAATTGGCTGACGTTCTCTAGAAAGGCTTTTGTCAAATAATCACTACCTTGACGGATGTCCGCGCGTAGACTGGTACGGGGCATTAATTTGTCGATTACAAAGTCTTGGGCTCGATGGGCACGCAAAAATATGTTCAGTGGATTTTCTTCGTTCTCGCGGTCCGCGTTCTCTTTCAGCAAACCCAAAACGCGCAGCCAAGCGGCAGCATGGAATTGTTCATCTCGCATAATATATTCGTTGGCTTTGGTGAATTCGGGCAATAGATTCTTGCAACGTATCCAACAAAACAATGCAAATGCAAAATTGAAAATGATCCCTTCTAATGCCGCCCATTTACTAACTCGTACCCACAGAACGGGATCGTCGTCGTCGAGCCAACTAAACAATACCGGTAAATGTGAAGAGCCCCACAGTTCTAATTCTTTAATTTCGAAACTAGTTAATTGAGTCGTCAACATTTTCGTATATACTTCTCGGTGCACTAATTCGATTAGAGTTTGTATGGCGGTAAAGTATTGACGGTCTGGTAAGATATCAAATTGAGACGCATCGCCTAATTTTTTCACGACGATATCATCAGCCCGCATGAGGAACGCTAACGCGATCATCACGGCTTGTCGTACATCTGCCGGGCAAGCGTGAAGGGAGTCTTTGCTAAAGTCGATGTCACCCGCCACCCAAATACACGCCAAATGATCTCGAACGAGCTTCATCATTTTTTCGTCAAATTCGCGATGAAGATATTCCGGTAGCATCGCACTAGAACAATCGACATTATACAATTGAGAAATATTCGGAGAAGACATGTTATTGTTACTAAAGCGCACTGTGTTTTTGTTGGGCTTTATATAACTTGTAGAGAAACGGAAAAGCTACACGTTCGGGAGGCCCGTCGAGAAATGATGAAAGCGCGTGGACCTTTTTTGTTATTCTTGCACGTATTTGTGTGTATATAAAGGCGCCCATCAAGCTGAGGAACTCAAACCTGAACAAACCTTAGTAAACAATATGTCCGATTACGATAAATTAGTTTCTTCGAGATTGTTGTGGAATAGTAGTTTCCATTCCAAATATCACTTCTTTCACGAAGAGTTTCAAACGTTTACAAACAATAATCCAAGTAACTGGCAGTTGGCCCTGAGCTCCATTTCGCAATCGAAAAAGGGCAAAAAGTATTGCAATCAAATAGTGTCCGACTTGTGGGACAGTTTCACCAAAGAAGAATATATCGAAGCCAACAAACATATATTCACCAAGGAACTCATCGAAGCCATACGTGACGATCAATGGAATACCGAGCTGGAAAAATTCAACGGTACCTTCAATCAAAAATTTGTGTTTCTAACGAGATACGCATTACCGCACGAACGACCCGAATATATGTATCGACGTGTGGCATTGTTTACCCATTTGTCTGTACCGCTTCAGCTTCGATTTTCGGTCAACGATTATTATCTGAATTTGGTACGACAATGTATTTCGCCGAGTGATCAAATTTTACGTCATACCGGAACCCTACTTGCCACAGAATCTTGTGCAGTTTTGAGAGAATTCTACGGCACAGTGCGAAATAATCAAAAGTTAAAGCGGCGTTTATGGAACAATTACGAACGTGCATGGCGAATTTTTTGGGATTGGGATTGGAGCTTAAACGTATTGAAAACGTCAAGCATTACATGTTTATGGCAGAAACAATGAGCGCACCCGGCAGAAATATTATATGCAATTTTAATCAAAGCATTGCAGATGTACGTGTATTGGACGTATTGCACGAAACCAATTCTCTGGCCAACTTGGACCGTCCGTTACAACATCTTTTTACTATTGGTATATTGGACGATTTTATGGTAGCCGTGCTACAAGATGATATGTGGAACATGTACGACACCGAAATAGAAATTTATACCAGTGACATTTATCGAAAATTGGCAAACACAAACGCCTGTGCAAAAACGATGCCAGCTCGCGAGTTGCTCAATTTAATTTGTAATCGAATTCTCGACACTGGAAAACCGTCTATAATATTTCTCGATCATATGAACAGTTTTAGTCAATTTACTACTACAAATAATGTTAGCAACCGATCCATTGGAGGCTCCAATTTGTGTACGGAAATTTCGTTGCCGATGAAAGATGACGAGTGTGCCACTTGTTGTGTGGGAACAATAAATTTGAAAAAAATATTCAACATGGAGCAGAAAAGGCCGATCAACGGTGACGATCCCATAATGCGAAAATTTAGAGAACAAACGGTTCTTCTCGTCGATATAATGAATTCTGCACATAGCAATAGTTCGTTCGTCTACAGTCGCCAATATCGACCTTTAGCCATTGGACTAATGGGATTTGGTGAATTATTTCCTACTACCGAGGGCGAACCTGCACCTCCGCAAGTCATCGAGCAAATGGAAATGTTTATGGAACATTTGTATAGCAGTGCAATTGCTCGCAGTTGTGATTGGGCCGATTATTGCGGTTCCTTTAGAGACTTTGAACACAGCAGCTGGGCTCACGGAAAATCGCAAGTGGAACTGAGACAAAAATCGTGGAAATATTACTCGGATGCATCGACGCTATTGGAACGAGCCCGAAATGGAATGTTTAATTTAACGTTGACTGCTCAACCACCGACGGCTTCAGTAGCTCTACTCTGTAACTGTTTGCCGGGTATTGAAATGCCTATGACAAATGGTGAAAATACTCTTGTCGATATTAAAATGATTAGCCATACACTCCGTATGCGTTACAATAGTACACTGAATGCTTTTCGAGATGCCAATTTAGCAATAGACTTGGCAATCGTTCAAAGTACTTATCTAGACCAAAGCTCGTCTCACAATATGTTTATTGGAAAAGGAGAAACGGCACAGATGGCCAATTATCTAGGATGCATGTGGACCAATGGACTGAAAACGGGTTCCTATTATACGAGAACGCACCAGGAATTGGCCAGATCGACACTGATGACGGCAGTGGATTGTGCACAATGTAGCAATTAAGTATTAGGAATTTTTTCACGCTCTTTAAAGATATTGTACAATTCTTGAGCAATGTAATGAGTTGTCACTTTGTTTGTCTTATGATCTAATAAATGTTTAACCTCACTGTGTGTTTTCATTGCTTCGTAGAGCCGACCGGCCAGTTTAAAACGAAACTCGTGAAACTTTATTCCTTTTGATTTTGGTAGACCGCAACTTGTTAAGAATTTATCCAACGACCGGTACAACGACGCACGAGAACATTTAAAATTCGTCCAGCGTTCGAGAATATTGTTCAATGTATCAATCTCGCCATACCAAATTACAATTCCCAACGACCCGGTTTTTTGGACTCGAAACGAAAACGATCCTATATCTCGGAGCATTTCAATTTGATTTCGAGTAAATTTACAAACGTCTGAAATTCGCTTGCCAGTGCCTGCACATAGTAAACAAACCTGACAAATATAGTGTATATCGTCAGAATTTTCGAGTCCGTGTTCCAGTTGTTTTAGTAAAAAATGATAATCGTTTGAGGAAAGTAACTTTCGGTCTTGAATCATTTCGATTGTGCTTATTTATTGGCACTTTACAAATCGGCAAAGCAAACGTTACCTAGAGTTCTACCAAGAACGCTTTCAGGGATCTTTGTCCGTGCTGCCATATTTCGACTGGTCAAGCAAATCTAAAAAGTAGGGTACCCGTCATATAATAATTTCCTAACGGCCGCGATCTATTTTGGATACCCGCAGCTAAAAATTCGACATACTCTCTTGGCGGCCAACATGATACTACCTACCGTTCGCCGCATCGCCGGTCCGCCCTCCCTTTCACTTTGCAGTTACCATTCGCTTACTGTTTAGAAACGCTATTCAAGTCGTCGGTTTTGATTGGGTTTAACAAAACAAACAGTCTATAACACGGTCAGGAAATGTTGACGGGCCACGGTCAGGAATTTTTGCCATTTTCGACTGGCCAAGTTCCTGTAGTACGGTGGTATGCAAATCGAAAAAAACCGTCATATAACAATTTCCCTTTCGTGCAACTGCTGTAATTTTTTCACGACGCTTGAGTTTGATTGGGTTTGATTTTTCCCAGAACAATCACTGCTCATAAAAGCGATCGGGCAACAACACGACATATTTACGTTGCTCAAGGAAAACATTTTTACCGTTTGCTTACAACAGCGCAATGAAATTTTCCATTATACTAGAAACCCATCATTGTCAGACAACGGGTCCGGGATAGCTTAAAGTGACTTCCTTCTACTTTTTCGACGGTAAAAAATCGCATATACTGTAAATTAAACTCACATGTCTTGTAAATTACTTTATTGTTTAAACCAACAAATACTGTCTACAAAGTTCAACTAATAGCTAAAAGAAGTCTATTACATATCTTAAACATATTACATTGAGGTTGTCGATAAATCGTATTTTTCTTGTACTATTGTCGACACTGTTTCGCCTAACATTTGTAAATGACACAAAGAAGATAATTTCAAGGGAATGCCTGTAGTCATCATGCGCTTTTTATATTTCTCTTCCCTTTCTATCGTATGCCATCTAGTTGTTCTTTCAGTTATGTTACTCAAGTTTAAAGAGAAGTGTTTGCCCGTAGGAAATAACAGATTTCTACAGACATCTGAGTCAAACAATAAAATATGGTTTATATACGTCGCACACAAACTTAAAGGTCTAGAAATAAACATTCGCACACAAACTATACAGTCCACAGAAGAACGAAAGTTTTTTTTCGAGTTTTTCGTTTTCACTTGGAATGTAAATACGTCGTAGTCATCGTAATAATTTGCAATTTTCTGTGTTGGTGGTGGGTTTCCTCGTTGGGCCAAATATGCTTGTAGTTGTGAGTAGTTGTGCCAATCCAATAAAATATCAATGTCGGTGTAACTGTTACCATAGTGTAAAAGGTATGCCGAATATCCTCCTGTAATTGCGTAGGAGCTTCGAAATTCTTGTAGAATTTGAAAGACTTCTGGTTCTTCGATTTGAAATTGTTGTTGCCAATTCACCGTTTCCTTTAACTCGTTTATAAAAATGGCCTCTAGTGTGTTTAAAGTTACTTCCGAGATCGATTCTTTACATTGGATAATAATATTACGCAATTCTTGATCATCGATTTCGACAGACATTACGACTATTTTTCTGGGATCGTAGTAAGAACGAATTGTACTGGGTTGTCGTATTGTACTTTTGTCTTTGTAAATAGACATCTACTAAACATTTTCACCTCAAAGAGACTATTTTATACATACAAATATCCCCCCTTTCCCCACTTTTTTATCGATGATGTGTTGTTTATCGGGCAGAAAATTCGAATAAAAGGTGCCAAGTTGTAACGAGTTTATTCATTCCAAAACGGTTAACTACCACAAGTATTGTTCAAAATGCAAGATTTTAGTAGCTCGTTAAAAATGGACGTTTGGAAGTCTCTAGGCTTTTTACTGGTTCGGTCTAGTCGACAATCCAACGTTGCCGTAGTCTTGTTGTGGCAACGAGAACGAGAATATCTCTTTACAAAGGCCCAAAATCACAAAAAATATTACATACGACATTTGAATGGTAATATAACCGAACAGGAATTGTTGAAAGAACGTGCCGATGCTATGGATTTTCTCGAAAAACGTCCGCCGTCTAATGGTCAGCAACATAGCACCTTTCCAATGGATGTTTGGAAAACCCTGGGCTATTCGCTCGTTCAGACTCCTCAATTACCCAGCGTCGCCGTAGTCTTGTTGTGGCAACGAGAACGAGAATATCTCTTCACAACGGCCCAGAATAACAAAAAATATTACATTCGATATTTGAGTGGTACTATAACAGAGGAAGAATTTTTGAAAGAACGTGCCGATGCCATGGATTTTCTCGAAAAACGTGAGCCGTTAGATACTCGAGGACGATTCCCAAAGAAAAATTGGAGACCCAAAGACTATTCGATCGTTCAGATTCCCCGAAATCCCAACGCCGTCGTAGTCTTGTTGTTTCGACGAGACCAAGAATATCTCTTCACCAATAACAAGGATCACAAAAAATATTACATACGACATTTGAATGGTAATATAACAGAGGACGAATTTTTGAAAGAACGTGCCGATGCCCGGAATTTTCTCGAAGGATGTAAGCCGACACGTAAACTGTTTCGTAAGCAACGTGGTCCGATTACCGGACGACAACTTTGGAAAGGGTGTGAAGATGCTAGGGATTTTCTCGAATGGCGTAAGCTGTTTGGTGATCGACGACGTAGCACATTCAACCGCCTTTGCTCTACTTGTAGTTCTTGTCGGCGGCACTGTTAAATTATAGCAGCTATATTTTAATTCAATTATATTACCAATGTATATGATAGTAAATAAAGGTTATAGTAAAGTTTATACAGTACATGTTTATTTTCCTTTAATTTACCCCCCTATAGATAGATATAGTGTCGACGGAGTTTTGTTTGAAGAAAACGCCGATGATAGTTCTTAGGCAATCTTACGAAAAAGGAAAAGTGTAGTTTTGAATTTGAAACGAGGTCGCGCTATCAATGCATTTTTGTATTTTAAACGAGGCCCACATAGAATGCATTTTTAGATACCCTTTCAAGAACACGCGGTCATAAGGATGCAGACAATTTGCATTTTTTAACTTTAAACGAGGCCACACTATCAATACATTTTTTAACTTGAAACAAGGCCCCCATTATCAATGCATTTTCTACACTTTCAAGAACAAACGGTCAGTCGATAAGGATGCAGACAATTTGCATTCTTTAACTGTAAACGAGGCCACGTTATCAGGCCGCAAGGACGCTTTTTCTTTTTTCTGGTCCGAGTATTATCGTCTAGGAAAAAGTGACCGACAATGTTTTTGCTTCGGTTTACAACAATGTATAATTTATAGGAACTGGTACACCGGGTCCAGCAAAATATAATAAACTTTATCGAACTAGACGTTGCTCAGGTTGGGTTGCTCATATTGATTTTGGCGTAAATGCAAAAAATGGAAAAGCGATTGCTTGTCTGAAGTTTACCCTTGAGTATGTCACTAATATTGTCGTGATGTTTCAATACTACATCTTTGAGACCATTTTTCTAGATCGAACACACTCCACTCTTTTCGATGCTCTGTTATCGGGGAAATGTTGCTTACCGGACATGAAATTAGTATAAAAGGTGCCGAGTTGTAACGGGAACTTCATTCCACAATAGTTGTCACAGTACGTTAAAAACAAACTTCTCTTAGTTTCAAAATGAACGTTTGGATGGTGTTGGGCTATTCGATCGTTCAAACTCCTCGACAACCCAACGTCGCCGTGGTCTTGTTGTGGCGACGAGACAAAGAATATCGTTTTCAAAACGCCCCGCCACACAAAAAATATTACATACGATATTTGTCCAGTGCTATAACCGAAGAACAATTTTGGAAAGAACGTGCAGATGCCATGGATTTTCTCGAAGGGCGTAAGCTGTTGTGTAATCAACC
This sequence comes from Philopedon plagiatum, assembly GCA_963971165.1. Classification (NCBI taxonomy): domain Eukaryota; kingdom Metazoa; phylum Arthropoda; class Insecta; order Coleoptera; family Curculionidae; genus Philopedon; species Philopedon plagiatum. The sequence continues at coordinate 48,812,310 of OZ020195.1, read as the reverse complement.
ACTCGAACGAGCACATTGGTACGATGCCGGAATCGATTTACATCTTTGGAGCGATTACGTGTTGAAGGCGGACGAGCCCACGGAAATTGCATACGAAGAACGTATATTGGTACCTCATGGATATGTCGGACTTCTATTTGCAAGATCATCTACAAATCGCCTAGGTAATCTTCGATGCGGTGTTGTGGATCCCACATATACTGGCCAATTAAGCAGCACCTTTCTAGCCGATAAAGACATGTCGTTGACGAAAGGCACAGCTTTCGCTCAACTTGTTCTATTACGATGTGAAACGCCCCTTTTAATGGCAGCACTGTGCCAAAACACAATGCCAAATTATGGTCGTGGTGGTTAAATCTCAGTGTGTGTGTTATATTATCAAATGTATATGGTAGTAAATAATGTTGTAGTAAAATGTATATGGTAGCAAATAAAGTTGTAGTAAAATGTATTAAACGTATATGGTATAAAATGGTTAAATTTCAGTGTATATGTTATATTATCAAATCTATATGGTAGCAAATAAAGTTATAGTAAAATGTATACGATAGACGTTTATTTCCTTTAAATTCTTCACAACGATATAGCATTGACCGTGTTTATTTAGATATCCCAAGCAAACCCAAACAAACAATTTTTCCACTCTCTACGAACGAGTACAGACCGTTTGATTGGGTTTTCGGGCTTTCATTTGACCAAGTTGGTTGTCTGTACTGTATGTAAATTAAAAAAGCAGTCTAACAAAAGCACGGTTTTAGATTAGAGTAACGTTACAGCATAGGCGATGCACCGCCAGTAAAAGTTAACAATCGCTCAACTCTCTACGAGTCGTTAGTGTATTCCTGTTCTTTAAAATTTGTCAAGTTTGTGTTATCGGTAAATCTGTGGGGTTTCTACATCAGGTCAAAATGACGTCACGTCATAGACGTCCCAATTTGTTTCGAAAAAACCGTCGTTGCATTCTCTGCGCCTTTATTGTATTTCCATTCATTCAATTGGTCAAATTTGGGTTGTATCTCCACGGGAAAAACCAACCGTCTAATCACCATGATTTTAGGGTTTTGCAGTCCGAGGTTAACGCGCCGTGCAAAGATAATTGGCTCGGGTTTGTCTTTCCCTATATAACCCGATCGGTTATATGGCCATACCATAGTTTCAAAATGACTTATCACATGAGTAGTGAATTTGACACAAAATCAATTCCGGGAAATTGTTGATCGTTTAGAGCAACTTTTGCCGAGATCTTTTTCGGCATCATTGTCACGCTCCGGTAAATGTCGTTTGATTGGGTTTGATTATCATTAACAAAGAAACGTATAGACCGCCTAACAATGTAGCAGAAGTGATAAGACTAAAAAAGTATAGTTTGACCCGCATTTTGACCGCCTTTTTTCAAAGAAACAAACATCGAACAGTCGCGGTGCCGTTTGACGCTTGGATTTGTACCGAACCGCGAAAAATTGGACCCTATCAATTTGGTTTTGTTTCCCCGTCGAATGTTGCGATAGACGAGAATGAATTCGGGGAGAGTCGCATTCTTCTGGGAGAGGACGTTGTGTTACCGGGGCAGTTTCCCTCTTGGATAGCACCCGAACATAGGTTTTACGAGTACGTGCAAATACTTACTTTTGAAGACTTGATTCGATTGTGGCAAAGGCAACCGATCACCGCATAAGAAATGGCTATATATCATTTTCAAAAAACTATTCGATTCGCCGACGATTTCGACGAAGCTTGGATTTTAGAGTTCAACCGAGCGATTCACCAGTGTAATTACTTTGATAATTATCTATTGTTACATTCTTATACTCTTGATCAGTAATAAAACGAAACAAATTGATTTGTACTATATCAATTGGCCCTTTACAAGGAATTTCTACGAGTTTCCAATTTCCGCGCGTTGAATATTAACATTGTCGTGATTAATGGGAAAAGCGTTTTGGTACGGGGATCGTAAGAGTTACTAATTCGGTTCGGTTACAAATTATACCTGGCAAAGTACAAAAACAAAATTTTGCTCAAATCACCCTTCCAAAATAAAAGCGTAGCCGTGGGTAACAAAGATCATTACAGACACGTCCAACAAACTTGTACAAGTTACTGATAATAATTCATACAGCTAGGCTTCGGTTTTAATTTGTCCCGGTTCAGATCGTTTAAACTTTTACAATAGATAATCACGGGCTTTGCCAACACTCCTGAAATATTGCAGCCTTGTTTATTTGCGCCGAAAGAATATAAAATTTTCTACTCGATTATAATCGCGATCTTTTTTGGACTTGCGGCTGAAATGCGGCATACTCCCACGCCGGCGGGATCGTACTGACTGGCGTCGGAGAATACCAAACCAACCTACCTAAGCATCGATCGTTCGATTGTCGTACTTTCACTTTGCCGGGCGCCTTGCTACGTTGAAGCGCGCTTCTGCAATTCTCAACAAACGGTACAAAGATGAACAAAATTCTATTTGGAAATGTATACGAGATTTCCCTGTGTATCTGGTCAATTTGTAAGTCAGGTGTCTAGTTATCAAATTCACATCCGTTTGTTAACTCACAGTATCAAAATAAACCTGGTCTGTATTACGAAAATAAATATACCGCATTAGTTTACGCATACAAAAACAGCGCCAAGTTTTTCTAGGGCGATCTGTAAAAATCTCAGAAACTACTGTACAAAGTAAAATCGTGTTGGTTATCAATTGCTTTATTTCATTAACTAACAGTACAAATTTTAGCAGTACAAAAAGTAGACCTTAACTAACTTTTAGTCTCTATTACGAAAACAATGTAAAAGTCAAGCAAGAACTAGTCACGAGGCTTTTTCTTGCTTGATTTTTACTTTACAAGCTTATGATACACAAAATAACGGCAAGTTTCACAAGCGCCTTCGAAAATCGGTCCGCTTTAGGGGTGGATGGCTCGTTCGGATGTTCTCAGGACTTGGACGAATTTTGGCCGAGTTAGACGTTCCGCCAACTGTATACACTTTTCACCCCAAATTTCTTCTTCTGGTGACAAGTTGTACTTCTCGATCAGAAGCCTCAAAATTGGACATTTCCCCATTAACACGGCTGCATGGAGAGTATCACCCTTAGGCATTACATTTAATACCTTTATCAGTTCGTCTAAATTGTTGGCATTCCATCGATTTAAGATTGCCGTAATTACCAGGTCGTTTTTTGTGGTAGAGCTTCGAAATACCGTTAAAGGGTCCTGACGAATTATCATTTTCACTGCGTTTAAGTTGCGAAACTTTATGGCAACGTCCAGCGGATTAAAATTGACTTGACTGCTTGATTTTTACTCTAAAAGTTTATGAGACACAAAATAACGGCAAGTTTCACAAGCGCCTTCGAACATCGGTCCGGTTTAGTGGGTGGCTCGTTCGGAGGTTGTTCTCAGAACTTCGTCGAATTTTGGTAGACAGGTAAGCACAACATTTTGGCCGAGTTAAACGTTCCGCCAGCTGTATACAGTTTTCTCCCCAAATATCCTCTTCTTCTGGTGACAAGTTGTACTTCTCGATCAGAAGTCTCAAAATTGGACATTTCCCCATTAACACGGCTGCATGGAGAGTATCGCCCTTAGGCATTACATTTAATACCTTTGTCAATTCGTCTAAATTGTTGGCACTCCATCGATTTAAGATTGCCGTAATTACCAGGTCATTTTTTGTGGTAGAGCTTCGAAATACCGTTAAAGGGTCCTGACGAATTATCATTTTCACTGCGTTTAAGTTGCGAAACTTTATGGCAACGTCCAGCGGATTAAAATTGACTTGACTGTTTTTGTAAATATACTGGTGAATTAATGTTCGAATTTGAAAAATATTGTTTTCTCGCACTGCTTTACTAAAGTGTTCAAAAAACATCTTCGTGTTTGATTGGGTTTGATTGTGTTTAACGGGGCCATTTATAGTGGTATTTGCAGGCCGTCAGAAGGGATTGAAACCGCGCATCGAGGAAAAATGTGCTGATTAGCAAATCCGTATTGAATAAACAAATGTGCTGATTAGAAATCTTCGACGACCGTTGTTATTGTTTGTGGGAAGGGGAAAAGGAATAAAAGCCGATGCGGTGTAATGAGCTTATCATTCAACACAGTAACGACAAGCAAAGTCAACGACAAAATGAACAAGTGCCGCGACGATCCAACCACTACTGAGGACCATTTGGGCCAGTCCGCAGACCCAACCCAGCCCGAGGACCATTTGGGCCAGTGCTGCAATCCAACCACTACTGAGGACCATTTGGGCCAGTCCGCAGACCCAACCAAGCCCGAGGACCATTTGGGCCAGTCCGCAGACCCAACCAAGCCCGAGGGATATGGCTGCCAGTCCCCCGACCCAAGCGTGGGCCAGTGCCGCAACCCAACCACTACCGAGCCTGAGAGATATGGCTACCTGGAGCCGTGGGACCCCTCGTCGTCCGAGATCAACGACTGCTTGGAGCCGTGGGACCCTTCATCGCCCGAGACATGCTGCTGCAACCCGTGGGACCCCTCGGAGGACGAGGAAGACACGGCGAGGGGAAGAGGGCCCTTCCAAACCACCAAAAGCGGTATCATATATACCTAGATTGTATTATTGTAATTGTATAATTGTAATTTTTGAATAAAAGGTATAGTCCAACACGTTGTTTTCCTATTTAACCCCCCCCCCCCCCCCCCCTATAGAATTAGTTTTCAACATGTCTTTCGATTCTAGTAGGTAAATTTTAATCGAAAGTGCAAATAGATTAGGGCAAAAAATCATTCACATTGTTAAATCGTTCTGTTCACGTAGGCTCAGCTACCGAGAACTTACACCATTAAAGTGTCTATACAAAAACATGGCAATAGGGACACAGTTAAAGAAAATGCGAGGGTTAAAATGAAACCCAAAGAAAATGCGTGGGTTAAAATCAAATCCTAACATAGATAATTGTGCACTCTGCCCAATCCGAAAAGAGCTGTTGTCTTTCTAGTAAAAATCTTAACGTATGCGCTAAGCACTTTTAATGGCGCCCCCTAAAGTGTAAATGCGGATCAAGCACAATAACATATGACAAGCTTAAAGAAAACTTAGGTACGAGCTAAAAGAAAACACCTCAGAGTCGATTTAAAGCGCTTTAATTAGTAGATTATTCCTTTCATTGTAAATGGAACTATATCGCATGACCGCATCTCCAAAATAAGGAATTTTGTTCAGGAGTCGATTTAAACTGAGCCACGTAGCTGGTACTACGAGTTCGTCGAAACTTTGATAACCATACATTGGTTCATCCAAGCTATAATTAGCAAAACGGCCTTTAACATTAAATATATATCGGCTGTCTTTTGTTCTAATTTTCACATAGCAAACGTTATAGTTTAAATCGCACCTGTTGAAGTTTCTGTCTAGCAAAATTGATCGTGGAAACACTCGCAACCATAAATATATAGCCAAAAGAAAAATGGGTTCGTCGTGTGATATGGCCGGCTCTATTTTTCCATCCACTCGTTCGATTGGCAAAAGAAGGAACCGTTGTCCACCATTAATTTTTTTCAAAAACGTCCAGTACGTACCGCGCGTAAATGTTTCCTTTTCCATCGTTTGTCGGTAGGCCCAAGTGTCCAATGTTTGTTTGCGCGTTTCAAATAAACTCTTTTCGATTTTAAAACGGGGTTCGCATTTGGAAATGTGCGCCAGTTTTTGTAGCAGAAACCACGTCCAGCAGTTCTCGATCGGATATGCCATTCTGTCGAAATCGATCAGTAGTAAATCACTATATAAACGAACAAACTGAAATTTCGTTGGAAACCAGTTTAGCTTGTTCGTAATCTTGTATAGAAACGGATGGTACCTTTTCAACCTTTTCTGATCTTCTTTTCGGCACTGCGCGACAAATAAACCATCGTTGGTCGTGAATCGTTTCTTGGAACATTGAGAAGTGATGTTTGCTTTTTCCGATGCCCACATGGTTGAGAAATTAAACTGGGGACAAGTGCGAAAGCTTATATACCTTTACAAGCGGAAACAAACGCGTGATAAATTATGTCTTTATACGACACCCGTCCGAATAGAAGCCAAATATAAATATTTAAATAGACATCACGTTGTCATTCCCGCTCCTTTTACCTGGAACGAGAAGTTTATTCAATCGTTGGAATATTTTTTGGCAACGGACGAAGACCGCATCGAAACGCGAAATCGCTTCAAATCGCCACAGACAAATTTCGAACAATTAATGCAAGTTTCGACAAAGATCGGTTCGTGTAAAGCAAATTTACAAGGAGGACATAGTACAATACAAAGAGTAGTTTCCTTTCCCTTGAATAATACGGCCCGCGGTTACATTAAAGCTGCGACACGGGTCCATCCGATGACTCTGCAAGTACCGATTACGTTAGCCAAACGAATTTTTAAATTGTGGCACGTACAAGTGGAAGAATTAATCGATTTACCACCAACGACGCAAGTATTGATTAAGCGCGATCCCGTATTGTTCGAAGGTGGTATACATTTGATAGAACGTATAGAAATTATTGACGGAATGAGTTTCGGTGTCTCGCCGTGGCTGTTTGAAAGAATGCACATGGACGTTGACGGCGACACAGTAGTTTTAATGATATTCACAGGAATCGATAGCATGTATGAAATTAAACAGGAATTTCGACAACCGTTAATGCGAAATGGCGAACCACGTGTTGTGCCGACCCATTCGCACTTATTAAGTATAGCATACGTGTTTTGCAAGGACGCTTTTGAGGTCGACTATTTTCCCGCCAAGGAAGAACTGTATAATGTAGTAATTAACAAGTTACGCGTCGCCGATTGCAAACGACCGTTAAATTTATTCGGTGAACCTTACGATAAAGTCTGGCTGGAATTTGTGGAGTCGTACGTGACGATTTCCGAGGGCTTTCGATTGAAAGAAAGTGTTCTTTATTTAATTAAGTTGTGCTGGCTAAGAGGTATAGACATTAATCCGCTAATTATGCGTATAAATGATCTTGGACACACACAACAAACGTGCGGGCTTGGCAAAAGCTACGATTGTCTTTTGACTCGTTTATTGACGTGGTTTAATATAAAAGGAAACGAGGTAAAACTAAACGAACAAATACCCCGAATGAGAACACAAGCCAGCTCGGACGATTGTTTTTTTATGCGTATTCAAAAAAAGGATCAAGAGAAAGCCGACGAATTTCTGAAAAATTTCGTCGAAAACAGTAACAAGGTACCGAAAAACAGTTATCTGTGGGCGAAGGCGTCACATTTTCTACAAACGTTGCGCCTTATCGACAATAGAATTGAGAACGATGGTGCTTCGCTAATTCAACATGCAAATCGTATTATTCCTCACGAGCTAATTTTCGATAAAAGGGAGGTGCAACGACTCTGGGCCAATAAAGACGACTGGTACCTATAATTCGCGATGTTTGATCAAAGTATGGCCGATGCGGAAAAACCGATTGTGTCGTTTCAAGATAATCACATTGTGGCCGATCCCGAGAAACCGTTTATGTTGTTCCAAGACAATCACATTGTGGCCGATCCGAACAAACCGTTTCTAGTGTTTTGTCATCATGATACGGTGAAAGATTTTACGGGTATTCCTGTACCGACGCATTTTTCCATTTTAACGTGTAAGCCCGACACGCTGCTAACCGAAAAGGGATTTACCTTTCAAGTTAATACCAATGCAATTTACTGTCAGCAAAGTGGTCAAATAAAATTTAATAACGGCTATCCACCCGTACAAATGTCCGAATTAACTGCAATGTTCCACGAAGTGTTCACAACGGACAATGTTGACGCCGTACAAATTATCAGATCAAAAAATCAGCTCCACTATGTGCGGCACTTTTTACAATATACCGGACCCGTGATCCAGGTGCATGTCGATCAGCCATTTCAAGGCGTCGTTACCGCCAATGCATGTATACCTTTGACTAATCATAATACTTTTAGTTGTTCGCATTGTTTACTGTTGTCTGTAGTGGCTCGAAAGATGCCCGAATTTTCCTTTAACAAGAAATAAAATATATTACCAAGCATATTGTACAGCGTTTGATTGTTGTATTGTACCTATTTTACCTATAGCAACACCCTCAACGGACGTTACTAGAGTTTCGAGCGACACGAGCATTTTACCTTTAAAGTTGTTCAAGTTTTCAAATGTTAATATTCGAGTGCGATCAAAGTCGTCAATTGTACTCGGCGAAAAATGGAGTCCTTTGTTGTTGTTGTTGTTTTCCTCGTAATAGTTAAAAGTATCCAAATGGGTGTGCACTTGAAAAGCATCGCCGTAGTTAAAGTTTCCCGTATTTTCATTTATACTGGCCAAGTAATTGACTTGGGCATTTTTGTTGCCAATTGCCCAACTCAACGTTAATATATCGCCGACATTTTCTACCGTTGCCGCTTGGTATTCACCTTCAATGGTTACGTTATAATTGGAACTGACGGCATCATAATTCGATCGGACTCGTACGGTTCCGTTACAGAGAAAAGCCAGTTCTTGAAAAGAAAAACACGTATTGGGTGAAATTTTATAAGAGCCGCAATCACTTGGGCTGTATGTTTCCCAAAGGGTAAATGTTTTCTTCTCCTCAACGCCGCCCCAATATTTGGGCAGGAGATAATTGAAAAAGCCGATTTGTCCATTACCGATTCGGGCAATCATTCTATAACCGCCATCTTGATTTAATGCTCCTTCTACGTTAGCAAAAAACACATCGGTACCGATGATTTAATTTGTAATTATTTTCTAAATCAGTTTCATAATCTTCGTTATGATTCAAACAAATTACTCATTCTCGATTATTTTAAATCGATACTGATCAAATGCATAAAAAAGACAAACATTTTAAATCATATTTCCTTGTTAAAATAATCACAATAATCAGTATCTATCACCTACTGACTAAAAAATACTCAAACTTCTAAACCAAGCCGCCAACACATGCGCAGTACGCAACCTTTTAATCACAAGGGAGTACCGATATCCATCCACCCCGCTGCAATCTGCAGAAAGTCCATTTAATCGGCAGTAGGTATGGCGGTTTCTGTGGTAGTGCAATGTGCAATGTGAGGTTATAACGAATGAAGTGGTCAACCTGTTCTAAAATTTTACGAATATTCTTTTAAAAACTTTGTTGTTACATCATGTTGGTGAAATTATGTTTCAAAAACAAAAGAAATACGCAAAAATCTCAGATCTTGAATCCAATCCCTTGGAGGAACTCATGCACCAATGTAAGTTATTTTCCATGTATTTTCAAAGAAAAGATTTGTCATGCCAGGTCTTCATTAGTGTTTTATGTATTTATTTACAGATGAGTAAATAATTTTCGTGTTTTTACTTCATATAATTATTTTCAACTTTTACACTGTAAAAAAAAATTATTAAATTTTAAATCAAATTCAACCCAATTTTGACTAAATCCAGGTCCACGCCTCACCTCCCCGGATTTTTGTTTATGATATGGGACAAACAATTCCCATGCTTTGGGAATTTGCATTACCTATCTTTTATATAATTTCATCTGTTTGTTCTTTAATGTGTTCCCTTTTCTTATGTATTATAGTATTGTCATTTAATAAATAAAATCGACGCCCTAATCAGGTACTTTATAGGGCGGAGAGGGGAAGGGCGGTGCTACTGATGATTGCATATCAATCACATTGGATTTAAGATTTAATAAAAAATGATTAGAGTATTATGGAAATTTAATCATTATGGAAGAAAATTTTAATAAAAATTGATTTAGATGTAATCAGAATTAATTGTTAGGTTAATCAATTTTGAATAAGAAAATTTAATCACAGATCCTTCGATTTAATCAATATGCAGTGTTAATTTTTTCAATCAATCTGGCGTGGACCTGGATTTAGTCAAAATTGGGTTGAATTTGATTTAAAATTTAATCATTTTTTTTACAGTGTATGTTAATTGTTTAGCGCGCTCCATTTTGATATAAAATTGTACGAAAAAAGTTATTAATTTTATATATGCTACACCATCGTTGACATGGGGGATTTATTCAATTTTATTAAATAGATTAGCTTTGTTATGCAACACAAAAAACATCCGCATTGTAAAGCCTGTTTACTTGCAATGTGTTACTTGCAATTTATAGCATGAAAATTATAAGGAGGCAATTAATTGCATCACATGACCGTTTACATATGAAGCAAATTTTGTATGCAAGTATTCTGACAAGAAATGTTGCCAACTTTAAAAATATATCTAACTCAGCTGATTAAAAAATAGGTTTTTATTGTACATATTTATCTGCCACATGCTGCTTTGGGACATATCGGCCCAATTTTTTTATAAAGATAAACAATAAAAAATATATTAAATACACTCGAACGCCATTCAAAACAAAATTGATATTTTTTGGGGTTATGTTTACTTTTTATATGGTTGGTGCTTCGAAATATTACTATAAAAGTTACTAAAAATGCATGCTACTTGCAATTAAATTAGAACAAGTCCTAATTTCATGCAATGCAAGTAAAATTGCATAGCTGATCGAAAACCCACCAACGTGCATGCTTGGACGCAATTTTTTCTTGCGGCACCTACATGCATGTAATGTAAACAGGCTTTTAGGATCATACTCTATCCGATTTATTTTTTCTTCCAACACATCAACTATGCAGCTTTCTCTCTCTATGCCAAGCAGCTGCTGATGCGTCTCCTCTCTTTCCTCGCCTAGTAAGACATCAACCAATCACAGAAGAAGAAATGCAAGTGTGGACTGTGTAGATCGGCTTTATTTTCCCAGATGATTTTGTTATTTATTATGCCATATTATGCTAGCGGTTGTGTTTTTATTACAGTGCTATTTGTGTATAATTCTTTTTATTAAACGTTAAAATCTATTAAAAATATAAACTATAAATATTGTATTGTACCAAAGTGCAAAAGTAGGTAGGCAAGTACTCTGTAAACCTCCTTTTTCATGTGCCCAAAAAACCGATGTCCAAGAAAGTACCTACTGCAAAATTATTCAAAAATTTTACATGAAGAGGTATCTGTAAAGGTTGGTATCGCTAAATTCAAGTAACCATATGTTGCTGTACATTTATTTTTATAGTATAATAAACAATAAGTGTTTTTAACTAAATTGTAAAGGCAAATTCACCAGCACTAACTTCCAGCCAATTGTCCGATTTTCTTTGCACAAATGCCGTTTTGGTCATTTATAACCAGTCTGTTTAATAAAATAAAAGGTTTTCTATCGACTAAATATTCTAGTCTTTGGGAAAAACTCAAGAAAATGGATTTACACTGAAATTTACATTACACTAGCCGTGACTAGCCATTATAAAACGTTGACGTAATAAAAAAAGTGACGTCACAAACAAAAGAAGTCCGTTTTACGAGATGTTGGATTTTGCAGGAAAATTTGCAAAATAAAACCTTGTTTTTTGTTAATAAAACCCAAAATAAATGGAAAACAGCAACTGGCATAAACATTTAATTTATGTAGAGAATACAAAAAAAATATTTCAGGATTTTTTGGATTACATGCATATTCCCTATTCGGTCAATCATTTAAAATTATATGTGTAAATTTTGATTCGCGTGGTTTCTATAGCAACAATTAATGATAAAGTTGACAATTTCTAACTCACGCACGGCTTATCTGATTGAAACGAGTGAGGTGGCAATCGAAAGGGAAGGGAGTAAGCTACTTTGTTATGTGAAAATAATTTTGATTTTCCGTTGCCGTGACGACGAATAATTTGCTATTTCCGTTATGTATTGAGTTGGATCGTTGAAATTTGATGTCTGGGAAGAATTCGGGCACTCATTCAAAAATATATCTGTAAAAATCGATTCCCATGGTTTCTATAGCAACGATTAAGGATAAAGTTGACAATTTCTAACTCACGCACGGCTTATCTGATTGAAACGACTGAAGTGGCAATCGAAAGGGAAGGAAGTAAGCTACTTTTTTATGTGAAAATAATTTTGATTTTCCGCTGCCGTGACGACGAATAATTTGCTATTTCCGTAATGTATTGATTTGGATAGTTGTGTACTATGTGTCGTGTTTGTTGTGTTTGTATGTATGTATAGTGCAGGGTGTCCGAAAAGTCTTTGTATGGACAAATACCTTTGCTATTTGTACAAATATAAACTTAATTGTCGGATTTAAAGCACATCGTATACATCTGCATTTCTATGTGTACGGAGGTATATGTCTGTATACAAGCTGTCCAAAAAGTCATTGTAGGAGCAAGTACTCCTAGTAGTACCAGGATAAATGTAATTAAATCGGATTTCATGCAAAATAGATTATATTTGTTTTTATATGGATTGTATATACGTATACAGGGTGTTCGAAAAGTCTAGGTATGGGCAAATACTTCTACTAGTACCGAAGTAAACCTAATTAATTCGGATTTTAAGTAAATCGACTATATTCCTATTTAAACGTGAGGGTGTTAGTTTGAATGTATACAGGGTGTCCGAAAAGTCTTGGTATGGGATTCCTATTATTACTTAGATAAACTTTATTAGGTCGGATTTCACGCAAATCGAATACATTTGTATAAATATGTGTTTATGTTTGTATGTATGTATACCGGATGTCCGAAAAGTTTTTCGTTGGCAAAATAGTTTCTACGTGTAGGCGTTTTTATTTATGTTGCGATACGGGTACGAAGGGCGGTCTATTCTCCATCATCAGTCCGAAGGAGTGTGATATCTTCCTTAATATATGGCCTAGCAACACGAAATTTTCAGGGCATGACAATGATGATATTACCGACCTTATAGAGCCCCCTCGGGGGGCGATTAGGCGGTCTATGCACCCTAGTTTTGATACAAGTTGAAAAGTTTCTTCTAAACTTGGGGAATGCATAGATTATTGAGATACCTTTTAAATCATGCATCATTCTACCTGGATTGCCATTTCAAAAAAAATGTTTAGAATGGCGGTCAGGGGTCATCCATAAATTACGTCACACAAATTTCATCATTTTCTCCCCCCCCCCCCCCCCGCCGTTCTTGTCAAAAGTAATCACATTTGTGTGACTCCACCCCCTGTTGTGACGTCACTTATTTCTCCATTTGAAATTGAGAACTTGATTAAAACAGCACTTCCAATATTATTGTTATTTTTTAATATTTCCAAACAAAGTAACAATTTCTACGTTCACGAACAATAGATAGGTACTCAAAATCAATAGAAAAAGAAAATAAAAAATATTCTTGCATTGCTTTTGACTGAAAAAAAAATCCTGTGGTCATGGAACTTTCAGTTTTAACAACTTATAATACCAGCCGTAAAGGGATAATATCAGTGACGAAGTAAGATAAAGGCATACACATTATTTTTCAGTTATTTCAGATTAAAAATTACGGTAGAATCAGGTTCGAAAACGGTAGAGGGGTGGGCCGAGGCCAAAAACGGCAGACCTTCCGTTTAAACGGTAGACCTGGTAAAACTGCAAACAAATAATAAAACAATAAATCCCGTTACGTCGGCTTTTTTCAAAAGCGGTATCGGTCTTTCGGTGTATGTTATCAAAGGCAAACAATTTTAAACTTCAAAATAATATACTTATATAACGTTCATTTTGCCAGTGGCCATATTCCCTATTTAGTTGTTTTAATATTTTAGATTAGACGTGACGTCACGAAGCTTATGATTCCTCCCCCCCCCCCCTTGTCACGTCTTGTCACACTTTGTGGACCCCTCCCTCCCCCTTTGCGTGTGACATAATGGATGACCCCTCGTGAATAGTTTGAAATTTTTAGCTTAAAAATAGTTTCTCACATCACATTTATGTAGCTAAAATTTAGTTAAAGACTAAGTTTGTCTGAAAAGTTGGAAGGGCGGCCTTTTAGAAGTTGCAAGATTTGAGAACCACAGTGATATATACCATAGACATTTGGGATTGTTCATCTATACAGTCGTTAGTCGGATTCATTACAAAAGGAAATGTTGGTAAATCTAACTAAACAAGCCACTATTTTCTAAATTTTCCTGCCCCTAATTTGCTTGCTAGGGCCCTTGAAACGGCTTGGAAAATAGCAGAAAACAGCGTGCACTATAATTTAAATTTTGATTTAATTGAATACCCAAGAACCTAATATTATCTAATTGTTTTGTAGTAGTTTAACTCATGTATATCCACCAAAAGTTTAATTTAAAGACCAGTTGTGATACATTGAATACTAAAAATTTTATTTTTTTAACTTATGTTTTTCTTTTTCTGCCTAGAAATAAATGAATATTTTGGGAAAAATGTAGTTATGATATTTTGTCACCTAGACCGTAAAATAGATTTTAGGACTTATTTGAAAATTTTTCACTTTTACGGAACATTTTGGTGCCAAATGTTTTGAAGTGCAATACTTACAGCAGTTTCGTAGTTCTGTCCACTTATACATACGAAGAGAACAGTGCAATAAAATGTCTGAAAGCCAGTATTCGGTGATGTAGTTGAAATGCAGGCTACAATAAAATTTTCTTTTTCATTTTAGGCTTAGAGCAAAGAATTTAAATATAAGTTGGTCAAGGACAAATCGGTGACAAGTACAATCTGCGAGTTTAATTATTTATTAAACTGACAAAATTGTTGGTAATTTATTGTGAAATTTACAAAATACAAATGTGAATTTTAATATAAAATTTAATTAGATTTTTAGCATTCTCTTGTTTATAAAATATTTAATAATATAAATCAAAAAGAAAACTAAAACTAGAAAAAAGAAAAAGATATCGACATAATTTTTACCTAAATATCCCATATTTCGTCAAGACCAGAATCCTCCTTAAGGGTACCCATCACTGACGCCGCGTTTCCTCGCTGGATAGCCAGGCTTATTCTTTGGGTGAGAAAACCTCGAGATTGTTCAGGAAAAATTCTTAAATTTATTTCAGAAACAAGTCTCTTAGCTTCCTCACCCCAAGGGCCCAGTGTCTCAACAGCAAATGGAACGAAATAAAATCTGTCTTTCAGATCTTTATATTTGACGTGTTTTTTGTTTTCCGAAATAAGAGCAGCAGAACCAAAAGATTTTGATGTTTTATCCAAATATGATTTTGCTAGAGTATGGCTGCAGGTGGCGTCCCATAAAAGTTGTTTACCTCTTTTCCATGGAATTAATGTCATTCCGTCTACTCGTTTACCATCATTCCTATATATTCCAGCAGGTTCAAGTTTAGCAGGACATTCTGCAGAAACTAGAGCACGTTTAAGAATGTCATTAATTTGTCTGTGTCTCGGCACTTCTTTTGCAGCTTAGCCCATGGGAGCCATAAATATCAGCAGATTCGCTACAAATGCAGGTGTGTTCACCAGACACAGGCAGACCAAGTCTTAAAGAAACTGAAATTCTGAAAGAATTATTGTCAAGTAGATTTCCTATAGAAGAGGACGGAAGGGCATTAAGCCATGCGTTACTTTCTTGAGCTTGAAGAGCTAAGAGTCGAGCTTTGGTTTCATCGGATTGACAATTTAATAAAAGAAAGTTTAATTATTTGTTCCATTTTAGTTCTTTTCCAAAATTAACTACAACTTCAAAAAGAATAACTACAAAAAGATACCAGCATCTTGAAAAAAAGATTATATAATAATTTTAAGTGGTTTAGAGTGTTTTAATGGAAAGTATTGCAATTTAAATATTTTTTCGTAATTTTTACTCAATTTCTGAATTACGTGAATTTGACAGATATTACTTAAAAGAGGTTAGAAGGAGCCAAATTTAAATTTGAGTGATTTTACGTAAATATATCCTAAAAATCTTATACTTAAAAATACAGGAGATTAAATTTTAATTTTTTAATCATTTTTAAGAAACTCTCTGTGAACTTTATAGGGATACTCTGAATAAAGAATCATCAAACACTTACAGAATACAAAGTCATCAACGAGTACAATCCGATCGGTACTGAATTACACAGGAAAACAAAATTTGTTATGCTAGAACTTTCCTGGGTGTAAGTGTTATGCCTAAAACAAATAAAAACAATGGCCAATTTTTTGTCTAGGTAATGTCGTTACGAGATGGTCTGATCAAGCTATGGTTATGTCAAAATTAAGTTTGCTGAGAACGTTTGATTTACCATTGTTTGCGAGATTTTCAAAAATATCCTGAAAATACATAATTTTATACTTGAGATTTTACTGCTATTATTTAAGACCAATAGGGCATAAAAGAATACTCCTAAAATTTTGTTGACCACAAACATGAATCAATCGGAGTCGATCAGAAATTTTATAAGCAGAAATGTTTTGCGATATTGTCCTGACAAAACTGCAAAATCTTACGCAAAAATGTAACTCTAATAACCGGGTCAGAGAATTTTAAGACCTTGTAAACGGCAAAAATTACCAATGTAAATGTTGTTTTTCTGGTCTCCTACCATAGACGTTACATCAGAAGTTAACTGTTTCTGTATAATACCATTTTATACAGTCGCGCTGTAAGCAAAATATTTTTGATTTTATAACACTGACATTAATTGTCATATTTTCCCATTTATTCATTATTTTTCCAAATTTCTGTGCATTTTATTATATTATTTATTTAATATTTCGGATATTTCTAAGTGCTGCAATTGCATATCGTTGGCCTCGCCTTAATTTTACGAATCCTGACCAGTTTGTACTGTATGTATAAACTGTTCTTGAGAGATTCATATATATTATTGGGTATTTACCCGTTAATAAATAAATAAAGCGTACTAGCGAGATGCAAGGGGAGCGCGGTACTGTCGCGTCCCGATAGGGATCGCGGTACTGTCGCGTCCCGATATGGAGCGCGTTACTGTTGCGTCCCGTTAAGGAGCGCGGTACTGTCGCATCCCGATTGAGAGCGTGGTACTGTCGCGTCCCGGTAGGGAGTCGGTACTGTCGTGTCCTGACAGGGAGGCGTCATCGAGGTGTCGCACGGGTAGTACCGAGAGCGCTAGCCGTTTAGGCTGACTAAGTACTCCATCAGAAGCTGCCCCTACGCTATTATCCCTAACCACGTAAGTGCATTGTGCTGTACCTGTTAAAATATAACGTTCAGATTCCCTAAGAAGGTTTAAGATTTAGTACTGGTTTAAATTAAGATCTTATAGTCGATCAGTTATGTTTTGATAGATTTTTGTCCTGTCATTGTTAATAAATTGTCATCAAAAACTTATGAATTATTCTAATATTTCAGCGATTTGCTTGGTTTCCAAACGATTTTCATCTTGGAACGAGTTGCTGTAATGAATTAAGTTCTATTATTGTCGAAAGTGCATACTAAAATTGCCCTTTTCTTTGCAAATTTTCGAAAAAGCTGAGAAATAAATTCATAGTATAAAACGTAGTTGTCTTATTCTTACACTTCTCAGTTTAAAACTTTTGGTTGTCAAATTAGACCGGACTAGCGTTGGAGAATCGGGGTGTAAGTGTTTTGGTAAACCGCAGTATAATTTATCAACCCCTACGTGACAATATTTAGACACTAACAAGATTACGGTACAAGCACAGTGTACAATACAAGCAGGCACTATACTGTGATATTGCACACGGTGCTTGACGCCACTTCAGAAATCGCTAGTGTGTGTACGTCTGGACTAGATCAGCGACGTGGCAACATTGGGCTATTAGGATGAATACTTCTAATTTTTCAAATTATGGATTGGGTATAGGAGCAATGTTACCAAATGGATGACATTGTCCCGACAGCAAGGCATTTTAAATAACAAAGAAATATTTTCGACAGCAAGCAATAATTTTTAGCTGTCATACATATCGCTACCTCAATATATTGGTACTAGATAACTCGAAAATTGCCATTTTTTAGGTAACTTCATTAACCATTATGATTTTGTATAATATTTGCGTGTAAGTAGAGGAGTCAGCAGACAGATAAAGTGTGGTGGCCCAGTTACAGACGTGAAGTATAAAAAGTTGAATTTTGATTCTGGGGGTTAATTTCAGAGGGTAAAGTGGGACATGAAAAAACATTTTGTTTTCAAGGGCAGTGTGTTGGGTATTGTATGAAAGCTTATTGAAGCACGGATTCAACAATATATATAGTCCTGGTTCGAGAATTCGAGAAACCCGGTATTTACGAGTACATTCATTGTTGTTATTGTTGTCGTTGTCAAAACCAGTACTTACTGTCAATAAAGAGTAGAAATATATTTTACGAATTTTGCTTACATAATTCAGAAATACGCTTAAAAATTGTTGTCACCCACACACCCACCCTTATCGCCAGAAGGATCGCTCAGAAAAATCTGAAAAACATCATGAACATTCAAAATTAGGTGTAGATTGAACGAAAATTATCAGAATTGAAAAACTCTAGCGTGAACAATTTAATTGTTGATTTTCTTATAACTGCTAAACCATTCGTTTTAGAGAAAAAGTTTTTAAACACAAAATATTATTCACGATGTAAGAAACAACTTTTGTCCTAACGCGTTTTTCAAAGTATTTAATTTGGCCCCACGCATACGCGATACGCGATGTGATACAGCGTTGGTGCCGTCGCGTCGGCGCGGCGGCGAGTAGCGCGGCAGATAGGCGGAGATCTTGCGGCGGAGGTTTGCTTGGTTTAAGTGGGGGCTGATGGCACGGAACACTAATTGTGCAAGCATAGCCTGCACGTGACCGATTTTTTTTTAAATTAATCTTCAGAGACATATTGATGTAACCACAAAGAAATTATAAAATACTCATTTTTATTGTGATGCCAGGTGTACAGGCTGCAAATAAGCATTATCAAGGAAAATATTACTTGCAATACCCATAATATTTCATAACTCAAATTCTCATAATAAACGAGTTTCCTTGTATTAATCCTGGCTGAGCTTAAATCAACTTTAAAAGACTTTCTAAACATACTGCAATTTTTAATAAATTCTTTGTAACACCTCGGTGTCATAGGAGCAGCAACTGTCATCTAAAAATAAACAATAAGTTAAACAAGCATGGAACTACACAGTTGTAAAAAAATTAAATAATGCCCACGGTCGATTCAGATTTTGCGTTCACTCATGCTAATAAAAATTAAAGCGGTTTTAAGAGTATAAAGATAATTTAAGATAAGATAAGGCAATTTATTGGTGTCATCATGCAATGCATTTACACAAGTTACATTAATAAAAAACAAAATATAAAACAGTTTATTGAATAATTCACAATCAGAGCAATGCTAAGATTACATCATAACCTCAATCACTAACTTCGCAGTGAAGAAGGTATACCTGGATTAAACAACACTGATCCAAAAACGAATTAAAAGTAAGTTAAAATTGAAGGTTCATGAATTCCTCTGTGGTTAAGAATGCCCTCTCCACCATCAATCTTTTTACCACAGTACAAATTTTTGTCTTGGGAGCTCTGGATAGGTTGTTGGAAGCTTGTTATAAAATTTTATTTCATAATATCCAGGGCCATTCTGGCACCTCTTCAGTCTGACGTATGCAGGTATCAGATTGTTCCTGCTTCTGGTGTCATTACTGTGGACTTCACTGTTTCTTCCGTATTCATCGTCGCGGTCTTTTTAGGTATTAAAAGTTTTAAAAAATATATGCCGAGGGCAAAGTCAGGTCTTTAGTTGCTTAAAAGCATCTCCACAGTCGTCTTTAAATCCCAGACCAGCCAAAATTGTAACAGTTTTCCGCTGTAGCCCAAATATTCTACCGGCGTGTGCCGCGTGTCCCCATACTAACAATGCATACGTCATTATCGTGTGGAAGAGCGCATAGTATGCTACCACGATACTACTGTTGGGATCACTCGAGTGAAAAATAACCTATCATCCGGTTTTTTCAATAACCTGAATCACCCGGTTATCATCGGTTATAATTCGAGTGACGAAAATTCGGTTTTTATTTTCCAACACGTCTCCAATTAGTTGTTGCCCGCATGGCAATCACTCACTGCGGCTGGCGACGTGGCGACTACACTGAGTGGTTTCGGTTTTCGGTTGTTATTGGCTTTCACTGTTATTCATAAATTCATAACTCGTATTGTATGTGAGCCGCATTTATGTTAGATATACATTTATCAATATAAAAGAACCATTGTTCGTCTCGCCACAAAGCACAACGGAGACAGGACTGACGATAAAGATAAATAAAAATATTGAATTCTAAGAACTTTTAACCCTTTGCTTCAACACCGATGTATGTAAACATTCGCATTCGAATTCGTGTGAAAAACCGACGAGTGATAAATTAGTTTTTAAAATAAAATCATTTGAATTGCGGATTAATATTATCTAGTATTCGAGTGAAAAACCGGTTATCATCCGGTTTTTAAAATCACTTGAATACTCGGTAGTCGGTTATTAAACTAAGTCGACTATTCCCAACACTACACGATACACTTACAACGGTATCCTACGCTATGAATCAAAATACGTCGTGGCCGCGCAGATGACGTAACTTCGAGAGAAAATCAAAGTCAGTAGGCCGCTTGAATAATGCAAAGTCCCTCGCAGTGACATCAAAATGGGAAGAGCCTGGCCAGTCGATCGACGCATCGGCATACCGTTGTCAGTGTATCGTGGTATCCTACCAATAGCGTGTTTCCCGGGACTATGTCGGACAGCCGGCGCAGTGCAAACAAACAGCTTCCTAGCTTTTTTGCGATTTTATCTGTGTGTTTGTCCCATCTCAGTGGATCGATGTGAACCCCCAAGAACTTTACGTTTGCGATTCCTCTATTGGCTGCGCCCACGTCCCTCAAACAAAAGATGCTCCTTGTTGTTTTTGAAACATTCAGAAGCAATCCGTTTGCACTGAACCAGTCCGCAGCAATGCTCTTAGCATTCCCCAGCTCTTCGACTGCTTCGTTAATAGAGTCCCGGTTGAGAGAAAGAGTAGTCGTGTCATCAGCAACAATGGTGATTCGCGCCACAGTTGGTTGCAGTGGTAGATCGTTGATGTAAATTAAGAAAAGCAAGGGACCCAGGATTGACCCATGTGGTACTCCCACCTCGACACCTCTTTCCCATGATAACACCCCCCTCACCCTCACTCTTTGTCTCCTGTTGGAGAGTATATATATATATATATATATATATATATATATATATATATATATATATATATATATATATATATATATATATATATATATATATATATATATATATACATCCCGCTATCTTCCGGGCGTCCTTTCATAATTCGTGCTCTGAGCGTCCACCAAAAATTTCCCAAGCAATCCCGACTATACCGAGTGAATATTTTTTATTTTTGAACTGTAGGTGTCGTTAAGAGCATTTAGGATTTAATTTTTCAAGTAATTTTTTTTTTAATTTTTACATTACCGATTTCCCGGCGTCCTTTCTTAAAACCACTTACGAGCGTCCAAAATATACAGAAAAACTTTTAAATTCCGGCCACCTAGCGTCCTATTTGTATATTATGCTTTTACCGAGTCCACTATTGAGCGTCCGGCCATGTTGCCAGATTAAAATGGTACTCTTATAGTACTGCTAGAGTTAATTGACATATATAAACTTCATGTCCCAAGTCTACGCCACCCTATTGGTCCACTGCGAATAAAATGGACTGTCGGTGTCGTCCTGACTACAAAAATTTCGGATATGCGGTTTTTGATGCGATCCGCTCGGGTAATTAGCTTTTTCAATTAGGTTTGGAAATACACTACGGTCTATTTTTTTTCCAACGTCAAAATGACATCTAGCTTACTGCGCAGACTCTGTAATACTTGCGATCATTCTGATCATATTATATAGTTAGCTAGGGAGATTATTTAAATATATGTACGCTCAGATTAATCATAAATAGTACAGGATCTTTACAAAGAGCGAAATGTAATTTTGACTTTTCCGTTTGAAAAAAAAACCGACTTTATATGATTTCATCAAATTTTTCTGTTTCTATCTTATTTTTGTATATTGAATTTCGCTTTATTGTTTACTTAAAAAAATCTTCATTTAAAAAAAAATACATAGGTAGGTACTTAATATTTTCTTTTAATGTTATTTTAATTTCAGCTTTTATGTAAAACAATAATACATTTACAGTTCTAAGTACACACATATTTTCTATAAAAACATCTCCAACCCAACCGTCTACTCCTCAAGAAAGGTACCACACAGTTGTTTATTCAGTAAGTATAGGTAAAATTTGTATACAGATTTTAAGAAAACCGTTCTGTAAACATGTTTTGGAAAACGATTTGTTTTCCAGATACAGGGTGTCAAAAAATCAGTAATTATTAGTATCTGTAAAAAATATGCATACTATGTTAGGAATAATAGAGACCAAGCTTTAAGGTAATTAGATCTCCAAAGGTAAACTAGTTACTAATAACAAAAAATACCACAGTACGCCATTGCTTTAATAAACTATTGTATATTTTTTTGATTAAGTAGGTATTTAAAAGTGTAACTTTTTTTGTTATTTTCGTATTTCGCTTTGTTTGAGAAGTATTTTTAGTGGAAGTGACACAATAAACAACTTCATATTTTCTTATTACTTTCAAATTTTTACCAGTTTTCATAAAATTCTATAAGTTTGGCAGAAACAGAACAAAACTACTACTGTTGCATATAACTGAATAACTTAAAAACTACGGTGTATGTTTATATATAACAGGCCGGTACTCTAAAGGAACTATTTAACAAAGGAAGGTTATTGATCGTTATAAAGGACTGTGAATAGCTGGGAATTCCGCAGGTCCATTTGGTCATTTAATAAGTTTATATTATGCTTATAAATTTCCCTGGAATAACCCACGTTTGCAAAGCTTTATTATGATGATCAGCAAACTGAAGGGTCAGAATGTCTTAAACTCAGTGGCGGCTGGTGAATTTTCAAAGTTGTATATCTCTGTTCCTACTTACAGGACCCGAACCAAATTTGGGGGTTTTAATAGTGAGGCCCCTGGGAATGTTTTGGTAAAGAAAAAAAAACATTTTGTAATTTGCGAAAAAAGGTTAAATTTTTGGTGTGCCCCTCTTAGGAAAAAAATGAGAACGTCTAGGTATTTTATTTATTATTTTTTCTAAACAAATTTTATATCATTTTGTCGATAGTTTTTAAATTTTGAGAGAAAAAAATGTGTTAGTAGGAAGTTATGGTCATTTGAATTTTTTTAAGCCTAAAATAAAATTTAAGAAAAAATTCAAATGACTACATCTTCCTACTAACACATTTTTTTCTCTCAAAATTTAAAAACTGTCGACAAAATGATGTAAAATTTGTTTAGAAAAAATTATAAATAAAATACCTAGACGTGTTAATGTTTTTCTTAGGAGGGGCACACCAAAAATTCAACTTTTTTTCGCAAATTACAAAATGTTTTTTTTTCTTTACCAAAACATTCCCAGTGGGCTCACTATTAAAACCCCTAAATTTGGTACGGGTCCTGTAAGTAGGAACAGAGATATACAACTTTGAAATTTCACCAGCCGCCACTGCTTAAACTCCCAAAATTGCTGGGTGACAACGTTACCTTAATGTATATTGTACACCATAATGTCATAGTGCAGAGGTTAGTATATTTCTATAGTACACATAGTATAGGGGATGAAGAGAGAAAAACTTATACAGTGTTTAAACCTGTGCCGGAAATCTCTCTTACTTACTCTATTTAAGGACCATGGAAAATGCTGCAGCTATTGAAACATTCCTCGAAGCAAGTACTTGATACTAAGTTGTATGATGCACAGAAACATCACAAAACAAAAGCAATTTCCCTTGAAATGGAATTCATATTGATATAATATAGGAGAGTAAAATAATTATTAAGTAAAAAAAAATCACAAAAACATTTACCCCGAAATAAAATTATTTAACTCACGGCTTTTAATAATTGATGTGAATGGAGCCTATTCAATAAAACTGGTATGCTAGATACTTCCGGCAGTTTTTGGGGAGGCGTACCAAGATATTTTTGAACATCACATCGAAACGAGTAAAATTTAAAAAAAAAGTTTTCACATGGTAATGGTAAAATTTGACCCCATCTCACACCTTTCAAATAGGTATGCCAGACTCTTTCGGCCAAATAAAGCTGGTAAGCCAATTTTTTTCTGTTTAATTACAAAATTTCCTATCGAAGGTAATATAATTCTTTGAGATTCGTGATAATGGTAAAACATTTTTGCTTAGGTAATACTTTCGGCTTAATAAATCAACGCGTACCGAGCTCATTTTGTTCGTATGACTGTTAACTATCAATTTACATAAAAAAAAATTTGATTCCGTGATGACGGGACTTTCAGTGTCACCGGCTCCCGGACTATTAGGTACGGTATATAAAAATTTTAATAAACTGGGTTGATTCTGCAGTAGGTTCTTTATGACACATTTTTTAAATATTTTGTAAATAAAACTCTTTTGCTTTTTAATGTTTCAAGTTTATTAGAGTATGACTCTACATATGTTTCGCCTTATTATGGCTTTTTCAAGAGTAATGATGTAGTAATACTAAAGTTAGGAAGGATCGTTTACAAATATATATACCTGATTTTATTACCTAATTGCTTTAAGATTCTTATTTTGATAAATCTTCGGGAGGTCCACGTCATAAAGGTGATAAATATTTGTCAATTATTGGTGTGTTCAGGAACTTTTATTGGTCATTTGTACAGGTTGCTAAATTGTTTTTTAAAGATTTTTTAATTTCTCGTTGTTCTAATAGATCTAGTCTTTTGCCATTATTTTCATGGTGAAGTAATTTAATATTATCTAAATTTATAAAATGATTGTTTTCTATACAATGGGAGGACATCCCAGAGTTTTTTATATTATTTAAAATGGACGTTTTGTGTTCTTTTATTCTTGTTTTCACGCTTCTACCACTTTGGCCTACATATATAGCTCCACAATCGGCACAATTTATTTTGTAAACTCCCGATTTGTCTAATTTGTCAGTTTTGTCCTTATTGTTTACTAGTAGCTTGCCCAGGTTTAGTTTATTTACACATATAGTTCTACAGCCTAAATTATTTAATCTGTTACAAATATTATTGGTAAATTTAGAGGTATAGTTAATGAATTTAAAGTTGTTATTTTTTGGTGGACTTATACTATAAAATTCCTTTCTTAATAATTTTTTCTGTTTATTTTTTAACATATTATCAATTAGGCTTTCTTTGTATCCGTTTCTTTTTGCTATCTGTTTTATGACACATAGTTCTTTTTGAAAGTTTTCTTTGTTTAGTGGAAAGATGACTAATCTGTGTATGAAGCTGTGGAATGGAGACAATTTTATTTTCCATGACTGTTGTGATGTGTAATGTAATGTTGTATCTGTGGTTGTTGGTTTCCTATAAATGTCAAATTCTAGGTGGTTATTTATTTTTTTAATATTGAGATCTAAGAAGTTTATTTCGTTGTTAACCCCTTTCTCCATTGTGAATTCAATATTTTTATGTAGTGAATTTATAAGGTCCAAAAAGTGATCTAAATTTCTATCTGTGCCATCCCAAATGCAAAAAACATCGTCTACGTATCTGTTCCAATAGAAAACATTTTTGACGAGAGGATTATCAGAACTAAATATAGACTTTTCTAAGTTTGCCATAAAGATTTCTGACAATAAAGGGGGTCCAACTTTTTAAGTTATTGAAAATTGATTATTAAATTTTTAAATTATTAACATCCGGAAAGGTATGACCTGTCTCTAGACAATGTTTGGCGAAGTTTGAATTTTCTTTGTTCTTTGAATGAATAGATTTTATTAGGGTGTTTTCAGTGTGATTTGGTTCAGGTTTGGGTGTGTTCTGCAGAACTTTTTTAACTTTTCCATTGGATAGATTTCAACCTGGCATATGGGTTAGTGACAATTCTACTTCACATACTAAAGTTTCTGTTACGTTAACTTAAAAACTTATAAACATGGAGGTACCAAATAACAGTACTTTAGTACCCTTTGACGTCACTAACATGTTCCCCAACATCCCAAATTCAGACTGTATTAACATAATCAAAAACACACTAACAATAAAAAACGTAAATCCTGTCATAAAAAACGAAATGATTACTCTTTTTGGCCTCAGCATGAAGGAAAACTATTTCCAGTATGATAAAAAATTTTATAAATAAAAAGATGGCTTAGCAATGGGTTCATCACTAAGTCCTCTTCTAGCTGAAATCTTCATGTCTAATTTGGAAGAAACTTTCAAAAACTGAATACGCAGAAAATATAAGTTACTGCTACAGATATGTAGATGACATTTTAGTATGTTTTACCGGTAATGATGCGGATTTACAACTAACTCTAAACACCTAAACAGTCTACATCATAAAATTAAGTTCACAATGGAAAAGGAAAAAAACCACAAAATTAATTTTCTGGATATTACATAACAAAACATAACAAAAAAGGACAAAGAATTCTCATTTGATATTTATAGAAAACCCACGTTTACAGACACAACAATTCCTAATCACTCAACACATCCCACTTCCCACAAAACGGCAGCTTATGATAGGTATGTCTAAGATACATAGAGCTTTCGCAATCCCTTTAAACGAAGACAGCCGTAAAAATTAATTAAATAATATAATTAAAATAGCCAAAAACAACGTGTTTAACTCAACCACAATAAATACATTAATAAACAAAAACAAATAACTATTAACCAAATATACCCACGTATAAAAACCAATGAAAAGTTTCAGTATGCTAAAATAACATATTTTGGTCCAATCTCTGATAAAATAGCACACATCATCTCAAAAAATAACAAAAGTAGCTTTTACACCAGCACAAAAAATATCCCAATTACTTTTAAATGCCAAAAGTAAAACATCACCCCTTAAAAATTCAGGAGTTTATAGACTAAGTTGTAATGAGTGCAGTAGCTCGTATATAGGCCACACCGGGAGAAATTTTAGCGTTAGATTTAATGAACATAAAACATCTTTCTTGTTAAACAAAGAAAATTCAAACTTCGCCAAACATTGTTTACAGACAGGTCATACCTTTCCTGACGAGAATAATTTAAAAATTTTGTATATAGTTCCTAAAGGAAAAAAGCTTTATATTCTAGAATTGAAATTTCTAAGCATAACAGAAACCCTAATAGTAAATGACCAAATAGACCTGTGGAATTTTCAGCTATTCACAGTCCTTTATAACGATCAATAACCTTCCTTTGTTAAATAGTTCATAAACACCGGTCGCAGATCTATAGAAATTCTAAAAATAACCCTACAGTGTTGACACATTGCAAGATGGCAAAGGACGCTTGGTAATCGTCGGGCTGAAAGTAGAATATACCATTAAATAATATACTGAAGTTGAACCAACTGCCCCTGTCGGTCGATCCGTTGTACTAATAATATACTAATAATATATAAAAGTGCAGGGTTTACTATTTTCCTGGCGTCCGAAACAAAATTTTAGATTTCAAATATCTGAAGTACTATATGCACGTGGGTATAGTTTCTATGGCAATACAACAGAGCGTCCGTATACGGACGCTCTGTTGGCACCGGACGCTTGGAAGATAGCAAATCGTTAATGTACGGACGCTCGGAGTGTAGTAGGATAAATATATATATATATACATATATATATATATATATATATATATATATATATATATATATATATATATATATATATATATATATATATATATATATATAATAAATGTAAATGCGAAGATTTACTTCTTCGCTAGTGCAGCGATATATATATATATATATATATATATATATATATATATATATATATATATAAACTGCTGGCCAATTCAAGCGGGACAAACTAAATTTTTGATAAAATTTAGAGTGGAATATTTTCGAAACGAAAAAAGATTTTGATTTAACTTTTTCAGTATGTAATTGAATAGTTCTTCTAGTTTTTATACTTCAAGGCACTATTGCTAGCAGTCACTGCAACTCTATTTTACAGGGTGTTAAGTGAAACCCTGACTTTTTTGGAAAAGTTTTCCAGTTCCGAGAATCTAGGAAGAATTTTTTTTTAATTTTCTTTTCATACTAAAATGATCCATGGTCAAATACAAAAAAACAATTTCTCCGGATTTTCTCTATTTTCATTTGTTTTCCGTATACAGGGGTTAGTCGAAATTATCGACTTCTTCTTACAAAGGAACCCCTAATTTGGACGTTTATTCACAAAAAGCGAAAGACCAAGTAAATTTGTAGTTTGAAGTAATCCAGCTAACAAAATTAATACAAATTTTTGTACAGGGTGTAGCAAGTTTGGATCACGGGCTAGTAAATTATTATTTTTTAATTTCTACTACTTTTTCCTAAGTTAACTATTAATTATCACGTGCTACGTTAAAGGGTTAAAATTTGTTAGGTCCGATAACAGTACTGGTTAGAAAGATCCTTTTTGCCCAAACGGGTTTTTCATTTTTTGTCTAGTCCCATTTTTAGTGATTAAACGGCTCGCATTTTGAACCTAACTTTT
The DNA here is from genome assembly GCA_963971165.1 of Philopedon plagiatum. Classification (NCBI taxonomy): domain Eukaryota; kingdom Metazoa; phylum Arthropoda; class Insecta; order Coleoptera; family Curculionidae; genus Philopedon; species Philopedon plagiatum. Next base: position 48,783,948 of record OZ020195.1, on the reverse strand, counting down.
TGCAATTGCATCCATGAACGATTGAAGTGAGAGTGCTTTTTTGGTGGTACATAATGAATGTTTTATCCAACCAAAAAACATGTAGTGGCCAAACAGCTAATGATGCTTATTCGAAGAATTTTTTAGCATTATACAGGGTTGCAAAAAATATACCACCTATACTTTGCAGGTGGATTTCTGTTAATTTAGCGGCGTTTCTATTTCTTAGTCAAAAGATCTAGTAGGCCAAAAAATAAAACATTTTCTTTGCTATTGACAGTTACCAAGGCAACAAAGTATTCTTCTTTGAATTGGTGCGTTATTATCCTTTATAATGGCTCGATTAAGTGCAAAAGAACAAGCTAATTGTTTGCGTTTACTACAAGATGGGGTAAAAATTAGTATTATTGCGGATATGTACGGGGTTGGGCGAAGTACAATATCTCGACTGCGTCAACGCTTCCACGAAACGGGAAGTGCAAACTATCGTTATGGGGGAGGTCGCCAAAAGAAAGTCGGCATTGCAGATGAAAGATGGTTGGTTAGAGAGGCTCGTCGAAGGCGAAAAATTTCATCAGAGAAAATTAACCAGGAGTTCAGAGCAAGAACACACATTCGTGTGAGCAATAGGACCATTAGAAGAACTTTAAACAATAATAACTTAAGGTGAGTTACTTCAAATGAGATCTTATTTTTTGTACCAATATTTTTAGTGTTTCATTTTAGTAAGTCGGCTATTATAATATCGACGTCAGCTGAGGCGTGAATCTTGGATTTTGCGCACCGATATTATAAATGTAAACTTGAACTAAGTTGTTCATAAATTAAAGTTTTGATAGGCGACCCTAAACACATTATTTGTGCTTGCAGCGTAATGTTCCTTAGTTCTTCCCTAGAACTAACGTTATGAAAATTGACCTAATTTTGCATTTTAGTATAATAAAAGCTACTGTTGGCTTATTTATTGGTTCATTCCCTACACCTATACTACAGATTTTTAAGCCAAAATTTTAATTTTAGAGCTCGGCGACGTGCTAAATGTGTGCGACTTCTACCACAGCATAGGCGAAGACGTCTCCAGTGGGCATATGAACATCGCAATTGGCCATTAGATAACTGGGAAAACTGCATGTTTGTAGACGAGTCAAGATTTAATTTAATTCACTCGGACGGCAGAATATTAGTTTGGCGTGAACGTGGCGAATAGAGAAGAGCGATATTTCACGATCTGATATTTTTTAACTGATATCTAAAAATCACAAGTAACAGTTGCTACCAGAGTCCGGGTAAAAGCGTGACTCGTGACTTGAAAAGTGATATTTATCCATTAACATGTATCGGCATTAGGTTATTAGGTCGATTTTCGTATGTCACTTTTGAAGAACATATGGGCTGCAAGGGATATCGTGCCTTACGTCCGTTTCACGTTTCTTTTGTAACGCATATCGCAACTCGCGTTTCGCGGAGTCACGGAACTTTATATTTAGTAATTGATATTCGTTATTCGTTATTCGTGAAATGTGATGTCAGTGGTATCGGTGCTGTGATCACTGGTTAGTGGTTGATTATGATTACTTAGTCTGTTAATATTATATTGTATATCAATTTGTGGATTAGATATAGAATAAAAGAATTGGGGTTGGAGACTGGAGCGTATATTTTTTTCATTTCGTTTTTTAGTTGCTGTTACACAATGTCTAATATTATTAGAAAAAGAAAGAGAAGTTCTTTATGGAATTTTTTTGAAATAGAAAATGAAATAAATAGTATTGCAAAATGTAATATGTGCCAAGCAAAACTGTCCTTTAAATCCAGCACCTCTAATCTTAAAAAACATTTAAATTCTAAGCACCCTACTATTTCTCTTACATTGGACGATCGTAATTTGGTAAGTTTGTTATATCAGTATTACTTAAACTTATTTTAAGCGCTCAAAAATATGTTCTTGATTTTTCTTTTTTTTTCTAAAGAATACTTTAGAATAAGTACCCATTTATTTTTTTAGGAAAACGCTCCCAGCGTAGATATTAGGCAAGAAACAATAGAGGCACCTACAACATCTACGCAGCAGGGTGGCGCAGGTCCTTCTAGATCAACTACAGTTTCCAAACCTGAAGTTCCTGAAGCAGCTCAAGCTCAAAGTAGTTGTATTAGTCAAGTAGTTAAAGGTACAAGTCAAAAAAAAATTTTAAGTTACATGCCAAAACAGGTAACATTTAAATCAAAAACTGACATTGATCAAGCTTTGTTGAGACTTTTCACCGAAAGCTATCAGCCACTTAGAATTGTGGAGGAACCAGCATTTCAAAATTTCGTAACAGTATTAAATCCTACTTATCAGTTGCCCAGCAGATTTACAATATCTAAAACTTTGATTCCGCAACTTTATGAAAAATGTAAATTTCAAGTTATAAATAAACTTCAAAACGTAAATACGTTTTGCCTTACAACTGATTGTTGGTCGTCCATTACCAATAAGAGTTACATCGCTGTAACCTTACATTTTGTGGATTCAAATTTCCGATTGCAATCAGCTTTGTTAGAATGTTCGCCGATTAAGGGATCCCATACGGCCGAAAATTTAGCAGCCGAGTTGCAAAGAATTGTTTTAGAGTGGAATATTGAAAAAAAGCAAATTGGTTTGGCCGTCTCTGATAACGCTTCAAATATTGTAAATGCAATAAAAAATCGAATCGGATGGAAACATGTAGGTTGCCTGGCTCATACATTAAATCTAATAGTAACAGACAGCCTTAAAATTAAAGAAGTTAATGATATTTTAACTAAAGTGAAAACAATTGTAACCCACTTTAAAAGGAGTAATAACGCCTCGGAAAAATTATTATCATTTCAAGAGCGCTCAGGAAGTGCGGTACCATTAAAATTATTACAAGATTGCCCCACTAGGTGGAATTCGACTTTTTTGATGGTGAAAAGAATAACGGAATTAAAAGAGGCAGTTAAAAGCACAATTGCTATTCTCGATTCTGATCTTCCTATTTTAAATAATCTAGAATGGAATTTTTTACATGAATTGTGTAAAATTTTGTCACCGTTTGAATCGGCAACTAGTTGTTTAAGTGGCGAAAAATATGCGACAGCTTCTTTGGTGATTCCTCTAGTAAATGGTTTAAAATCTGTTTTAAAAAAACTAACGGAAAATACATTTTTAGAAATTTCAATGACTGTTATAGAAATTTTGACAAATGGATTAACACAGAGGTTGGGTAATGTGGAAATGAGCAACACTCTTTCTGTTTGCACATTTCTTGACCCAAGATTTAAGCACCTCGCATTTTCTGATCAGAAAAGCGCGGAAGCTGCGAAAAAAAATGTGATTTATATGTTATCATCAATTATATCAAGTGATATAGAAGATAAAAGAATTCAAGAAATTGGAATACAGGAAACTCAGGCAAGTAAAAAAGGCACAGAAAATGATGTACTGTCAATTTGGCATGAATTTGATAAAAATGCGGCTGCTTTAAAACCGAAAAGTACAGCATCGTCTATAGCTATTATAGAAATACAAAGATATATGGAAGCTGACAATGCACCCCGAAAATCTGACCCCTTGGAATGGTGGAATCAGCATAAATATATGTTTAGATATTTATCAATTTTGTGCCGTCAAAAACTGTGTCATTTAGCTACCTCAGTTCCTTGTGAACGGCAATTTTCCAAGGCGGGTTTAGTTATTAATGATAGGCGTAGTCGTCTTAGCGGAACAAAAGCAAAAATGCTGTTTTTTATTGAAACAAATCAAAAATTATTAGAATAAGTTTTTATTATTTTTCCTTTTTATTCTGCGAATGTTTAAAGAAATGTCCATTTAGGTGATTTATAAAGTAATATACATACATACATGTTAATTTTTTTTAAGTTTTTTGCTCTATATATTTTATTTTTAAAATGTTTATTTCAGTTTGAACAAACCGATGTGTCTTTTGGTTTGTTTTTGGTTGTTTTTATAAATTTAATAAGTTAATTTGCTTATAAAGTTGATATATTGTTGTTTTATTTCCGAACATGACATACACAGCACTGAGCACATCAGGTGCACATAGCAACTGAACCGGAAAACCGTTCCAAAATTGGTAAAAGTAGTAAGTGATATGATATATCGCAATTCACGATATTACCTACTCGAAAGTCGTGATAACGTAACGCTTTTAAATCACTGATATCAAAAAGTAACGATATCAGATATCATAGATATTACAAAATCACGATATCGCTCATCTCTAGTGGCGAACGGTATATGGAGGAGAATATGGCTCCTCAGGAACCTTTTGGTGGTGGAGGCGTTACTGTTTGGGGTGGTGTAATGTTTAATGGCAAAACGGAACTTTTTTTAACATTGGAGCCCATTAACGGTCAGGTATATAGGGACGAAATTTTAAGCAATATCGTTCTACCATTTGCAAACAATTTTGGGAACGATTTTGTGCTAATTGACGATAACGCCAGACCTCATAGAGCACGCATTGTGCAAGAGTTTTTGGAAGCTAATAATATTACCAGGATGGTCTGGCCTGCAAAATCACCAGACATGAATATTATCGAACACGTCTGGTCTAAATTGAAATTATTGGTAAGTTCTAGGGAAGATCCTCCTCAGACTCTAGAACAACTTGCAGACGCCATTGTTCAGGAGTGGGAAAATATTCAGCAAGAATTTGTCAATAATTTGGTAATAAGCATGCCTCGAAGATGCCAAGAGATAATAAATGTAAGGGGAGGTCCTACTAGGTATTAAGATTTGTTTTGTTTTCGTTAGTTGCAAGTTTTTATAATACCTTCAAGTAAAAAAAATGTTCTATAATTTAAAACGTTTTCTGTTTACCTATAAAAGTAACAACCAAAATTTACATTTTGGATCTCCTAAAGTAATGCCGGGAAAAATAACTACTAAATTTGAAAATTACGTATCTTTTCGAGTACTTTCAAAAGTAATTAAATCTTCTGAAATTTCTATACCTTCTAAAAACTACGCTATACAGAATTTTATAACTTGTTCAGTTGAATTCACTATCCATCTCCAATTTTTGACGAGAAAAATGTACTCCGTGACTATTAATTTAAGACACTTCTTATTAATTAAAATTTCCCAATGCCATGTACTGACTTTTTAGAGCAGTGGTAAAATATTTTTCTTTTATAATGAATAATCGAAGTTTACGAAAATCCAAAGATATCGAGAAACACGTGGCTTCTATTATAAGTAGTAACTTCTGCACAATCCTGTATAATGTGAAAAAGTTCCGAATGAATATTATTCTTTTTATCTGTATCGTTACTAGATTTTATTAATAATAAGTAGGACATTTTCTTTAATAATTATTAATATAGCAAAAAGGAACTTTATGAATACCTAAAGGACTCTAAAATCACATGATTTTCATATAAAATGTAGGTGATATGTTTTGGGCAAACGCGGACAAAAGCAGCGAATAAGCATCTTTAGCTCTATGGCCACGACACTTTTTTATTGGTTGGTTAAACCAATAAACGATGTCCACTTCAATAGTTCATGAATGCAATCGCAAAAAGTTAAGTTTTAAACGCAAGCCATTTGTATCACTAAAAATGGGACCAGACAAAAAAATTCAAAAACAGTTTCGGCAAAAAGTTCCAAGAAAATTGGGACTATATTCAATTAATTTGAAAATCACATGACTTCCATATAAAGTATAGGTGGTATATTTTTTGCAACCCTGTATAATGCTAAAAAATTCTTCGAATAAGCATCATTAGCTGTTTGGCCACTACATGTTTTTTGGTTGGATAAAACATTCATTATGTACCACCAAAAAAGCACTCTCACTTCAATCGTTCATGGATGCAATTGCAAAAAGTTAGGTTCAAAATGCGAGCCGTTTAATCACTAAAAATGGGACTAGACAAAAAATGAAAAACCCGTTTGGGCAAAAAGGATCTTTCTAACCAGTACTGTTATCGGACCTAACAAATTTTAACCCTTTAACGTAGCACGTGATAATTAATAGTTAACTTAGGAAAAAGTAGTAGAAATTAAAAAATAATAATTTACTAGCCCGTGATCCAAACTTGCTACACCCTGTACAAAAATTTGTATTAATTTTGTTAGCTGGACTACTTCAAACTACAAATTTACTTGGTCTTTCGCTTTTTGTGAATAAACGGCCAAATTAGGGGTTCCTTTGTAAGAAGAAGTCGATAATTTCGACTAACCCCTGTATACGGAAAACAAATGAAAATAGAGAAAATCCGGAGAAATTGTTTTTTTGTATTTGACCATGGATCATTTTAGTATGAAAAGAAAATTCAAAAAAAATTCTTCCTAGATTCTCGGAACTGGAAAACTTTTCCAAAAAAGTCAGGGTTTCACTTAACACCCTGTAAAATAGAGTTGCAGCGACTGCTAGCAATAGTGCCTTGAAGTATAAAAACTAGAAGAACTATTCAATTACATACTGAAAAAGTTAAATCAAAATCTTTTTTCGTTTCGAAAATATTCCACTCTAAATTTTATCAAAAATTTAGTTTGTCCCGCTTGAATTGGCCAGCAGTTTATATTGATGCCTGTTAAGTTGATACCTCCGGTGCACAGGCTGGGCGACCTGGCCTCCACAATAACCAGTTGACTTTTTAACAAGAAAATTACCTATATATGCTTAGGGGGACTCCCTTAACAGGTCTATCAAGAGAGGGGAAAAGATTTTTAATTTTTAAAATTTTCATATATGACCGGATAAACTTAGATGTTTATTACCTCCGTGATATATATAACTTTGTGACACTGCTTGTTACCTCTAGCAGTGTTGCCTGGTTTAGCAAAATGCTGCGCATATAAGAAAGTATATAATATGCTTTATTAGATTAAACTGACTTGGTGAAATATAAAAGATAGTGAGATTTTCGGTTCGCTTAGTTTATTCCGTTTAGAATCGTTTGCCTGTACGCGAATGAATCCGCCCAAACTTCTGGACCCAAAAATTTTAAATTTAAGGGATGCTTTACTTTTATAACGTAATCACACCTGAGGAAGGAGCTTGTCGACATTTAATTTCTAAGGATCTGTTAGTTGGGGAAGAGGGGTAAAATAATTATTTCATTTTATTCTCAATAAGATACTAATTTGTAATTTTACAAATGTATGCAATTTTGATATTTTATCAATTCCGAAAGGGGTTAAATGGGGGTGGTTACGTGGTTACTCTGATGTTGTTACTTTAATAGATATTATTGTTAGTTTGCTTACAAATAATATGATTTTATTTGGTGTACCTGTAACGAAAATAAATTCGGTCAAGTGCAAGTTATAATTGTGTGTGTAACTATTATTGTGATAAAACAATATTAAAAATATGCTGCAACTGTTGATAATTATTTCTAAAAGTTTAAGAAAATAATTACTTGTATTACTGTAAATTTGGAAGTTAAGTTATTAAGAACAGCTCTCGGTGCGCGAAGTTCAAATTGGTACTGGACTATACATCATTGTCCGTAATATATGGCGTACTTCAAAATTTAGTTTTTTTTATAAGATTTATAATATTATATGAGTATCACAACGATATATACTGAATTTATGGTAATAACAGAATACTCAACTCAACTTTGTTTAAGTTTGAATTAATTTTAATCGTTTTTTCGAAAAATTCTAATCTGATAAAACACATATGTGCATTAAATTTGTCCTTTTCTGTAGAGAAACTAAGTCACAATTTTTTACGTAAAGTTAATAGAAAGGGGGGAAAGGGCGGTCCTTTTAAACCTCTGGGAAGGAAGAACGCTTGAGGGGGAAAACTTAAGGACTTTTTGGTATAATCCTAAGAAGCTATTTCATGATATAAAATGTCTTCCCGGAGTTTTTTCCATCACAAAACACTTGGTATCTGGCCTATATTGAGCATGAACTTAAGCGTACATAATATTAACTTTTCCCAAATTATTGATAAATTGGCTGCAGATAAACTTCGGAAAGTATTAGTTTTGTTTCCACAGAAATCACAAACCCGTCATATGGCATGTTTGAACTCAGATTTTCCAACCTCAAATATGTGAAAAAATTACGATTACTGTATTCTCTCCATGAAATAAAGATTGATCTGCGCCCGCTGATCATTGTTTTTAACCATGGATTTATTAGGACTGGATACGGGATGAGTTCACATTCTTTCAAGCCAAAACAAACCATTCTAAACGACACTGTAAACACAATTTGTAAACATTGCCCACATCTTATTTTACCTTGTATTTTTGTACAAAAATACGTTAGAAGCATCACAAGATTTACTAAAAGTAATAAAAGCCCCAAAATATTTTATTTTTCTGCTAAATAGTAATAAATTTAAGTTAAAAAGGTTTTATTATTTATAGGTTAGGTTATGTTAGGTTATTTCTAAAGGCGATTATTTAAAGTCGCTCTGACTAATTTATAAATCTATATAAATCTATACGTCGCACTTCTTCTTTTCTAGTTCATTAGACAATGACGTACGTGTAACCGAGCGTTCGCAGACGTTTTTCCTAAGCACCCAGCAGACAACAACACTTCTGAGCTCCAACACTCCAATGCTATTTTATCTCTTTCTACTACCATTCTTGATTCAATAACGTAGTAATTCGTAGTCTCGTCTATGTTCGTAGTTCGTAAACTGCTCTCTCAAGAGAATAACAAACAACAAAATATTTATATTATATAAGGCTTCACGTTCGATACGCTCACAGTATACGGATATCGAATCCATATTATAATAGATCCATGTTTTTAACCTATTTTAACATTCAATTTGTGTATTTAAATTTAAATATAATAAACAGGAACAACTTTATGGCTGACCAGTGGGGAAACTAAGTATGTGCCCCCCCCCCCCCCGCAGATTTCTGAAAGCGCCCTGTTATTTTGCACCCATCTTGATCCGTCGTATTAAGGGGGGACTTGATGGCGCCCTGGGCTTTCGTCCCCCCCCCCCCCCCGCAACGGGGGGCTTGCGGGGGCGTTATTTACGCCACTGTGGCTGACCGGTTTAAGTTGACTGTCAAGGGTTTAAATTGGCAAAGTAGGACCATGAAAAGTTTTGTATTATTAATTTATTTCTGTTGTTTTTTTACAAGTTTAAAAAGGGAAATTTTGGTATTAAAAAAATCATTTATAAGTTAAACAGATCGCGAAGATTATAAAATAACAGCGGGTTGTAGAAAGAAAATGTACTAATTGATGAAACTAAACGTGTTAAATTTAATACTGTTTAGTACTGTTATATTGCTAAACTGTATGTTGATACCTCCGAAATAGAGACTCAACGTACGTTGTCACCTCATATATAACGTCGATACCTCCGGTTTATTAGGTATCGCACTTCGATTTAAAGTTCGGCCCGGTCCGGAAAAAAGTCGTGTCCCATCGGGAAAAAGTCAGATTTTGATATCACAGAGACAGATGACACATGACATAGAGTGTATTATCAGAGAAAAATAAGATGGCTTTTCTCTGGTATTATTTTGTATTCCGTGTAAATCGAAGTTGGTTCGTATGGTAAAATGGAAAAATTAAAGTGAGTAGGCAAAACGAATGGAAAAATTACACAAACATAGAAGAAAATATACTTGGTAACATATATTTCTTTGGTAAGTAGTTTTGCACGTAATTACAGATTCAGAGATTTGATTTTAACATTACATTTGTTGCAAGGAAACTATCATTTTATTTTTACCGTATTTATGCAAATATATACCACACACCACGTGTTTTCACTATTTAGAATAAAATATCTATGAACGAGTTATTTTCCTGGGTTGCAAAGCATAGTTGTTTTATTAAGATTGCTAAGTATAAACTTTTTTCATTTTATTATCTGCTCCATTTTCTTTTGTTACAGGTTACAGATAATTCACCAAAAAAACCTAGAAGATGTAATCTGAAGATCAAAACAATAGACCTTTTTTTGACGTTGATGCTGAAATATTTTTAAGTAGAAATTTTTTACTTTTACATAAATAAAATGTGTTCTGGGATTTTTCAAAATATAAGTGTACCTACAATAAGTACTTTATACCTACCTTTATTCATTTTTATTTCCTAAAAAAATGTAACGTTTTGTTGAACTGACTAGCTCTTCTTTTTAACAAGGAGTTACAAACTTGTTAAAACACAATGATTAACCAGAAGATTACCAGTATTAAGTCCTAAACATCGTGGGTGAAACCCGGTATTAAATTTTTTACTTCTCACATACGAATACAAATTGCGGTAACAATAATTTCTTCTGAAAATATTGTAGAATGCCTAATATGTGTTGCCTAAGAAATTTAGGCAAGACATATTAAGAATGACCTTCGCCTAACAGTACAACGTTGCCGCTTTTCGGAGGTATCAGCGTTCTATGTTTGTCTACAATAATGTACATATATACCAGAGGTATCAACGCACTAGGCGTGTCTCTTCGTCGCGCGACACTAGCGCCCGTGATCTACGCTTGAACTAACGGCGTTACGAAACAGACTCGGTGAGCGTTGGCACCTCAGAACAAATTTTCGTTTTTCGGTCGCAAACGCCCTCTAGATGATGGTGACAGTGGAAAATATGGCGATACGTTGATACCTCCGAAACCGGAGGTATCGACGTTATATATGAGGTGACAACGTTTATTGAGTCTCTATTTCGGAGGTATCAACATACCGTCTATCAATATATATATATATATATATATATATATATATATATATATATATATATATATATATATATATATATATATATATACAGTGACCGGCAAAAAGTTCGCAACATATGGGAAAAATTTTTATTAGGAGAGTATCGGAAAAACTTTCCCAGGGGATCGGTTCTGCATGTCCGATAACCTAAAAATCGATTTTGACATACGTCACGTGACCACTGGTATAGCGTCAAATTAAAAAAAAAATTGTTAATTTACAAAAAGTGAGGTTAGTTGACGAGATATCAAAAAAAGTTATTTGAAAAAATTGCTTAGAATTAAATTCTAGGTCCTTGTGCAAAATTTTAAGATTTTATTAAAAAAATTGGAAAACACAATTTTTTTTAAATATTTTTTTATCGATTTACAAATTTCCGGTTTTTTTCGTTTAGATAGCTCGGCTAATGTAAAGCCCATGTATCTGGATGAAAATAAACGAATGTAGTAGTTTTTTCTACAATTGACAGGACAAAATTAAAAAAAACAGGGTTTCGCCGGACGCTAGCTGTTGCAATGATTTGTATCTAGCAGCAGTGTCAAAATTTTAGAGACATTTCAATGAGATTACATTGAGAAAACCTTAATCGTCTTAAATATATCTGAAGTTCGACTTTTTGTAAAGTTAAGGGGATTAAAATAGATAATAAACAAAAAATTACCTGTTTATTTAATCGAAATTTTATAAACAAAAACCAATGTAAGAAAAACTTAAAAGTAGTCAAATTCTGTACTAACAACACAAAAAATCATTGTTTTTCCTTGGGTGCACAAAATTTAAAACTCAGTATGACCACCATTTCTCTCCATACATACTGTTGTTCTCGAGCGCAACTCTCGATTAACATTTCGGAGCATTTTACGATTTATTTGCAATACACAATTTATAATGACATTCTCTAAATTTTGTATATTCCTAAAGGGTCGATGTTTGTACACAGGGTTCTTTAGGTATCCCCACATAAAAAAATCTAACGGAGTCAGATCTACAATTCTACAATTGACAGGACAAAATCGAAAAAATAGGTGTTCGCCGGACGCTCGCTGTTGCAATGGTTTGAATCTAATGAAATGACTGTATCAAGATTTTATTAAGATTTTTCGCACATAAATTTAACAACCAGGTCTATTTAGTTGTACTTAAAACTACCAAAGCAGGCTCTGAAATTAAAACAACCAAATAATCTAGTAGGTTAAAAACAACAGAAAAATGTCAAACAAATTATAATTTGTTTGATTTCAACCTATGTCATTGGTTTATGTCTCGCATCTTACTAAGTTTGATATTTTACATAAGTTTATTAATATTTTATTCCTTAAAATGGCACCCACACTACTTCTTCAGGAAAAGATAGAAATTATTTTAATTTCTGGAGATAATTACAAAAGCCATAGAGAAACAGCAGCAATTTTTAATGAGAGGCACCCCGATAAATCCCTCCATTATTCCACAGTACCTCGTCTAGTCAATAAATTTAAAGAAACGGGATTGGTAGAAAATCAGTATAAAGTTTCCCATGAAAAACCGGTAACAGGTGACGAAGGTTCTCTGGATGTGTGTTTGTCGATCACAGAAACACCCCAATTAGCAGTTAGTCAAATATCGGAGATCACTAACATTCACGAAAGATCTGTGCGGAGGATATTAAAAAGAAACAAATTTCATCCGTACAAACCTAAATTTGTACAAGTATTAAAAGATAGGGATTATGACGCCCGCTTCGATTTTTGTGCCTGGTTCCAGGGTATGATTGAGGAAGATTTTAATTTCCCAAAGAACGTTCTTTTCTCGGATGAAGCTACATTTACCTCTAACGGAACCGTCAGTTCACAAAACTGTAGATGGTGGGCCACCGAAAACCCAGACTTTGTAATTCAGAGTAAAGACCAATATAGTTTTAAGGTTAATGTGTGGTGCGGAATTTTCAACCTCAGAATAGTGGGACCTTTTTTCTTTAGAGACAATTTAAATTCAGAACGATATTTAGAATTTCTACAAACTGAGATATCTGACTTTTTAGACAATTTGTCATTAGCCGAAAGAAGAAATTTATACTTTCAACAAGACGGAGCTAGCATTCATTCCACAAATGAGGTGAAGAGATGGCTGGATCAAGAATTTGGAAACCAGTGGATAGGACGGTTTTCTGAAAATCCGTGGCCTGCGAGATCACCAGATCTGACTCCGTTAGATTTCTTTATGTGGGGATACCTAAAGAACTCTGTGTACAAACATCGACCCTTTAGGAATATACAAAATTTAGAGAATGTCATTAGAAATTGTGTATTGCAAATAAATCGTAAAATGCTCCGAAATGTTAATCGAGAGTTGCGCTCGAGAACAATAGTATGTATGGAGAGAAATGGTGGTCATACTGAGTTTTAAATTTTGTGCACCCAAGGAAAAACAATGATTTTTTATGTTGTTAGTACAGAATTTGACTACTTTTAAGTTTTTCTTACATTGGTTTTCGTTTATGAAATTTCGATTAAATAAACAGGTAATTTTTTGTTTATTATCTATTTTACTCCCCTTAACTTTACAAAAAGTCGAACTTCAGATATATTTAAGACGATTAAGGTTTTCTCAATGTAATCTCATTGAAATGTCTCTAAAATTTTGACACTGCTGCTAGATAAAAATCATTGCAACAGCTAGCGTCCGGCGAAACCCTGTTTTTTTTAATTTTGTCCTGTCAATTGTAGAAAAAACTACTACATTCGTTTATTTTCATCCAGATACATGGGCTTTACATTAGCCAAGCTATCTAAACGAAAAAAACTGGAAATTTGTAAATCGATAAAAAAATATTTAAAAGAAATTGAGTTTTCCAATTTTTTTAAATAAAATCTTAAAATTTTGCACAAGGACCTAGAATTTAATTCTAAGCAATTTTTTCAAATAACTTTTTTTGATATCTCGTCAACTAACCTCACTTTTTGTAAATTAACAATTTTTTTTTTAATTTGACGCTATACCAGTGGTCACGTGACGTATGTCAAAATCGATTTTTAGGTTATCGGACATGCAGAACCGATCCCCCGGAAAAGTTTTTCCAATACTCACCTAATAAAAATTTTTCCCATATGTTGCGAACTTTTTGCCGGTCACTGTATATATATATATATATATATATATATATATATATATATATATATATATATATATATATATATATATATATATATATATATATATATATATATATATATATACAGGGTGGTGCAACCTTTTTGGATATTATCGATAGTCAAACACGCTATGTTTTAAAATTATAGCCATAATACAGGGTGGTCCGAAAAACTCGTGGCGAACCAAACTTGTATTTTTTTAAATGGGACACCCTGTATATAATTATTCCAATTGATTCTCCTGTTCGTTACGATCATCTTGATATAGGGTTTATTGGGTCTAAAATCTACTGTAAGGGAATGGGACGCGATTAAAATTGAAAAAATGCCAACAGTTCGGCCATTTAAAAAAAAAATTGAAACAGGTATGGAAAAACCTAATATTCCATAAAACGTTACATATCCTTGAATACATTAATCGCTTACAATTTGTTTAAAATTATTCACTGTTATACAGGGTGGTCAAGTTTTGCAAATACGCCCTGGACTCATTTTTTTTAAATGGAACACCCTATATATTTTATTTTCATGTTAAAGATAACATTACTAGCTTTCAAAAAATCCCATACATGATGCCTTTCTGACCAACAGTTTTTTAGTAAACTAGCCGTGAAAGCAAAGTTTCTTCATTCTAATACGATTATACTGAATTTACGTTGTTTATTATTAAATATCTAATATTAGGAGGCCATGACACTATCATAAATGAAACAAAAGATTGACGAACTTGTCAAAGCTACTGCCGCATAATCCATTATTTACAAGTTAAGCGTAGGTGAGGTAAGAAAACTGAGACCCGAAACCTTTACATGTTTATCAGAGATATTTCAAAAAAACAACAGAAAATATTGTTTTTAGGAAATGTAAAGTAATTACTAAACCAGTTATAAACAAAGATAATCAGTTATCAGTATTATTAATAGTGTAAGAAAATTAATTAAGCAAAAACATAACATCTTTTAAAATTATTTAGTTATGTGTTATGTACTTACTTGTCAACCTAATTTAATATAAACAATTAAAAAAGCTCATAAAAGGTGTTCAACTAAACCACCATTTTGCTGAAGGCACATTTCGAGTCTATCCATAAGTGAAAGTTTCACGTTTCCCAAAGTCTGTTCTGAAATGTTGCGAAAACTGTTTCTTATTCTCGTCTTCATATCTTTCACTGTGGTTGGAACCTCTTTATAGACTTCTTTTTTAACATGCCCCCATAGAAAAAATCTAGTGGTGTTAAATCGGGTGATCTGGCTGGCCACTTAACTGGTCCACCTCGCCCAATCCAATGATCTGTCTTCCAATTATCGACAAAATATCTTACATTCCTATGGTAATCCGGGCGCGCTCCACCATGTTGAAACCATAAGGATCCCCTTACCATTGCCATTAAAGGTAAATCTTCAAGTAATACTGGCAACTCGTTTCTCAAAAAGTTGTTTATAACTGGTTTATTAATTACTTTACATTTCCTAAAAACAATATTTTCTGTTTTTTGAAATATCGCTAATAAAAATGTAAAGGTTTCGGGTCTCAGTTTTCTTACCTCACCTACGCTTAACTTGTAAATAATGGATTATGCGGCAGTAGCTTTGACAAGTTCATCAATCTTTTGTTTCATTTATGATAGTGTCATGGCCTCCTAATATTAGATCTTTAATAATAAGCAACGTAAATTCAGTATAATCGTATTAGAATGAAGAAACTTTGCTTTCACGGCTAGTTTACTAAAAAACTGTTGGTCAGAAAGGCATCATATATGGTATTTTTTGAAAGCTAGTAATGTTATCTTTAACATGAAAATAAAATATATAGGGTGTTCCATTTAACAAAAATGAGTCCAGGGCGCATTTACAAAACTTGACCACCCTGTTAATAGTGAATAATTTTAAACAAATTGCAAGCGATTAATGTATTCAAGGATATGTAACGTTTTATGGAATATTTGTTTTTTCAATACCTGTTTCAAATTTTTTTTTAAAAATGGCCGAACTGTGAGCATTTTTTCAACTTTAATCGCGTCCCATTCCCTTACTATACATTTTAAAATGATCGCAACGAACAGGAGAATCAATTGGAATAATTATATACAGGGTGTCCGATTTAAAAAAATTCAAGTTTGGTTCGCCACGAGTTTATATATATATATATATATATATATATATATATATATATATATATATATATATATATATAGTTTTATTGTACTTCTTGGGCTTTCGGTCAGTTTAAATTAAAGTTTTGAAATGGTTTTGACGTTTCGGTTTATTTCATCTCTAAACCATCATCAGAATCCTAATAACAAAGGTGTAATAGTAATATATTTTTCTATGTAAGATTTATATAAACAAGAGATAGTAGAATAGGACATACCTTTTAAATTGATTTCACTTAAACACTACATTTTAACAAAATGACTTATTGCAACAGGGTTTTAAACTAGACTGATTTGTGGATGTTTACAGTAACGTATATTATATATATACTATATTTTATATAGTACGTATATATATATATATATATATATATATATATATATATATATATATATATATATATATATATATATATATACGTGCATGGCTATCTAACTGGGCTCCATACGTGACACAGGCACCCAGGCCTCCACTGTAAAGAATAAAGATTTCCCGTGTATATTGCATTCAAATAGCATTAAATAGTAAATGTCTACGTGAGCAACGTGAGAGGGGTAAGAAATATGCATCCAACAAAGATACAAATTTTTACTATACTTTTAAATGTAACACGCCTCCATACATTTTGCGTCTAGTAAGCCTCCTCTGTATAAATTTTTATGCGCACAGCGAGCGCATACGCCTCCGACAACGTTGCCAAATTTAAGTAACGTCTTCAACAAGGTGGCACGTGGTAAATTCGTTTTTTAAACATACCAGTAAACGGCTTATAATATTATTGTAAAATATAGTGAACAGCAATACAAAATCTCCCATTCCGTCGGTCTCTCTGTCCGTTGGCGCGAAAACTTAAAAACTACTTGACGGAAAATTAAATATTTTAGAAATATATTAGTCTGAGACCTAGCTTAAAACCCAAAACATTTCCGATTAACTATGTACAGCATGAACACTTTAAAACATTAATTTCTAAAAATAAGATATTAGTGTCCATAATAAATAATGCAGTCAAATAAAAATGTTTGGGGCATAACAAAGCAAAAAGACAGTGTGTTGTGCGCTTGCATTAAATTATGTGGCATCCAAAAACTAATGGAAAATCCCGGGCCGGGAGGACAGTAAGCTTTCACCTTGTTGGGGATCATCAGACTGACGTAACCCTCAGGCAGCAGGCATAGTTCTGTTTTAGAAGAAGTGTTGACTATGCAGGATTGCTATTGATGGTTACGTCAGTCTGATGATCCCCAAAATTTTGCGTCACGTTTAGAGGGTTGATCTTTTGAATTCTATTGCGAGAGAAAGTATTTTATTGGCGAAAAAAAATCTTTCGAGATTTTTTTCAGATCACGTTTGGGGGTGCCCAGATCAGGGAAAACATGGTTTCCGATTTCCGTCTGTATGCTGGCGCGGAAACTTAAAAACAGCGTGAGCGAGCACATTTTAATAAATAGTATCTATTTTTTGTTTAAAATGATACATTTTACACAAATTATACTTTGTATGTAGCTAAGTCTTTTACCGTTGATATAATAGTAATTTTTATTGTTTCTTTAATTCGAAAATATAAGCATTCTGATGAACCCAAAGCTTTCAGTGACAATTTCGATTTTTCTTACAACAGAATGTGAAAGAGTAGAAAAATGCTTGTTTAGTTTTGTAATAACTCTAAAACATTAGCTTAAAAGAAATAAACACGCAAATGACGATTTTACGTAAAAAAACTTGGTAAAATTTTTATACAGGGTGGGAAGTTTAAAAAAATCTTTTTTATATGTCTTTTTCCCCGACTGGGATTAAGCGTAAGTTCGTGGCTTTTTCTTTTTTAAAGTGCATTTTACCTTGTATATAGAACAAACAAATATTATCTTTTTCTTCCCTCGCTGGAGGAGTTAATATTTTCTTCGTTTAATAATCGCCTCCCGAAATTGTTTCAGATCTTTATATTTTGGGGTTTCTGATTCACAAAAAAAATATTTTCTCATTTCCGTCCGTCTGTCCGTGGGCGCGAAAACTTGCTAATTACTCGAACAAAATAAAAAAAAAATTGCATTTAAATTAAGCTTTGTCCTGGCTCGAAACCGGCCAATAAAATTTATACAGGGCGGAATCCAACCTCAAAAACTATATTTCTGATTTCGTCGCTTTAATACAAAAATTGTGTTTTGTCTATAGCTAAAGATTTTATCGTTGATATAATTTAAGGCACTGTTGATGCCCTAGATATAGGGCGGGCCAATTAAAAAATTTAATTTTGCTGGTTTTTGCTCTAGTTAAGGCACTGTATATTTTCCTACGATAATACTTATAATACTTAGTTACATTTTACATTAGTTAGTTATTATTTATGAACTTGCATGTGCTACAGTTTGAGTTGATATTATAGCTTACTAGTTAATGTAGGTTACGTGCTACTGTTGACAATTAAAGACAAAATAGTTTGCATTTTGAAAGTTTATTATTATTTCACGACAGATAATCCATGCAAAGAATTTTATATATTTTCAGTACTGAACTGATGTACTGAAGTTATAAGAAAGTATATAAACTGAGGACCAAGTAGGAATTTATTCTTACCTTGACAGTAATTCTGAATTATTAAAACTGATTTTTTTTTAATTTCTTGTTTATTTTTAAAAATTGCATGGCTGACGCGCCACCCTTAAAAGTTTTAGGAGCCTAAGCCCGAGCTTTCTAGGCTTTTTGGATAATACGCTCCTGTATAGGGCGGACAACTTTAGAAAATTTAACTTAATATTTATAATATTTTATTAATGTTTTTCACATATAGCTCTGTCGCTGGCAAAACTATATGCACTTTTTATTTATTGTTTCATCAGAGTATTTATCCATTTTAACATATTAAATCTTATTTATTCTTGTCTACTTATCCGTTTTTAGTGTTCCTTGAAATGGAATCACTTCCATTTCAAGGAACACTAAAAACGTCCGTCTGTCAGAGGGGATTTTCTCTGAAACTGTTCAACGTAATCATTTGAAATTTAGCACAGAGATAGAGTGTGGTGGACCAATTATAGACGTGAAGTATAGGAAGTTAAATGTCGATTCTGGGGGTTAATTTAGGGTGGCAAATTGGGAAATGGAAATTTTTTTCAAGGGCATTGTGTGGGAGCCTAATGAAAGCTTATTGAAGAACGAATTAAACAATATTTATAATATATTTTCTATGCATTTTTTAAATATTTTTCGAAAAAAACGTGTAAAAATTGTTGTCCCCCACCCCCCTTATCACTTATCACCAGAAGGAGCGTTTAGAAAAATCTGACAAAAAATCAAGAACATTGAGAATTAGCTGTACCTAGATTAAACCAAAATTATCAGGATTGAACAATTCTACGCGATCAATTGTCATAAATAATTTAATTGTTTGTTTCCTTATAACTGCTGAATTATTGGTTTTAGAAAAAAAGATTTTCGACAAAAAATATTTCTCACCATGTAAAGAACAACTTTTGTGCTTACACGATTCTCAAAATTTGTAATTTGGCCTATTCAGCTCCGCGCACACACGATGTGATACGGCGTTGGTGCTGTCGGCGGCGGGTAGCGCGGCAGATGGGCGGAGGTCGGGCGGCCGAAGTTTGCTCAGGTTAAGTGGGGAGCACGGAACACTAATTGTGCAAGTATAGCTTGCACTGGACCGAGTTTTTATATTTTTATTTCTGTTCCGTGAAAGGCAGATTTTTTGTATCCTTTATAAGTTACGCAGTATGAAAATAATAATATATATATATATATATATATATATATATATATATATATATATAAAACAAATTTAAGCTCTATTATTTTCCTCTTTGCCTATAATTTCTTACACCTGTCTCACCCGTAATTTTTTTGTAAATAACTTTTAAAATGTAGCAAACCCATTTTGATGTAGATTACATTATTTAGCTGTAAATCGGTAAAAGCTAAAGTTGATATATAATATATAATCTACTTAGAATTTTGTTAGCTTAAAAATCCACCATTACCAGGTGTAAAGGGTAGAATTAAATTTTGATATTCATGTAATTTTTTAAGCAATGATTTATTTCATTACTATTATTTTTGTCGACTTTAAAACAATTTTTTAAGTATAAAAAATGAAAATAAATATAATATTTAAAAAGAACCAAATCTATTTGGGTGTCTTTATTAATTTTAATATTTTGAATGGATATTTTCTCGAAAGTCTATTTTAATATTTTTTATTAGCTAGTATGCCATGGAAAATATAAGGTTCTAAAATAAATTTGACCAATGCGTACCAGTGTCTTACTTAAGGTGGACACAAGCTAATAGCTCGGTTAATTATGGAATTTCATTTTTGGCGTGTGACTGCATCACACAACGCACATTTCCACTGTTTTAAAATTTTTTCTACCTCATAGACGTACGTTTTCATAGTGGTTAAAAGAAAATTATTTGATAGATTTGTATTTGGGGGAGCCTCAAGATTCCAAAAGTCAAAAGAGGGGAAGCAATTTTTTAATTAATAATCTTCTCGTATACACCACGTAGAAGATACGAAGAGACTTCCAATATATATATATATATATATATATATATATATATATATAATATATATATATATATATATATGCAAGAAACTAGAGTCGCGTTGCCACTTCATGCAACGTTGTCGCCAAATAAGAATTACGTATTACCGGGAACTAAAAAAATGTTAATTCCCAGTGTTAAATTTGAAAGAAGTTTACTTAACGTTAATGTATTATTTTTTGAAGTATATTTAATGGGTTTTAGGTTGTTTAGGAAATTTGTGGCAATTATTAAGGGCAAGAGTATAGGGAATAATTTTTTCAGTCGATTCTTATTTATCAAGGTTGTAGATTAATAAACTGTTCGTCATTCCCATTTTAAAATTACTATTTATATTAATTAATATTTAATATTTATTTTACAACTGGCGTGCATAAACAAACAAACATTGCCTGTCTTAGGAAACAGTCAAAAAATTTGGTTGCATAAATTTTATAATATTATAATAATACATAAATTTGATAATATAATAATACCAGGTGGTGCGTCGGAAAACGGGACGTGGGAAATAATATGAAAATTGTAAAGAAGTCAAATATTGTATTCCCTAATTATTATTTTAGATGTTACACTTTTTTGAAGAGGCAGAAAAGACACCCCATGCAAAATTTTATTCATTTTTCCATTTAGGAGTATTTGCAAAAATAATCTCGTAAAAAAATTGTTGATTTGTCGAAGTTAAAACTCAGTATAACATGATAGAAAGTGGTTTTAGTTTGTCGATAATATTTTTTAGTTTTCCCAATAAAGATTTCGACCCATGAGCTACGTAGATAAGAACCCTTTAATATTTTATACATCATAACACCCTTTGTTTGTATTATCTTGTCGTCCCCCACATAAATGTAAAACACACTACAGAAATAATGGATATTTTGCTAAATAATTCCTAAACATTTCAAAATATGAAAAAATTCAGTAGAATAAAGGGAATGAATACCAATAATTACTCTTTATCTGTTAAATATAGCTAGCAGATCTTTTTACTAGAAATCTCACTCATTCTAAAAATTTGCCTCACTTTAAATGCATGTCGCCCATAATCGGGTCCTTTGTACTTTTCAGTTCGGTTAGAGTTTACTGGGTGTTTAACGGCAATAAAGAGTATATGTACCGACGGACGATTGTTCATTTTGTATTACCCAGGTCAAATTGTTGACGATGGGTGGTGACCTGTAAACACATTTAGGATCGACACTCGACTATTTTAACTGCTTCTGAAGTGCTAAGAAATTGTTTTAGGGCTTTATGGATTTAACCCAGGGATTCATTCTTGAAATTTTCTTCAAGACATCTTGTTTTAGCTTTGGAGCCAATATACCGGGTGTCACAAAATAGTGGCTCACACTTACAACTTTTTTACTATACCTACAAGATATTGAATCTTGGGTGGTCAAATGATACATTAAAATGCATTTTTTAAATAAAGCACTGTTGCCACATCTTCATTGGTTTCTGAATTTTAGCTACGTAGTTTGGATTTTGAAATGGAACACCCTGTATATTTTTCGATATATTAAAATATCAGTTTTTGACATTTGGCTTGATTTTTTTTTGAAAGTATAGGACTTTAAATTATTTGAAATGTTAAAATTTTGGTCGAGGACCTTGGGCAAAATACAATTTTGCTTTTTTCTTTTATACATGGTTCGTTACTCACCCTTTAATTTTATAAAAAAAATCGTTTTTGTTATTAGGTCAATTTTTTTAATATTACCAGGGTGGCTCATTACGACAGGAAGAAAGATTTTTTTTGTGATTAACTTGATCCTACACACAAATGACCGGTTTCACAATGTATGGTAAACTTTTTGGTCACCTAACATTGACCTTATGGTTAACCTGTGAAATGTTTACATCGAAAAGTATACCTTTGGTTTACTAACCATGAACTGTGAAACACTTTTCATCAACTTAACCCAAGGTTGCATCCTAACCTTTTGTGAAACCGGGCCTAACCAGCTATTTCAAAAGGTGTCTACAATTTTCTAAAAAACGTTAAAAAACATGCAATTCGTCGAATTTTTGTTCTTTTAAAGCATCCTAGAAATGTTGTAAAGTAGATATTCGTCTTTTTCTTAGGCTGTGTAGCGTATTAATTCATTATTCATTTGTTTTTCTCTGGGCCTTCTTTATAATGTTTGTTATAATTACTGAACTAAATTAAGACGACAAAATGGATGTTTTTTAACATTTTTCCAAAAAATTAGGAGAAAGTTTTGCCTTAGCCCATTTGTGTGTGACATCAAATTAATAAGAGAAACAATCTCCTTCTTCCTGTCATAATGAACCACCCTGTTATTACTTAAAAAAAAATGACTTGGGGGAATAATATATTTTTTTGAATGTTGAAGTGTGTGTACAAAACAATGTACTATACAGTGTGTCCCAAATTCGATGCTCACCATTGGGATCTCGGTTGTTATTGAAGTTAGAGTTTTAAAGAATTTTATGCTGATTTCAAATGCTTTTTAAGAATTTGCTCAGAACGTTTCGTTTTTGAAATATTTTTAAAAAAGTGAAAATTGACGATTTTGTTTTACGTTAATTAGTAAACTATTTATTTCAGTCCTGTCAAACTATGACATTATTAGAACACTTTTTTATGGTGAATACTTTAGTCCTAACGAAAATTATCGATCGTCTTTTGTTTTCGACTTAATGACACTTTTCTTATGGGCGCCATCTTGAATTTTTATTTGATTTTGTAGCCCTTGTAATTACCTTTTCAACCATGTATCACATGCTATAAAAAAATTACATTTAGATGGATAATTAAATGGAATAATTTCACAAAAAAATATTTGTTGCATGAAATGTGGCAACACCGCCAATTATACTAAAAAAGAGCCATATCAGACATATACTGAAGCACAATGAAATATTATTTGAGTAACTGTCATTAATAAAAAACATAAAAACACAATCTTAAATCTACAACACTAGAATACTTAATAAACAAATTTGTTACTTATTATCTAAATTGTTCAATGTGTGTTCCATTTAGTTCAACACATTTTTGATACTTCTTTTTATCGGCTCTGCAGACTCGTCGAATAGTATTTCTATTAATGGACCTTAGTACATCTTGGGTTTGAGCTTCTAAGATTTCAACTGTTTTAGGAGGATCAAACTCCTGAAACAGTTGAAATCCTAGAAGCTCGAACCCAAGATGTACTAAGGTCCATTAATAGAAATACTATTCGACGAGTCTGCAGAGCCGATAAAAAGAAGTATCAAAAATGTGTTGAACTAAATGGAAGACACATTGAACAATTATTTAGATAATAAGTGTAGTAACAAATTTGTTTATTAAGTATTTTAGTGTTGTAGATTTAAGATTGTGTTTTTATGTTTTTTATTATTGACAGTTACTCGAATAATATTTGATTGTGCTTCAGTATGAGTCCGATATGGTTCTTTTTTTAGTATAATTGGCGATGTTGCCATATTCCATGCAACAATAATTTTTTTTTAATTATCCATCTAAATGTTAATTTTGTAATAGCATGTGACACATCGTTAAAAAGGTAATTGTAAGTGCTACAAAACCAGATAAAAATTGAAGATGGCGCCCATAAGGAAAACAAAATTAGTATCATTAAGTCGAAAACGAAAGACTATCGACAATTTTCGTGAGGACTAAAGTATTCACAATAAAAAAGTGTTTTAATAATGTCATAGTTTGACAGCTGTCAAATAAATAGTTTTCGTTGTATTAACGCAAAAGAAAATCGATAATTTCCAGTTTTTTTTTAAATATCTCAAAAACGGAACGTTTTAAGCAAATTCTAAAAGGGCATTTGAAATCAGCATAAAATTCTCTAAAACTTTCCTAATTTAACCATCACTCTAACTTCAATACCAACCGATATCCCAATGGTGAGCAACGAATTTGGGAAACACTGTATCTAGGTAATAATAAAGAAAAAAGTTAAATTGTATTTTTGCCAAGGTCCTTGATCAAAATCTTAACATGTTAAATAATTTTAAGCGCTTTAGATGGAAAAATAAATTTAAAAAAAATCAAACCTCATGTCAAAAAGTAACATATAGTGGAAATATTGAATATTTTTAAACAGCTGTGATAATCCTAAAAAAAGATGAAAAAATTAGTTTTTCGTCAGTTTTTGGTACCTATCTTTTAAACGGTACATCGAAATACGACGATTTACAGAGATTATCTACAAATCAAAAAAAAAATTGCCTTTATATCTAAATCTGTTCAAAAGATATAGCTAATAGAAGGTTGAAAAATTCAAACAAAAAAATTATGGAATTTGAATTTTGTGATATATCTCAATAATTATAAGCTATGGTTAAAACTGTTCATCATTTTCAAAAAGTTGACTCAATTTCAAGCAGAATAAAAAAACATTCATCTTGTTATCTGGAATAGTTAGATTAGTTGCTAAACAATCATTGCCGCCACTTGCTATTTGCATTAAAGACTCTGGATCAAAATGTTTGTCTCCGATATCATTATTTATATCTTCGTCTGTGTCATTAGTTGCTAAACAATCATGGCCGCCACTTGCTATTTGCGTTAAAGACTCTGGATCAAAATGTTTGGTTCCAATATGATTATTTATATCTTCGTCTGTATTATTAGTTGCTAAACAAACATTACCGCCGCTTGCTATTTGTGCTGATGACTTGACATTTAAATTTGAAACAATGACATTTTGTAAAATCTGAAATTGTCAAACGTATGAATGAAAGTCTACTTGTCAGGGGTACATACAAATATGCAAAAATTGAGAATAAATTCTCTAACCACCTGAAAATTCCTTATACAATAAGGATTTCAACAAATAATGGTAAAACAGCTATTCTCCGGGCTATATGCCCCTCCGAGCGCTGAATTACATACCAAAATTTGCCGTATTTCCTTCTAACACAGTTAGATAAGA
The DNA here is from genome assembly GCA_963971165.1 of Philopedon plagiatum. Lineage (NCBI taxonomy): Eukaryota > Metazoa > Arthropoda > Insecta > Coleoptera > Curculionidae > Philopedon > Philopedon plagiatum. The sequence goes on along the minus strand of OZ020195.1, from coordinate 48,758,511 downwards.
AAATACTAATGTATCAAATGCAAGAAACTACCAGGAAGAAGGAAGCTCTTTCTTTAGTTAGAATGTCGTCACCTGCAGACCGGTTTCGAACTCGTTGGTTCTCTTCAGTACAGGATAGACGAACATACCAACCTTCCGAAAAAGTAATCCCTTAAAGCTACAACTGTCGTACTGCATAAGCAGTGAGACACAGGCAGCGCCATCCATTAGCAGTTTCAAGCATTCAGAGTAGAGTTTACCGTAAGGTAAAATTATCAAACGTATGAATGAAAGTCTACTTGTCAGGGGTACATATAAATATGCAAAAATTGAGAATAAATTCTCTAACCACCTGAAAATTCCTTATACAATAAGGATTTCAACAAATAATGGTAAAACAGCTATTCTCCGGGCTATATGCCCCTATTCTCAATTTTTGCATATCTGAAATTGTGTATACGGTTAATGGGTTAATAATATTTTACTAAAAGGTTTAATTAAAAATGTACTTGGTCTTGTTTAAAATCGTTCTAATGGACTACAGAACCAATAATCAAATTTGCTTTAAACTAACCTTCACTTTAGTATTGGAATCATCGACTTCAAAATCATTTTCGTATTTACCAGCAAATTCTGATTTTAAAACTGTATTACCTTTTTCGTCGCATTTCTGGGACGTATGACGGCTTTCGTCCACCCATTCCTATAAAGTACGCAAATTAAGTTCACATCATACGTAAGTAACAAAAACTTTATCTTTATTCAATTCCCTAATATGTCACGTCTGTGATAATAGTCAGAGTCCAAATAATTTTACTTCAAACAATAGTGATAGTGAATATTTTTTTTACGCAATAGTGTGTTATACAGCGATATTTGTATCATTTTAATCAGTTTATTTTAGAGACCGTGTTACAGACGTACCTATACGGCAATGGAATTGACGTCCGTTCTGGTGAAAATCCAAATCATATTTTTTATGATAATACTCATTAATTTAGCAACAAACCTGAGCAAAACTTTTGAATCTATGTGTAAATCAAAAATATATGGAATTATGTTTATAAAATTTACAAACACCATAGAGATAATAAAATAACTTTTTTGGCGATCAAACGGGTTTGGTGTATTCCCCGCTGTTTACCTTCCTAACACCAAGATTGTTTTCAGATTTTTATAGTACTTTTTGAGATAGCGGGGAGGCGCCATGTTGAACTAAAAAATAAATAAAAAATAGTCATATTATTCTACTCGGCGGGCTCTTTAATTTGATGCTCCACTTGCTAAGTAAGGTAAGACAAAATTTTATTTTTTATTTGTTCTTCTTTCCCGTGATTAAGCTCCCTCAAAATAAGTTTTTTTGCTAAAAAAGTGTCTTTTGTAAAAGGCATGTCCAGTGTCGGCGTAAAAAATAATGAGGAGGTTAAGGGGGTCGTTACTTCGAAAAAAGTAACACCCCGTAGATTATTTTAAATATTACAATAAGAAGATTTCGTGATCACTATAGGTAGAAAGTATTTTATGTACAGAAATTGAACGAATTATCTTCGAAAATGTTTAAAATAATTAAAACAAAAAAATATCATGTATGTATCTTGGAAACAAAGTGTCTCCGGATTTATGTTGATAAAGATTTTTTTAACTTTAGTCAGAAAATCACCCGTTTTGTCAGTCGAATATTGCAACAGCATGTTTAAATCCTAGCCCTTTAAAATTTAAAGGTCCCAAGTTCTTAATAATTCAGAGAAACGGTTGTAACTAAAAAACACATGGGCAAACTACAATGAGAAACACGTGGGAGAAAGTTCTGATTTTAACCGTTGACATTTTTATCTTAGTCTCGAATTCTTAAAACAGTCCACATTGTTTTCTGTATCATGTGGGTGCATGTTAGACGTTTAAGAAAAATGAAAAAGAAAAATAATGGAAAAAATATCAAAAACCTAACAGTTTAACTTTGACCTTAAAAACTAGTCGTAGGATTCAGTTGTGTCCACTGAAAACATTGATCAGGAAGTCGAGAACTACATCATATTAAAATTTGAATAAAACTGACGGAAAGCCATTTTGCATAAGATTTGTGTGTGTCCAATTTTAAATAAATAATTACATAACTTTATAAATTTCTTTGTATTGTGGTTAGTTTTCAAATAAAATATTTTTTTTAAATTGAAAAATATCTTTTCAAATTGTAATTAAAATAAAATAACCTGCGTTGTAAATAAAAAAATATGCTTATTTCTACTGCATGCAATGTCAGTTTTGTTCTGTTTTCCACCTAAAAAGGCAGCTGCCCCTTTAGAAACCGAAAAGATCAAATTAGGAATATTGGGATGCAGTTTAGAATTATCTCAAAAAGAGTTTAGGAAAAACCTATTTTCGGAACCAAATGCTTTGAAAACTGAACTCTGGTAGGCCACCTCCGAGACCAACCCATAAATCACATATTAGTAGCAAGGTTAATGGATCAAAAATTTTTATTCAATAAACTTTGCTAATCAATTTAAATAGTCTAGCGTATTTAATACGTGTGTTAGACCGACATAAAAGGACAGAATGTTTCTTATTTTTAGTTTAGTACCTAAAAAAATCTACAATTTAAAGTAAAACAGTACTTAATTAAAATCAGTCAAACGGGGTTTTGAACAGCAGCAGGTTTAAACACGTCTTATATATCTGTATTTTACAACAATATTACATATATTATTATTATATGTATTTTATTATATACAACTGCATTTAAACAGATAAAAAACAGTAAATTTTGTTATTCTTGTAAAGCTATATAAAATCTAACATGTGAAAGATATGATGGACAGGAAATTCGAGTAAAGATTTTTAAATTACTTACTTACGTAAACGTCTACATTTTTAGCCTTATGACCTTTCTCATTCTTATTTCGGTTTGAATCGCCAGTGTTGTCTTTTGGATTTACTGCAAAATAATAACTGGCTTTACATCACCCTTAAAAATACTTTGACAATTCACGTGCATAAAGCTCCCAAATACTTTTAAGTAGTAGGTACTTTATTTAAATAAAGCCAAGTTAATTTCCTCTCGTTTGATATCCCTCAATGGTTTTTGAAAAATTAAAAATGTCAATTCTTCTAAAATCTTTTAAAGAATATGTATTTTTTAAAAAACAAACCTCTTTTCTCGGCCCCTAATATATGTGCCTCTAAAAATGTTAATTCTTTTAAAATCTAAAGTCAATTTGCTTTTATTTGACACCCCACACGCCATATATTTAAAAAACATTTGTGTTTGGTAAAAACAACACCCACTTTCTTCGCTCTTGATATACCTACCCCTTAAATGTTACTTTTTCCAAAATCTTAAGTCAATTTGCGTTTATTTGACACCCCACACGCCATACATTTCAAAAGAAGGTTTGTTTGGTAAAAATAATCCCCATTTTCTTCACGCCTAATATACCCACCACCAAAATGTTACTTTTTCTAAAATCTTGTCAATTCTTTTTCATTTGATACCTCACTCGGCATACCTTTCGAAAAAATGCGCGTTTTTAACAACAACCCGCCCCCCTTTCACCGCCCCCTAATATATCTACTACAAAAAATGTCAATTCTTCTAAAATCTAAAGACAGTTTGCTTTTATTTGACACCCCACACGCCAAACATTTCAAAAAATATGTGTTTGGTAAAAACAATCCCCATTTTCGTCATTCCTAATATACCCACCACTAAAATGATACTTTTTCTAAAATCTTGTCAATTCTTTTTCATTTGATACCTCACTCGGCATACCTTTCGAAAAAATGCGCGTTTTTAACAACAACCCTCCCCCCTTCCACCGCCCCTAATATATCTACCCCAAAAAATATTAGTTCTTCTAAAATCTAAAGTCAATTTGCTTTTATTTAACATCCCATACGCCATACATTTCACAAAATGTGTGTTTGGTGAAAACAATCCCCATTTTTTTTTACTCCTAATATACCCACCACTAAAATGTTACTTTTTCTAAAATCTCTAGTCAATTATTCTTTTTCATTTTATTCCTCATACGGCATACTTTTCGAAAAAATTCCCGTTTTTAAAAAACAACCCCCCCCCCTTCACCGCCCCTAATATATCTACCCCTAAAAATGTTAGCTCTTCTAAAATCCAAAGTCAATTTGCTTTAATATGACACCCCACACGTCCTACATTTCAAAAAAATGTGTGTTTGGTAAAAACAAACGCCATTTTTTTCACTCTTAATATACCCACCACTAAAATGTTACTTTTTCAAAAATCTTGTCAATTCTTTTTCATTTAATACCTCACTCGGCATACCTTTCGAAAAAATGCGCGTTTTTAACAACAACCCGCCCCCCTTCCACCGCCCCTAATATATCTACTACAAAAAATGTCAATTCTTCTAAAATCTAAAGACAGTTTGCTTTTATTTGCAAACCTCGGCCGCCCAACCTCCGCCCATCAGAATCTGCCGCGCTACCCGCCGCCGACAGCACCAACGCCGTATCACATCGTGTGTGCGCGGAGCTGAATAGGCCAAATTACAAATTTTGAGAATCGTGTAAGCACAAAAGTTGTTCTTTACGTGGTGAGAAATATTTTTGGTCGAAAATCTTTTTTTTTTAAAACCAATAATTCAGCAGTTATAAGGAAAAAAACAATTAAATTATTTATGGCAATTGATCGCATAGAATTGTTCAATCCTGATAATTTTGGTTTAATCTAGGTACAGCTAATTCTCAATGTTCATGATTTTTTGTCAGATTTTTTTCTAAACGCTCCTCCTGGTGATAAGTGATAAGGGTGGTGGGGGACAACAATTTTTACACGTTTTTTCCGAAAAATATTTAAAAAATGCATAGAAAATATATTATAAATATTGTTTAATTCGTTCTTCAATAAGCTTTCATTAGGCTCCCCACACAATGCCCTTGAAAAAAATTTCCATTTGCCAATTTGCCACCCTAAATTAACTCCCAGAATCGAAATTTAACTTCCTATACTTCACGTCTATAATTAGTCCACCACACTCTATCTCTGTGCTAAAGTTCAAATGATTACGTTGAACAGTTTCAGAGAAAATCCCCACTGACAGACGGACGTTTTTAGTGTTCCTTGAAATGGAAGTGATTCCATTTCAAGGAACACTAAAAAAGGATAATTAGACAAGAATAAATAAGATTTAATATGTTAAAATGGATAAATACTCTGATGAAACAATAAATAAAAAGTGCATATAGTTTTGCCAGCGACAGAGCTATATGTGAAAAACATTAATAATATATTATAAATATTAAGTTAAATTTTCTAAAGTTGTCCGCCCTATACAGGAGCGTATTATCCAAAAAGCCTAGAAAGCTCGGGCTTAGGCTCCTAAAACTTTTAAGGGTGCAATTTTTAAAAATAAACAAGAAATTAAAAAAAAATCAGTTTTAATAATTCAGAATTACTGTCAAGGTAAGAATAAATTCCTACTTGGTCCTCAGTTTATATTCTTTCTTATAACTTCAGTACATCAGTTCAGTACTGAAAATATATAAAATTCTTTGCATGGATTATCTGTCGTGAAATAATAATAAACTTTCAAAATGCAAACTATTTTGTCTTTAATTGTCAACAGTAGCACGTAACCTACATTAACTAGTAAGCTATAATATCAACTCAAACTGTAGCACATGCAAGTTTATAAATAATATCTAACTAATGTAAAATGTAACTAAGTATTATAAGTATTATCGTAGGAAAATATACAGTGCCTTAACTAGAGCAAAAACCAGCAAAATTAAATTTTTTAAGTGGCCCGCCCTATATCTAGGGCATCAACAGTGCCTTAAATTATATCAACGATAAAATCTTTAGCTATAGACAAAACACAATTTTTGTATTTTAGTTACAGCGACGAAATCAGAAATATAGTTTTTGAGGTTGGATTCCGCCCTGTATAAATTTTATTGGCCGGTTTCGAGCCAGGACAAAGCCTAATTTATATGCAATGTTTTTTTTATTTTGTTCGAGTAATTAGCAAGTTTTCGCGCCCACGGACAGACTGACGGAAATGAGAAAATATTTTTTTGTGAATCAGAAACCCCAAAATATAAAGATCTGAAAAAATTTCGGGAGGCGATTATTAAACGAAGAAAATATTAACTCCTCCAGCGAGGGAAGAAAAAGATAATATTTGTTTGTTCTATATGCAAGGTAAAATGCACTTTAAAAAAGAAAAAGCCACGAACTTACTCTTAATCCCAGTCGGGGAAAAAGACATAGAAAAGATTTTTTTAAACTTCCCACCCTGTATAAAAATTTTATCAAGTTTTTTTACGTAAAATCGTCATTTGCGTGTTTATGTCTTTTAAGCTAATGTTTTAGAGTTATTACAAAACTAAACAAGCATTTTGCTACTCTTTCACATTCTGTTGTAAGAAAAATCGAAATTGTCACTGGTAAAAGACAGCTATATACAAAGTATAATTTGTGTAAAATGTATCATTTTAAACAAAAAATAGATACTATTTATTAAAATGTGCTCGCTCACGCTCTTTTTAAGTTTCCGCGCCAGCATACAGACGGAAATCGGAAACCATGTTTTCCCTGATCTGGGCACCCCCAAACGTAATCTGAAAAAAATCTCGAAAGATTTTTTTTCGCCAATAAAATACTTTCTCTCGCGATAGAAGTCAAAAGATCAACCCTCTGAATGTGGCGCAAAATTTTGGGGATCATCAGACTGACGTAACCATCAATAGCAATCCTGCATAGTCAACACTTCTTCTAAAACAGAACTATGCCTGCTGCCTGAGGGTTACGTCAGTCTGATGATCCCCAACAAGGTGAAAGCTTACTGTCCTCCCGGCCCGGGATTTTCCATTAGTTTTTGGATGCCACATAATTTAATGCAAGCGCAGAACACACTGTCTTTTTGGTTTGTTATGCCCCAAACATTTTTATTTGACTGCATTATTTATTATGGACACTAATATCTTATTTTTAGAAATTAATGTTTTAAAGTGTTCATGCTGTACATAGTTAATCGGAAATGTTTTGGGTTTTAAGCTAGGTCTCAGACTAATATATTTCTAAAATATTTTAGTTTTCCGTCAAGTAGTTTTTAAGTTTTCGCGCCAACGGACAGAGAGACCGACGGAATGGGAGATTTTGTATTGCTGTTCACTATATTTTACAATAATATTATAAGCCGTTTACTGGTATGTTTAAAAAACGAATTTACCACGTGCCACCTTGTTGAAGATGTTACTTAAATTTGGCAACGTTGTCGGAGGCGTATGCGCTCGCTGTGCGCATAAAAATTTATACAGAGGAGGCTTACTAGACGTAAAATGTATGGACGCGTGTTACATTTAAAAGTATAGTAAAAATTTGTATCTTTTTTGGATGCTTATTTCTTACCCCTCTCACGTTGCTCACGTAGACATTTACTATTTAATGCTATTTGAATGCAATATACACAGAAATCTTTATTCTTTACAGTGGAGGCCTGTGTGCCTGTGTAACGTATGGAGCCCAGTTAGATAGCCATGCACGTATATATATATATATATATATATATATATATATATATATATATATATATATATATATATATATATATATATATATATATATATATATATATATATATATATATCCAAAAAAGATACAAATTTTTACTATACTTTTAAATGTAACACGCGTCCATACATTTTACGTCTAGTAAGCCTCCTCTGTATAAATTTTTATGCGCACAGCGAGCGCATACGCCTCCGACAACGTTGCCAAATTTAAGTAACATCTTCAACAAGGTGGCACGTGGTAAATTCGTTTTTTAAACATACCAGTAAACGGCTTATAATATTATTGTAAAATATAGTGAACAGCAATACAAAATCTTCCATTCCGTCGGTCTCTCTGTCCGTTGGCGCGAAAACTTAAAAACTACTTGACGGAAAACTAAAATATTTTAGAAATATATTAGTCTGAGACCTAGCTTAAAACCCAAAACATTTCCGATTAACTATGTACAGCATGAACACTTTAAAACATTAATTTCTAAAAATAAGATATTAGTGTCCATAATAAATAATGCAGTCAAATAAAAATGTTTGGGGCATAACAAAGCAAAAAGACAGTGTGTTGTGCGCTTGCATTAAATTATGTGGCATCCAAAAACTAATGGAAAATCCCGGGCCGGGAGGACAGTAAGCTTTCACCTTGTTGGGGATCATCAGACTGACGTAACCCTCAGGCAGCAGGCATAGTTCTGTTTTAGAAGAAGTGTTGACTATGCAGGACTGCTATTGATGGTTACGTCAGTCTGATGATCCCCAAAATATTGCGCCACATTCAGAGGGTTGATCTTTTGACTTCTATCGCGAGAGAAATTATTTTATTGGCGAAAAAAAATCTTTCGAGATTTTTTTCAGATCACGTTTGGGGGTGCCCAGATCAGGGAAAACATGGTTTCCGATTTCCGTCTGTATGCTGGCGCGGAAACTTAAAAACAGCGTGAGCGAGCACATTTTAATAAATAGTATCTATTTTTTGTTTAAAATGATACATTTTACACAAATTATACTTTGTATATAGCTAAGTCTTTTACCGTTGATATAATAGTATTTTTTATTGTTTCTTTAATTCGAAAATATAAGCATTCTGATGAACCCAAAGCTTTCAGTGACAATTTCGATTTTTCTTACAACAGAATGTGAAAGAGTAGAAAAATGCTTGTTTAGTTTTGTAATAACTCTAAAACATTAGCTTAAAAGACATAAACACGCAAATGACGATTTTACGTAAAAAAACTTGATAAAATTTTTATACAGGGTGGGAAGTTTAAAAAAATCTTTTCTATGTCTTTTTCCCCGACTGGGATTAAGAGTAAGTTCGTGGCTTTTTCTTTTTTAAAGTGCATTTTACCTTGCATATAGAACAAACAAATATTATCTTTTTCTTCCCTCGCTGGAGGAGTTAATATTTTCTTCGTTTAATAATCGCCTCCCGAAATTTTTTCAGATCTTTATATTTTGGGGTTTCTGATTCACAAAAAAATATTTTCTCATTTCCGTCAGTCTGTCCGTGGGCGCGAAAACTTGCTAATTACTCGAACAAAATAAAAAAAAAATTGCATATAAATTAGGCTTTGTCCTGGCTCGAAACCGGCCAATAAAATTTATACAGGGCGGAATCCAACCTCAAAAACTATATTTCTGATTTCGTCGCTGTAACTAAAATACAAAAATTGTGTTTTGTCTATAGCTAAAGATTTTATCGTTGATATAATTTAAGGCACTGTTGATGCCCTAGATATAGGGCGGGCCACTTAAAAAATTTAATTTTGCTGGTTTTTGCTCTAGTTAAGGCACTGTATCCTACGATAATACTTATAATACTTAGTTACATTTTACATTAGTTAGTTATTATTTATAAACTTGCATGTGCTACAGTTTGAGTTGATATTATAGCTTACTAGTTAATGTAGGTTACGTGCTACTGTTGACAATTAAAGACAAAATAGTTTGCATTTTGAAAGTTTATTATTATTTCACGACAGATAATCCATGCAAAGAATTTTATATATTTTCAGTACTGAACTGATGTACTGAAGTTATAAGAAAGTATATAAACTGAGGACCAAGTAGGAATTTATTCTTACCTTGACAGTACCTAATTCTGAATTATTAAAACTGATTTTTTTTTAATTTCTTGTTTATTTTTAAAAATTGCATCGCTGACGCGCCACCCTTAAAAGTTTTAGGAGCCTAAGCCCGAGCTTTCTAGGCTTTTTGGATAATACGCTCCTGTATAGGGCGGACAACTTTAGAAAATTTAACTTAATATTTATAATATATTATTAATGTTTTTCACATATAGCTCTGTCGCTGGCAAAACTATATGTACTTTTTATTTATTGTTTCATCAGAGTATTTATCCATTTTAACACATTAAATCTTATTTATTCTTGTCTAATTATCCTTTTTTAGTGTTCCTTGAAATGGAATCACTTCCATTTCAAGGAACACTAAATACGTCCGTCTGTCAGAGGGGATTTTCTCTGGAACTGTTCAACGTAATCATTTGAAATTTAGCACAGAGATAGAGTGTGGTGGACCAATTATAGACGTGAAGTATAGGAAGTTAAATTTCGATTCTGGGGGTTAATTTAGGGTGGCAAATTGGGAAATGGAAATTTTTTTCAAGGGCATTGTGTGGGGAGCCTAATGAAAGCTTATTGAAGAACGAATTAAACAATATTTATAATATATTTTCTATGCATTTTTTAAATATTTTTCGGAAAAAACGTGTAAAAATTGTTGTCCCCCACCACCCTTATCACTTATCACCAGAAGGAGCGTTTAGAGAAATCTGACAAAAAATCATGAACATTGAGAATTAGCTGTACCTAGATTAAACCAAAATTATCAGGATTGAACAATTCTACGCGATCAATTGTCATAAATAATTTAATTGTTTATTTCCTTATAACTGCTGAATTATTGGTTTTAGAAAAAAAGATTTTCGACAAAAAATATTTCTCACCATGTAAAGAACAACTTTTGTGCTTACACGATTCTCAAAATTTGTAATTTGGCCTATTCAGCTCCGCGCACACACGATGTGATACGGCGTTGGTGCTGTCGGCGGCGCACAGTGTGGTAAATCGACCGTCTAGCGCGACATAATTATTTAAACATTGATTTAATGTTTTTTAATTTCCTATGACATTTTTTAGGAGGGCCATGAATGTTTTTTTGCTATAAAATGTAAATAAGAAGTCAGTCATTAAAATGGCTTCAGTTTTTATTAAAAAATATAATGTTTTATGAAACATTATTTTAAAGTTATTATTAAGTAATAGCTATAAAAAGCATGAAAAAATAATAATGCTACTTTTTAGATTCAGATATTACAATATTAAGAGCCTACATCAGTGGACCGCGTGCTCCGATTCGGGATTTCGCCACTGAAGAGCGTAAATCAATTTTAATGAGCAATCTGGCAACATGGCCATTCGGAGACGCGACGCGACCTCGCCGTCGTGAGTTGTATTAGGACAGGACTTGATTTCTTGAAGAATAATTGATTATTTTTGAGCAAGTTTATATTATGTATTTAGGATTTCAAATTATTTCACTTTTCACTGTAAATAATCGCAAACTATTAAATGTTGGACATAGGACATTCTTTGATAATAATTATTGATCTTGATTTCTTTTTATTCATTATATTATTTGTTTATTTAATCTTTTTGTCTATCATATGGGAATCGTTAAAAATTAAAGACAAATTTTCAAGAATTCGTTATTTATTTGGAAAAAATAAAAGTTGTAAAAAAATAGATATAGACAGAAATACATAAACAGATAGGTAGGTAGACTGGCAGCCATTTTTCTTTCTTTTTTGTACGTATCTATAAGAAAAAGTGCATTAATAAATGTGTAATATTATAAAATAATACTACCTAATGACATAACAGCAAACAAATTTATGGAATAATATAAGATACTTTTCCTTCACATATGTTATCTCCAATGGGTAGGGTTTTTGGCAAAAGCGGATCAACCAGTTCAGGAAACATAAAATTGTCATAAAAAATCTTAATTTCGGCAACATTTTATTTTGCCAAAAGGATTCATCACGTTTTATCTAAAAAAAGAATATTCTAGAAAAAGAATATTCTCCAGTTTTTAACAGAAACTGTAATAATTAATTTACCCTGATTTAAAGGTTTTGGTGTTTAGAAATAATTTTGAATTCAACCTAACCTACGTAATAAGCGGAGTTTGCTATATCCGAAGTTCACGGTCAATAGAGCGTCAACGTAACATATTACCCCATTTTGAACATCCCGTAAATCTAAAACAGCTTAATTGATTTTAAAACCGAGAAAAATTCTGAGAGAGCGATTCATTAGAAATCAATTCCTTTCACAAATTAAGCACTTTTGATGTATGCTTCTTGTGCCAAAGAGAACAAATCTACCTCGTTTTTTAAAATCTATCAAGTCATTTCAGATGTACGGGGTGTCAAAAATGGATCAAAATGTTATATTTAACAGTTCAATTGGCGCTTGGTTTATATTATTTTATTTAATCATAGTACAGGATCCGAAGTAAGCTCGTCCTTTACCGATCTGCTTACCGGATAAAAAGTCTTTTTTATCAAACATAATATGTTAACAAATATATCGCGAATGGGTTGCCTAATGAAATATGGTCATGGCTATCCTTAATTAAAAATACTGTAATTCATTTTTTTTTATATTTCACTCACTTGCTTACCAAACGAACTTAATAGGTACTAATCGAAAGTATAAAGCATAAGGAACATGCAAAAGTTAGGTTGCCTACTTTTTTTCGGTCCCTATACCGGGTTGCCATCAGGTGAGTCGATTTTAGTAATTTGTACTCATCTGCTTTCTCATTGAAACATATATTAAAATAAAGATAATTTTATTGCGAACACCTTTGCGAAAAGTCGGTCATGAATCACGGTTGCCAGGCTTTGAAATTTAAAAATTGGAGCAAGCGATGCGAGACAGGGAAGCATTGCGCGTACTATTCGGTGCGATAGAGGAGGACACAGCATAGCAGCTGTGTGTGACGCGACTTTCGGATGAAGGAGAGTGCGCATGCATGTATTTCTATTGTTTTATAATAAACTTTTTTTACATGACACTAATGTGTTCATCATTTGACATACATTTTACATACCCTAATTTTGTCCATATTAAAAATACAAATTTCATTTTTGGGTTGAAGCTTTAGTTGACAAAATCACATTTTTTGCCATAAAAAAACAATTGAATATTGATTGTGGTTTCTCCGGAGGTGAGTTTAAGTTTTTTATTTTAAATGGCAACCTACCAATTGTTTTATACCATTAGATACCTTTTTAAATTCCATTTTCGGTAATATATCATAAGTGGTAGTTTGCTCTCAAAATGGCGACACGGGAGTCATTTTTTCGTTTGAGTAGATCGCCATTTTGAAGTTCCTGGTTGTTATTTTCATAAAATAACTCTGTAGTTTAGTGAAGAAGATTGTTTAACTTTTATTTTTTAAAATGATTTTGTAAAACTCTTTTAAAATAATTTGTGTATGCAAATTTATGTTTTCTTAATATGGACCATTTTTAAAGCAAATTTGCACCAATACATTAAATAGAAAGTACCAAAAGTAAAATAGCCGTCGCGTAGTACATGTTACTTATTATATTACCTAAAATTATCAAAAACACATTTTAACGGTTTTTTTCTAAAAAAAAAAAAGTCAAATAAACAAGACAAAGTACGTTAAAAAGAACATTTATTTAAGATAAAATCGGCTATGCATTTACCTAAGTTGGCGTTAAAAAACAGCCCACTTAGGTAAATTCATAAATCTGATTTTATGTGTAATAAATAATGTTATTCTTAACGTACTTTGTCTTATTTGATATTTTTTGGAAGAAAACCGGTAAAATGTGTCTTTTTGATAATAATTATCAAAAAGACACATTTTACCGGTTTTCTTCCAAAAAATATCAAATAAGACAAAGTACGTTAAGATTAACATTATAATTTATTACACATAAAATCAGATTTATGCATTTACCTAAGTGGGCTGTTTTTTAACGCCAACTTAGGTAAATGCATAGCCGATTTTATGTTAAATAAATGTTCTTTTTAACGTACTTTGTCTTGTTTATTTGACTTTCTTTTTAGAAAAAACCGTTAAAATGTGTTTTTGATAATTTTAGGTAATTAGTAACATGTACTACGCGACGGCTATTTTACTTTTGGTCCTTTCTATTTAATATTTTGGTGAAAATTTGCTTTAAAAATGGGCAATATTAGTAAAACATAAATTTGCAGATACCAATTATTTAAAAAGAGTTTTACGAAATGATGTTAAAAAATAAAAGTTAAACAGTCTTCCTCACGAAACTACAGAGTTATTTAATGAAACAACCAGGGACTTCAAAATGGCGACCTACTCAAACTGAGAAAAATGCCTCCAGTGTCGCCATTTTGAGAGCAAACTACCACTTATGATACCTATGTCACCGAAAAGGGAATTTAAAGAGCTCTCTAATGGTATAAAAAAAATTGGTAGGTTGCCATTGAAAATAAAAACTTAAACTCACCTCCGGAGAAACCACAATCAATATTCAATTGTTTTTTTTATGGCAAAAAATGTGTTTTTGTCAACTAAAGCTTCAACCCAAAAATGAAATTTGGATTTTTAATATGAACGAAATTAGGGTATGTAAAATGTATGTAAAATGATGAACACATTAGTGTCATGTAAAAAAAGTTTCTCTTTCATCCGAACGTCGCGTCACGCGCAGCTGCTATGCTGTGTCCTCCTCTATCGCACCGGATAGTACGCGCAATGCTTCTCTGTCGCGCATCGCTTGCTCCAATTTTTAAATTTCAAAGCCTGGCAACCGTGATTTATGACCGATTTTTCGCAGGCAACCTTATACCACCGTGTTCGCAATAAAATTATCTTTATTTTAATATAGTTTCAAAGAGAAAGCAGATGAGTACAAATTACTAAAATCGACTCACCTGTTTATAAGTACCTGGCAACCCGGTATAGGGGCCGAAAAAAAGTAGGCAACCTAACTTTTGCATGTTCCTTATGCTTTATACTTTCGATTAGTGTATTAAGTTCGTTTGGTAAGCAAGTGAGTGAAATATTAAACAAAAAATGAGTTACAGTATTTTTAATTAAGGATAGCCATGACCATATTTCATTAGGCAACCCATTCGCGATATATTTGTTAACATATTATGTTTGATGAAAAATACTTTTTATCCGGTAAGCAGATCGGTGAAGGACGAGCTTACTTCGGATCTTAGACTATTACGTGTTTATATCGGTTAATTTCATATAAATCATATATACCTACCATAACCAGTAGAACTACTTACACACTACTTACCGTTTTTTCATAGAAAGTCGTCTATTTTTGCGACTTGTGGATGAACATAATCGTTTTCTGACACATAAATTTTCGTTCTTTCTAGTCCGCCCCATGATAGCTATTTAAATACACCGAAAATCCAAATCACAGTCACACGCTAATCTTAATAATAAGACTGCTCCCGGTATCGTACGATGCTTGCTGTGTTGCCAAAATGTGTTAACTGCCGAAAAAGCTACGCGATTTTCTCCAAACTTCATTAATTACGGAATTCCAAAGTTTTACAGAAAACTAAAGGTTTAATCAAAAATTCGATCTCCGCATAAATTATAGAGAAAATCGTGAACAATGAGGGAAAGTCTTTTAAAAAAATAAATATTACAAAATAACAAAAATTTTAAAAATAATTTTTTGATTTTTCTTTTTAAATGACTTTCCCTCATTTTGCTATAAAATTATAATATATTTCCAAAATTTCGTATCATTTCGTTGGTTAGTTTTGGTGCAATTCTTTGAAACAAATTAGTATGTTTCAGCTGGTGATGAATGCTCTTAATGATCAAGATATACACTATAGAGGGTATTTGAATGTACGGCTTGGTGTAAGTTTTGTAGAATTGTAAATAATAAATATCATTGTGGGTTTTAAAAACAAATTAAAGAGTTACCAACAATGTTCAATTAATAATATCATATAATTTTATTTACCACCTAAACAATGAGAACACTTTCAGACTAACTGGATTATGTGCCGAATGATGTTTTATAAAAGCATACACCTGCACCCGGACACGTGTATTTCTTAACTATTTAGTACTGGTATGGAAATAACACGTTTAAATAAAAACTAATGAGTTGGATAAATTATGAAGACTTTTAGTGCTTAATCAATTATTGTTTTTCTCATTTACCGTATACAGGGTGTGACATTGAATTAGATTTTTAACACCCTATATATTTTTACATTTTTAAGAAATTATCTTTACAAAAATACTAGTTTTTAATGAATAAATTAACAATGTGTGAAACGTACTTAAATGTCTACGAGAGTACCAAACACTATTTGAATATCTTTTGTAGTTCCCGAGATATTTGCGTTGAAAATTTTAATAATAAAATTGTCAACATGAAAATGTACTCGTATTAGGAACGACGAACTGATGAGGATACAAAGTGGGCCATGAATGTATTTCTTTATTTCCAACAGTATAAACTCAAAAATCTAGAGGCCTAACCTGATCTGCAAAAAAAATTCTCGGGAACTACAAAAGATATCCAAA
Source organism: Philopedon plagiatum (assembly GCA_963971165.1). Classification (NCBI taxonomy): domain Eukaryota; kingdom Metazoa; phylum Arthropoda; class Insecta; order Coleoptera; family Curculionidae; genus Philopedon; species Philopedon plagiatum. Next base: position 48,742,362 of record OZ020195.1, on the reverse strand, counting down.
CGGTGTTTGGTATTTTTGTACAGTTAATTTTTTAAGGAATTTAAAAATGCAAAAATATACTGGGTGTTCCATTAAAAACAATACTTTATTGGCACACCCTGTATACCGAGGGCGACAAAAAAATCGTTGTAGCTCTTAAGTTCGTTGCAATTTACCAAAAAAAAAATCCAATTTAAACATGCCCTTTATTATCAATAATAAAAAAGTTACTGAGTGTTCCAGTTATAAAAAACACCCTGTACAATAAATTATTCTTTAATAAATTGGATTGGAAATTTAAATATATTATTATCCAGAATGCTTTACTAATAGACATATATAGGAACGAGCAGCCTACAATAAAAAATGTACCGCTTACCTTTATATTTAGAATAATATTAGCTTTCAACTTTAAATTTTTATTTTTGTTTTTCTGAAAAATTGTAAATATTTCTAAGTATTTCATTGTAAGTGCTAAGAATTGCTCTACTGAGTTAAAATAGAGTAAATATTATAATTTAGGCCCGCAAATTTTGGGATTGATTCAGCAATGTCAAATATCACGCCAAGCGCCATACATACATTATTATCAAAGCTTACTTAGTTACGAATTCTATACTGGGCAATGATGCATATAAAGCGTTTACTTAAAACTTCTTTATCAAACTCAAAATGTTGCAAAAATTCTATAAATTTTAGCCACAACAGGACATACGGTATGTTAAGGCTATGAAACAATGCTGGTATTTTATTTGGTGAGTTCTCAAAAAAAAACAAAAAACGCACAGATTTCTTAGTTCTTTTCCAAATTCTAAAAACGAGACGTTAATTCGATTGTAAATAATTCTGAACCTTAAAAAAATGTTAAAGTTATTTAAATTCGAAAAAATTTTACAAAGTTATGATGATCTACAAATTGTGTGTTTTTTTTGTCAATTCGATAATAACTAAAGAGCTATTCTTAAAGCCACATAAGTCTCGAATGGGCACCTATGAGCAGAAAATTTTTTACTTTTCTATTAAAAGGGATCCTACTCTGTATTTTTTAGAGGGAAACTAAACTAAACTCCGACAAACTTTTTTGTATGCTCTACGAGTTAAAAAAATACATAAATATAATGATACATCGAACAACCCCAAAATTTCTAGGAGAAGGGCATTAATATTTAAAATGTTTTTATACTGTAAAATAGTTTGATTATTAACAATATTTGTGTAAAAATTTGGTCAAAAATTTGCTAAGTTCTATGTCATATTTTTTGTTTTGAAAATGGTGTACAGAAATGCGTTGATTTTACTCTTAAAATAACACTAAGTTAAGCCCCCCTCTCCCCGAGAACTGTAAATATATATTATATTTTTTGACTGCCTTTTTCTTAGTAGGACTGTTTTAAATATAGATTGCTAGACTATGTAAAGAATAATGCAAAATTACATTGGGGGCTTATGTCGTGCTAAATGATCGATTTAACACACTGTGCGGCGGGTAGCGCGGCAGATGGGCGGAGGTCGGGCGGCCGAGGTTTGCTCAGGTTAAGTGGGGAGCACGGAACACTAATTGTGCAAGTATAGCTTGCACTGGACCGATTTTTTATATTTTTATTTCTGTTCCGTGAAAGGCAGATTTTTTGTATCCTTTATAAGTTACGCAGTGTGAAAATAATAATATATATAAAACAAATTTAAGATCTATTATTTTCCTCTTTGCCTATAATTTCTTACACCTGTCTCACCTGTAATTTTTTTCTAAATAACTTTTAAGATGTAGCAAACCCATTTTGATGTAGATTACATTATTTAGCTGTAAATCGGTAAAAGCTAAAGTTGATATATAATATATAATCTACTTAGAATTTTGTTAGCTTAAAAATCCACCATTACCAGGTGTAAAGGGTAGAATAAATTTTGATATTCATGTAATTTTTTAAGCAATGATTTATTTCATTACTATTATTTTTGTCGACTTTAAAACAATTTTTTAAGTATAAAAAATGAAAATAAATATAATATTTAAAAAGAACCAAATCTATTTGGGTGTCTTTATTAATTTTAATATTTTGAATGGATATTTTCTCGAAAGTCCATTTTAATATTTTTTATTAGCTAGTATGCCATGGAAAATATAAGGTTCTAAAATAAATTTGACCAATGCGTACCAGTGTCTTACTTAAGGTGGACACAAGCTAGTAGCTCGGTTAATTATGGAATTTCATTTTTGGCGTGTTGATGCAGTCACAACGCACATTTCCACTGTTTTAAAATTTTTTCTACCTCATAGACGTACGTTTTCATAGTGGTTAAAAGAAAATTATTTGATGTGCTTTGGGACCCTTTTAATTAAAAAAAAATTAGATATGAATTTGCTACCTCCTGAAACCCGAATACGACGCTTGACAGAGTTGCGTCAACATGGGCTTTAAGCTTTTTGTTTAACGCTATATTTTAACGTTGAAAGTTGTGTATTTTTCCATTTTTACCTAACATAAGGAGTTTTTTTACATCTTTTTGTTTTTTATTGCCTTAAGTCTTTAACAACCCTAAGCAACACATTGACTTTAAGAGAAATTATAAGTAAGTAATAAAAAAGTATCAGAATTGGTAATAGTTTTAAATATTAAAAATAAATAAATACGTTTTAGCATTTTAATAAAATCCTTCATTAAATGGGTGAAAATATAGTAGACTATTTAACCAGGCGATTCCAAACGTTTCGAGTAGTCAGTACACGTTGGTACTGACGACCGACGTTGGTACACGTTTCTAAAAAACATATTGTTGAAAATCAGCGACCAACATTTAATGCTAGTCGCCAAGAAATGAGCCGCTGAAATTTAACCATAGCGTTTTTAAAAACGTGTGCAAATGGATTCGCCAGCGACTCAAAAACTAAACATTTGCAGGCCCTTGTTTCAATAAAATTGATGCCACACAGAAAAAATTACGCAAAATCTCATTTAAAGTGTGGATGTTACAGATAATTATTATAATGTGTCGATTATACTACGCCGTTAAATATTACGATAAAAAGTTTTTCTCGCATTTTTTCAGTGTCAGGTAAATTTAAACAAAAATAACATGGTAATTTTGATAACTAGAACAGAAGGGTTTTGATAGGAATGTTTGATTGAAAAACTTTCATTCGAACACTTTTCAGACATTCCTTTAAGGTCCAAGAACTAGTTCTAGTTTTAGTGAAATTTTAACGATATAAATTGTTTTAGGAGCAGAAAAAGTTACACCTTCAGGGGCGTGTCTGTAAGTTTAGCTCAGAAACAAACGAAAACATGCTCTTTAAATAGAAAACCAAGAATATCAAAAACTCCTAATATTATACTAAATTAAAGAAAAACACTTTAATATTTGTAGAATGAGAATTTAGAGTTCTCTAAACTACCTGAAGATGCCTTATATAATAAGGACTAAACAAATGATGGTAAAACAAGCTATTCTCCGGACTATATGTCCCTCCGAGTGCTGGATTACATACCAAAATTTGCCGTATTTTCTTCTAACAGAGTTAGATTGTAAAATACGTTTTCAGAATGCAAGAAACTACCAGGAAGAAGGAAACTTTTTCTTTAGTTAGGATGTCGTCACCTGCAGACCAGTTTCGAACTCTTTAGTTCTCATCAGTACAAGATGTAAATATGCATTTTATTGTAAATAAAGTTTAGAGAAATATACAGGACATTTTTACTTACGAGCACTTGCCCAAAATCTTGTGAATCTGAAAATTTTAAGTAGGTAATAAATATACATGTTAACTCACCGAAGGGGGTCGGTCAAATTTTTCTATATTATGTATCAGAATTGTACCTGTTGTAGTGTTGTTATGTGTATTTTCAAAAACTGGGTATAGGATAATTATTTGTACACAAGATTTATGTTTCATATCACACTATAGATAATTCAAAAAAATTAATGTGAAAGCCGGAAAATGACATTGAACTTTTTTGCATTTTATAGTTATTCTTAAAATGGGAATAACTTTTTAAATTACATTATTTTCCGGCGTCGCCATTAAATTCTCTGAATGATGTATAATGTGATGTGAAACACATATTGTGTAAAAGCAGCATATTGTGTATAAGCAGTAAGACATAGGCGCTGCCTATGTCTTACTGCTTATACAGTTCGACATCACAGCTTCAAAAGGATTTACTTTTTCCGAAGGAAGGTATCTTGTACTGATGAGAACTAAAAGTTTCCTTCTTCCTGGTAGTTTCTTGCATGTTAGAAGAAAATACGGCAAATTTTGATATGTAATCCAGCGCTCGTAGAGACATATAGTCCGGGGAATAGCTTGTTTTACCATCATTTGTTTAGTCCTTATTATATAAGGCATCTTCAGGTGGTTTAGAGAACTCTAAATTCTCATCCTACATATTTACGTGTACACCTGACAAGTGACAAGTAGACTTCATTCAACTTTAATATTTGTTATAGTACTCTTGCGCTTAATTTTTGACCACGCCTCTGTACAATATACGAACTTAAGCATAATCTCGACACCATTAGTGGACATCCCTCTAAATGTGGGCAATATCTCTTTTGTTTAGACTTGGTAATGTTTCGTGTTAGAGCGTGACAACAATTTAGCAAAAATAAATTTTAAAAAAGTTCTACTACTGTAACATACATTAGTAATAAGAGTATCTATTATCTATTTTTATCGTTTTCTTATCATATAAAAAACTGTACAAATAAAGTTACAGACCCCTATATCAAAGCGTTCACCGATCTTATACACATATGTACATTTTCGGAGCCCCAATCGTAATTTCAGCAACTACTTTAAAACATGAAATAATCATAAAAGTAAATTATTTACACACGCGTAAATCTTCCGTATTATTGGCCTCCTTACCTTGTTGCCATATTTCAGAGGCATAATAGTACGGAGAGCATGTGGAGGCAAATTCGTCAGTACCATTAATTAAAGTGTATATGCGTATAAAACGGTGGCGCCCCGTAGATAAAATATTGTGAACTGCATTGTATAACTGTACATGTATATCGACCCAAAAAGCCTCCGAACAAAAATTTGTGAAACTTCTTCTGCTGACTTAAATCTACAAATAAATCCATTATACACGCAAATTCGCTTTGGCCTCCGATTTTGCGAATGCGCCTCCGATTTTGGAGGCGTGTTCTATGAAAGCATATATATTTTGGAGGCGTATAAGACATTTTGCATATATATATATATATATATATATATATATATATATATATATATATATATATATATATATATATATATATATATATATATATATATATGCCCTCTATCTAGGGCATCAACAGTGCCTTAAATTATATCAACGATAAAATCTTTAGCTATAGACAAAACGCAATTTTTGTATTTTAGTTAAAGCGACGAAATCAGAAATATAGATAGCCTAGAAAGCTCGGGCTTAGGCTCCTAAAACTTTTAAGGGTGGCGCGTCAGCGATGCAATTTTTAAAAATAAACAAGAAATTAAAAAAAAATCAGTTTTAATAATTCAGAATTACTGTCAAGGTAAGAATAAATTCCTACTTGGTCCTCAGTTTATATACTTTCTTATAACTTCAGTAAATCAGTTCAGTACTGAAAATATATAAAATTCTTTGCATGGATTATCTGTCGTGAAATAATAATAAACTTTCAAAATGCAAACTATTTTGTCTTTAATTGTCAACAGTAGCAAGTGCTAACCTACATTAACTAGTAAGCTATAATATCAACTCAAACTGTAGCACATGCAAGTTTATAAATAATAACTAACTAATGTAAAATGTAACTAAGTATTATAAGTATTATCGTAGGAAAATATACAGTGCCTTAACTAGAGCAAAAACCAGCAAAATTAAATTTTTTAAGTGGCCCGCCCTATATCTAGGGCATCAACAGTGCCTTAAATTATATCAACGATAAAATCTTTAGCTATAGACAAAACACAATTTTTGTATTTTAGTTAAAGCGACGAAATCAGAAATATAGTTTTTGAGGTTGGATTCCGCCCTGTATAAATTTTATTGGCCGGTTTCGAGCCAGGACAAAGCTTAATTTAAATGCAATTTTTTTTTATTTTGTTCGAGTAATTAGCAAGTTTTCGCGCCCACAGACAGACTGACGGAAATGAGAAAATATTTTTTTTGTGAATCAGAAACCCCAAAATATAAAGATCTGAAACAATTTCGGGAGGCGATTATTAAACGAAGAAAATATTAACTCCTCCAGCGAGGGAAGAAAAAGATAATATTTGTTTGTTCTATATACAAGGTAAAATGCACTTTAAAAAAGAAAAAGCCACGAACTTACGCTTAATCCCAGTCGGGGAAAAAGACATAGAAAAGATTTTTTTAAACTTCCCACCCTGTATAAAAATTTTACCAAGCTTTTTTACGTAAAATCGTCATTTGCGTGTTTATTTCTTTTAAGCTAATGTTTTAGAGTTATTACAAAACTAAACAAGCATTTTTCTACTCTTTCACATTCTGTTGTAAGAAAAATCGAAATTGTCACTGAAAGCTTTGGGTTCATCAGAATGCTTATATTTTCGAATTAAAGAAACAATAAAAATTACTATTATATCAACGGTAAAAGACTTAGCTACATACAAATTATAATTTGTGTAAAATGTATCATTTTAAACAAAAAATAGATACTATTTATTAAAATGTGCTCGCTCACGCTGTTTTTAAGTTTCCGCGCCAGCATACAGTCGGAAATCGGAAACCATGTTTTCCCTGATCTGGGCACCCCCTAACGTGATCTGAAAAAAATCTCGAAAGATTCTTTTTCGCCAATAAAATACTTTCTCTCGCGATAGAAGTCAAAAGATCAACCCTCTGAATGTGACGCAAAATTTTGGGGATCATCAGACTGACGTAACCATCAATAGCAATCCTGCATAGTCAACACTTCTTCTAAAACAGAACTATGCCTGCTGCCTGAGGGTTACGTCAGTCTGATGATCCCCAACAAGGTGAAAGCTTACTGTCCTCCCGGCCCGGGATTTTCCATTAGTTTTTGGATGCCACATAATTTAATGCAAGCGCAGAACACACTGTCTTTTTGGTTTGTTATGCCCCAAACATTTTTATTTGACTACATTATTTATTATGGACACTAATATCTTATTTTTAGAAATTAATGTTTTAAAGTGTTCATGCTGTACATAGTTAATCGGAAATGTTTTGGGTTTTAAGCTAGGTCTCAGACTAATATATTTCTAAAATATTTTAGTTTTCCGTCAAGTAGTTTTTAAGTTTTCGCGCCAACGGACAGAGAGACCGACGGAATGGGAGATTTTGTATTGCTGTTCACTATATTTTACAATAATATTATAAGCCGTTTACTGGTATGTTTAAAAAACGAATTTACCACGTGCCACCTTGTTGAAGACGTTACTTAAATTTGGCAACGTTGTCGGAGGCGTATGCGCTCGCTGTGCGCATAAAAATTTATACAGAGGAGGCTTACCAGACGTAAAATGTATGGAGGCGTGTTACATTTAAAAGTATAGTAAAAATTTGTATCTTTTTTGGATGCTTATTTCTTACCCCTCTCACGTTGCTCACGTAGACATTTACTATTTAATGCTATTTGAATGCAATATACACGGAAATCTTTATTCTTTACAGTGGAGGCCAGGGTGCCTGTGTCACGGATGGAGCCCAGTTAGATAGTTATATATATATATATATATATATATATATATATATATATATATATATATATATATATATATATATATATATATATATATATATATATATATACAGGGTGTCCCAGGATAGGTGTTACGATAGGACAAATGGGTCAAAAAATTTTGAATTTGAAAATGGCATTTTGGGAACATGCCCCGCTTGGTCCAAAACTGAGGAATACAAAATTTCACTCGGATTGGTATTATACAGGGCGAGTTATAACTAAAAATATGAAAAACGGCCAAGAGTAAAGTACTCTTATTTGTCGAAATGGAACAAAAGCTTACTAGAAAAAGTTGTTCAGAAATGTAACTAATATCATAATATGAAATTACAGCTTTCTAGTCAATATTTTTATTTTTGTCAAGTTTTTTGAAATGTAATAGTACATTTCCACCACTATCGTATTCGGTTTTTTATTATACTTGGAAACTACGTTTTCTAACATGTAATATGTACATTTACCAGGTATAGCCTAATAATGTATTGTAATACGATATTGGTGGAAAATGTACTATTACATTTCAAAAAATTTGACGAAAATAAGAATATTGACTAGAAAGCCCTAATTTCAAATTATAATATTAGTTTCATTTCTGAACAACTTTTTCTACTAAGCTTTTGTTCCATTTGAAAAAATAAGAGTACTTTACTCTTGGCCATTTTTCATATGTTTAGTTATAACTCGCCCTGTATAATACCAATCCGAGTGAAATTTTGTATTCCTCAGTTTTGGACCAAGCGGGGCATGTTCCCAAAATGCTATTTTCAAATTCAAATTTTTTTGACCCATATGTCCTATCGTAACACCTATCCTGGGACACCCTGTATATATATATATATATATATATATATATATATATATATATATATATATATATATATATATATATATATATATATATATATATATATATATATATATGCAAAATGTCTTATACGCCTCCAAAATATATATGCTTTCATAGAACACGCCTCCAAAATCGGAGGCGCATTCGCAAAATCGGAGGCCAAAGCGAATTTGCGTGTATAATGGATTTATTTGTAGATTTAAGTCAGCAGAAGAAGTTTCACAAATTTTTGTTCGGAGGCTTTTTGGGTCGATATACATGTACAGTTATACAATGCAGTTCACAATATTTTATCTACGGGGCGCCACCGTTTTATACGCATATACACTTTAATTAATGGTACTGACGAATTTGCCTCCACATGCTCTCCGTACTATTAAGCCTCTGAAATATGGCAACAAGGTAAGGAGGCCAATAATACGGAAGATTTACGCGTGTGTAAATAATTTACTTTTATGATTATTTTATGTTTTAAAGTAGTTGCTGAAATTACGATTGGGGCTCCGAAAATGTACATATGTGTATAAGATCTGTGAACGCTTTGATATAGGGGTCTGTAACTTTATTTGTACAGTTTTTTTATGATAAGAAAACAATAAAAATAGATAATAGATACTCTTATTACTAATGTATGTTACAGTAGTAGAACTTTTTTAAAATTTATTTTTGCTAAATTGTTGTCACGCTCTAACACGAAACATTACCAAGTCTAAACAAAAGAGATATTGCCCACATTTAGAGGGATGTCCACTAATGGTGTCGAGATTATGCTTAAGTTCGTATATTGTACAGAGGCGTGGTCAAAAATTAAGCGCAAGAGTAATATAACAAATATTAAAGTTGAATGAAGTCTACTTGTCACTTGTCAGGTGTACACGTAAATATGTAGAATGAGAATTTAGAGTTCTCTAAACCACCTGAAGATGCCTTATATAATTAGGACTAAACAAATGATGGTAAAACAAGCTATTCCACGGACTATATGTCTCTACGAGCGCTGGATTACATATCAAAATTTGCCGTATTTTCTTCTAACATGCAAGAAACTACCAGGAAGAAGGAAACTTTTAGTTCTCATCAGTACAAGATGGACGAACATACCTTCCTTCGGAAAAAGTAAATCCTTTTGAAGCTGTGATGTCGAACTGTATAAGCAGTAAGACATAGGCAGCGCCTATGTCTATCTTGTACTGATGAGAACTAAAGAGTTCGAAACTGGTCTGCAGGTGACGACATCCTAACTAAAGAAAAAGTTTCCTTCTTCCTGGTAGTTTCTTGCATTCTGAAAACGTATTTTACAATCTAACTCTGTTAGAAGAAAATACGGCAAATTTTGGTATGTAATCCAGCACTCGGAGGGACATATAGTCCGGAGAATAGCTTGTTTTACCATCATTTGTTTAGTCCTTATTATATAAGGCATCTTCAGGTGGTTTAGAGAACTCTAAATTCTCATTCTACAAATATTAAAGTGTTTTTCTTTAATTTAGTATAATATTAGGAGTTTTTGATATTCTTGGTTTTCTATTTAAAGAGCATGTTTTCGTTTGTTTCTGAGCTAAACTTACAGACACGCCCTGAAGGTGTAACTTTTTCTGCTCCTAAAACAATTTATATCGTTAAAATTTCACTAAAACTAGAACTAGTTCTTGGACCTTAAAGGAATGTCTGAAAAGTGTTCGAATGAAAGTTTTTCATCAAACATTCCTATCAAAACCCTTCTGTTCTAGTTATCAAAATTACCATGTTATTTTTGTTTAAATTTACCTGACACTGAAAAAATGCGAGAAAAACTTTTTATCGTAATATTTAACGGCGTAGTATAAAATCGACACATTATAATAATTATCTGTAACATCCACACTTTAAATGAGATTTTGCGTAATTTTTTCTGTGTGGTATCAATTTTATTGAAACAAGGGCCTGCAAATGTTTAGTTTTTGTGTCGCTGGCGAATCCATTTGCACACGTTTTTAAAAACGCTATGGTTAAATTTCAGCGGCTCATTTCTTGGCGACTAGCATTAAATGTTGGTCGCTGATTTTCAACAATATGTTTTTTAGAAACGTGTACCAACGTCGGTCGTTAGTACCAACGTGTACTGACTACTCGAAACGTTTGGAATCGCCTGGTTAAATAGTCTACTATATTTTCACCCATTTAATGAAGGATTTTATTAAAATGCTAAAACGTATTTATTTATTTTTAATATTTAAAACTATTACCAATTTTGATACTTTTTTATTACTTACTTAAAATTTCTCTTAAAGTCAATGTGTTGCTTAGGGTTGTTAAAGACTTAAGGCAATAAAAAACAAAAAGATGTAAAAAACTCCTTATGTTAGGTAAAAATGGAAAAATACACAACTTTCAACGTTAAAATATAGCGTTAAACAAAAAGCCTAAAGCCCATGTTGACGCAACTCTGTCAAGCGTCGTATTCGGGTTTCAGGAGGTAGCAAATTCATATCTAATTTTTTTTTAATTAAAAGGGTCCCAAAGCACATCAAATAATTTTCTTTTAACCACTATGAAAACGTACGTCTATGAGGTAGAAAAAATTTTAAAACAGTGGAAATGTGCGTTGTGACTGCATCAACACGCCAAAAATGAAATTCCATAATTAACCGAGCTATTAGCTTGTGTCCACCTTAAGTAAGACACTGGTACGCATTGGTCAAATTTATTTTAGAACCTTATATTTTCCATGGCATACTAGCTAATAAAAAATATTAAAATAGACTTTCGAGAAAATATCCATTCAAAATATTAAAATTAATAAAGACACCCAAATAGATTTGGTTCTTTTTAAATATTATATTTATTTTCATTTTTTATACTTAAAAAATTGTTTTAAAGTCGACAAAAATAATAGTAATGAAATAAATCATTGCTTAAAAAATTACATGAATATCAAAATTTAATTCTACCCTTTACACCTGGTAATGGTGGATTTTTAAGCTAACAAAATTCTAAGTAGATTATATATTATATATCAACTTTAGCTTTTACCGATTTACAGCTAAATAATGTAATCTACATCAAAATGGGTTTGCTACATTTTAAAAGTTATTTAGAAAAAAATTACAGGTGAGACAGGTGTAAGAAATTATTTGGCAAAGAGGAAAATAATAGAGCTTAAATTTGTTTTATATATATTATTATTTTCACACTGCGTAACTTATAAAGGATACAAAAAATCTGCCTTTCACGGAACAGAAATAAAAATATAAAAAATCGGTCCAGTGCAAGCTATACTTGCACAATTAGTGTTCCGTGCTCCCCACTTAACCTGAGCAAACCTCGGCCGCCCGACCTCCGCCCACCTGCCGCGCTACCCGCCGCCGACAGCACCAACGCCGTATCACATCGTGTGTGCGCGGAGCTGAATAGGCCAAATTACAAATTTTGAGAATCGTGTAAGCACAAAAGTTGTTCTTTACATGGTGAGAAATATTTTTTGTCGAAAATCTTTTTTTCTAAAACCAATAATTCAGCAGTTATAAGGAAATAAACAATTAAATTATTTATGACAATTGATCGCGTAGAATTGTTCAATCCTGATAATTTTGGTTTAATCTAGGTACAGCTAATTCTCAATGTCCATGATTTTTTGTCAGATTTTTCTAAACTCTCCTTCTGGTGATAAGTGATAAGGGTGGTGGGGGACAACAATTTTTACACGTTTTTTCCGAAAAATATTTAAAAAATTCATAGAAAATATATTATAAATGTTGTTTAATTCGTTCTTCAATAAGCTTTCATTAGGCTCCCCACACAATGCCCTTGAAAAAAATTTCCATTTCCCAATTTGCCTCCCTAAATTAACCCCCAGAATCGAAATTTAACTTCCTATACTTCACGTCTATAACACAGGCCCACAAAAAAAACAGTTTTGGAACTCCTATGGAGACAACTATATCCCTATGTAATTTTCGACGCTGAATCCGAATCCGAGGTCAAAAAAAATCGGACACCCCCAAAATCAACCCCTAGCGCTAAAAAACACCTACTCAGCGGGGTAAAAATGACTTAACGCTCCACGAATAGTTCTAAATCTCAGTAAATCGAATTAAATATCAACACGCATAAATACAGAGTTAACACTACTTTCTATTGAAAATCACCCCTATGAATGGCTGAAAACTACCCCTCATACAAGAGGAAACTTAAAAAAATGCAGTGATTGCAAAAAAGCTTAGGATGCCAGTTTTTTTGCAAAGAGTGAGTAACTGCATTAGTTCCGGTGCGATGCTCAAAATCTACCACCATAGAGTGGCGGAAACCACCCCTAGATTAAAATTGCAAGGAAAATCGGGGAAAATTTTTTGTCATCGTGCTATCGAGACAACAGTATCCCTATGTAATTTTTGACGCTGAATCCGAATCCGAGCTCAAAAAGATCATACACCCCCCAAAAGCAACCGCTATCGCGAAAAAACACTCCCTAAACCGGGTAAAAATGACGCTCCACGAATAGTCCTAAATCTCAATAAATCGAATTAAATATAAACACGCATAAATACAGAGTTAACACCACTTTCCATTGAAAATCACCCCCATAGTGGGTGAAAACTACCCCGCATACAACAGGAAACTTAAAAAGATGCAGTGATTGCAAGAAAAGGTTACGATGCCCAGTTTTTTTTGCAAAGAGTGAGTAACTGCATTAGTTCCGATGCGATGCTCAAAATCTACCCCATAGAGTGGCGGAAACCACCCCTAGATTAAAATTGCAAGGAAAATCGGGGAAAATCATCGTGATTTCTATTTTAATCGATGCTAAAATTGGCTAAAGATATGCAGCACTGCAGTTTGGAGGTGAATACTTACATCGCACCAAAGTCCACATCCCCATGAGAGGGTGAAAATTACCCCTCACATAACAAGAAATTCAAAAAATATTTGCAGTACATTTTAGAAAAGCTCAAAACATCTGCATTTTCTTATATAAGAAGAATCTTCGATAACGTACTTGAAAAGTATCCATATTATGAAGTAGCCAAAATTTACCCGTAGTCTTAATTCAATTAAATTTATTCTTTCTTTTTGTAATATCTTTTGGATTTGTTTTCGAATGATCTTCTGACCGACTGCCGTTTATGCTTTTCAGACGTCTCTCTTTTTAAGGATCAACAGTAATCTGCCATCATGTGTTCGTCCCATCTTCCTCCTGATATATCTTGGTGAAAGCGTTCACCCTGCTCTTCACTGTAGTCGCCTAAATTCATATTGCACCCTAAAGATTTGAAATTTTTAATCATTTCTGCAACAACTTTTTTATAATTTTTATCTCTTTTATTTCCCAGAAAGTCATGTGCTAGTTTTTTGAAACTTAGCAATAAAAAAATTTAATTAAATTTAGGGGTGGTTTCCGGAACTTTATGGGGATAGTTTTTGAGCATCGCATCGAGACTAATGCAGTTACATACTGTTTCTAAAATAACTGAGCATCGTAAGCTTTTTTTGCAATCACTGCAGTTCTTTTTAAATTTCCTGTTGTCAGAGGGGTAGTTTTCACCCACTATGGAGGTGATTTTCAATGGAAAGTGGTGTTAACTCTGTATTTATGCGTTATATACTTGAATGTTTATATTTAATTCGATTTAAGACTATTTGTGGAGCGTTAAGTCATTTTTACCCTGTTTAGGGCGTGTTTTTTCGAGATAGGGGTTGATTTTGGGGGTGTACGATTTTTTTGACCTCGGATTCGGATTCAGCGCCGAAAATGACATAGGGATACAATTGTCTCGATAGCACGATGACAAAAATTTTTCCCTGATTTTCCTTGCAATTTTAATCTAGGGGTGGTTTCCGCCACTCTATGGGGGTAGATTTTGAGCATCGCATCGGAACTAATGCCGTTACCCACTCTTTGCAAAGAAACTGGGCATCGTAAGCTTTTTTTGCAGTCACTGCATTTTTTTAAGTTTTCTGTTTTATGAGGGGTAGTTTTCACCCATTCATGGGGGTGATATTCAATGGAAAGTAGTGTTAACTCTGTATTTATGCGTGTTTATATTTAATTCGATTTACTGAGATTTAGGACTATTCCTGGAGCGTTAAGTCATTTTTACCCCGATGAGGAGGTGTTTTTTAGCGCTAGGGGTTGATTTTGGGGGTGTACGATTTTTTTTGACCTCGGATTTGGATTCAGCGTCGAAAATTACATAGGGATATAGTTGTCTTGATAGGAGTTCCAAAACTTTTTTTTTGTGGGGCTGTGTAATTGGTCCACCACACTCTATCTCTGTGCTAAATTTCAAATGATTACGTTGAACAGTTTCAGAGAAAATCCCCTCTGACAGACGGACGTTTTTAGTGTTCTTTGAAATGGAAGTGATTCCATTTCAAGGAGCACTAAAAAAGGATAATTAGACAAGAATAAATAAGATTTAATATGTTAAAATGGATAAATACTCTGATGAAACAATAAATAAAAAGTGCATATAGTTTTGCCAGCGACAGAGCTATATGTGAAAAACATTAATAATATATTATAAATATTAAGTTAAATTTTCTAAAGTTGTCCGCCCTATACAGGAGCGTATTATCCAAAAAGCCTAGAAAGCTCGGGCTTAGGCTCCTAAAACTTTTAAGGGTGGCGCGTCAGCGCTGCAATTTTTAAAAATAAACAAGAAATTTAAAAAAAATCAGTTTTAATAATTCAGAATTACTGTCAAGGTAAGAATAAATTCCTACTTGGTCCTCAGTTTATATACTTTCTTATAACTTCAGTACATCAGTTCAGTACTGAAAATATATAAAATTCTTTGCATGGATTATCTTTCGTGAAATAATAATAAACTTTCAAAATGCAAACTATTTTGTCTTTAATTGTCAACAGTAGCACGTAACCTACATTAACTAGTAAGCTATAATATCAACTCAAACTGTAGCACATGCAAGTTTATAAATAATAACTAACTAATGTAAAATGTAACTAAGTATTATAAGTAATATCTTAGGAAAATATACAGTGCCTTAACTAGAGCAAAAACCAGCAAAATTAAATTTTTTAAGTGGCCCGCCCTATATCTATATAGGGCATCAACAGTGCCTTAAATTATATCAACGATAAAATCTTTAGCTATAGACAAAACACAATTTTTGTATTTTAGTTACAGCGACGAAATCAGAAATATAGTTTTTGAGGTTGGATTCCGCCCTGTATAAATTTTATTGGCCGGTTTCGAGCCAGGACAAAGCTTAATTTATATGCAATTTTTTTTTATTTTGTTCGAGTAATTAGCAAGATTTCGCGCCCACGGACAGACTGACGGAAATGAGAAAATATTTTTTTGTGAATCAGAAACCCCAAAATATAAAGATCTGAAACAATTTCGGGAGGCGAAGAAAATATTAACTCCTCCAGCGAGGGAAGAAAAAGATAATATTTGTTTGTTCTATATACAAGGTAAAATGCACTTTAAAAAAGAAAAAGCCACGAACTTACGCTTAATCCCAGTCGGGGAAAAAGACATAGAAAAGATTTTTTTAAACTTCCCACCCTGTATAAAAATTTTACCAATTGTTTTACATAAAATCGTCATTTGCGTGTTTATTTCTTTTAAGCTAATGTTTTAGAGTTATTACAAAACTAAACAAGCATTTTTCTACTCTTTCACATTCTGTTGTAAGAAAAATCGAAATTGTCACTGAAAGCTTTGGGTTCATCAGAATGCTTATATTTTCGAATTAAAGAAACAATAAAAAATACTATTATATCAACGGTAAAAGACTTAGCTACATACAAAAATACAAAGTATAATTTGTGTAAAATGTATCATTTTAAACAAAAAATAGATACTATTTATTAAAATGTGCTCGCTCACGCTGTTTTTAAGTTTCCGCGCCAGCATACAGACGGAAATCGGAAACCATGTTTTCCCTGATCTGGGCACCCCCAAACGTGATCTGAAAAAAATCTCGAAAGATTTTTTTTCGCCAATAAAATACTTTCTCTCGCGATAGAAGTCAAAAGATCAACCCTCTGAATGTGGCGCAAAATTTTGGGGATCATCAGACTGACGCAACCATCAGCAATCCTGCATAGTCAACACTTCTTCTAAAACAGAACTATGCCTGCTGCCTGAGGGTTACGTCAGTCTGATGATCCCCAACAAGGTGAAAGCTTACTGTCCTCCCGGCCCGGGATTTTCCATTAGTTTTTGGATGCCACATAATTTAATGCAAGCGCAGAACACACTGTCTTTTTGGTTTGTTATGCCCCAAACATTTTTATTTGACTACATTATTTATTATGGACACTAATATCTTATTTTTAGAAATTAATGTTTTAAAGTTTTCATGCTGTACATAGTTAATCGGAAATCTTTAGGGTTTTAAGCTAGGTCTCAGACTAATATATTTCTAAAATATTTTAGTTTTCCGTCAAGTAGTTTTTAAGTTTTCGCGCCAACGGACAGAGAGACCCACGGAATGGGAGATTTTGTATTGCTGTTCACTATATTTTACAATAATATTATAAGCCGTTTACTGGTATGTTTAAAAAACGAATTTACCACGTGCCACCTTGTTGAAGACGTTACTTAAATTTGGCAACGTTGTCGGAGGCGTATGCGCTCGCTGTGAGCATAAAAATTTATACAGAGGAGGCTTACTAGACGTAAAATGTATGGAGGCGTGTTACATTTAAAAGTATAGTAAAAATTTGTATCTTTTTTGGTTGCTTATTTCTTACCCCTCTCACGTTGCTCACGTAGACATTTACTATTTAATGCTATTTGAATGCAATATACACGGAAATCTTTATTCTTTACAGTGGAGGCCTGGGTGCCTGTGTAACGTATAGAGCCCAGTTAGATAGCCATGCACGTATATATATATATATATATATATATATATATATATATATATATATATATATATATATATTTATATATATATATTTATATATATATATATATATATATATATATATATATATATATATATATATATATATATATATATATATATATATATATATATATATATATATATATATATATATATATATATATATATATATATATATATATATATATATATATATATATATATATATATATATATATATAATAAATGTAAATGCGAAAATTTACTTCTTCGCTAGTGCAGCGAAAAGGCCGTGAATGAAAAATAAAAATAATGAGGACTATCTTTGATTCTGGTCTGGGTGACCTCCTGCTATCGATTTCTGGGCCCTTACCCATCAGCGGGCAGGCTTACACCCAGGGTGGCTGAAGAACAGACCACGATTTGACCAGAATCAAAGAGAGTCCTTATATCCAAAATGTTCGGAAAGGATGGGTAAGATGTAGTGGCTCGCGCCAACTAGTTCACCCAGTGTTGCTCCAAAAATGTTTGGCTGCTAACACAATAATACTCGAAAGTATGTCGAATGTCGATTTTCTCGACGTCGACGGTACAAATGCACCATTGTACAACAATAGTAGAAAAATGGAAGATTTCTTGGCCTATAGGTAATATAATAAATGTAAATGCGAAGATTTACTTCTTCGCTAGTGCAGCGAAAAGGCCGTGAATGAAAAATAAAAATAATGAGGACTATCTTTGATTCTGGTCTGGGTGACCTCCTGCTATCGATTTCTGGGCCCTTACCCATCAGCGGGCAGGCTTACACCCAGGGTGGCTGAAGAACAGGCCACGATTTGACCAGAATCAAAGAGAGTCCTTATATCCAAAATGTTCGGAAAGGATGGGTAAGATGTAGTGGCTCGCGCCAACTAGTTCACCCAGTGTTGCTCCAAAAATGTTTGGTTCGAAAGAACCGATAGCAGGAGGTCACCCAGACCAGAATCAAAGATAGTCCTCATTATTTTTATTTTTCATTCACGGCCTTTTCGCTGCACTAGCGAAGAAGTAAATCTTCGTATTTACATTTATTATATTACCTATAGGCCAAGAAATCTTCCATTTTTCTACTATATATATATATATATATATATATATATATATATATATATATATATATATATATATATATATATATATATGTATATATATATGTATGTATATATATATATATACATCTTTAATCATTTCTGCGTCCTTTCATAATGCATCATTTTTGCGTCCCCTAGAAATAGAGGCTTTAGGCTTTGTATTTCAAGTGTATATCGATTTTTTTCCTTTTTTTGTATTGCTCCTAATTTTTCTTTTAAATATCTCTTAAAACTAAAATATACCTTTTATTTTATAATGCAGCATTTTCAACTCCTTTCATATTATAATCAAATTTGCGTCCGGCGTATAATTTTGTACATTTGTCGACGCATTTTGCTTCCGAGCCGTATAATATTTGGACACTTCTCTATCATTTTTACTACTGCCCTGTTGCCAGAATTTTGAAAAGTCCGAAAGGTGGGAAAGATTACACAGCGCTTTTGAACCAATGATAGGTATGACTAATCTGTCACCAGAAACAGCTTGAGGGACTGGGCTGTTTATAACTTAAAGGTATAATTAATATATGGTTTTATTTTTCCATGGGGTTGCGGTCAAAATGTTTACATTAAAACAATAGTCATCTTTGACTTTTCGGTTTATTGACTGACTAAACCATCATCAGAAAGTTAACTACAAATTTTTAAAAAGAACTTATTTTATCAGGTTTACTAATAATAACACAAATAGACATACCTTTTAACTATGATGAACAAACTTAGCACTAATACTACTACATTTTAACAACCATGTACTCTCTACGAGACACAGAGTTAAACTATTATTTACTAACTTGCCTTAACAACCAAAATTGCATCGTACCTTTTAGAAGGTATAATGGATGGAAAGTCCACTATAGGTACAAAATGTTTTGTGAATAATGCAAAAATTTTATTTTTATGACATAATTATAATAATAATTATAATATAATTGTTTCCTCATAACATGATGAAGACATGTAAATCTTTACGCCAAGAGCAGGATGAGATAACCAAGGTGCTATGAGTCTATTACAAAACCATCGATCTTTTATTAACATGCTTTTATTAGCTTGACTTATAACATTGTAATGGGACATTTCATTAAAAGATATATACAGTATGTATTCGAAATGGAAAAATTTTTGTTATTCATTTTACGAAAAAAGTGTATTTTTATAAAAAGTTCTGCATCGTGAAAAAATAGCATTGCCATTCAGAAATTCCATCCAGTACGTACAGGGTGGTTCAAAAATGAAAAAGTCATAATCCACGTGAAGCTAAAAAGGCAAAATCGTTATTTAAAGGTAAACTGCCACTGCAAATATACATACAAGAGTTATTTTTATGATATGTTTGGAACACACAGGAGGTCCCAAAAGTAAAATTAATTTTTTAAAATCGCCGTTACAAAAAAAGTATATCTTCATAAAAAATTCTACATTGTGAAAAAGAGCATGGTTTAAATATTTTTATAGGGCATAGAGGGTGGCTAAAAATTTAAATTAAAATTGGGACTTTCAGCTTTATGAGCCACCCTGTATTGTCCTTCATCAAGTTTTTGAATAACCATGCTTCTTTTACAATGTAGAACTTTTTATAAAGATATAGGTACTTTTTTTGTAAAATCGGTAATAAAAAAATTAATTTTATTTTTGAGACCTCGTGTATGTTCCAAAACTAATTCACTAAAAAACTAAAAGAACACGCTTTTATGAGTAGCGCACTAAAAAGTTAAAGATAAATTATAGTTTAAAATACTAAAAACACGTTTTTATGAGTAGCCCACTAAAAAGTTAAAAATAAATTAGGTATAGTTTAAAAAACTAAAAACACTTAACGGTTTACTGTTAGGTAACTATAAAAGGAAAATAATTATTTTGAACTTTTTAGTGCGCTACTCATAAAAGCGGTTTTTTTAGATTTTTAAATTATAATTTATTTTTTTAACCTAAAATGCAAGTTGAAAATATAAGTTTAAATAATATTAATATTATAAACATTTTTACTGCTTATTTCTTAATTTGTAAAATTTATTGAAGAATAAAAAGATTGATAACAATAGTAATATGAATAACAATATTGTAAGTATTTTCCATGCTTATATAATATAATATTATTTTCAGTTTATTTTTATGTGAAATTAGGAATTCTTAGCCGTCGACAAATTTCAATTATTCATAACAGTAACGGTGTCAGACATTTGCCCTCCTTTTGGTAAAAGTGATAATTAATATGTAGGTGATAGATCAAGGCTGACAATTTTTATTTTAATTTACTGACATGGCACTGACATGTACACATTGCTATCACAGAATGGCGCTTTTTTACCAAGAGTTCTCCGCATTCTTTACATATGAGATCGCTATAAAAAGGAGTTTTGAGCCATGGACTCTCCTTACCTCATTCCATGATTTAAGTTTATTTTGAGTTGTTTTGCTGGAACCTGGAAATAAGATTGCGAATTATAATAAAAACCTATTTTTATTATAACTTTCGTTTATTTTATTTGGGTTAAGTCACCAGATTAGCTCAAAATATGACAAGGCGTTCAACAAAATTTATCCACCTAATAAAACTAAAACAGATATGTTTAATGTCGACAGACACAAGCAAGTTTCTTCTTAATGCTTTTTGGCTGGAATCACTATTGATAAGACAGGTGTAATTTGGCAATTAAGGTCTTGCTCATTGCTCAGTGCTCAGGTTTATATAATTAAGGGTTTAAATTGGCAAGTGTTAAGATAAGACAACCAAATTTTATACTGTTAGTTTCTTTTTAATTTTTCTCGCCAACTTATAAAGAAAAGAGCGATTTAAATAACAGTTAAGTACAGTTAAATTTACCAACCGAAATAAACCTTTTTAATACACTACAAAGATAATGTAAAATGTCGACCACAGTAACTGGCGAGCTAGTTTTTTTATTTAACAAATAAATTCCAAAATGTAGTTTTTGTTAAATAACTTTTTAAGTTTTATTTTTTCGAAAAACCGCATCAATCGAAATAGGTGAAAATGTTACACAGGAAACGTATCTAAAACGTCTATAAAACTTAATCATTTTGTTAAACTTAAGCTTCAAAAAGTTTTGCAATTTACATGTCAACTATATGTAGAAAATACAGTTTGAGCAACAAAAAATAGAAACTAATTTTGAAGGTGCTCTGTATATATTTCACCGGAAATACAGCCTGTTCCAAGCCAGGTTGAAAAGTAGTCCATATGCAAAATTTTTCCTTTTCTTTTTGGTCAAGCAGTTTTAAGCGTTCGCTCCAGCAGACAATCCGACAGACAGACGGACAGACAAACCGACGGAAATGGGAGACCATCTGATATAGGGACCTCAACACGTAAAGATCTGAAAAAATCCCGGGAAGTGATTTTTGTCTAGCGAGAGAAGTAAAAAGTTGAAATTACTAAAATTAGAAATGATTTTTAAAATGCAAAAATATTCCGAGAAAAGATAAATTTAGGATGTGTAGAAATGTCAAATTAAAATTAATAACCTCCAGTTATAATGAAGTGGTAATTTCCATAAGAAAGCGCGATTATTTCTTGATATTATACCTTTAAAATGGGCTAGTACAAACTATATCCCAAATCGATTACTTGTTATATTTTAGAAACAAATATAAAATGGTATAGTTTTTTTGTAATAAAAAAGCCTTAAAAGTAAAAGTACTAAAACTTTTAAAGCTCCAACAAGAAAAGAAAATTTACGCGGCTGTTGTATCTAATAGAAAATAAAATTTCATTGTTCCTAACTTACACCCTGTACAGTACAACTGTTCTATTTCTACTTTACACTCCACTTACAACACCATTGATTTTTGACACTTTAACGGTAATTTTGTATTGCAGCAATTGCAGTATACCTATTCAAATAAGATATGCAGGCATGCATCGCTGTTTTATTTAATAACTAGCTTTCGCCCGCAACTTCTTCCAGGGTATAACAATTTTACTCCATTACAAACTTTAAATACCATTGTAATACCCCCTGTAGGGGTTGATTTATTAAAAACTGAAAAAAAACACGTGTTTAAACATTAACGCTCAGATACACTAAGAAAGTTTAAGATTTAGTACTGCATGGTTTAAATTAGGATCTTCTAGTTGATCAGGTATGTCTTGACAGGTTTTCTCCTGTCATAGTTAATAAGTCTTCGTTAAAAACTTATGAAATATTCCGTTCCGTGCGTTCATTTTCTTCACATTCGTTAGACAAAATTAGATTTTTCTGACCTCAATTGACATACTTATTAAACATTTTTGGGGAAATTGCCATTCGCTCGTTTTTATCCCCCCCCCCCCCGTTAGTTTTTTTAAATGTTAGACAAAATTAAATATTTTGACCCCAACAACCCCGAAAACAACATTAACATTTTTAGATAATTTCCCAGTTGTTCCTTTTTACCCCCCCCCCGGCGTTAATTTTTTAAAAATGAGTTTCAACAAAATTGGATTTTCTGTTCTCAGTAACCCCCAAAATTAGTTAACATTTTTGGAGAAATTCCAAACCCCGCGCCTTTTTATTCCCTCTGCCCCACCGTTAATTTTGTTTACATTCGTTAAACAAAATTAGATTTGCTGACCTCAATAACCTTGAAAATGATATATCAGATAACTTTTTTTGAAAAATGATCAGTTGCCTGTTTTTATTCTCCCTCGTTATATTTTTTTAAATATGTTAGACCAAAGTACATTTTTTGACAGTAATAACCCCGAAAATGACAAATTAGTTAACATTTTTTTCAGTCGCTCCTTTTTATCCCCCCGCCGTTAATTTTTTAAATATAGGTTTCAACAAAATTAGATTTCTGACCTAAATATCCCCGTAAATGACAGATTAGTTAACATTTTTGGAGAAGTTCCCAGTTGGCCCTAATATCACCCCACCCCCCACGTTATTCTTAACATCCATTACACAAAATTAGATTTTCTGACCTCAATAACTCTGAAAATACTAAGCTAACATTTTTGGAGAAATTCTCAGACGCCCTTTTATCCCCTCTCCCCTCCCTTCTCCGTAAATTTTATTTAGCATCTGTTACACAAAGTCAGATTTTCTGACCTCAGTAATCCCGAAAATGGCCCATTAGTTAGCATTTTTGGACAAATTCCCAGCCGCCCCTTTTTATTCGCCCCCCCCCCTCCCTACGGTAATTTTTAACACCTGCTA
The DNA here is from genome assembly GCA_963971165.1 of Philopedon plagiatum. Taxonomy (NCBI): domain Eukaryota; kingdom Metazoa; phylum Arthropoda; class Insecta; order Coleoptera; family Curculionidae; genus Philopedon; species Philopedon plagiatum. The sequence goes on along the minus strand of OZ020195.1, from coordinate 48,718,699 downwards.
GAATGCTAGAAAAAAAAAATTCTGACCTCAATACCCCCGAAAATGACATATTAGTCAACATTTTTAAAAAGTTCTCAGTCGCTCCGGTTTTATCCCCTCTCACCTCCTCCCCTTTATTATTTTTTAAAGCTAAATCGTTTCACGTGGATTATGACATTTTCATTTTTGAGCCACCCGGTAAGTATAAGATCAAATTTTTGAATAGCAATATTATTTTCTCACGATGCAGAACTTTTTATAAAGATACACTTTTTTCGTTAAATCAATAATAAAAAATTTTCCATTTCGAAGATATGTTGTATATTTTTTAATGAAGAAAACATATTATTGAATTGTACATTTACAGTGGCAGTTTACCTTTAAATAACGATTTTGTCTTCTTAGCTTCACGTGGATTAGGACTTTTTTTATTTTTGAGCCACCCTGTTTATACAAGATCAAATTTTTGAATGGCAATGCTATTTCCTCACGATGCAGAAGACATGCTGTATATTTTTTAATGAAAAAAACATATCGAATTGTACATTCGCAGTGGCAGTTTTCCTTTAAATAACGACTTTGTCTTTTTAGCTTTACTTGGATTATGACTATTTCATTTTTGAGCCACCCTGTACGTACTAGATCAAATTATTGAATGGCAATGCTAGTTTTTTACGATGCAGAACTTTTTATAAACAGATATGTACTTTATTCTTAAAATCAATAACACATTTTTTCCATTTCGAAGAGATGCTTTATATTTTTTAATGAAAAAAAATATTATTGAATTGTACATTTGCAGTGGCAGTTTTCCTTTAAATCACGATTTTGTCTTTTAGCTTCACTTGGATTATGAATATTTCATTGTTGAGCCACCCTGTACGTACTAGATCAAATTTTTGAATGGCAATGCTATTTTTTTACGATGCAGAACTTTTTATAATCAGACACTTTTTCCGTAAAATCAATAATAGAAATTTGTCCTTTTCGTAGACATGCTGTATATTTTTTGAATGAAAAATACATATTATGGAATTGTACATTTGCAGTGGCAGTTTACCTTTAAATAACGATTTTGTCTTCTTAACTTCACATGGATTAGGACTTTTTATTTTTGGGTCACCCTGTTTATACGAGATCAAATTTTTGAATAGCAATGCTATTTTCTAACGATGCAGAATTTTTTATAAAGAGACACTTTTTTCGTAAAATCAATAATATTTTTTTTCCATTTCGAAGACATGCTGTATATTTTTTTAAGGAGAAAAAAACATATTATTGAATTGTACATATGCAGTGGCAGTTTTCCTTTAAATAATGATTTTGTCTTTTTAGCTTCACGTGGATTATGACTGTCATTTTTGAGCCACCCTGTACATACTAGATCAAATTTTTGAATCGCAATGCGGTGTTTTTTACTATGCAGAACTTTTTATAAACAGACACTTCTTTCGTAAAATAAATATTTTTTTTCCATTTTGAAGATATGCTGTACATTTTTTAATGAAAAAAATATTATTGAATTGTACATTGCAGCGGCAGTTTTCCTTTAAATCACGATTTTGTCTTTTTAGCTTCACTTGGATTATGAATATTTCATTTTTGAGCCACCCTGTACGTACCTACTAGATCAAATTTTTGAATGGCAATGCTATTTTTTACGATGCAGAACTTTTTATAATCAGACACTTTTTTCGTAAAATCAATAATAAAATTTTTTTCCATTTTGAAGACGTACTGTATATTTTTTTAATGAAAAAACATATTATTGAATTGTACATTTGCGGTGGCAGTTTACCTTTAAGTAACGATTTTGTCTTCTTAGCTTCATGTGGATCAGGACTTTTTTAATTTTTAAGCCACCCTGTATGTACTAGATGAAATTTTTGAGTGACAATGGGTATTTTCTCACGATGCAGAACCTTTTATAAACAGACACTTTTTTCGTAAAATCAATAATAATTTTTTTCCATTTCGAAGACATGCTGTATATTTTTTTAATGAAAGAAAAACACATTATTGAATTGTACATTTGTAGTGGCAGTTTTCCTTTAAATAACGATTTTGTCTTTTTAGCTTCACGTGGATTATGACTGTCATTTTTGAGCCACCCTGTACGTATCAAATTTTTGAATGGCAATGCTGTTTTTTTACGATGCAGAACTTTTTATAATCAGACACTTTTTTCGTAAAATCAATAACAAATTTTTTCCATTTTGAAGACATACTGTATATTTTTTTAATGAAAAAAACATATTATTGAATTGTACATTTGCAGTGGCAGTTTACCTTTAATAACGATTTTGTCTTCTTAACTTCACATGGATTAGGACTTTTTATTTTTGGGTCACCCTGTTTATACGAGATCAAATTTTTGAATAGCAATGCTATTTTCTAACGATGCAGAATTTTTTACGAAGAGACACTTTTTTCGTAAAATCAATAATATTTTTTTTCCATTTCGAAGACATGCTGTATATTTTTTTAAGGAGAAAAAACCATATTATTGAATTGTACATATGCAGTGGCAGTTTTCCTTTAAATAATGATTTTGTCTTTTTAGCTTCACGTGGATTATGACTGTCATTTTTGAGCCACCCTGTACATACTAGATCAAATTTTTGAATCGCAATGCTGTTTTCTTACGATGCAGGACTTTTTTATAAACAGACACTTCTTTCGTAAAATAAATATTTTTTTTTTCCATTTTGAAGACATGCTGTACATTTTTTAATGAAAAAAAATATTATTGAATTGTACATTTGCAGTGGGAGTTTTCCTTTAAATCACGATTTTGTCTTTTTAGCTTCACTTGGATTATGAATATTTCAGTTTTGAGCCACCCTGTACGTACCTACTAGATCAAATTTTTGAATGGCAATGCTGTTTTTTACGATGCAGAACTTTTTATAATCAGACACTTTGTTCGTAAAATCAATAATAAATTTTTTTTCCATTTGAAGACGTACTGTATATTTTTTTAATGAAAAAACATATTATTGAATTGTACATTTGCAGTGGCAGTTTACCTTTAAGTAACGATTTTGTCTTCTCAGCTTCATGTGGATCAGGACTTTTTTATTTTGAGCCACCCTGTATGTACTAGATGAAATTTTTGAATGGCAATGGGTATTTTCTCACGATGCAGAACCTTTTATAAACAGACACTTTTTTCGTAAAATCAATAATAATTTTTTCCATTTCGAAGACATGCTGTATATTTTTTAATGAAAAAAACACATTATTGAATTGTACATTTGTAGTGGAAGTTTTCCTTTAAATAACGATTTTGTCTTTTTAGCTTCACGTGGATTATGACTGTCATTTTTGAGCCACCCTGTACGTATCAAATTTTTGAATGGCAATGCTGTTTTTTTTACGATGCAGAACTTTTTATAATCAGACACTTTTTTCGTAAAATCAATAACAAAATTTTTTCCATTTTGAAGACATACTGTATATTTTTTTAATGAAAAAACATATTATTGAATTGTACATTTGCAGTGGCAGTTTACCTTGAAATAACGATTTTTGTCTTCTTAGCTTCACGTAGATCAGGACTTTTTTATTTTTGAGCCACCCTGTATGTACTAGATCAAATTTTTGAATAGCAATGCTATTTTCTGACGATGCGAACTTTTTATAAACAGGCACTTTTTTCGTAAAATCAATAATACATTTTTTTCCATTTCGAAGACATGCTGTATATTTTTTTAATGAAAAAAAAACACATAACTTCAGCAAAAAAAAACTTAAAACGAGACCATTCGGAAAAACTCATCGACAAACCAAGTTGAAGAAGTCCGTTGAAGAATTATGCGTGAACATATAAAGAATCTCACATGCGGGCCGAATAATTGATAACCTCCTCTTGAGAAGACGGTTAAAAAGCACACCACTTAGCGAAAATGCTGTTCACTGCGTCACGGACACTTCATAATTATAGAACTAATATTTAAATACAATTTTATCATACTTTAGCGTTGCCAAGTTTCTGGTAGCAAAATCCACCGACCAGTAAAACTTTTAATATACGCATGAATAATTTTGCGCCTCTATCGGAAATTTTTACAACTAAAATTTATACGTCTTCATTTATTTTTCGATCATTTTTACTTCCATTTCGTACCGCTATTATTCCCCGCCAATAGTTTATGCTTTAAACTGTCAAAGAACAATTTCTTTACGTAAGGTATGGTACTGTGGACCAGCCATTGCGACAATGTGGGACTTAAAATTTATAGCCATGTTCGAGAAAAACGCCTAAGTTAATCTTGCGTCCGATATACGGCAGCAAGTTTGCAGCGGTAGCAGAAATGATAGGGATTAGACCCCTTTCGGAAGCAAAACTGATAGGGTGATGTATATATATATATATATATATATATATATATATATATATATATATATATATATATATATATATATATATATATATATATATATATATATATATATATATATATGTATATATATATATATATATATATATATATATATATATATATATATATATATATATATATATATATGTATATATATGTATGTATATATATATATATATATATATATATATATATATATATATATATATATATATATATATATATATATATATATATTTGCTTCAAGACATTTCTGGTCTTAAAAATATAAATATAATACATTTTGTTTAGACTGCAGAGATTCTCATTATTACAGTGAGTTTACTGTTAAGCTCCTAAGCCTGTATTGGGCTTGTGTATGGATCAGATAAAATAATAGACGATCTCTATACTTGAACGCTATCTAGGCTACATGGGCACATTTTTATTTTATTATTAAATCAAAATAAAACATTACTCTGGCATACGCCTAGACAAAATTGCATTCTTTGTCATACCTATACATAAATGAACAAAACACAAATATTACATTTACATCTACTTTTCCTTATACAATACACACTATATTTGATATATATATATATATATATATATATATATATATATATATATATATATATAAATATATATATATATATATATATATATATATATATATATATATATATATATATATATATATATATATATATATATATATATATATATATTAGTTGCTTAAGTCACAGGACGACGATCTTGACACGACGACCTCTAGCTTATAAAAGCAACCTTACCGGACTTCATCTACAGCTTGGCTCGACGTGGTTCAGCATGGCCCCAAAGTTGGATCTAAGTGATGCGGCTGAACCACTTGGACACTATGATATCATCAAAAAGGTAGGATTCATTATGGTGAATCTCACCAAATGGAATATCCTTCAAGGAAACATACTTCGAAATGCGTGGCGGAAAACCATGCATCACGGAATTGCATCCATCACGAAACATCCCTGAAAATGCGTGATGGAAAACCATGCATCACGGAATTGCATCCATCACGAAACATCCCTGAAAATGCGTGATGGAAAACCATGCATCACGGAATTGCATCCATCACGAAACATCCCTGGAAATGCGTGATGGAAAACCATGCGTCACGGAATTGCATCCATCACGAAACATCCCTCACGGAAGCATTCTCTCAAAATGTTTCGAAAACTATTTCTCAGCCGGAAAAACCCTGTAATAAAACATCACAAATCACGCTACGAAACCCAGGAATAAAAAAACTTTCTTACCTCAAAACCATTGGTGGTTACCAAAAAGGAAAACGACAATCGGCCATATTGTGACCACTTGAAACAAATCACTAACTAAACACGATATATCTTCAAAAAAAATTAGGTTTACACACGGCCCTCTCTTGCCAATTATCTCTGGCCAAGGCTCTCCTAAAAAATCTCTCTCTCTCTCTCTCTCTCTCTCTCTCTCTCTTCTTAAATTCACCTAAACTCTCCTGCTGAAAGGAAAACCTCATGTCTTATGCTTAACCAATCAATGCATTCAACGTCAAGCCGAATGTGCGTCGTGCAAATCACGGCTCTGACATTTGCCGTTCCCCAAACGTTAACACGATGTTTTGAAATGACAAGTTTTCCAATTTTCTCGGCAATCCTGTTAGAAAATGAAAATAAAAACAAAACGGAAAACTCTCTGAACCTGCAGACACTGTAGCCTTGGTGACAGCATTGGGAAATCACGGTATTAATATCGTTAATTAGAATTAGGAATTAGTTATTAAATAGCATTTTATTTGAGCATAAAAACAGCAAGTGTATAAAATTAAAACAAAAAAAAACGGGAGAAACGTACTACAAGAACAGAATTTTTGCCTGGACCAGTCGTTAGGTAGTTCTTAAAGTACACATAATGCTAAAGGTAACATTCTTAAGGAATGCTAAATTAAACATGAATATAATACTGTAAATTTTTCTATCTTTTAGAGCGAAGGAACTCAAACGCAAAATTGACAGACAAAGCTGAAAACATCCAGGAACCCGCATAAGACTGAGTAATGTGGGTCGAACTGCATAGAATAAAAAAAAAATTACGCCAAAATGCATAAACTATATCCTTGTAAACATGAATACTCGTTACTTGTGTAATAAAATTATTAACTTAACAAAATAAGATTTTTTCTTAAGATATTTTGTATTTGCTTAAGATTTTTTAAAAAGAACCTTTACCATTTTGTCAAAAATGTAGCCCCTACTTTATTTTTAATTGGGAAAAACAATGAAGCTTTGCAAATACTTCGCCGTCTCTGACAGTACCAGTTGTACATATTTTATTCCGATTACTAATTTTATTTCAACGAAACTAGTGTGGCTTATGTTTAGTGTTGCGAAGACACACAATTGGTGCTCGAAACGGCGATTTTAGTCTAACGAGACTAGCTGAACTGATAATTTCGGAAAATGTGAGTAGTGTGGAAAAAGTCTTACGGGAAAAAGAAAAATCCACGCCGCGCCGTCTGTTCAGGGAACTTTTCTCGATTCCTCTAGTTTTGTTTGTCAAATAAACATGGTATTTTCTGGGTGTCCATTTTATTAGGCAGAGCTAGTGTTGTAAATATCCGTATTCATTAGATATCCGAATCATACGGAATCGGAATCAGCTAATATCCGTATCCATTATCCGAATACGAATCCATTTCTTGACCCGCGCAAAAGCGGTTACAGATCATGTATATGTATGCATGCAACAGACTAAAACATTTTCTATCCGGATACACGGCTAGGTAGGTCGATGCGGTATCGGTATCATACCAGTCGAAGTCGAAGTTTAGGGATAAGAAGGCACCGCGTCGCGCCGTTCTCGTTTGAATTCGGTTCGGGTGAGGCGGGACTAGTTTAACCAATGGGTCTCATCTCATATGATACCCGTTACCCCGATAACTATGCCATCTTTTTTTAGGATATGTCATTAGAAAGAGAAAGCACAATATCAAATATGCCAAATCGCAGACCGTGTTGTTCGCTTACACTCGATTCCGATTCCGTTTTCTCTTTGCACTTTTCATTAGTAACCACCCGATGCGAATTTATTTTGATTCCGAATCCGTATTCAAGTTCTCGGCCGATTCCGGATAATCCGGATTCTTTTAATATTCGGATCCAACGGATTTTTGGATACGTATCCTTACATCACTAGGCAGAGCAGAATCAATCAAATCCTGCGACACAATGATAAACAAACTTGTTTTTTAGCACCCTAGTGTTTTGAAACTGTTTAAAACTGTTTTAATCATGTGGCCTGCTACTGTCCAAAAACAAGTCCCGCTATTCCTTTGCGCTGTTATCCAAACTTTCAATATATCGTGTGTCATTACAGGATATCGTTTATGCGTGTATAAACATAATATATGGTTGATTTTGATGGTAAGCGTGAAAAGAAAACTGTTGGTTATGACGGCTGACATTTCCATCTTATCCTCTTCAGTTTTGAAACGTTCATACAAGAAGCTTAAAAAAGGAAAAAAGTGTTTTGTCCTTAACCTCAAATCACAATGTTACAGCTGGTAGCTCCTGTCACTGAAATTATTTAAAGGCTTGCCGACGAAAAGCAAAAGAAGAATAAGAAGAAGAAGAAGGATTAATAAAATATACCAGTATACTATTATTTTTTGTAATAATAAATTTTTAATAATTTATTTCCGTTGCATAGTGATGAAATTTCGAGTGCTAGTGGCAACATCGATTTTTCATGGATGGAGGCCTCGTGTTTGGTACGTAAAGTTTCTGGCAGGTCGGAATATATGTGTTGACACGAAATTTTAAGTGATTTTTTATTTCTGCTAAAATAACATTATCCATAAACTTTAAGAAATGGCGCATCAGTGCTAAGTGTTTGGAAAATTGGGTTCTTTTCCAGAACTGATTTTAAATAGGTGTGCTTACAGATGGCTCGGAAAGCCTAGCGGTGGCGCGGGAAACCGGGTTATAGTGAATTCTCTCTCTCTCTCTCTCTCTCTCTCTCTCTCTCTTTTCTTTGTCCAACGCACATACAATGTATGAAACAAACAATATGCTTGATGAGTGAACGGCTCCTTCTCCTCTTGGTCAATGGTCTCAAAACATTGAAGCGCATAAAGATAAGTCAAATTAAATCAGAGAATGACGCTCGATCGACGATAAACTCTGACGCAGAAGCGAACGTTATGATCCGTCGTTAGTTGTTTGAAACAGAATTAATTAGTCGATTTATTGTCAACAATTTTTTTTATTCGAATCTTATTCAAGTGCGTTAAAAAGCTGTGATTGAAATAAGATAAATAAATACTTACAAAAACTGAACTGAAATAAAACGGCGCATATTGTTTAAAAAAAGTTAGTTCAAATATTTTCATAAACCAGCAGGTTTGCAATAGAATAGCGAAAATAAAGCATCCAGCAGTAAATATATAAAGCCATTTCAAATATCTATATAGGTGCAGAACTCTGTAGATGTTGTCCATCATTGGCCATAAAACAATCGTTATTAAGGAAATTTTCACAAGATCTCGTCGATTTACCGTGAACTGATTGCCAGTTTCGGACACGTTGGGACTATCTCACAAAATTTTAAATTTTGCTACAGTTGATCTTAAATTTTTTTGTCAGTTTTGTATATGAAATTCTGACTGAAAATTAATCCAAAATGTGTGATCTTTTATGATAATCAAGTGGACATCTGAAAAAAACGTATTTAATAGCAGCCAAACTTAGACAAAATTAGACAAAATATGAAGAGTGTCTAGTATCCTTGTGCACTACTTAAAAGAATAATTTCGGTAAAAAACACAATAGTGATTTAATGAACTTAAATTTAATATATTTGTAAACCAGTTTATAGATTTTTGTATTTTTGTACATACATTAGCTTGGGAAGATATTACAAATGAAAGAGTAGGAGTATTTTGTAAATATTTATTTTATTGGTGTTGTTTTTTGCATCACGATCAATTAAACATTAACATAAAATGAAATGATAACAAATAGTTGAAGCCTGGATCAAATATCGTATTATTAATTTTAAAATTGACTGAGTTTTAGGTAAAATATAATAAAATATAACAGCTGGGATGCTTTGGAAAATAAAATTTTAGTTTTGTTTGGCTCTCTTTCTCGCCATTCAGTGGTTTTTTTAAATCAATGCCCCAATTTTGCTTTGTCGCCTTTCTTAGTTTCTAACAAATCTTCTGTTGACTTAACGGTACTTTTTATTTGACTTCTCTCTTCGTCTTCTTTTTGTCCTGCAAAACATTGTCGGAATTTCTGGATCATCATAAACCCTCTCACGCTGTTCCCTTTTTCTTTCTTTTTCGCTTTTATTCTTTTGCGCTGCAGATTCCTTTTTTCGTCCCAGATCCTTCATTGCTACGTTGTTTCGTCGATTGGTCAATTTTAATTACTTTTAGGGGCATGCAATATGTTCTTCTCTTTCTTGAGAAAACACATTTTTAATATTTACTGAAAGATGACCTTCGTACGTGGATAAGTTTTTAATTTTTTTTTCATATTTTTACCGTTTCTTCCTTTTCTTATATGCATCTTTCATTCTTTTATGCTCATCCATTAAGGCCCAGTTTCACAATGTACGGTAAACTCTTTGGTGATCTTAACCTATATTAACCTGTGGTCAAGGATGTGAAATGTTTCACATCGCAAAGTATACCTTAGGTTTGCTAACCATGAAAAAACTTTTGATCAACTTAATCCAAGGTTGCATCCTAACCTTTTGGTGACCAGATATTGTGAAACCAGGCCTAAGGCGGTATCATTTATTTGACATTTTTAGGTACTTTCGTCATTTATTTTTGAAATTAAAAAAATGTCATAGAGGTCCCAATCTATCATCGCTATATCTATATCTATAAAAAGTGTGACTCTATGACGTTTTTGTGTTGCGTCCCCACACTATTTTTTTTTTTTTTTTTTTTTTTTTTTTTTCCCTTGGGCTCCGTCCGAGACCGGAAGCACTGCGGCCACTAGAGGCCTATTGTGCCTACCCAATAACTTTTGTTACACCCACTCTGTTATCCCAGTTTCCTGCACAAGCCTGTACAGGTCCACAAGGGAGCGGGTGATCAATTCCTCCGGTTCTAACTTTGGTTGCCCGAACAGTTGGTGGCGCTTGCGATCTAGTGACTCGCAATTATATATAATGTGCTGAACTGTTTCCCTGTCCCTACCGCATAGTCTGCAGCTAAGGTCTCCCTGGTACAGTTTCATTTTGTTGAGAAGGTCCTTTACAGCCATGTGTCCTGTTAGTACCCCTACGATTGTCCTCAACTGGATCCTGCTCAGATTTAGCAGTTGCCTGGTGAGTCTAGGATTGGGATTTCCTATAGCGGCCTTGCTGTGGTTCAGTCCCTGTACTCCGTTCCAGTGGACTTTGTGTTGTTGTTTGATCCATCTGTTTACCGCCTCTCGTGCCGTGCACTTTGGCACCCCGAGAGATGGTTCTGGGCCAATGTATGGTGTAGCCGATCCCTGTCTAGCAAGTTCGTCGGCTTTTTCGTTACCAGTGATGCCCTTGTGTCCCGGTACCCACATGAGCTTCACAGAGTTTCTGGCAGCTAGCGCGCCAAGATCGTTTATGCACTCCCATACCAGTCCCGAAGTGACTCTGTGGCATGAGAGTGCCCTCAAAGCGGCCTGACTGTCTGAACAGATATAGATCCGCTTATTTGAATAAGCCCTCCTATTGTTTTCCAGCGCACATTGTAAGATGGCGTAGGTTTCTGCTTGGAATACCGTGGGGTACTTCCCCAAGGAAAAGGACATGTCCCTCCTTGGTCCGACCCCATGTACTCCTGCTCCGGTTCCCGCTTCGGTTTTTGATCCGTCGGTGTACCATATGATTGCCCCCGGAGGAAACTCTGGGTTTGTCGAAGTCCATTCCCTGCGATCCGCTATTACTACCTCGTAGGGGATGTTGTATTGGAATTTTGGAGTCATGTAGTCCGATCTCATTTCTAAATCGGGCCCTCCAATCTTCTCTCTTATGAGTTCATGTCCCGCCCTTTTCCGTAATGAAGAGGGCAGAGTGTTTTGCAGTCGATAGAGACCCATCCTCGCCTCTCCCTGGATGACCAGGTGCAAGGGAGGAAGGTCTAGGAGATTCTCCATCGCTGAGGTAGGGGTCGATCTCATTGCCCCTGTAATGCCCAGACAGGCTAGTCTTTGCAGACTGCTGAGCCTGAGCATTATTGTTTTCTGCGTTGCCTTGGTCCCCCAGACCAAGGCTGCATAAGTTATTGCGGGTTTCACCACTCTGGTGTACAGCCAGTGCACCATCTTTGGTGAGAGACCCCATGTTTTCCCATACGTTCGTCTGACCACCGCAAGGGTGATTTCCGCTTTTCGTATGGTTTTATCCACATGCTTGTTCCAGGTAAGTTTTGAGTCCAGTGTTACCCCCAAATACTTTACCTCTTCCTGCAGTGGAATTGTGACTCCTCGCAGGGTTAGAGGACCGAGCCCCTCCTTTTTCCTGCGGTTAGTGAACGGGACGATGACAGTCTTGTTTGGGCTTACATTAAGTCCTTCCTGTCCTACCCATTTTTCCACTACGGCGAGGGCGCTCCTCATGCAGTCCCTCACGGTTGTGTTGAATTTTCCTTGAGTCGTTATGACCAGGTCGTCTGCGTAGCCCAGGATCGAATAACCCCTTTGGCTTAGTTCTTTTAGAAGCCCGTCCATTACCAGGTTCCAGAGGAGGGGAGAAAGAACCCCCCCCTGAGGGCATCCCCCTGCCACCCGGGCTGCCAAAGTTTCACCGAGTAGATCTGTATAAATTACCCGGCTTTTAAGCATGCTTTCTACCCATCTGCAGCAGGTCTCATCTAGCCCGATGCCCCTGATTGCTCTGGATATAGATGTGAAGGATGTGTTGTCAAACGCTCCTTCAATGTCCAGAAATGCTCCGAGAAGCACTTCTCCGTTACCTATCGCGTTCTCCACTCTGCTAACTAGCTGGTGGAGTGCTGATTCGGTCGACCTTCCTGTTCTGTAGGCATGCTGGTCTTGATGAAATGGTCCGTCCCCCATTATAGCATCCCTTATATGCCTATCTAACAGTTTTTCTAGTGTTTTTACAACAAAGGACATTAGACTGATGGGTCTGAATGCCTTGGCGACCGAGTAGTTGGGACGTCCATGTTTCGGTATGAATACCACTTTGGTCAGTCTCCAGATCCTCGGTATGTGACCTAGGGCCAGACTGGCCCTTAGTATGTGACAAAGCTTGCTGACAAGCAGGTCTGATCCCTGCTGTAGCAACGCTGGACAAACTCCGTCTGGACCCGGAGATTTGAAGGGTTCAAATGAGTTTATAGCCCATTTTATTTTTTCAGGGGATATCACCTTCTGAGCAGCCTGCCAGTTGTCCCTATGAGCTCTGTTAGGAGCTTCATTAGGTCCTCCAAATCTCCAGGCTTCAGGTGTTTCCTTTATGATTTTGGACCCAGGGAAGTGAACCCGAAACAGTTCGGTCATTGTTTCCTTCCCCGTTAATGTTTGCTCTCCATTCTCAGTGACAAGAGAGTTGATTGCAGGCTGAGTGTCCTTTGACAGTATCTTTGCGAGTCTGGCACATTCTGGAGTGCTTTCAATAGCCTCGCAGTGCCTTCTCCAGGATGCTCTCTTGGCCTTTCTCAGCGCTATGTTGTATTCAGTAAGGGTAGCCCTATACGCTTCCCAGTTGCCTGATCGTTTTGCCTGATTCCAGTTCTTTCTTACTTGTCCTCTTTTGGCCTCCAGGTCTGGTCCCCACCAGGGGACCTTCCGGGAGGAATTTGATGCAGTTTGAGGACAATTTGCTTCGAATGCCGAAATGGCCGCGTCCGTCAATTGATCCGCTACCAGTTCGAGGTCCGTCACGTTATTTATTACCTCTTTAAGCCCCTCCAGGTTACGTTCTAGGTCTACCCGATAGTTACCCCAGTTCGTTCTGCGAGGGTCGCGATAAGAGTTAGATTCCCGTTTTATACACGTTATTTCGAACCGTATATGTCTGTGGTCCGAGCAACTCTCTTCCTCAGACACATGCCAGTTTTTAATATAATTGCCGACGTAAGCCGTTACACCATAGGATAGCAGTGAGTTGCAAAGGGCAAAGTATGCTGTTCTAAGCACACTAGAAGAAACAGCGCTAGCCAAGCTGCGCAAAACAAACAGTCCCCTGCTGATCCTCGCTGCCAGGCTATTAATTAATATGGCAATCCCATTTCAATTTGGGGTCCAAAGTAACACCAAGGAACCGAACCTCGTCCTCCGTCTCCAAGTCTGTCTCACAGTTTCGCGAGGAAAAAATCATCCTATTATTCTTTGTCTCGTTCAGGACAAGGCTGTTGCCGCGAAACCAAGCAGCAACTGCCGACTGCGTCTCCCCCATTCTCTCAGCAAGCTCCTCACGGTCACAAAGCCGAAGGCTGATGGTCGTGTCGTCAGCAAAAAGGTTGAAGGATGCAGCATTATAGCTTTCAGGCAAATTGTTTATATAGATTTTAAAATAAAAGTGGTCCCAAGACCGACCTTGTGGAACACCGACCCTCAACCGCAGGCTCCCCGACAACACGTCCCCCACCCTCACACGCTGCGACCTGTTGACTAGATATGATTGTAGTAGTCTTAGGCTGTTATTGTCAAAGCTGTACGATTCTAGCTTTTTAATGAGTAGGTCGTGAGAGACACAGTCGAATGCTTTGCTTAGGTTACAGAATATGGTGCTGGTATATTCCATGTCTTCGAAACCATTAAGTATTAATGTGACAAATTCAACTATGCTCGAGATAGTGATATGATTTTGTCTGAAGCCGTGTTGGGCTTCGGTACAAAGATTATAATTTTTAAAATAGTGCAGTATTTGAGCAGCAATACACTTCTCGAACACCTTTGACACCACCGGAAGCAGAGATATTGGCTTGTAGTTTCCCACATCATCCTCATCTCCCTTGTTCTTATAAACTGGCACAACCAAAGCCCGCTTCAGCACATCGGGAAAAACTCCCTCCTTTAATGCTTCATTGATCATTTTTGTTAACGGATATATTATGGTTTCACGTATTGATTTAAAAAGTGGCACATTAAGGTAGAATTTACCCTTGCTAGTTTTGTTTTTTAATTTATTTATTATATCCCTGACTTCAATATAGGTGACAGGTCTAAATGAGAAACCTGCGACCCCTTTTTGTCGCAGTTGTAATATTCATTAAAATTATGTGGTGAAATATTGATGTTTGAAGATTTTTCTTTCTTCCCGCTTTGCTATACAAATTATCTATACAAATTACGTTGCTGTAGCAGAATTTCAGTTGAGTCAGTCTTGTATAGATCATTGAAAAAGAACACCCATTCCCTAAATTCCCTTAAACAGTTAACAAACCAAGGGCAAGGATTCCTGTGGTTTCTGTTCTTGTATATTTTTTTTTAGGAAAAGCAGACTTGAATGCTTCAGATAATTTAAAAATGAAAAGTGATAATTTTTCATGTATCGATTCTACTAAGGCTTACAATTTTAGTTGTGATATGAGTTTAAAAAACTTTAATTACAAACAAAAAGTTTTTCATTTGTAAAGAACTTTTAGGTGTAGACACTTTGTATATATAGGATGTTAATTCGATGTTCATCATTGGGATGTCATAAACGGTAAGACATACAGCACAATATAAACTGGGGCAGGTTCCAAAGTTTAGTGCCGAATAATTTGAGGAATTCGGAGTAACTTCAAAGATTTTTTTGTAAAGAAACGAATGTCGTCATTTTGGTTATTATTTTTAGCTAACTGTATTTCAAGAAACAGTATGCAATGCATTTTTCATTTGCATTGCCACTTTTTCTCCTGTATAAGATGGCGTCCCCAGATCTTAAAGCCAACGTTTTTTCTTCGAGCCACCGTTAAGTAGGGGCGTGTGCCTTTTATTGCAGTTCTGTAATCTCCATGGCTGATTAATACTGTTTTAAGCAGATTTTAAATTTTCGAGCCAAATAAAAACATCTTCAGTAATTTTAATTTCGTTTGTCTTTAAAAATTTAATTTTTCTTTTATCTCCCTTATCAAAAAATCTGGGGAGATGACCAGGTTGGATTCTATGGAAAAATAAAAACACTTTACTGATCTAAAAGGAGTTGGCAACATTTTAAGTATGGTTAGGGAATGTATATTATAAGAATTATTTGTATTTGTAGATATTTTTATCACTTGTTTGTATGTTTTGTATTAGATTTTTTCGAATTTAAACAATAAAAGGGTTAAATAATGTGGAACAAAAGTATACCCGTTGAAAAATGCAAATATTTATATCCTTATATAACTCATGAGAAAGGACTACTTTTAATTCTGGTCCGGGCGCCCTGCTACTATCTCGGTTTCTGATCCCTTAACCTTCATCAGATCAGCGTGACTAAAGAATATGAGACGTTTTATAAAAATTAAAAACAGACCTTATACTCCTAAAGTTGTGTTATATGGGTAAGCTGTAGCAGCCAACTAATTCACCCAGTGTGTGTATGCTCCAAAATTGCATTCGGCTGCTAAGACAATATACGCCGAATTTCATTGACTGAAGAAATTCACTATTGCACGCAAAATAAGGAGATTCTGGTAAAACGTGATATATTCTTCAGCCACCCTGGGTATAAGCCTATCTGATAAAAGTTAAGGGACCAAAAATCGCGATAGCAGGAGGTCTCCAGGGCCAGAATCAAAAAAATAAAACAAAAACTTTTTGTCGAGTTACTTTTTCTTATAAAAATCTGACTTGTCCCATGGCAGCTGACAATAAATCTGGCAAACTTGCCAGATGAGTGTGACGTTAAAAGCGAATGCGATGCTATAAGAACGCGTCGGAAAAACATCAAGCAGCTTCGAACTTATATTTTGTTTGTATTAAAATAATGGGCTAATTGATTTTAAAATAAAAACAATTTTACATTTAGGGACATTAGATTTTTCACTTTATATTTATGTAACATTTGATACTGTTGAGTACCGGTATATTGTCATATTTCTCCATATATTCATCATTTTTCCAAATTTCTATACATTTTTTATATTATTTATTTAACATTTCGGAAACCACTCTACGTGCTGCGATTGCATATCGCTGACCTCGCCTTTACTTTATGAACCCTGACCAGTTTGAACTGTTTGTATTATAAACTGTTCTTGGGGGATTCATATAAAAAGCGTACCAGCGAGGTGCAAAGGAGGGCGTCGTGTCCCGACGGGGAGGCGTCACTGTGGTGCCGCTCGAATAGTACGAATAGCGCCAGCCCTTTAGGCTGACTAAGTACTCCGCTAGAAGCTGCCCCTACGCTATCCAGTCTAGTTACGTAAGTGTATTGTGTTTATACCTGGATGTCAATAGAAGTTTTTTTTTTAAACCGCAGCATAATTTATACGACCCCTACGTAACGTTTGGTGCTTAAGACCTGGTACTTAAGGCTATACGCGACATTTGGTGGAGGCGCTTGGTTCGTTCTCGTTGGTAAGTTCTTCCTAACATGCCGAGGGCCTTTTGTGTTTTATAATTTTTTACTATCTCTTTCAGGTCATTTTAGTTTTTTTCAGTGCATTTTTAAAGTGTTTTTTTTCAGGGCGTTATAGTGCATTTTTTGTCAAAATTATTTTTTACAGTGATTTTTTAAAGGGCGTTTTTACAGTGTTTTTTTCAGGGTATTGACATTGACATTTACATTGGTTTTTAAAGGGTATTTATTTTACAGTGGTTTTAAGGGGAATTTTTACAGTGCTTTTTACGTCTAGGTATATAATTTCCTTCCCCATTCTTATCCCTAACACGTTTGACATAATTTTGTCTTGTGCCCGTTCACGCTGGCAAGATTAAAATTATCCAAACAGAACCTATAGGAAAATCCACCTCGTTCCCGTTCACGCTGGCGAGGCTAGGTTTACTATAAATCCCACCTCAAAGCGTCTACTGTAGTCCTGTCTTGTGCCCGTTGCCGCTGGCGAGATTAGATTACATAGACTGCTAAATATAGAAATAGTTCCACCTCGTGCCAGTTAACGCTGGCGAGGCTAGAATTATTACATATTGGGGTTATTCACTAAACTACCCTTAACCCTTTTATTCCTGTTACTCCTTTTATTTAAATTTTATGGCCCGTAGGAAGCTAAACAAGGTTCAAAGAGAGCGGAAAGGCAGGAGAAGCTAGGGGTTGTCAATATCGGCATAAACGTAAAATCGCATAATTCGTTTTTATTTCAAACGAGCAACAATTAAGGGCACTGAGATTAAAAAGGAAAATTTTTGATTTATTTGGCGACAATGAAATATAATATTTTATTTTGTTGACACTGAGGTCGTCTCTCGTGAACTTGAAGTAACCACGATCAAGTTTATTTTGAAATTCAATACATATGGTTCACGGACTTCTTAAGTTATCAATTAAACATGCTATTATTATAATATCATTAACAAGGTGTTATACAAATAGTATCGTTATTTTTATAAACATATTTTTATATATTTAAGCGCCATTTAAATATAAAAGTTTCCTATTTTCCTAAATATATTTTTTTTATTATTTTTTTATTACTTTATATGTATATTTGTACCGCCCTTTTTTATCGCCATTTTGATAAAGTACCACAGAGATATTTATATTTTAATTATCATTTTTAGGTTTGATACTTAACATAAGTACTTAAATTTCGCTTCTGATGTTTCGTGAGCAGCCGCCACGGCCGATAACGAGGTCCCGTAGCAGCAAATACAAAACTTTATACCTGTTTTTAGGAAGATGCTCATTTTTACTTTTTTCTAAATGACTAATCTATTTTGTATTTTTACAGGACCGACCTTCGAAAAAATAACATAATATTTTTTTCAAAAAATCCTAAAAGCCATCAGTGGAAAAAATGGGGCTAGTACTCTTTTGGGAACTCAAAGAAAGTTATGCTCTTTTATACATGGGCTTTATTTATATAATCTGGGCTAAATGTAGGGTAATTTTTATTTTAAAAAAGGGACTTAACAATTATTATGAGCAAGAATATAATCTATTTAATTTTTTAAAAATATATAAAGTGGCTCAACTGGATACATAATTTTGGGGATTGATGAATGGTAAGATGGTAAGAAAGAACAAGCTATTCTTGACTGAATTTTCTTTTTTCAATTCATAATTTTTATTGCAGGATGAGTAAAAAGGTTTACAAGTTTTTTTTATAAAGTTTTAAAAATTTGTCTATTATTATTAGGTTAAAGACCAAGGTTTAGTATTTAAATGTGTGTTTTGTGTTGTGCCAGTGTGTGTTAGTATGAAAGAGGGTATACCCAAAATGTGTTGGTTGAATGTTTTATGCTTGGAAAATTTTAAGAATATTTTACATATTATGCTTATTTATGAATTGCGGTATTAAATTTTAGATGAAGTTAGTATAAATAATACAAAATACTATTTATTTTATTTTATTTTATCTTTTACGTTTATAATAAACAAACAAATCATCACGTATGAATATTATCAAGTTCATTATTATAAATAAACCATGAAGGTAAAGGTAGACAGTTCACTATTTTATTTAATCAGCAGAAAAGTAAACAATTGATATTTAATATTAAAGATACCATTCACCTAATGTTCACCTAATGTTGTTAAAGTTAAGTTGTAATATACGGTGTCTAATAAAAATAACTTAAACAAAAACAAGGGTATATTTCATGACTGAGACATTGAAAAATAAATCAGGGTCAGAATTTTTTTTTTTAAATCCAACTTCTTTAAAGTCGATTATTATTATTATTAAGTAAATTTAAATATAGCGTACAATAATGATTACCATATGCATTTTGTAATTATGTGTTTGTTTATTTTTATATGACTAAGAGTCATATGTTTTCCAAATAGGGGGGCATGGAAGATGACTCTAAGCAAGATGAGTTGAATGTCCGCCTATTTGATGGTATTATGTGTTACGTATATGATTATTTATTTTATGACTAAAAGTCATAATATGTTTTCCGAGTAGGGCAACATGGAAGATGACTCTGAGCATAGACCTGAATGTTCGCCTACTCGATGGTGGTAGGTGTACCGTTATTTAAATGACTAAGAGTCATTATGTGACTTATGTGAAATATTAAGAGTTATATGCAAGTCGTATTTGAAGTTTATGTGACTTTATTGATGAATAAATAGGATGGTAAATATGGTAAATATTAACAATCGTGATTACGCTATATTTGGGTGTTAAATTGTTATCTAAATGTGTATAATTTTGTTTTTCCCCTGATGAATTAGAGACCTATGTCTCACTGTCTCCAAAAAGGTAATACTTAGACACCAATAGAAGTCTTATGTAAAAACCGGGTGAATGTTCTTATAAGTTCGTACAAATTAAAAACCGTTGCACGTCATCAAACACGTGTTTAAGTTTTAGAGGACACTGTTGCCAGATTGTTATAAATTTATCGAATATTGAGAAATATTTATTATATATGAATTATTTACTCATTTATTTTTTGTTAAATGACTTATCTTTTAACATTAAAAAGATGTAGAATAATTTAAAAAGTTTATATCGTTGTAAAAGACATTGATTAGTGCATAAATATGCAAGCACAAAAAAGAGTACGAAAACTGATATGTAAAACTGGTCACAGACGCAAGGACATGTAGGCGTGCATCAACGCACGTTCATCAATGCCCGTGTGTAAGTATCAAATGACAAACTTTTTTTATCGTGCGTGCCACATTCCTACCATTTTTAATGGGAGAAAAAAATGGTAGGAAAAAAGTACACTGAATTTTATTAATTTTTTAAAATATATTAAAGAATAAAAAAACTTTTTCACAAGCACCATTCAGTTTTTTTATGTTCTGACAAGACCGAAGTCTAAGTACTATGTACCGTGGGTGTACTGGGGAAATCCCACTCACACATCCAGAGGTGGAAACATCCGTACGGACTTCACCAGCCCTTTAAGAGGATGTGTGGGGTGGTACCACCTCGGTCGACGAAGAAATCCTCTACCACCTTCCTAACACATGTACAAATATTGTAGTGCAGTTCTTTGTACTGTCGCACAATTGTCTTGTCAGGGATGCCTGGTACGCTAGGTACCGATTGGACAAAAGACAGACAGCGCGTCTGTCTTTGTCATGGGTGGACTCACCACCTTGTTACCCCGCTAGCCAGAAATTGCTAGCGATCCACCAAGGAAGAGGTGACGATAATATTTAAAATTCAAAAAAGAATGTTTTTCCAGAAGGTGTCTCCAGGATGGGAGTGTCCCGGAGACCTTCTATGAAGTGAGAAAGCTGGCACGGGCATGTCCAGCAATTTTTTTAAATTTGGGTAGTCGTGACTACCCAAAACTGAGATTTTGCATGGTGGGCAAATTTTGCTTTCTTAGTCTTTGTCAGTTGTTGGAATTTACTTTTATCAAGGAAAGTCTTGTTTTTGTAACGTCATGTCTCCGAGTCCCCTAAATCTAACTATGTACATGCATTGTATTAGGGCTAAAACTTTCTTAGTTCTATGGCCCTAACAAGAGCCGCTACATAAGGTACTTTCCTAAAGTAAATATTTCAACCTAAAAATGCAATGGTATGGGTAGAGACGTAAAACTCAGTGTCCATATTGTTCTGCTAAGTTATTTACTAAATATCTTCGTGCTGGTTTATTTCTAAAAAAATATCTAGTTAGCAAATATGTTAACATAATAAATTGTATGTGATACTTACTGTGCTACAGTTCTTAAAAGCTCGCTTTTAAGCATCGGGGCTGCAAATTCTATGTTATTATTTGTTAACCAGTCTTGAATGGCAGCTTTGGTCCATGAGCCGTTTGGTATTTTGGTTAATAACATGCTATGATGAGGGGCATTGTCAATAATAGTTAAAGACGGTTCAGTCAATTTCTTTAATAAAATTGATTTTCAAACCATTTCATGAAATTTTGTTGGTTAATTTCACCATGGTAATCCGCAAGTTGGGTTTTTGAGGAAAATATAAGCTCTACACCCTCGATAAATCCATCTTCATTGCCAGCATAAAGTACGATGTATCTAAAATAATTCTGATTAAAATCATTTTCATACTACACTACATTTTCACTACTACTATACTACATTTTCATCTATGACTTGTGTGAACACTATTTTTGTGTATTGACATAAATAAAGATATTGAAATATTGAAAATATTGAAATACATTTGCGTAACTAACCTTTTACCATCAACTTTAGTAGTTTTTACACTTTCTTATTAATATCTTGCCATGAATGATCTATGGTACCATTGTGAAAAATCCAGGTTTCATCTAAGAAAACAAATTTGTACACAGCTTCTTCTTTTTCGTTGATATGAGATCAGTAGAAACATTCAAGTTTAGGGCTGCTGCTACACGCTAAAACAATATATTTGACGGTAATTTTTCCTAAATTAATAATAAAATAATAATAATAATTAATAATAAAATAAATAATATTAAAATTACCTCTCTAACAGTTAAGGGTAGCAATGGGCCATTATTGTCTCGTTCTTATTCAAAATAGCGGATCACAGATGCTACTAACTGTTGGCAACGGCTGTTTAACTGCTTCGGCATTTCGCAAACAGGACTCTGAGAACTATAACACTATGACTGTTCTAAAAGAACAGTTTTTAAACGCAAGATAAAAGTTTAAAGCTCCAAAAAGACACAAAACAAAAAAAGCTCCAAAAAGACATAAAACAAAAAAAAAACAATGTGCAGCTCGGATAAGCTGTCAACCACAGCTGTCAACAAACTAGAAATGTCAAGAAATTAAACGGAACAACTCGGCAACGTCGCATATGTTGCCAACTGCCTAACAACGAATATCAGGCGCGAAATTTAAAATTCAATAAAACACTCCATTACAGTTTTCGTTTTATAATAATTATGCGGTGGTATGACTGCGCTCATTTAATAGCGTCATCGGTGACGTACATCGGTTTTTATTTTGTATGAACTATAGTCTGTCTACTTTTACTTAAACATCATATTATCATGTAGGTTTTCATTATTTGTCATTATTTATAAACTGTTTTTTTCCTTTTAACTGCCGGTAGTCTTTTTTGTTTTTCATATACCATTGGGAGACCACACGACCTGGATCGAGAGCCACAAACACACCAAAAACCCAAAGGCCAGTCACCGCTTGCGTCCACACAGCCAGCGTCATGCATCAGCCACGCACGGTCCACCATGTCTCGCCAGCCTGGTTCTCCCTCACTAAGACTGAACCGTTGCACAGCGAGCCGTGATGACACTGGTACGACGTACATACCTAAGGAACTTTCAGCGCTAGTTGACCACAACTAGCCTCAGGATCAGCCCAGCAAAGTTCCCGTCACTCACGGCTCAGTCCACCCAAAGTCCGGATTATGGCCGCACTCTTCGGAGGAGGGAGACCCCTGCTGCACTGGGAGTCGGCAACAAAACTAGCCGATCCCACCCCTCAACGATCCCACCCCTCAAGGGTGTGTCGGGTTTTGTCGGTGTGTAGGTTATTCGATCAGTAACGTGTTGGAACTCCCAAATAATAGAACTTTTTAAATTGTGTAAATTGACGTGAGTCAGGCTACCAGGACAGTAACCATTTTTATTCTTCATTTTTAAGCTACTTTTACCATTCCTCATTTCATCTGAATGTACTGAGCCTGCGAGCTCCCAATCGTTTGTTTATTAATATTGTATTTATGTTTGTTTATTGTATATTTTGTTTATGTTGTATTTGTATTTTGTATTTTGTATCTTATATTTTGTATTTTGTAAAGGTATGATATTCTGTATATATGTAATGTGTAAATTTTTAAAGCTAGGGGCTAGCTTTTACAGGCGCGGGTGAAATGTCATATTTCCCCATATATTCATCATTTTTCCAAATTTCTATACATGTTTGATATTATTTATTTAACATTTCGGAAACCACTCTACGTGCTGCGATTGCATATCGCTGGCCTCGCCTTTATTTTATGAACCCTGACCAGTTTGTATAAACTGTTCTTGGGGGATTCATATAAAAAGCGTACCAGCGAGGTGCAAAGGAGGGCGTCGTGTCGCGACAGGGAGGCGTCACTGTGGTGCCGCACGAATAGTACGAATACCGCCAGCCCTTTAGGCTGACTAAGTACTCCGCTAGAAGCTGCCCCTACGCTATCCAGTCTAGTTACGTAAGTGTATTGTGTTTATACCTGGATGTCAATAGAAGTGTTTTTTGGTAAACCGCAGCATAATTTATACGACCCCTACGTAACGTTTGGTGCTTAAGACCTGGTACTTAAGGCTATACGCGACAATATTTTGGGAGTTTATTTAAATTTTTGCTTGGCGAAAAGTAAGGTTATTAAATCTTCAAAAATTATAGCTGTTTGGTGAGGGACTCCCAAGCTCGGGGCCTAAAGCACTTTTACGGTTTACCCGACCATAGGTACGTCCTGCTGCTTAACTCCCTAATGCAAATCGTCGTGCTACTACTAAGGCCGCGCGGCGTCAGTGGCGTGAGCTACTCGCTGCAAGAGCTGCATGAATCGCAAGGAAAAATACTACCTGTGTTCAACAACTTTAACAATTAATTGGAAAGCCACTGAAGTGTCCGACAAAAATTCCAACGACATTCTTTAAATTAAATAGTGGTCTTTTCCATATATATTTCAAACGGTCTTAATTGAAAAAGTGTGGCCTACATAAGATATAAGATTTTGAAATATAAGCTCTTCTAACCAGACTGTGTCTCGGAAGAGAACGTTAAAGCGCGGTGTCCCCCAAGGATCCATCTGGGGTCCGATATCGTTTTTAGTCGATGTCAATGATTTACCAGCAGCTTTAACTGAAGGTGTACCAATTTTATGCGCTAACAACCGCGACTAATGTGGACCGTGGTATAAATATATTATGTTACAAAATGGAGATCGGCAGCAACAACCTCAACAACTAGTTCTTAACTAACCACTTTACCCTTAACACCAATAATACCGAAAACATAATTTCCAGTCTTCGACATAATAATGCTGACAACCCAAAAGCTGTTTAGTTTCTGAGAGTAAATATGTTACGCCACAGATCCATATAGCTACGCAACAGATAAATACTCCAATGGTCTACGCGCGAGGTATGAAATGTTCACCGGCTTCGAAAAGCGGGTGAACCAGTTCAATGACCGATGCATTTACGTGTGCCGCATTGCCAAGTTGTGATTAAATCTAAACGCGTTCAAGCGACTGGGACTGGGATCGTCCGATCGACGGCAATTCATTTCTCTCAAAGCCTTCGCTGCGCAAAGATCGACGTCGTGAATAGCAACATGCGATGCGTCCGGGAGGTGCTAAGTGAGGTTATTTTAACTGTGGAAATTCAAGAAGAAATTACACAGTGATATTGTTTAGATTTCCCATCAAATTTCTTTTTTTGTGATTTTATAAAACAAATTGTTATATAGTATATTATGTATTCTGTTTGCAATGTTATGTTCAATGTTTCGTTAAAAATAAAATCATAAATATTTCAGGGTTCGAAGATAGTATTTTTAAATATTTTAGCAACTATACAAGGGCGCCCACCATTTCCGACACGGGGGCATAAGGGGAACAATTTAAAATTATTTACACACATACACGGTGTCCCAAAGGAAAGATCT
Organism: Philopedon plagiatum; assembly: GCA_963971165.1. NCBI lineage: Eukaryota > Metazoa > Arthropoda > Insecta > Coleoptera > Curculionidae > Philopedon > Philopedon plagiatum. The sequence goes on along the minus strand of OZ020195.1, from coordinate 48,693,675 downwards.
GATACAATTTTAAGTTTTTTTTCGAATGTCCTGTTTTTTATAACATTTTCGATTTCTAGAGACCAAAATAGGGTAAATTGACGCACCAAGTCTTAGTTTTTGGAATATTTTAAAATTCGTATCGCTGCGATTCGAATCGGCGTGCCAAACTGATAGTCTATGGCCGAAAACGGTCGTACCGAACCGTCCGTTCTAATATCTGTCGAAGATTGAATTTCAACACGACGCCACAGCACATCCGACGGTTCAAATCACCGATGCGAATGGAAAAAAAAAGATCGCAGTCTGTTGGGGTCACCCGCCGCGTTTTTCCGTTTTCATCAGTTGAGGTTGGACTTTTAAGACAAAGTAGTGTTTTCATCAAAAAGTTATACGGGATGTTGAAAATATTACAATATTCTGCATTTATACCAAGGTGACCAATAACTTCCTTATTTTAAATGCCACCTTCTGTATACAGGGTGTTACAAAAAGATGTTAAGAAATTTTAAAGGCAGATCCTACATCTAAATATGAAAATAAGTTTACATAGACATGGATCCTTAAACGCTTCTTTTTCGAGATATAGGGGGTTTCTGTGCGGCAATCTTCTTAGATCTTTCAAAGGCCTACGACTGTCTGGATAGGGAGTTATTGCTTAAAAAACTCGACATAAGTACTTATATGGTGTCAGGGGAAATGCCAAAAAATGGCTTGGGTCTTATCTGGGTGACAGAAAGCAAACTGTATCAATTACAAAGAATGGAAAAACAAGCAAATCAGAAATAGAAACCAATAATATAGGCATAACACAGGGAAGTGTTTTGGGACAGATTCTTCTTATTATATTTATCAACGATTTGGCTTACATAACGGACAAACACTATCAACATATATTGTCAAATATGCTGATGACACTAATTTAATTGTAGGTGGTGAAAATATAGACGAACTCACTAAAGCGAAATATTTTTTTAATCTTGCCAATGAATGATTTACAAAAAATAGATTAATTTGTAACAAGATAAAACTAATATTATTTTATTTAGAACAAAACAGTCAACCGTAGAAAAACCATTAAATTTAGTAGTTGATAGTAAAGAACTCCCATTTTCAAGAGAAGCAAAATTTTTAGGGCCTCTATCAATGGGCATATCGACTGGTCATATCATTTAAATAATTTAGAAAAAAAAACGGGGTCTGTTTGTTATGGCATCCGAATCATGGGTAGGTATATATATGGGAGAAAAGACTCAGAATGCTGTATTGTTCAAATTTTGAGTCTGTTTTGAGATACGGAATTGTTTTTTTGGGGAAGGCACAACTCAATCCAAAATATTCTTGTAGTCCAAAAATATGTGATAAGGGTTATCAAAAAAATGAAGTATAGAGAAAGTTGTAGGGGTGAGTTTAAAGACTTGGGAATACTTACTGTTTATGCCGTTTATATCTATGAATGTTTGGCGTTTTTCTTTAAGCATAGAGATATGTTATATGTTTAATCTAATAGTTATCATGAATATATAGAACACGATCTTTAAATGTTTTATATCCAATACATAGACTAGCACTTACAGAAAAATGTCCTCATTATATGTGCTTAAAATTATTTAACACACTGCCAAATGAAATTAAACAAATAAACTCACAAAAACATTTTAAAGTTAAAATTGGGAAACTGTTCATTAATTTAGAACCCTGTAGTCTAAGCGATTTTGTTAATTGAGCTTTATGTATTTCTTTTTTTGACGTCATTTCTTTTTGTGTTCCCTGTTTTGTGATCAAGCCTTGAAATAAAGAAGTTTATTATTATTATTTAATATTTTCACACCTCAAGTATTCCGAAGAGCTCTATAGGACAAATATGCGAAGACGATTTAGAGCATGTATTAAGCACGGAGAAGTCATTTCCAGCATCTACCATAAACTAAAATCAAAATGCACAGTTTTCTGAACAAAAAATATTAAAAAAAAATTACTATTTGTTTTTATTGTAAGAAATAAATTACTTTTTATCTCGAAAACGGTGTGTCAGAACAAAAAAGCTTAAGAGACAGTTTTCACGCAGAATTGATTGGACTTCAAAAAATAAATACCAATTTTTTCAAAAAATCAGTGGCGTGCCATTTTTTCGCTAAAAATAAAGAATTTCCCCTCACGAACGCCACTGATGCAAGTACTTTAGAAAATAAATTTTTACACTTAAAGGTGCCCTTTAATTACATACTGGCGTGTACCAAAATTCATGTCAATATCTTAACGCATTTTCGAGAAATTAAAAAGAAACATTTAAAAAAGAAAATATTAAACGCCCTGTATCCCGAAAAAGAAGCGTTTGAGAACCTATGTTTATATAAACTTATTTTCATATTTCTAGATGTAGAATCTGCCCTTTTAATTTCTAAACATCTTTTTGTAACACCCTGTATAATAACGTATTCAAATGCCAAATAAAATTTTCTCTAATTTATTAGATTTCTCTTTCTCTAATGGTTTCCTATTTTTTTTTAGCAATTTGTTTGTTTTCGAAATAATACACTTCCGTGAAAACAGGTCGTTGTGACACAGCTGTAATAATAAAAATTATTTTTCTATTTAAAAACATGATGTGTTACCGTATGGTATTTAATTAATAAGAAACGTAATCATCATCCAAGAAAAATTACCCTTTTTATTCTAAAAATAAATCTAATATTAAAATAGTTATAGTCTGGATTTCATTAACATTATTATAAATTAAGAGCCTACATATTATATTTAAAAAGTATTGTGCAAGAACAAGAAGTCTTGTGCTTATCTATTATAACTTATTTTTAACTGTGTTCTATATAGGTGGTAGATATCAAGAATAAATAGTATTAAATTAATTAAATTAATATTAAACGTAAATACATGATATTTTTCAAAAAATGACTGATTTCGCCGTAAAAATTTTAAAAATTAAAATATCTCGAAAACTACTGACAATTTCAATAAACATGTTATACTAAAATTTACTCATCAATTTACTATCAATCGTAAAATCCGAATATGTAAAAATATATAGGGTGTTCTATTTAAAATAAGAAAGTTGGTACTTGCCCAGAAAAAACTAAACACGCTGTATACGTAGAAACTAAATACCTAAAAAATTAAAGTCAAGACAAGAAACTTTTGTCTTTAACTTTCTTTTGTAGCTCTTACAGATTCTGAGATCAGATAGTGGGTCATCTTATGTGGACCACCCTGTACATATGTTGTACCTAGTATCACAGATCCATATAGCTACGCGTAGCTATATGAATCTGTGGTAGTAAATTTACTTCGGATATTAAAAAGCGATTTAAAAATGTCAAAGGATTTTTGGATTTTGCTTAATGTATTTTCTATATATAAAATGTCTATTTTTTCTTAAAATACAAAAATGCTTTTTTCTATACATTAATTGACTATTTTTAACAGCTTATTTAATTTAAAATATTTAATGGTTAATTAAATGGCGTCATTTAGGACTCGGTTTGTGGTTGTTGCTTTCCCACTCTGTATATCATTTACTTAAATACATTCTTGAGTCAAAGATATTCGCCTCTAATGAATGTAAAAGAAAGAGGCTTTCTTCCAAAAAACCATTCAATTGATAAATTTGTTTCCGAACAGCAAACATGTAGGAATGGGTGCAGTAGTCTTTTTTTTTGAGACGCAGTTTATAACATTATAAAACAATAGGTATTAATTACACTATTTCAGACGACATTTTTTTTAAGTGAAACATCCATACTAAATTATGGATATGATAATATGTAAAATAACTAAAACTGTGAGACGCAAGCATGTAAGAAAAGTTTAAAATATAAAACTTTTTTAGCTTCTGCGCAACTACGAAAGAAAATAATTCCAGTTAAACGTAAAGTGGAAAAGTAAATCATTTCATTAGGCAATATAATATAATACACGATACGACGCGACGATTACGACGAGCGAGCAGTCGGTTTTTTGAATTTGCTGGAGAACGCTTGTAACCACCCGACTTGGCGGCGAGCTCTTGTTCCTCGAAGGACAAGCTAACTTATCGGCCCGCTCAAGAAATACATTGCCGTTTGGCAACACGGGGCGGTCTGAATATTAAAATATAGACAATTTGCGAACGGCCTGCCCTCTAGGTCGGCGATCGACGGAAGACACATTGCTCCATTTACAATATGTATCTGTTGCGTAGCTATATGGATCTGTGGTTACGCTCAATAGTCGAATTCGGGCAATGCCCGAAAAAAATACGCAAAACTAATTTTGAGCAACGAATATTTCCCAAACCCGAAATTTTATTTTTATACGGTTATTGAGCATTACAAAATAAGCAGAACTAGTTTTGCGCAATTTGAAATATACAAATGAATGGCCAGCACTAGTTATGCTTTTTTCATTTAATCAGCACGCAGCGTCCGAATAAAATAAAGTAGGAAATGTTATTTAAATAACATATTTTATTTAAATACTGACAAATACAACAACAAATAAAACATTATTCTTAGACAAAGTGTAGTAAGGTAATGACCTTTCGTCATGACATTATGTTTTTCAGTATACCTGAAGCCTCCAATAACCGAACTAATTAAGAGTCAAATTCAGCTTGCATTTTTATATAGGTACATGGGTGAATATCGTCATTATAAGAATTGTAACATACACAATTGCATGAGCACAAACGAAATAAATTCAAAACAAAAAACAACAACATAACCGTACTCTTTATTTGGGTTTGGGAGGCTGTAAAACAAGCATAACTAGTGCTGGCCATTTAGAAATGTACAGAACTAGTTTTGTACCTTTCAAATTGCGCAAAACTAGTTGTGCTTATTTTGTAATGCTCAATAACCGTATAAAAATCAAATTTCGGGTTTGGGAAATATTCGCTGCTCAAAATTAGTTTTGCGTATTTTTTTTTCGGACATTGCCCGAATTCGACTATTGAGCGTAACATATACATGGATCCGGCAGTTAAAACGCTTTTGTATTTTTATAACATTAATAAAAAGATTTAAAGTTAAAAAATGGTTTTTAGGCCAGTTATATGTATTAATCTCAGCTTAAACCAAAAGGTTATGAAAATTATTCTATTAACATCATCTTTTTTTGCCGAAAAAGTATTACGTTTTGCGAAAATAAATAAGGGGAATAACTATCTCATGCACGGAATTTGTATTAAAAATTTGAAATATGAATAATAATAGCAAAATAATACATTTTATATTACTATATATTATAGGAATCCCGGATTTTAAAAAGTAATATAAAAATATATTAAAGCGGATTTTCATTTATAAAACCCAATATTTTACAAAAAGTCAAATAATGTATTTTAAATGGTAAAATCCATTTTATTACAAAACTAGCTTGTGCCCGTGACTTCTTCCGCGGTGTAACAATTTTATTCCATTACAAACTTTGAACCCCCATTTTACCCCCTTAGGGGTTGATTTATTAAAAAACTGTAAAACACGTTTTTAATCATTTATTTTTTGGAGTACTTCTATGAAGATTCAATTTAAAAGGACCATCTAATATACGAACTTTCAACCCCCATATTACCCCTTTAGGGGTTGAATTCTGAAAATTCCCTTCTTAGTGAGTCTCTACATTATATAATAAAACTACTGACTAAATTTCATATTTATAGCTTCAGCGGTTTCGGCTCGGAGATGATGAATCAGTCAGTCAGGACATGTTATTTTATATGTAGATGACACTAATATTGTATTTTAAATGGTAAAATTTAATTCGTTACATTGTGAAAAATACTTATTTTAAAAAGTAATATCTTCATTATTACTTAATTACGTATTCTTATAAAAAATATATAAATTTTTTTTTAATATTTTATTTTCAATATTAATATGCTCTTTATTACTTCTGAAAATACTTGGGTTATTATAAGATAAAACTTACCACTTTTAAAATTAAAATGTGTTTCATAAATTTCAAAAAATATTTATTGACATAAAAAACTATGCATTATGTTGTCAAAATCGTGCATTTTTAAAAATAATCCGTTTTGTATTATGTTCCAAAACACTAATTACTTAAACACAAAATATGTTTATTGAAATTTAAAAATTATATTTATTAGCCTCAGGCAAATAATATATCTGTGTTAATGTATTATATTAATTATTCTACAAAGAATACAAACTCAAATGCGTACTTTTTTTTAGTCTTTAGTCTGTAAAAACATCGGATGAAGCTATATTGTAGCGAAACGCGTCATGTAATAATAATAAAGTATTTAATAAAAGTGGAAATTTGGCTAAAATTGTCTATTATTATGTATTTAATAGAAATATATTTATAAACGTATGAATGAAAGTCTACTTGTCAGGGGTACATATAAATATGCAAAAATTGAGAATAAATTCTCTAACCACCTGAAAATTCCTTATGCAATAAGGATTTCAACAAATGATGGTAAAACAGCTATTCTCCGGGCAATATGCCCCTCCGAGCGCCGAATTACATACCAAAATTTGCCGTATTTTCTTCTAACACAGTTAGATAATAAAATACTTGTTTTGAATGCAAGAAACTACTGGGAAGAAGGAAGCTTTTTCTTTAGTTAGGATGTCGTCACCTGCAGACCGGTTTCGAACTCGTTGGTTCTCATCAGTACAGGATAGACGAACATACCAACCTTCCGAAAAAGTAATCCCTTAAAGCTACAACTGTCGTACTGCATAAGCAGTGAGACACAGGCAGCGCAATCCATTAGAAGTTTCGAGCATTCAGAGTAGAGTTTACCGTAAGGTAAAATTTTCAAACGTATGAATGAAAGTCTACTTGTCAGGGGTACATATAAATATGCAAAAATTGAGAATAAATTCTCTAACCACCTGAAAATTCCTTATACAATAAGGATTTCAACAAATAATGGTAAAACAGCTATTCTCCGGGCTATATGCCCCTCCGAGCGCTGAATTACATACCAAAATTTGCCGTATTTTCTTCTAACACAGTTAGATAATAAAATACTTGTTTTGAATGCAAGAAACTACTAGGAAGAAGGAAGCTTTTTCTTTAGTTAGGATGTCGTCACCTGCAGACCGGTTTCGAACTCGTTGGTTCTCATCAGTACAGGATAGACGAACATACCAACCTTCCGAAAAAGTAATCCTTATTGTATGAGGAATTTTCAGGTGGTTAGAGAATTTATTCTCAATTTTTGCATATTTATATGTACCCCTGACAAGTAGACTTTCATTCATACGTTTGAAAATTTTACCTTACGGTAAACTCTACTCTGAATGCTCGAAACTGCTAATGGATGGCACTGCCTGTGTCTCACTGCTTATGCAGTACGACAGTTGTAGCTTTAAGGGATTACTTTTTCGGAAGGTTGGTATGTTCGTCTATCCTGTACTGATGAGAACCAACGAGTTCGAAACCGGTCTGCAGGTGACGACATCCTAACTAAAGAAAAAGCTTCCTTCTTCCTAGTAGTTTCTTGCATTCAAAACAAGTATTTTTTATCTAACTGTGTTAGAAGAAAATACGGCAAATTTTGGTATGTAATTCAGCGCTCGGAGGGGCATATAGCCCGGAGAATAGCTGTTTTACCATTATTTGTTGAAATCCTTATTGTATAAAGAATTTTCAGGTGGTTAGAGAATTTATTCTCAATTTTTGTTACCAAATTGCATTTAATAAATTACATTAAGGCATCCATTATTATGTTATGGATTATGGATAAATTATATTTATATCATAATTTATATTTCCTTTTATTTTGTTTGGGACAATTTAGGTTTTAAATATTAATTATGACATTATGAAGACGGACATGCACGTGTTTTACTTTTTGTCTAACCTATTTTCATTAAAAATATAATGACATCTTAATGGATTTTTTAGCAGAACACCGGTAACACTAAACTTGGTAATAGCGTAAAAAATAATTTAATGTTTTAGTTATAGGACTCTTTGTTGCTTAATTACATCCGAACGGCTGGTCGTATTTGAAGTAGAATACAGGGTCGCAAATAATTAATTAAATAACTCTTACAAACATGCTACAAACTAGAATTGGGAAACTGCTAAATCGACTTGAAAAATTATAATTTTACTGTTGAATAGATAGTTCTTACTGAAGTGTCAAAAATGTCAGTTCCGTTCGCGCAGAATACGAAACGTTATCAGGCATTTTCACTGCATTTGCTCAGGTTTGAGTAGTTTGTTGAAGTTCTCGGTTAAAATACCGACTGTATATTAATTCTGATCCACAGTTTCGCTTGCATAAAACATTAGGTATATTATGTATTTAAATATGTTACAGTTTCAGTATAATATAAGTTTGTTACGAATTATAGTTCACTAAGTACGCCTAAACTAAAAGTCTATGGTGCCCACCATACGCATGACATTGTATAATACAATTTCAGGTTACGTATTCAAATTATCAGGCGCGGCCCGTGCAATTTTAAAGTTGTATATCTCTGTTGCTACATATGGGACCCATGCCAAGTTCAGGTGTGCCTACCAGGAATGTTTTGGTAAAAAAAATAAAATTATGTAATTTGCGAAAAAAGTTGAGTTTTTGATTTGACCCACCTGGGAAAAAATTAACACGCATAGGTATTGTATTTACTATTTTTTTAAACAAATTTTACATCATTTTCTCAACAATTCTTAAATTTTAAGAGAAAAAAATGTGTTAGTAAAAAGTTGTAGTCATTGGATTTTTTTTAAACCTAAAATATAATTTGTAAAAAATTCTACATCCAGATTCTCCAACGCTAGTCCGGTCTAATTTGACAACCAAAAGTTTTAAACTCACAAGTGTAAGAATAAGACATTTAAGTTTGATACTATGAATTTACTTATGAGCTTTTTCCCAAATTTATAAAGGAAAGGGCAATTTTAGTACGTACTTTCGACAATAATAGAACCAAATTCATTACAGCAACTCGTTCCAAGATGAAAATCATTTGGAAACCCAGCAAAATGGCTGAAATATCAGAATAACTCATACGTTTTTAATGACGACATATTAACAATAACACGACAAAAACCTGTCAAAACATATCTGATCAACTATAAGATCTTAATTTAAACCAGTACTAAATCTTAAACCTTCTTAGTGAATCTGAACGCTAATGTCTAAACTTTCTACTAACACATTCTTTTCTCTTAAAATTTAAGAATTGTCGACAAAATGATGTAAACTTTGTTTAGAAAAAATAATAAATAAAATACCTTAGCGTGTTTCCGTTTTTTCCCAGGTGGGTTAATTCAAAAATTCAACTTTTATTCGCAAATTACAAAATGTTTTTTTCTTTACCAAAAGATTCCTAGTAAGCTCACTATTAAAAAACCTGATCTTGGCATGGGTCCCATAAGTAGCAACAGAGATATACAGCTTTAAAATTTCACGGGCCGCGCCTGTAAATTATAATAATAACATCTAATTATTTTAGGTAAAAAAGTATTGATACATACTGCAGTGTTTTTACAAATGGAATGGAAAATATGCCTATATATATATATATATATATATATATATATATATATATATATATATATATATATATATATATATATATATATATATATATATATATATATATACCTTAAGATATATATTGTTTAAGTCAAATACTACATTTACGGTATTCAGTTACATCACGGTGCCGAGCCTTACTAACAGATTTAAAAAAAAATATCGGAGGGGAGAGAGGGGATAAAATGAGCGGTTGGATATTTCTCCAAATATGATAACTAATGTGCCATTTTCGGGGTCATCAAAAGATCTAATTTTGTTTACCAGAGTTTAAAAAATATTCAGGGTGCGGGGATAAAAGGAACCGGTTGGATATTTCAAAAATGATGTTTTGGGAATTTCTCCAAAAATATTAACTAATGTCATTTTCGGGGTTACTGAGGTCAGCAAAACTACCTAGTTTTGTCGAATAAATGTTAAAAAATTAACGAGAAGGGGGGGGGGGGGGGATAAAAAGGAGCGGCTGGGAAGTTCTCCAAAAATCTTAACTAATGTGACATTTTCGAGGTTATTAACGTCAAATATTCTAATTTTGTGTAACAGATGTTATAAACAAACTAATGGTTGCGGAAGGTGATAAAAAGAAGCGACTGGGAATTTCTCCAAAAATATTAAATAATGTCATTACCGGGGTTATTGAGGTCAGAAAAAGTAATTCTGTGTTAAAGAAATTAATGGGGGGAGGGGGGGATAGAACGAAGCGACTGGGATTTTTTTTTTTAATATTACTAATATGTCACATCGGGGTTATTGAGGTCAAAAATTTTATATTTTGTAAAAAATTAACGGAGGGGGAGAGGGGATAAAAAGGAGTTTTTTCGGTATTGCTCCAAATGTTAACTAGTGTGTAATGTTCGAGATTATTGATTTCAGAAATTGTACTTTTCTTTAACAGAGTTTAAAAAATTCATGTAAGAGGGGATAAAAGGGAACAGATGGAAATTTCTTCAACATTATTGACTAATATGACACTTTAGGAGATATTGAGGTCATAAAATTGTGTAACGTATGCTAAAAAAATAACGGGGGGGGGGGGGGGGGGCAAAAAGGAACTGCTAAGAATTTCTCCAAAATGTTAACTCTAATTTTCGGGGTTATTGAGGTCAAGAAATCAAATTTTGTCCAACAGATGTTAAAAAATGTTTAAGCAGTGGGGGTGAGGTGTAATAAAAATAAAAAAATTTAAGAATGCTATACAGTATTTTGTTTTCGTGACAGTTTGAGCCCGACGTTAATAAATATAAACTCAAAAAGATAAACCAGGTGGGGCGATTGCAATGAAATGTATGGAGAAACGATTTCAGTTTTTTTAAACCTCTGTGTAATATATTTTGCTTTGGTGAAATGGGGGTCGAAGAAGTTAACATTACAGGGACAATAAAAATTAAAAGGAGGGGAGATAAAATGAAGGGGGGAGGTGCACTAAAAAGAAAGAATTTGTTTTCTCAAAAAAATCAACCAACTTTATAAAAAGAAAAGCACTGAAAGTATGAAATAATACTTTTGCGTGGTTACTGAGGTTAATGGCAAAGTTAATGTTGTTTAAATTTCGTTAATTTGTACACCGAAGTTTCTAAACTCGGCGCAATTTTCAGTATAAGGATCCGTAATGATAATAATTCATAGGCAATTAATAAGGAGCTGCGCTTACTCCAAAGTTTAGAACTTTTGGTGTACAAATTACTTACCGTTGAACACAAATAGGGTTACCATTAGGCTCAGTAATAAACAACTAAAAATATTATTTTTATTAATAATTTATTAAGATAATATCTTTAAGGATTCATATTATATTTTAAAATTGCGCCGACTACAAACTTGAGAATTTCGGTTTACAAATTACCTAAGTTTGAACACAAGTAGTTATAACCTTAGTTATAAAAAATATGTAAAAATATTATTTCATTACTGTTCTTTTTGTAAAATTGATTTATTTTTCTTGAAAAAAAAATTTGTTTTAAACAAATTAACCCACTTTGCAAAAAGAAAAGCACTAAAAAGTATGAAATAATATTTTTACGGATTTATCACTGAGGTTAATGGTAAACTTAATTTTGTTCAAATTTAGTTAACTTGTACACTGGAGTTGTAAACTTTGCAATCGGCGCAATTTTAAAGTATAATAGGAATCCTAAATGATAATACATTAATAAATTTAAGAGTAATATTTTTACTTATTTATTACTGAACCTACGTAAGCCTAATTGCGTTCGACTTTAAGTAATTTGTACACAAAAGTTCTAAAGTTTAAACTAAGTGCAACTTCTTATTAATTGTTTACGAATTGTCATTACGGAACCTTATACCAGAGAAAAATATCTCGTACGGATTCCATTCATAAATACGATTTGCTTTCTATGATCTCCAAACCGACGTCGAAATAAGCTGCCATGGACATGCGATGCAGATTTTGGGTTATTATAAATCACAGTGAGAGTGAGTATTGAGAAGCGCCGCAGAAAATTCTCTCTGCTTGCCGTGTTGCTACCGCGCTGGCTATGTCGGGGTGTATTGTGAGAATTCTACGCGCCAATCTCGGGGTGTTGCCGTTTGAAGGCCATAGCGTGGTCGAGCTGGCGGGAAGAAGAGATAGTATTCTCTCTATCTTATTTTTCTCTGCGTATACTGTGAAATTGCGCCGAGCATTTTTTAATCTTCGAATTCAACTACAATTTGAAACTGTTTTGGAGTGCTTAAGTGTATTTAAATATAACGATGAACTACAACAATAGTAATAGTATAACCTTGGATGAATTAAGAATACATACGGGATGATTTAACATTCTTTGAAGCCAAAACAAACCATTCTAAGCGACACTGTAAACAAAATTTGTAAACATTGGCCACATCTTATTTTACCTTGTATTTTTGTACAAAGAAATACGTTAGAAGCATCACAAGATTTACTAAAAGTAATAAAAGCCCTAAAATGTTTTATTTTCTGCTAAATAATAATAAATTTAGGTTATAAAGCTCTTAAATACATTGTTTCTAAAGGATTCTTTAAAGTCGCTCCGAGTCATTTATAAATCTATAAGTCGCACTTTTTCTTTTCTAGTTCATTATACAAAGACATACGTGTAACCGAGTGTTTAGTCGTATTTCCTAAGCAACCAACAGAAACAGCAACACTTCTGAGCTCCAACACTCCAATGCTATTTTATCTCTTTCATAAAAAACAAACAAATAAACAGGCTACACGTTCAATACGCTCACAGTATATGGAACACCGAATCCTTTCTAATTCATCCAAGAGTAGACCCAAACCTTAGCGTGTAGAAGCTTTTGATCCCTCTCATTCGGTGAATTATGGTTAGTATTTCTTGGATAGTCAATTCAGTTTGATGACATAACTTCGATGATCAAGCCGAAAACGTTTTGCAGCTGTACCAACGCTTAAATTAGTTGTAAATTTCAGTCGCTCATCGTGGGACTACGTCACCAGGGGGCCAGATGCCATCTTCCCCTCTTATAATGAGCGATGTTTGATGGCTATTTTGAGGGTAAGTTTGATTAGAAAAGATTCTAATTTTTTGGGAATAAGCTTTTAGAAGGGAGTACTTTCGTATTATGAAATAAAAAAATTGCGTGATAAGCTAATAAAATTGTGTTCAGCTTTAAGAAATTTGTACACCAAAGTTATAAACTTTGAAATGGGCGCAATTTCACAGAATAATGATTCGCAATGATAATTCGTAAACAATTAATGAGGAGTTACGCCGACTTCAAAGTTTATAACTTTGCTGTACAACTTACTTAAGGTTGAACACAATTAGACTCAGTAATACAACCAAAAATAATATTTTATACTTCAGTGCTTTTTTGAAGTTGGTTAATTTCTTGAAATAAGAATAATATAAGGCAATATATTTACGAAGATTGTCTTAAACTGGACTATAGAGACTTTAAAGTTTGATTATAAGACTTTAACATATTTTAATATTGGTAATCTATCTACATCTTAGCATTGTAAAAGGAAGCTTTTAATTTAGGTAGGAATTTGCCACCCGATTTATTTAAAAGTTTTAGAATAAATTAGTACCAAATCAAAATGTCATGATGGGCTTATTCGGCAATTTATTTTATTTCATAATACAAAGTACTCCAATTGAAAAGCATATCTTTAACAATTGAGTATAATAACAAATGAGTATTTTTACAGGTAGGTCAAAATTTTGTGGGCAAGTAGTGATATCAACGCAACAAGCAAAATACACTTTTTTAATTAAGGAATGTTTTTTAATAATGTGCCTAGTTTTGCGAAGAAATTATTAACCTACAAATAAACACCGCAAAAATCATAAAATAGGTACTGCAGTATAGTGAACATTGCTACTCTAGATGTTTATGACTTTTTTCTATGGGTTTTAGTACTCTAGATTGATAGCGGCTTCCCGTTTTGATACGTTTAGCGTCTCCTCAATAGAGTTCGTGGCTTGTACTAAAAGCCCAGAATAAATGGATGGTGTTTATACTGAGCTAAAAGTATGATTATTCGTAAAATAAAATTAGGAACGCTGCCGAAACTCCGTTTTCTTTAATAAATACAGTGCTGGCGACTAGACATAGTAATACGATCTTTGTCTACGCACGTGCAGGCTGCCAGCTGTAGTAGATATGAGATTGCCAATAACTTTAAAAACATTTTATCGAGGAAAAGTGCTAACTTGTTGCCAATACACCTTTTAGAGCCGATATAATTTTTTAAATAACAAAAATTTAACAAATAACTCCACCCTAACACAGCCTCGAACCCCCGACCTCTTGGTCAACTCGCTGAGATTCTACCTCTGGACTACGCTGGTAATGTAAGAAAACCGGTCCGATGCCATTATATTTGATGACAAGCGCTGGCGTGGCTGAGATCGTGTTTATAAATTTTTATGTTTAACCGCTAATTAATAATACATTAATACAATGCAAATACAATGCGCATATTAGCTACCCAATTAGTTTTTCTTTTTTCAAACCAAATGTTTTGAAAGAGTATATTTTACGGGGCGGTTTGAATGTATTTCCATAGTAGGAGCGGCCCGATATTATTGGTGGGCCGTCGACAAATTGTGTCTCTTTTTTTAACTTCCTAAAGCGCGTTTGTCTGTTTCTCTCTTAGTTTTAATGAATTTATATCGTCCATTTAAACCTATGAGGCCAATTTAAAATACGAACCAGCCCGGAGCAAGCTTGGATATATTTCGACGATGGCTTGATTGGCTTGATTGTTTTTTGGGGAGTTTTCGCATGGAACTTTCACTTTTTTGAAAGAAAAGTTTGGTTTTAAAAAATAAATTATTAGGTGGATCATTGAAAATAAATATGTAGGTGGGTCATTGACCAAATAACCTTATGGACGGGCCGCGCCTGACAATTACCGTTCAGTTGCACTAAGAAAGTTTAAGATTTCGAACTGGTTTAAATTAAGATCTTCTAGTTGATAAGTTAGGTTTTGACAGGTTTTTGTCCTGTCAGTGTTAATAAGCCGTCATTAAAGATTAAGATTTTTTCTGCTATTTCAGCGATTTGCTTGGTTTTCAAATGATTTTCATTTTGTAACGGGTTGCTAGAATAAATTGAGTTCTATTATTGTCGAAAGAATATACTAAATTTGCCCTTTTCTTTATAAATTTGAGAAAAAATTCAGAAACAAATTCATAGTATAAAACTTACATTATATTCATTTTCCTAATTCAAAAGAACAAAGAAATACACTCGGAGAGCACGACACTACAATGGCACAGGGCCGCATTAAGAACCATACAGTAATTACAAGTGTTACTATTGCCTATTAACCAATAGCAATAAGTTTTGAGCCTAGCACGTGCATATCACTCGCTAATTGTTTATTTTTCTGAATTGTGGAAATGAATAGGGTTTAGTCAGGGGCGGCCAGTACTTAAGTGCTCTGGGGCGTGAGTTTTCCCGACAATATCCAAAAATAATATTAAACTATATTAAATAATATTTATTTATTTTAAACATATCTATTCCGATTTATTTTATATTTTGAATATTTGTGATTTTACATTTATTTCAAAAACAATACAGAGGTTTTGTTTGCGCTTATCCGCTAACTGGGGTTTCTTTCGATCCCGCCGTTGCATCGAGACAACATTTGAGTCACAGAATTCAACTTCGTTGACGTTCGTTCGGTTTTATTTGGGTTAATTCGATACTTCATAATCGGGATTTTAGCACGCGAAAAGGAGCTCGACCGGTGAGCTCAGCCGCCAGCAGTCCACTGTTTTATTCCGCGGTGTGGTGGGCGATTTGCGATTATATTCATTTGGCGACATTTTTTGGTATTTCAATGTGTGGAAAATGCAAAATAACGAGCAAAACATTTAAAAAAATAATTTTTCGAGGCTTTCGTTGCCTGAACAAATCAATTTAAAATCTGTGAAAGACCTATCCCCGATTTCAACCTTTCTCGATCGGACGAAACGGCAAATCATTGCTTTACAAGACATTTCTCCAAAGAAGTGTATAAAAACCCAGTGGATATGCGGTTGTAAAACTTTGAATACAATGTTCTGCTTTTCATGCTTATTGTTTTATTCTGAAGGTATGGATAAAATATGGAGAAAGGTAGGATACACAGATTTGAAACATTTACATCAGAAGATTAAGAAACACGAAGTTTCGGCACGGCACATGCATTGTTCGACTGAATTTGCTGTCTTGGGTACAATTAATATCGCCTCTCAATTAAATTTCGCATATCGTCAAAGTATCAACAAACATAACAAACAAGTGGATAGAAACAGATAACATAGGTTCCAGTAAACGCATGTGTGGTAATTAAAGACTAACACCAATGAGCCCTTTTCTATTTTATATTTATTTTTGGCAAAATATCGAATGCGACTTCTTTCAAATTATCTGTTGCTCTAGGCCACGAGCCGTCACTGGGTTTAGTTACACTTGTCAATTTAAAACTTTTGGTTGCCAGATTAGGCTGGACTAGCGTTGGAGTGTCTGTCAGTTGGTACAATCTTTCCTTATCAAATTTACACTCAAAATGGTGATCAAATATCGCTTATTATAAAACGGAGAGATAACTTCTGGTGATGTAGTCCCACGATTGGTGACCCAAACTTAAGAAATAAGTTAAGCTTTGGCATCGCTGCAAAAATATTGCGGGTTGCTGGCGAGGTTATGTTATTAAACTAAAAAAACGTTGTAATATTCGAACTTCGTGATGAACTACTATGCGGAAATACTAACAGAGGGTTGCAGAAAAGTTTTAATCAAGCGTTAAATCCTAATTCATCGTTAATACAAAAGATATTCAGTTTAACACAGCGTTAAATTTTTTTTCTTTCTGCAGCTGCCCAAATTTTCAGCTAGTCCATGATTAAACTGACAAATTCCACTAAAAACCAAAGGTATTATTTACTTTTTCATTTGTTTTTAACGAAGAGAGCACTTAACGATGAATTAAACTAATTACACAATATGCTGTAATTAACGTCATGTTTTTGGTAACCTTATTAATAACAAATTGGTACGGTACGTAGCAATTCGGCTCCGGAATGATGTTTTTACCAACTCTACACCTTCCTCATCCTGCGCCACGCAGCATTTCTCACGATGCCTTAGGGTCCTTAGATGTCCGCCCCATCGGTTCGTGGGAACATCTAGTTGGCATGCTGCACAATACTGTGTGGACGATGTTGTTGGTTCTTAAAATAGGAATAAATAATTAGTACTCGAGTTATATAAAGACAAATTTCTTATTTAGACCACCCGAAATTTAAATTTTCAATACTCACAATCTGTCAAAACGAGTCTTGTTCTTTTCGCCATGGGTGTCTGCGTGGCATTATCTGGTCTTTTGGGAGCTGGGTGTTTCTCCTTCTGGTGACGCAGAAGAGCCCCCTCCGACTTGAAAATGCCACTGCAGACGTCGCAGATCTTGACCGCTATGCGGCAATCTCCATGACGCTTGAGGTGATCCTTCCTGGTGAATGCTCGCTTGCAGAATTCACATTCTGTAAAGACATTAAGATTTAAAAAGAATTTTAGGAAAAACACATTTGAAAAAAATTTGAAGAGTTTGAGGGAAACATTTTTGAAAAAAAATTTTGGTAAAAAATTTTGGAAAAATTTTGGAAAAATTTTGAAAAATATTTTTGGGAAAAAATTTTGGTAAAAAAGTTTTCGGAAAAATTTTGAAAAAAATTTTTGGTAAAAAAATTTTGGAAAAAATATTTTTGGGAAAATAGGTCTTTAATCTACCCACGTATCTACTCTTTTCTTTGGAAATATAAAGGCACACTATTATGAAGAATTTTTGCTGATTTTTTTTTTCAACTCCAATTGCAGTTTGAACACACAAAAACTATCTCTTAGGTTTCTTGCGGGGATGGGGAATGAAACCTTCAATACCTGCTTGAATAATGTCTGTGATATGAGAGCAAATTTCGGAGGGATCGGGAGTGGAAAAACAGACAGGGTTCCAAGGGAAAGCAGATAAGAAGTTTCGAAGACCATCCCAGTCGGCAGAATTGTAGTGCCAGATCGTGCGTTCTGGCATGATTTCAGCAAACTCGGGATGTATGGGACAAGAGACGGTAATGAGGCCCTGATCTGAACGACAAAGGGGAGCGCATACAGATGTTAAGTAAGGCTCAGGATGGGTGGTAAGAAAAAGATCTAGTGGATTTGCATTATGGGTGGAAACGCGGGGAAAGTATGTTGGCTCTCTGATCAAATCGGTGAGCGAATTGCTGATTGCGAAGTTTTCTGCTGCTCTGCCTTCTGGGTCAGTTGTTGTGGATCCTAATCATTCCTTGCTATGGACGTTGAAGTCGCCTAGGACGATAACTTCAGCGGAGGGAAATTCGGAGATGAGATGATCGATTTTTGCCGAGAGATAGTCAAAGAACTCATTGTAGGATTTGTCTGATGGGGAGCGCTAGATGCAACAGATAAATTTAGTAGAAGATTTAAGGCGAATTTTAGTCAGAGAATATCGGGCTGACCTGATTCCAGGTTCGGGAATCTGGTGCAAGAAAGACTGCTGCGAACGTAGGCACATACCCCACCATGAAGACGAAAACATGACAGAAGTTCATAGCCTGGACATGATTGGTTGATTGGATGATTGGTTGAGGATTTGGAGCTGATTTGGGTTTCGGTCAGCAAAAGAATGTGGGGTTTGCATGATTGGAGATAGTGGTGGACAGAGTCCAAATTGGAATTAGGCCCGCAGATGTTGGCAAAGGTTACTATACTCTTGGAATTCTTCTATGGTGGGCCCCCATGAGCACCCCTCGCCCGGAGATCCGAATGGAGGGGTAGCTTACCTCCGGAATTTTTTACCCCTGGGAGCGCCATCATCATTCATATCTGGTTACATGCGGTATGCGTCGATGTGTGAGCCGGACACTTCTACTACACTCACGGTACATAGAGTACTTAGGTTTAGACCTTCATGGGCTGTCCAAAGATAATCCTCCAATCATTTAAAATACTAGAACACAAATTTACACGATTAAGAGTGGTATTTTATAAACCGCAAGTTAAATAGGTCCTAATTTTTAAAAATTGCACGTACGCCTATGAGTCCAATCGACCCCCTCATTTTTTGCTTGAAAATCAAACTAGGTCAAGAGGTACAATACACCAAAAATTCGGGCAATATCACCGAAACCATTTCCAATGTATTTTGTGCCTAGTCCTTTGTATCGGTTTATTATATTTCTATTTTATTTTAGGAGGCGATTCTCCCATTTGCTTACCTATTGGACAAACTCTGCAACAAAACCAACTATTTTCTGTAGTAGATGGGGTTTTCTGAATTATATAACAGGTAAGTTTAAAACTAGATTCCGACCGAAGGTCACTTTTGTAGCCGAACTTTGGCTTTCTTGCCTTCGACTTAACCCGTTGGCATAGGTTTAAAATCCTTATTGTATGCAATGTGGGGATTCACCAAATCTCAAAAAAATCGACATTTCCAATCGATCTTAGATCGTGCTCATGGAGATCGACTCACTATTTAGATCGCCTTAAGAGATCGATCTTTTAAAAAATCGATCTTTGGAAACATTTCGGCGTATGAGAGGCGAGCCGGGAGAGTAAACAGTGTCCATTCCAAACAAATCTATTTAAAACTCTAACGGCGGGTTGCACAAAACTTTTAATCAAGCGTTAAATCCTAATTCATCGTTAAAAACAAGAGATCCCCAGTTTAAAAGAGCAACAGCCCAAATTTTGAGCTAATCCATGATTAAACAGACAAATGCCACTAAAAAACCAAGGTGTTGTTTACTTTTTTAGTTGTTTTCAACGAAGTTAGCACTTAGCGATGAATTAAACTAATTACACGATATGCTGTGATTAAAGTCATGTTTTTGGTATCATTTTTGATAAAATATTGGTTACTTTGGCGAAAGTTTATGTTCCAATACACGAAATTAAAAGAAAAAAACTTCTTTCAATATTTTAAAATAAAACTATATACATTTTTATTGCAGATGGGCATCTAATTTATCATAACGCTTACTAAAGCAGGTACCTACCTTCACACACTAACAAAAAATGTAGGAAAAATAAAGTTCATCATTGATAATGTGAATTTTACCAAAAAATACACCTTTCATCTTCAATAACATACCATTACTCTTTATACCACTATTTTCTTGTTAGATTTGTGCAAAAATAATATTCCATTGCTGGAATAATAATTAATTCTTCTTGGTTTTAAACTATTCGTAATAATATTGTAATTAAAACAATTTTCTTTGTATAAAAATATAGATATTCTGCTAAATTTCATTTTGGCTATTTTTCTTCAACACTTCCGAATTGTCAACAAACTTTTCCTTGTCTCTCATTATTTAACCTAGAGAGGTAGTTATTTGTTTCAATTATTTTAGTCATAACAAATCAAAAAGAAAATTATTATATTATAAAAGTAAAAACATTGGAATACAAGCAATTCTTATATGAATCTCTTCATTTGTTTTGGTCCGCGGCCCCCTATACAATAAGGCATAACCTCCTAACTATAAACCATAGAAAAATAAAGGGCTTGTTAGAGAAAACTAGGAAACCAAATAAGATCCTACATAACCCGCGGATTTCAAAGATGTCTTTGTTGTAACCTCAAATATTTCTCTCTTCGTCTTCCAGTTATTGCTGGCCCGCGTCAATGTAGCAGGTTAGCCAGCTCACCTCCCGGTCTCGAGCTTAGACCAGAGCTCTTCCAACCCGCAGGGACTGTGTACACATTATTCCTTTATTTTTCTGTGGTTTTGAATTTTGGAATACAAGGCGTTTTTCAGAGTTCACCGGTTGTCATACCGGTTACAACCGGTAAATGCTCTACCACCACAACCGCCTCAACTTAAGACGGTTGTGGCGCTATCCTGAGGCGTATTCGATTGACGAAAATTGGATTGATATAAATACCATCGTCGAAAGATTTATAATATCTTTCGACGATGTAAATACTACTGAATTTCTGTTTACCAGTTACTGGTCTTCCAAGGCTTATCAAATAAAAATTGTTGTTTTTGCAAGGTTTCAATAAATATTAAAATTTTTGATAATTAATAAATAAAACATCCTAAGCATTGATACTGTTTTTTGTACTGAATAAAGCCAGAAAGCATAATTATACCTGGCCTCGTTTGTTTTGGGAAGATCTAGTACATTTTCATTAAATTTGGTACTTTTTCAATCATAATCTAGTACCAAGTAAAAAAGGTCTGGCAACACTGTGTCCGTTCACTGGTGGTTTAGCCAAGTATGGTGGACGCCCACGGCTAGGTGCAATAATGCCTGGTTTTAATATAAATTTAAGATGGCCCGCATTTGTCTGTGGGAGATAATTGGAAAAAAATCAGTGCAGGTTGGTGCAAATTGTGTACTACAAAAGAAAAAACCTCTTGTGTTGAAACTGTAGTTACTTGCACAGATTTTTTCTAATTGATATCTTCTTACATACATAAAAAAAGTGTAGGTCAGTGCAATTTCGTGCAACACAAATGAATAGATCTTATGTTGCCCTATTCGACTTTTTTAAATTTAGAAAGATTAATGCCACAAAACAAATTAAAAAAAATGAATTACCCCTGTACTGCCGTCCCAAAATCAGATGCCGTATCTACAGAAAGTGCCAAACGGAGAAAATTAAGTTTAAAGTTTTCTTAATAGCCTTTAAGTATTTAAAATATTTTAAAGGAAGCAATTATTGTACTTTTTAAATTAACATCGTTTTAAAGAAATATTAATTAAGAAAAAAAATACAAAAATCATCTATTTTGATTAAAAAATGAGATACGGCATTTTTAACTACATTTATATCTTGGTTATACTAAACACAACTGCCGCATGTGCATATAAGCGCTACTAAACATGCTATGCTACATAAATTTAAATGTTTATATTGTTTACAGGTTTGTAATAAGACAGTACTTTTAAGTAATAATATAATTAATGAACATATTAAAAACTAAGCGATATATGTATTTTTAAGATTATATCCTACCGAATAAACATTATTAAATGGTTGTTTTAATATTATTTTATTCTAGTCATCAGCTTCTGGCAAATTGATCCAAAAGTTTTTTCGATTCTCCGGCATAATGTCACCAAGATCTTTTACAATAGCGTCCTTTTTTGTTTTTGGAAAACCTCTAGGTCCATTACGACGGTGTGCAACAGATTGGGACATAAGACCGTTTTTTTTCATCGCTTTTTTGCATAAAAAACCTAATTTCTTAAATTCACTTTCGAACGACATTTTACATTCTAAAAATAAATTTCCACGTCTAGACTTTATTTGGACAATGTCTCAAAGGCGTACCCAGCGAGGGGCAGGGGGGGCAGCTGCCCCCCCCCCCTAGAAATTTATAAATTATAAAAAAGCACCGCTAAGTGCAGAAAATAAAAAAATCAAAACAAACCACTATGGTTTTACTAAAAAAATTACAAAACCGAAAAATATAGGACACTACTACTAAAATATATTCATATACGTAAGTCAAACGCAGCGCACTGCACAGCCTATTAGATTTGCAATTGGCGGAATTAGCCAAGAAATATGAATTTTCTATTACGACCCTGGCCATTTGCACCTGCCGAGTCAGCCGAGTGCACTGCCGAGTGCCGATGCCGTTTGTTATTTTTGTTTTGCCAACCGAATTATAGAGTGGAGTGGGAGACATTCCGATCCGATGCGTCCGACTCCGAATTCGGAACGTCGAAATCTTAACCTTGCAAAGTCGTGAATTTGTTGTATTGTGTTGTTTTTCTAATGGAATTTAATTATTTTTATTTGGTGTAGGCACTATCAGGGATGTTAATTTGTTTGTGCAAGTACTGCAAGTAGACTTAATTTACTTAGTTGTTGATAAACGTCTATGTAGTTATCAGTTACGTTACACTAGTAAACATTGTGAGAAATTGATATTAAATTGTACTGTAACAAAAATGACCCTGAGTCCGCCCCTGACTCTTCCCGGCCGCGTGGAGAATTGTCGAGACGCAGCGCGAAGCTTCGACACGCTGCGGAGCGCCGGGATTCGGGGAAAATGCATGAGCCTTCCGACACCGACTAATTCGAGGCGATTCGAGAAGCAGGCGCTTCGGATATAAAAGGAACAATGTCGGGCGGCGAGGGCAGATTTCGCCAGTGCCGGGTTAAAGAATAGAAGACTTTTATAAATAAATACAAGGCGTTACATAAACTAGTTATTGTGTTTACATAAATTAATCAAAGTGTAAATAAATTAGTAGAATTTTAGTTAAGTGTTAATAAAAGTATAGTTTTAATTAATTGGCAGTTTTTATCACATCGTAGTCGAACAAGTCCACGCTAAAAACGTTACAGTACTTTTTGGAAAATCAGATGAATCTACCTATTCCGGGCATCTCGGTATCTCCACACTGATAAATGGATATCAGGAAATTTTTTCAAACAGATAAGTTAAAGTTAGTAAGTTACATTCGACGACATTTGTGATTTTCTATTATTTTCTATAATAGGTAATCTATACAGGGGGTTGTGTTTCATAATAACATGCTAATATTTAAGGGGGTGGTTCTTGGACCCAATTTAAGAAAAAAACTTTATATGAACGTATGTCCTAAACGAAACATCTTAACTTTTGAGATACAAGGTGTTGACAATTTTAACAAAAATTTCCTTTTTTGTAATATCTGTAAATTCCAATTAAAAAAAACAAAATGTTTTTTCTATGTTACATGTAAAACAAAACACTAACATGGATATCACTCACACTGTATAAAATACTAATAGCAGTATTATTGTGTTTTGCAGCTACTAAAACTCTCAAGAGGAAAAAAGAACATGACAGTAGCAGCGGGAGCGATGATAACAATGATCAAATTTCATCGCCAAGCTCATCTAAAACTGAATCTGAGCAACCGTTAAATTCTTTGAGATCTAAGAAACTCACTGCTCCTAATTTAGAAACTTTACCGTCAACATCTGCCTCTGTAGTCAATCCCGAAATTGAAGAGAATGATGGTTGCCACGAAAATGACTTGGGTCGTTATGTAGGAGAAACATTTCACCTGACGATGGAAAGAAAAAAGGAGTTGTTAAAAAATCCGTGGGTTCCACCCAAGAATTACGATTTTGCAGCCGATGCCAGTCATTTGCGAAGAAAATTTAATTATGTTTGGTTAGATCAATACACACCATGGTTAGTGTATTCCAAGCCACTAAAGGGTGCCCTGTGTAAGCACTGTGTTTTATTTCCTCCTTCCACTGGGACAGTAAGGGGAGTGTTAGGTTCATTTATGATCAGACCATTTAGGAATATGCACGAAGATTGTCGTAAACATGCCACCAATAACTTTCATAAATCTGCATCTGCTGCTGCAAAGGCCTTTCTCGAAAATATACCTGTGGGCATTCAGGTTCAAAGTTTCCACCAAAAAACAATCGAAGAGAACAAGCAAATATTGGCCTCCATTATTTCCTGTGTAGTATTCTGTGGCACCCACGATATGCCTCTAAGATGAAAAGAAGCAGATGAGGGAGTTTTTTTCGATCTAATGAATTTGCGAGTTGAGTCGGGCGACATCAAATTAAAGAATCACCTGGAAAAGTGTCGTAGAAATGCTGTTTATACGTCACCAAAAATACAAAACCAACTGGCGTGGCGAAGTTATTAGGAAGAGTGTGATAAATGGTGCTAAGAAAGCCATGTTCTACACAGTTTTAGCCCACGAGACAGCCGACGTTTCAGGAAAGGAGCACCTATCCATTGGCTTGCGTTTCTATGATGAAAGTAAAAAAAAAGTCCGAGAAGAATTTGTGGGTTTTGTGGAGCTGACAGCACAGGATGCCCCAGCAATTGCCAATGCAATAGACAATTTTTTGGTTAGCCATAATTTTTCACCGCAAAGTTGTGTAGGACTTGGTTTTGATTGCGCTACAATGGCGGGCAAAGAGGGTGGCGTACAAGCGATTTTAAGAAAACAGTACATACGAGCATTATTTTTTCATTGCTCAAACCATAAAATAAATCTTGTTGTCAATGATGCAAATAATGTTCCGGAAATTAGAAACACTATTGGCACCGTAAAGGATGTTATAACCTTTTTCAGGGAATCCACCACTCGCAGAAGTTCCGCTCCTAATCTATCACGACTGTGTGAGACTAGATGGTCTGAAAAATACAAAAGTATCGCTTATTTGCACAAAATTTCCCCGAGATTGTGAAATCACTTGAAAAACTGTCTATCGAAGGAAACTACTGCACGAGAAAATCTGCGTACCAGTTGCATTCCGCCGTTACCAAACCCTCACTAATTGTTGCCCTAACTATAATTGCAAAATATTCAGCTTTACTGGAGCCGGTTGTTAATGCCTTGCAAGCAAAAACTATGGATTTAATTAAGTTGAAAGAACATCTGAACGTAATCCTTAACGTACTGAAGAAAAACCGTGAAGATGCCGACCTAGTTACTGATGAAGTACTTAAAAAAGCACAAGATTTTGCATTGGAATTGGAAATAGAAATTTCTATCCCTCGAATTACCAAGAGGCAAATACATAGAAACAATCCTCCATCAGACTGTGATAGTGACTACTGGAAGCGTTCGTTAATTATACCGTATCTGGATTCAATTATAGCCTCTTTAAATATTCGCTTTTCTCAAGAACATACTCCAGCGTTTGTCTCAACAAAAATACATCCATTATATATGCTCGACATGGAAACCAATCAAGTAGAACAAAATGCACAATATTTTACCCAGTTTTATCAATTGGATGATATTACTGCGGAAATGGACCTATGGTATAATTTGTGGAAGGAAAAAAGTCAACTGAGGACCAGCTAAAAGACGTCGAAATAACTGACCTTCTCGACGAGACCGATGATTTTTATCCCATCATAAAACAGGCACTTTTGATTTTAATCACAATTCCATGCACCACGGCCCCTGTAGCACGATCCTTCAGTACTCTTAGAAGAGTGAAGACTTGGTTGAGAAGTACCATGGGAGAGGAAAGGCTAACAGGATTATGTCTGATGAGTGTGCATCGTGATTTAATTAAATCAAATCGAGAGCAATTTGAAAATCAAGTTTTAAATAAATTTGCGACAAATCCAAGAAAACTGATATTGAAGTAAAAATTAAGCGAGTTATGTCAAAATTTAGTAAGTAAAAAGAGAAATGCAAAATCCATTGTTTTTTTTTGGTCAGCCCCCCCCCCCCCCTATTTCAGATCCTGGGTACGCCCTGTGACAGGTCATTTTTGTCACCGAATTAGTTTTTGTTTTAATGCTTAATTTATTCACGAAGGCCTGTCTAGGTTTTATTTTATAGTTTACCTTAATGAAATAGTTGTGTCTCCACACGTACACGTTTGATCTGCCCTGTTCCTAGGCTAGTTTCTACGGTTTCTGTACTGGCTAATTGCTGCTATCTTGTCCTCAAGTCAGCTGTCCTTCGTTCGAAGCCTGTAGTTTGTGTTAATATCTTTCTTTCTGGCTTGGGCCCTGAATTTTCGCCTGGCTTAAAGTTCACCCTGTGTGTATAGACAAGTTGCCCTTAGTCTAATAAGCTAACATGTTTAAATAATAAATTTTGAAGACCAACCTACCTTTTAGAAATCAGCTGGTTACATTCTCTGACAACATTGGGCCGCCCTTGATTTGTAGATTTTGATCACATTGCCTTTACTGTCGTGGATTCTTGGATTTAGCTTTCTCTAATATTTAGATTCGTGGGCAAACATTGCCTTTGCTCAAACATTAATTTTTAGAAATTCTGTTTTAATTCTTGTGAATTTTTTGAAGTTTGAAACAGCTGTGGGTGCATATGTTTCCGCCTGCCGGAACTGTAAGCGGGGCAATATCAGGTTTAAGAACGACAATATCTAGTTCGGGCCGCGAGGTCGATTCACACAGCGCGTTCGAGAGCCGTCGATTTAGGAACGCGGCTGCCGCAGTGGCATTTTCGAGTGTGGGGAGGTTGGAATTTTGTAGCACTGCGTCATCGTTTTCCTTCCTATAGTTTCGACATTCGGGGTTTCAGCCGTTAGTATTTGGATGCATCGTACTGAAATAGTGCGTCTCGATCGGTACCGGCGTAGGTGCCTGTAACGGTCTGTACTTCCGTGACTTTATTGTTCCACGCCAGGGGCCTCTGTACGATTGTAGTGTCTTTGTTTGGTGGCGTGGCGACGATTGGAGTTCTAAGTTTCGGTGTTTTTTTGCGTTTGTTTCTCAGTATGGGTTCCAAGACTTGTGCGAGTATGCAATCGGGGTCATTTGAGGGAGCAGCTTCTAACCCACGCTTGAAATTGGTGGGAATTAAGTAATTCTTGTCGGTGTCGTCAATTACTGTCATGAGTTTCCACTCAAGGTCACCGCCTTCTCTTCCCCCGGGTCATTGGATGTTCTATGCAGCCTCTTGGGCTTGCGCAGATGTCAACCCTTTTGGTTCGGTGGCAGAGAAGGAAGAACGTCTGGCATTTCCACCTTGGTCTTCGAGGAAGATTGCAGTGCAGTGTCGGGTTTCGGCCATTTTGAAGGCTCAATTTTCATGGATTAAGTTCCGGGACCGCGATTTAATTCTTTTAATGAATTTTTGCTTGCTAGGAGCAGCGTTTTATCTGCAACTTCGTTCGATAACATCATATCAGGTGAGCTAGTTTTTTTATATAGATGAGTTTTTTTGCGAGTATGATTCGTGATGCCACCTGCATGTAAAATTGTCGTGTCTAAGGCTTTTCTTTCTTTTATTTCCTTCAGCCATTACATCGGCCTGACGATCTGGAGACCGCTGGTAGCTGCCCCCGTTTTTGGTGTTTTGTATGTAGAATTTGGAATTTCCATCCCTCTTTAACCTTGAAGAGGTAAGTCCTTGAAGTCTTTTTTTTTAGTCCCACGAATTTTTTTGATAATACTTATTAATCGCCAATTTAAGCCCATAAAATTATAATTTAAAATTTTAATGAACCATAATTATCGTTCTGCTTTACGGTACTATGTTTTAAATAAGACTCTAGTTTTCTCGGGTGGTTCTTATTGCTACACCATATTTTGAGTTATAGTAGTCAAGCCTTCAATTTCTTAAATATTAATATCACTTTAACTAATTTGCAATTAACCTTTTGAGTCTTGATGGTTGGCTGTAAAGCTTGCTCGTACAATCTGTAAGCTATGTTTAGGGCCTCTTTATACCAGCTTATGGGCCAGCGGGAACAGCTAAGCTTGGATTTAAAATAGTCGGTCACCCGCGTAAAATGTAGATTGTTTTTATCGGGTTTTGTTATTGACTATCGCAAAGCACATACCGTAGCTTTAACAAGTTTCTTTATCGACTTTATTTCATACTCAATCATATGCAGGGGCTATTATCTATAATTATAATTTCGATATTTGTATAAGTTAAAAGGCGTATGAGCTGGAAATTTCGGGCTTTATTAGCTTTTATTTATATCAATTGGTTGAGTAATTTTTTTATGTGTTCAGAGGGGTTAACTTACTATTTAATTTTCAAATTTGTCACTATTGTTTTGGGGAAATAAACTTACTAGGCTCATACACATTTTACACGTTTTACACTTTTTATTTTATCATACCATTTGCTTAGTTGGAATTTAAGGTAGATAGATGCTTTATAATTAGTTAACTTGCTTTTGGGAACCTAGAGTAGTCAGGTAGTTTTATAGTAGCAATTTATTTGCTTGTGATTTAAGCTTGGTGTTTTTATTTATTTATTTATTTATTCATTTACGGTCATAAACACAAAAGTTACACACTAATTAAATCTAAATTTGTGATAGATGCACATTAGCGGTATATTTTGCTTTTAATTTAACATTTGTGTTCTTATAAATGTACATAAGCGGTGTATTTCTGATTATTTCTCTTTAAACGATTTCTCCATATATGCTTTGGTTTTCTTATGTTATCTTACATTGATTCGCTTTACACGAGTAGTGCTAATGCTTAAATCTTAAGTCAAGCTAAATGGGGCTCCATCTTTTTCTAGTTATTTTTACAGGCTACGCTTAAGCCTTATTCTTTCTTTATACTTGTAATCTTCGTAAACTCCTAATTTAGTTATCAATTATTTTTGCTTTTGTTGTACTTTTATTATTTTTTTTTATTGTTAACGTAAGATAATATAATGAAGTGTTAAACTGGTCAGTTAATGAACATTTAATTTTTGTAAATATTAACGCTTATCGCTGAGTATCAAGGAACTGTACAATTTTATTTAGTTATCAATGCCCTTGCGTAATAATTTCTTTTGTTTAGTAACGTAACTTTTTTAAATCTTACCTTGAGTTTGTTTAAATTTTGCAATCTGGTTTTCAGCGATTACTTATTTTATTGATAGTTTTTTTTTTAATTAAAGTAACTTCACACTTTGTTTTTTTGTAACAACTAAAATTCTGCGATTGATTTCAGGCCACTGGCTTTCTCATTTATTATTAGCCTTTTATCTAATATTCTTAAATTTTGCGGATTAGTTTCAGTAAATCATTTATCCAAATATTAACTTTTTTATTAATGTAACCTTTTAATCGTATCTTAAGCTCGTTTAAATTTTGCAAATAATTACTTTCTCTTTTATTAGTGGTTTTTTATATTGACGTAGCTTCTTATTTTTTTTTTAAATATTTTTCCACTTATCTAAATTTTTCGATTCTGTTCAAGCCAATGACATTCTCTTTTAATATTAAATTACTTAATTGATAAGGAATTAATTAAATTTTGGCGCTTTAGTTCCAGTAAATTGTTTCTTTCCAAATTTTACCTTTTTCTATTAACGTAACTTCTGATTTGTATTTTTAATTATTAACGTAACTTCTAACATATTTTTTTTTTATTTAAATTACTGTAACTACTAGGAATTGTTTGTTCCTAGGGTCTTTGGTAGGGGCCACGAATCTCCCTACTTCTCTTCTGTAGGAGCTACCAAGCATCCCTATTGTGTTCGGTAGGGGCTACAAAACGTCCCTAAGCAGCCGTCATACTTTTGCTGTGGATTTTTTTGCGTATGTGAGGACAGACTTCCTCACGAAGTTTTACTTTTCAGTAAATTAGATTTAATTATTTTGTGCGGGGGCAAAAATCGCCCAATTTTCTTGGTCTTTTTGTGTAAACACCTGTAACAATTTTTTTGTACAAATAGATGTATATAGGGTAAAATTCATTACGTTGTTTTATTCAGCTCACTGCGCCATATATTTTTATTTTCTATTATGAATAGCAGGTTTGTTGTGTGAGAAGCAGGTCCCTAGACCAACTAGGCGACTTCCAGTTTGCGTCGGTGTAAAAACTGGTGGCGTCCAATAGAACCTACCCAGCCTAACTGAGCTGAGGGCTAATTTGCAACGCGCTCTACTACACCTGCTTCCCTCAGGACACCCTGTTGTTCCTGTGTTTTTCTTTAGAGTACCTTTCAGAGATATTTTTAATGTTCTTTCCAAGATATAAGCGGTAAGTACTTGGTCAACGATACTCATCATAGTATCTTTGACGGTTTTTAATCAAACACTTTTTTATTGAATAAAGTGCGTCGCAAATTTTTGGCGCCCAACGTGGGGCCCATTTAAAAAAATTACCGATTTTTTTTCTAATTTTACTCTTGTGCGTCTAGTGAGCTGGATGGAACTTTGAAAATTTCCATCAATTTTAACTCTAACTGTACTAGCCCTGTATTACTGCATTTGATTTTGGCGATTTATTATCGATTTTATTTTGCTTATTACGTAACTTTGATTTTCTTTGATTTGGCGATTTATTACCGATTTTAATTTACTTGTTTACGTAACTTTGTCTTTGAATTTGTGGTATATTACCGATTTTATTTTGCGTATTACGTAACTTTGATTGTCTTTGAATTTGTGGTTTATTACCGATTTTATTTTACCTATTACGTAACTTTGATTTTTTTTGATATTGCGATTTCTTATCGATTTTATTTTATTCATTTACGTGACTTTGAATGCGTACTGAATTATGATTGCTGGTTTACGTGATTTACCTTTTTATTATTTCTTGCTATTTTCGCTGATTTAATTACCTTTATTTGCTATATTTGACTACACTATTGGTGTAGTTTTGCTAAATTTATTCGATTTACGCGATTGTACCTAGATTTGACTTATTACGTTGACTTTTGAGTTGCTATTGTTTTTGTTCACTCCAAAATGGATTATAATATGCAGGTTAACCATCTTAGGAAAGAAATGCTAATTTATGAACTTACGATTCGTGGAGTACCGGCTAGTTATGGCAATACGGTAAAAGAACTTATAGTAGCGTTACGTCCAATTTTAGAAATGGAAAGGAAGGGTAAAGTTTTTGCTCGTCTGGCCTATACTTGTGTTTTTGTCGATGAATGTAACTATATAACTAGAACCTTGCATAATATTGATAGCGCGATTAAAAATGTCACCGGTGAATCCGCTAAAGAAAAATTTGAACGTTTACAATCTCAACTTGTTCACTTATTTACCCGCGTTCATCGTATTCCGGTTGCGAACCTTAGTGCCGCGGAATCGCAAACCCGTTCTGACTTGTTGCTCAAAATTTTAGGCAAATTAAACTGTTTGGACAGTCTCTTAAAACAAGATCCGAATTTAAGCACCTTGCTCGCTCGAGTTCATTCGGACGGTTCGGATGCGTCGGATTCGGATGCGTCGAGAAATAGCAATGCGTCCAACAGTCGACCGCGTCACACACGCTCGTCGCCCAAAGTCACTCCAACCGTGGTTAGTCCCAATGTAACAGCTGCTGCCGCTTCCGTTTGCCATCATTCGTGTAGCAAAGCGCATCGTGTTGAAAAGTGGAGTATTAAATTTACCGGCGAGGCTGGACAGATGTCCGTGCATAATTTCTTGGAGCGAGTTTCGGAACTACGCGAAGCTCGAGGTTTTTCTGAAAGTGAACTATTTGTATCTGCTATCGATTTATTTACTGGTAAAGCATTGAAGTGGTTTCGCGCTAATCGTCATCGATTTTCGGACTGGTCTAGTTTGTCTGACCTTCTCTGTAAACATTTCGAACCGCCAGACTATCGTCATCGGTTATTTAAGGAAATTCTAGATAGGACTCAGGATTCGACTGAGAATATCGTCGACTACCTTTCTAATATGAGTGCGTTGTTTAGAAGACATGGCTCCATCTCAGAGGACGTTCAACTTGACATCATTATACGCAACTTGTCACCTTTTTATACTACCCAACTTCCGGTAGTCAGCAAGTTAGAAGAATTAGAAGGAGAATGTCTCAAGTTGGCGTTAAAGAAATATCGCGCCGAGAACTATGTACCACCTCCTAGAAAAAGTTATAATTTTGTAGAGCCAGACTTTGCGTTCATTGCTGCTGAAACATCAGGCTTCAAAGATGATGAAGAGTTACCAATCGTTGACGTGGTGACCGAATCATCTCCGGCACCATCAACTTCTCGAGACGTGAGACAGTTACCCAGAGAGACACGTCCACCATCTCTAAAAATAGCTAGATCAATCTTGTTGTGGAACTGTAATAAGCCAGGTCATCGGAATAGTCAGTGTTCCGAACAGCGCAGAATCCATTCTTACCGCTGCGGCGCACCAAATGTGACCAGTAAAAGCTGCCCTAAGTGTTTATTGACAGAGAAACGATTCTCGGGAGAGCCGATAGATCGTGAGACTACTCCCGTTACTCTCACTTTACCGACCAACAACTTTCCTTCCAATGAAAACGCTTCGCTGAACAACAACTCCGTTCCCAATAAAACCCTTCTACCGACCAAGAACATTCTTTCCGATGAAAACCTTTCACCAACCCACCTTTTTCTTTCTAACGAAAACCGTTCACTCCCTAACAATTCTGCGTCCAATAAAAATCTTTTGCCAACCAATAACTTTCTTTCTGATGAAAACCTTCCGTCAACCAATAACTCTCTTTCCAGCAAAAATCATTCACATGCTACTAACCCTTTTCCAAATAAGAAACTATTAGATTTTATCATAGCTCATGCGCATGGCGACCAACGCCCCTATTTAGAAATTTCAATTTTAGGTTACAAAATCTTAGGCTTGTTAGATTCTGGAGCATCACGGACTATTGTAGGTCAACCTGGTCTCCGAATTTTGGAAAGTTTGGGATTAAAACTTATTAAGCATCAGACGGACTGTACCGTCGCGAACGGCCAAACTTGCTCTAGTTTAGGATATTTTCAGGCTCCTGTAACTTTATTAAATAGAACTCGGGTTATCGATATTTTAGTTCTTCCAGAACTGTCTCACCAACTGATTTTAGGAATCGACTTTTGGAGATCCATGGAAGTTATCCCCGATTTGAACCAGGATGTCTGGCATTTTTCTAATGATGACCAACCTACACAAATTTCTAGCATTATAGATGGCGACTCTTTAACTGAAACCGACCGAACAATTCTGAATGCACTGGTTAAGGAAAAAATATCAGAAATGGGTACTGGTCTTGGCTGCTGCAAAATAGCAGAACATGTAATAGAACTTGAACCTGGCACCAAGCCGATTAAACAACGATATTACCCAGTTTCTCCATTTAAGCAGCGGATTATGAACCAGGAAATCGATGAAATGTTGAAACTTGGCGTGATTGAGCCCTCTAAAAGTCCTTGGTCCAGTCCAGTGTGTTTGGAACGCAAGAGCGATGATAGCTATAAGTTTTCTATAGATTTCAGAAAACTTAATAGTCAGACTAAGAAGTCTTATAACATTCCGTATTTTTCAGTCATTTTAGATCGCCTCAGAGACGCCCGCTATATTAGCTCCATTGACATAAAATCAGCTTTCTGGCAAGTACCTCTTAGTGAGTCCTCACGTGAATTGACTGCTTTCACCGTTCCAGGTAGGAATCTCTATCATTTTGTGCGCATGCCCTTTGGCTTAGCCAATGCGCCTGTCACCTGGCAACGTATTGTAGACCATGTACTGGGTGTCGACTTGGAAAAGCATGTGATGGTGTATCTGGACGATATAATTATCATCTCCAAAACCTTTCCTGAACACCTTAAGATTCTAGGCCTTGTTTTTGATCGCCTCAGGGATGCAGGTTTCATTGTTTCAGGGGAGAAATGTCACTTTTGTAAACCTGAGTTGAAGTACCTTGGTTACGTCGTAGATGCCAAAGGCTTGAGACCTGATCCTGAAAGAGTACAGGCAATTGTAAATATAGCACCCCCACGAAACATCATGGAAATTCGTCGTTTTATTGGCACTGCTTCTTGGTACCGGCGTTTTGTGCCGAACTTTTCAGCTATTATAGCCCCAATTACTCGGCTTACCAGGAAAAATGTCAAATGGGAATGGACTTCCGAGTGCCATCAGTCATTCAGCTCGATTAAAGAAGCTCTTATCACAGCTCCTGTGCTTACATGTCCAGATTTCAACCGCACATTTACTTTGCAGACTGATGCGTCATTTTATGGCTTAGGAGCAGTTCTGACTCAGCAATTTGATGACGGAGAAAAAGTTATTTCCTATCTTTCACGTTCTCTCACCAAACAAGAGATGAAATTAACCGTCACAGAAAAAGAGTGCCTTGCAGTAATTTGGAGTGTGGAAAAGCTTCGTCACTATCTGGAGGGTGTACACTTTAAAGTTATAACCGATCACCATTCTTTGTTATGTCTTCATAACCTCAAAGATCCACAAGGACGCCTCGCTCGATGGGCTCTTCGTTTGCAACCTTACGACCTTGAATTAATCCACCGTAAAGGCCGAGATCATGTCGTGCCAGATTTTCTTTCCAGGTCAGTGCCAGTGACTGCTGATTCTGTCGCAGCTGTTGACGAACCACCGTCACCATCATTTTCTGACACCTCAGACAAATGGTACAAAGGCATGATACCGAAGCTAGAAGAACGTCCTGACAAAATATCCTTGTTGGCGAGTCGAGAATGGCCACCTCTTTAAATATGTCAAGACGAACAGTCCGAATTTTCCAGGTCATTCTACCTACTGAAAAATAGTAGTGCCGAAGGATAAACGGAAAGAGATATTCCTTCGATGCCATGATAACCCAGCAGCAGGGCACGTGGGTGTTTTTAAAACATTTTGGAAGGTCGCCGAGAGATATTATTGGCCGAAAATGAGATCTGACGTTGCTAGTTATGTCCGTGCTTGTATAACTTGTGCTCTGAATAAAGTAGAGCAGAAACGTCCAGCTGGTTTAATGGGTAACCGCCCAGACATAAAGGAACCTTGGCAAGCCATCAGCCTAGACTACATAGGACCTTTACCTCGTTCTAAACAAGGTAACACTCATATTTTGGTGGTCACAGATTATTTCAGCAAGTACGTCGTCTTATTCCCGTGTCGATCGGCAACAGCAAAATCGTTGGTTAAGTGTATTGAAGATTGCATCTTCTTAGTCTACGGAGCTCCTCAATTCTTAACGTGCGATAACGGAACTCAAATGAAAACCAAAGAATTTCAAGCCCTTTGCGATAAATATAAAGTTAGAATATTTTACACTGCTAATTACTATCCTAGAGCAGATCATACTGAACGCGTTAATAGAGTTATCAAAACGATGTTACGCTCTTACGTTCAACAAAATAACCATCGAACTTGGGAAGATAATTTAACTGCTATCGGTTGCGCCATTCGCACTTCGCGACACGAAACTACGGGCTTCACCCCATACTGCGTTAATTTTGGCAGGGAACATAAGCTATTCGGTTCGGACTATGCTGAGGGTGTTCCTCAAGTAGAAACTGAGCGTCAAGATTACATTCGAG
Organism: Philopedon plagiatum; assembly: GCA_963971165.1. NCBI lineage: Eukaryota > Metazoa > Arthropoda > Insecta > Coleoptera > Curculionidae > Philopedon > Philopedon plagiatum. The sequence continues at coordinate 48,657,941 of OZ020195.1, read as the reverse complement.
AAAGAATAGAAGCCTTCAAACAATTATTTAGAAAAGTCCACACTAAAATCGAAGCTTCTCGTGTTAAAAATCGACATAACTACAATTTGCGCCGACGCCCAGTAAGCTTTGTCCCCGGTCAAGAAGTCTGGCGTAAGAATAAAAGTATATCCGATGCAGCGAAGTATTATAGCGCAAAGTTGGCTCCGGAATTTGTAGGTCCGTTTAAGATCGTAGAAAAGACCGGCACGTGTACTTATGAGCTTGAAGACGAACACGGTGTTAGTAAGGGCATTTGGCATGTACAAGACCTTAAACCGGTATATGCCGAAACTGCGTGTGATGGTCCGTAGGAGTGAATAAATTGTTAGGCAACTCAAAGTCATTATTTACATTATTACCTTCCGTTAATTTTACTGTCACTAATTTAATATTACGTTTTACTAGTCATTTTGCTTCAATTTACGTATCAATCTATCGATTTCTGAATTTGTTAACTTTTCAGTCCATAGCTTCAATTTGATTAATTACTACTTTTTAATCTTTTTTTTTCTTTCCCTCTCTTTCCCTCTTTCGGTAATAATGACTTTAGTGAGTTTTCTTTTATCGTTGCGTTAATTTTGACTTTTGGCCCAGTTTTAATTCACTTTTCCTTTACTTTTCTTGCTCAGTCGTGGGAAATTTTTATGCCCTGCAGTATGGGCGTGATGGTGTCTGAATCCCTATAGGCGCGAACCTTGATGGATTTGGACACTATCGCTTAGAATAGTGCTGCACTGGGTTAACTAGGTGGGGTAGGAGTCCCCTGAAAGCCGTGGCAAGGTAAGCCTTCAGCTGCCTTGCTTCTATTGTTTGTAGTGGGTAAGCCCTCAGCTGCCTTACTACTTTCACTTGCCATCGCCGCCTTATGCCTTGTTTTTTTTAGTTGTCATAACCTGATTATATTTACCTTATCGTCACTTGGTTTATTGTATACTAACGTATAGTAACGTGTATTGTCATTTAACGTAGCTTACCTTTTTCCATTTGCCAGTCTCACGCAGACACCCATCTCGGCGCGAGACGGGATGGGCGGCGGTGTGTCACATGGTAATTTAAGTTTGATTACTTGGTTAGAAGGCGGTGATTAATTAATTTTGGACCTAATTTTCTTTATTGTTTTTTTTTGCATTCACTCTTAATTGTTTTTTTTTTCTATAGACTAGGGCCAAAAGTCTTTATTTATTATCTTGATTGGACCTTTTTTTTATTACCTTGATTTGACGTATTTACCTTGATGTGACCTTTTACTTTGATTTGGCTTAATTTTCTCTACCTTGACTTGATTTATTTATTATTCCCTACTTGTGTCTGGAAATTTCGGTTGCTTGAACTAGTATGTGTTTTTGCTCGAGTACGACTTTGTCTTTCCTTTGGGGATTTAGAGTAGAAACACAATTTTCTTTCTCTTCTTTTGCTGATTTTGTGAAGTTGAGAATACCACTTATGGTGGGATTCACTGCTAGTTGTTGGCAAGTAACCCAATTTTCTTTATCTCGATTTGTGAACCTTTAGTTTGATGTACTTGTTTCATTTACTTTTGGTTAATTACCTTTTTTTTCATTTGCGTTTGTATTTACGATAATTTACTTACCTTTGCGATACATTTACTTACTTTTGCGATAAATTTTCTTACCTTTGCGATAATTTGCTTACCTTTGCGGAATTTTGATTACATTTACTTTGGTTTATTTCGATTACCTTGTATTTTGATTTACTTACCTTTATTTTGATATACTTACCTTACCGTGATTGGCCTTTGATAGGCTTTAATTTGCTTTGATACCTTTGGGTTTTTTTTTCTCTATTATCTATCTTTGTCTTAGGTCTAGGTTTTGGTAGGACTATAGGTTAGTCTCCGGCCATTTCAGTATTTAGATCCTTATTGATATATTTTGTCTATCCACCGTTTAGACAAGATAAAACTCTCCCGATTGCGTCTTTACCTTATTTTGGCTTTATCGATTTTGACATTTGTCCCTATCTCGTTTTACAGGCTGCACGGTGTTGGGTGCTACCGAATGTCGCTTCGACGCTCTTTGTTAGATCATGGATCCTTCGGAGAGCAGACCGACTGGAAGGGCTGTTCAGGGGGGGGCGGAAGTCTGACCCCTAGGGTAACAGTTTGCCCATCGAACTTGTTCGGCGGGCCAGGGGAGGACCAAGCTACTTTGCTCGGCCTGAGCTCAAGTCGGCCTATTAGGTTGCGACAGGCCGGTGGCGGTGCCACCGCTCAGAACACCCTGATTAATTTTTTTTGTTTTGTACAGGGATCGATGTGCTTCCCGTTTGGTACATCTTCTAGCTTGGTGGATGCTACAATCCACTCCCTTTTGTATGGTGGATCATCTGGGCTATCCCTCTTTTCTTCTCATTTTACTTATGTTGTATTATATTTATCTTTTCCTTTTTAGTTGTCCACCCTTTGGTTGGTTTGACGCATGTCACTTGGTGATTTAATTCGGGACGATTCTACGGTGTGAGGCTAGTAAACGAGGTTCCCCACAATATTTTTGGGTGTAACGCAATGCTAGCTCCCTTACCAACTTAGGGTTTACGTTCCACACCGAATCTTCCTGGATGGGGTCGCTGGGTGACTAGTGGCAAAGGGACCAAAGATTTCTTTGAGTATTTAGTTATTTTAAGATTGAGTTATCAGTCTTGTTAGTTAGTATTAGTTATATGGTACTACCTTGGGTTCCCACATATCGTTACTTATGTTTTTGTTATTGGCGCCAGCATAGCGCAGGTAATTCATTTTCTTTTCCAAGTTTCTTGTATCTACAGAGAGCCTCTGATCCTTATCGTCGGTTAATTTTCATTGGAAAATTTCCCTCCTTTCGTAGGAGAGGGGGAGTTGTGACAGGTCATTTTTGTCACCGAATTAGTTTTTGTTTTAATGCTTAATTTATTCACGAAGGCCTGTCTAGGTTTTATTTTATAGTTTACCTTAATGAAATAGTTGTGTCTCCACACGTACACGTTTGATCTGCCCTGTTCCTAGGCTAGTTTCTACGGTTTCTGTACTGGCTAATTGCTGCTATCTTGTCCTCAAGTCAGCTGTCCTTCGTTCGAAGCCTGTAGTTTGTGTTAATATCTTTCTTTCCGGCTTGGGCCCTGAATTTTCGCCTGGCTTAAAGTTCACCCTATGTGTATAGACAAGTTGCCCTTAGTCTAATAAGCTAACATGTTTAAATAATAAATTTTGAAGACCAACCTACCTTTTAGAAATCAGCTGGTTACATTCTCTGATAACATTGGGCCGCCCTTGATTTGTAGATTTTGATCACATTGCCTTTACTGTCGTGGATTCTTGGATTTAGCTTTCTCTAATATTTAGATTCGTGGGCAAACATTGCCTTTGCTCAAACATTAATTTTTAGAAATTCTGTTTTAATTCTTGTGAATTTTGTGAAGTTTGAAACAGCTGTGGGTGCATATGTTTCCGCCTGCCGGAACTGTAAGCGGGGCAATATCAGGTTTAAGAACGACAATATCTAGTTCGGGCCGCGAGGTCGATTCACACAGCGCGTTCGAGAGCCGTCGATTTAGGAACGCGGCTGCCGCAGTGGCATTTTCGAGTGTGGGGAGGTTGGAATTTTGTAGCACTGCGTCATCGTTTTCCTTTCTATAGTTTCGACATTCGGGGTTTCAGCCGTTAGTATTTGGATGCATCGTACTGAAATAGTGCGTCTCGATCAGTACCGGCGTAGGTGCCTATAACGGTCTGTACTTCCGTGACTGTATTGTTCCACGCCAGGGGCATCGGTACGATTGTAGTCTTTGTTTGGTGGCGTGGCGACGATTGGAGTTCTAAGTTTCGGTGTTTTTTTGCGATTGTTTCTCAGTATGGGGTCCAAGACTTGTGCGATTATGCAATCGGGGTCATTTGAGGGAGCAGCTTCTAACCCACGCTTGAAATTGGTGGGAATTAAGTAATTCTTGTCGGTGTCGTCAATTACTGTCATGAGTTTCCACTCAAGGTCACCGCCTTCTCTTCCCCCGGGTCATTGGATGTTCTATGCAGCCTCTTGGGCTTGCGCAGATGTCAATCCTTTTGGTTCGGTGGCAGAGAAGGAAGAACGTCTGGCATTTCCACCTTGGTCTTCGAGGAAGATTGCAGTGTAGTGTCGGGTTTCGGCCATTTTGAAGGCTCAATTTTCATGGATTAAGTTCCGGGACTGCGATTTAATTCTTTTAATGAATTTTTGCTTGCTAGGAGCAGCGTTTTATCTGCAACTTCGTTCGATAACATCATATCAGGTGAGCTAGTTTTTTTATATAGATGAGTTTTTTTGCGAGTCTGCTTCGTGATGCCACGTGCATGTAAAATTGTCGTGTCTAAGGGTTTTCTTTCTTTTATTTCCTTCAGCCACTACATCGGCCTGACGATCTGGAGACCGCTGGTAGCTGCCCCCATTTTTGGTGTTTTGTATGTAGAATTTGGAGTTTCCATTCCTCTTTAACCTTGAAGAGGTAAGTCCTTGAAGTCTTTTTTTTAGTCCCACGATTTTTTTTGATAATACTTATTAATCGCCAATTTAAGCCCATAAAATTATAATTTAAAATTTTAACGAACCATAATTATCGTTCTGCTTTACGGTACTATGTTTTAAGTAAGACTCTAGTTTTCTCGGGTGGTTCTTATTGCTACACCATATTTTGAGTTATAGTAGTCAAGCCTTCAATTTCTTAAATATTAATATCACTTTAACTAATTTGCAATTAACCTTTTGAGTCTTGATGGTTGGCAGTAAAGCTTGCTCGTACAATCTGTAAGCTATGTTTAGGGCCTCTTTATACCAGCTTATGGGCCAGCGGGAACAGCTAAGCTTGGATTTAAAATAGTCGGTCACCCGCGTAAAATGTAGATTGCTTTTATCGGGTTCTGTTATCGACTATCGCAAAGCACATACCGTAGCTTTAACAAGTTTCTTTATCGACTTTATTTCATACTCAATCATATGCAGGGGCTATTATCTATAATTATAATTTCGATATTTGTATAAGTTAAAAGGCGTATGAGCTGGAAGTTTCGGGCTTTATGCTTATGAAGTTGGAAAGTGTAGATTTATTTTAGCTTTTATTTATATCGATTGGTTAAGTAATTTTTTTATGTGTTCAGAGGGGTTAACTTACTATTTAATTTTCAAATTTGTCACTGTTGTTTTGGGGAAATAAACTTACTAGGCTCATACACATTTTACACGTTTCACACTTTTTATTTTATCATACCATTTGCTTAGTTGGAATTTAAGGTAGATGGATGCTTTATAATTAGTTAACTTGCTTTTGGGAACCTAGAGTAGTCAGGTAGTTTTATAGTAGCAATTTATTTGCTTGTGATTTAAGCTTGGTGTTTTTATTTATTTATTTATTTATTCATTTACGGTCATAAACACAAAAGTTACACACTAATTAAATCTAAATTTGTGATAGATGCACATTAGCGGTATATTTTGCTTTTAATTTAACATTTGTGTTCTTATAAATGTACATAAGCGGTGAATTTCTGATTATTTCTCTTTAAACGATTTCTCCATATATGCTTTGGTTTTCTTATGTTATCTTACATTGATTCGCTCTACACGAGTAGTGCTAATGCTTAAATCTTAAGTCAAGCTAAATGGGGCTCCATCTTTTTCTAGTTATTTTTACAGGCTACGCTTAAGCCTTATTCTTTCTTTATACTTGTAATCTTCGTAAACTCCTAATTTAGTTATCAATTATTTTTGCTTTTGTTGTACTTTTATTATTTTTTTTTATTGTTAACGTAAGATAACATAAGTAAGTGTTAAACTGGTCAGTTAATGAACATTTAATTTTTGTAAATATTAACGCTTATCGCTGAGTATCAAGGAACTGTACAATTTTATTTAGTTATCAATGCCCTTGCGTAATAATTTCTTTTGTTTAGTAACGTAACTTTTTTAAATCTTACCTTTGTTTAAATTTTGCAATCTGGTTTTCAGCGATTACTTATTTTATTGATAGTTTTTTTTTAATTAAAGTAACTTCACACTTTGTTTTTTTGTAACTTAACTAAAATTCTGCGATTGATTTCAGGCCACTGGCTTTCTCATTTATTATTAGCCTTTTATCTAATATTCTTAAATTTTGCGGATTAGTTTCAGTAAATTATTTATCCAAATATTAACTTTTTTATTAATGTAACCTTTTAATCGTATCTTAAGCTCGTTTAAATTTTGCAAATAATTACTTTCTCTTTTATTAGTGGTTTTTTATATTGACGTAGCTTCTTATTTTTTTTTTAAATATTTTTCCACTTATCTAAATTTTTCGATTCTGTTCAAGCCAATGACTTTCTCTTTTAAAATTAAATTACTTAATTGATAAAGAATTAATTAAATTTTGGCGCTTTAGTTCCAGTAAATTGTTTCTTTCCAAATTTTACCTTTTTCTATTAACGTAACTTCTGATTTGTATTTTTAATTATTAACGTAACTTCTAACATATTTTTTTTTTATTTAAATTACTGTAACTACTAGGAATTGTTTGTTCCTAGGGTCTTTGGTAGGGGCCACGAATCTCCCTACTTCTCTTCTGTAGGAGCTACCAAGCATCCCTATTGTGTTCGGTAGGGGCTACAAAACGTCCCTAAGCAGCCGTCATACTTTTGCTGTGGATTTTTTTGCGTATGTGTGGACAGACTTCCTCACGAAGTTTTACTTTTCAGTAAATTAGATTTAATTATTTTGTGCGGTTGCAAAAATCGCCCAATTTTCTTGGTCTTTTAACTAAAATTCTGCGATTGATTTCAGGCCACTGGCTTTCTCATTTATTATTAGCCTTTTATCTAATATTCTTAAATTTTGCGGATTAGTTTCAGTAAATTATTTATCCAAATATTAACTTTTTTATTAATGTAACCTTTTAATCGTATCTTAAGCTCGTTTAAATTTTGCAAATAATTACTTTCTCTTTTATTAGTGGTTTTTTATATTGACGTAGCTTCTTATTTTTTTTTTAAATATTTTTCCACTTATCTAAATTTTTCGATTCTGTTCAAGCCAATGACTTTCTCTTTTAAAATTAAATTACTTAATTGATAAAGAATTAATTAAATTTTGGCGCTTTAGTTCCAGTAAATTGTTTCTTTCCAAATTTTACCTTTTTCTATTAACGTAACTTCTGATTTGTATTTTTAATTATTAACGTAACTTCTAACATATTTTTTTTTTATTTAAATTACTGTAACTACTAGGAATTGTTTGTTCCTAGGGTCTTTGGTAGGGGCCACGAATCTCCCTACTTCTCTTCTGTAGGAGCTACCAAGCATCCCTATTGTGTTCGGTAGGGGCTACAAAACGTCCCTAAGCAGCCGTCATACTTTTGCTGTGGATTTTTTTGCGTATGTGTGGACAGACTTCCTCACGAAGTTTTACTTTTCAGTAAATTAGATTTAATTATTTTGTGCGGTTGCAAAAATCGCCCAATTTTCTTGGTCTTTTTGTGTAAACACCTGTAACAATTTTTTTGTACAAATAGATGTATATAGGGTAAAATTCATTACGTTGTTTTATTCAGCTCACTGCGCCATATGTTTTTATTTTCTATTATGAATAGCAGGTTTGTTGTGTGAGAAGCAGGTCCCTAGACCAACTAGGCGACTTCCAGTTTGCGTCTGTGTAAAAACAGGTGGCGTCCAATAGAACCTACCCAGCCTAACTGAGCTGAGGGCTAATTTGCAACGCGCTCTACTACACCCGCTTCCCTCAGGACACCCTGTTGTTCCTGTGTTTTTCTTTAGAGTACCTTTCAGAGATATTTTTAATGTTCTTTCCAAGATATAAGCGGTAAGTACTTGGTCAACGATACTCATCATAGTATCTTTGACGGTTTTTAATCAAACACTTTTTTATTGAACAAAGTGCGTCGCAGCCCTTGCCAATGTCTGATAAATAAATTCGTTTCCGGTGTTGTCTCATCTTAGCCTCTGATTTAAGATCTTTCCACTTGAAGAAGTCTTGATAAGACATTACTTTTACTTCTGTTTTTGATTTTTGCGCTTTTTGCACGGCATCGACAAAATCATCAAAATCGTAGATCTTGCCTTTTTTTTCAGTGATAGCTCCACCTGATGGTGGAAGCTATCTGCCGACATAAAGGTATGTCCCGGCTCAAAAAAGTTGAGGAATATTTCATTTGCGGATATCTCAGAAGAATTGATTATTTTAACCAAAAAAGAAAGTAGACACCAATTTTTATTTTGGCTAGAACAGTTATCCAGCCAAAGCATAATTTTAGGTGCATCCCTATATTTAAGAAAGAATGCTTAAAAGCAGCTTACAATGTCTTCCTTGTCCCTGCCAGATACAGCTTCATTCCACAGAACGGCAAATGACTTATGTTGTGTCTTGGATCCTATTGGAACAAAGCTTTCATTATAAGTTGTGAGTCTTTTAATAAATAAAACCTTCTTAAACGTATCAACCCTAGGCAACATAATAACTTTTTGCAAGTCTACAGAAAAACAAACAGTGCCATCTTCGAATTTAGTTTGGGCGTGTACTTGATACAACTCTCTGGACTCTTTGGCACGGTCAATATGCTTTTTCCAAGTAGAACATTTGTCGCAGTTCTCTTGCAAATCATCTTTTGTGTGACCATGCATATTAAATTCCTCACAATATTCACACTCCTCGTGTCCCAATGAAGCAATTGAAATATTCTTTGACTTAACACGCAAACGATAAGCTTCGTAGCTTACTTTCATGTTTGGATTTTCAGATTTAAACATTACAGTAACGGAAATGTCGCTAGGAAGATACCTTCGGTTCGGTGCGTGCTCTCGTCTAAAATAGAGAAAAATATTATTGTAATTAAATTACATTACAGTTTCTTTTTAAACTTACCTGTAATGGAAAATGGATGGTTGAAAGGACTCTATGTGAGCATCTACTAAATCATAATCTATCTTCTTTTTGGCCGACTGTTTTCGCCGATCTTGTAAAGGATTTAGTTGATTTTTTGGAGTTTTTGTCAGGGTGTCATGTAAAACCCGGTCATTAGTTTTTTTAAAACCTAGTGTAGTCAGAAAGAAAGTCTTGCACACTTCCATCATTTCACCATTCCCATCCTTTAAATTATATTTAAAGGTGTTTTGTTTTCTTTCGCTTTCAGTAGTTCGCCGTTTAATATCAAGCCGACAGCAAGTATTTAGAATAAACGTTTTTCTCTCTTTGCTAGAGAGCTTCCAAAAATTAGTATTCAAAATTTTTCTCTCATCTTCAGAAATAACCTTCGAACACTTCTTTTTACAGCTATCCACTTTACATGCAGGCAGCACCTGGTGGTTATTGATTAGTTCTTGTCTCTTTCGCCTGATTTCGTCGGGAGTTACACAGTTGGGCCCTTTTACCTGGGATTCAGTCAAACTTCTTTAATCCCACACAACAGTTGGGCCCGATATATACTTATCCCTTTAAGAGTGTTTATGACAAATATTATGTAGGATTACCAAGTCTAAGGAAATATGTTTGTGATATTTGCATTGCAAATTTTTTCCACTAATTTCGGAATGGTGCTTTTTGAACTGTTGTAAATGGTATGTTATATGCACTCATCATAAAAACCAATCCGCAAAGAAATTGCACATAAGAGTTTTGGCCGTGTTTATTATTTTTGTCAGTTTTACTATTTATATGGTTCGTGCACATTTGTCTTTTCCAGCAAAGAAGTTCTTTGTTACACACTAAACACATCACGTGTGATCCCGTGAATTGTAAATCCGGAAAACCCGTAAGAACTTTTTACTACCCACACGACGTAAGGGCTTCTGACATTTTGTGTTTGCCATTATAACTTTATTATAATGTATGTATTCCCGCAAATAAAACAATCGACAGCGCTCCACGCTGGCACACTATACACCTGCGACGCACCATTCACAATTAGAAGATTCTGCTCTTGAACCAGAAAACATATTACTATTACCCTCTGTAAAAACAGTAATGGTCGCCGGGCGGCTGTGTTGCTAAATGTTGGCAACACTGCCAGTCTTCAGTACGTGGTCACACCACCACCAGTATAAATAGGCGCCGCGCGATACGATGACGCCCACGCGGGATGCCCTGAACGATGCCGATGGCACGACCGTATACTTTAACTAAAGTTAAGTGAAACCGCAAAAAAAAGGTACCGAAGCCGACACCTTTGACGCAGCCGTGCCGATATCACATAAATCATGTTCCAAACGAGCATCTGTCTACGTAACGTCTTAATTATAATAAAGGGACTCCCTCCTCTGCATGCGCCAATATAATATTACCCTCAGTGGAAAAGAGACAAAACGAATCGTCGCTGCAGGTGTTCCTTCACGAGACACGGCCGGGTATGAGCGGCAGGCCTTTGTCTGGCTTTTTATACCACTTAAATCTTAATAATTTAGATTTATGAGATTCACTTAGGACTGGTTATACTATACCTGCTATTTGAAAAGACGTCACACACGGACACGTTCACAACGCGGTGAATAGCAAGGGACCTTCTTTTAGTTATTTGACCACAACCTTTCACCTGGTAAACATCTCCAGGTGTATTATACAATTTTTATCTGAAGATGACGGGAAGTGTTTACCAGTTGAAACGTTGTGATACAATGCATAAAGACAATGGAAGTCCAAAACACATCTCTCATTTAGGTTTTAACGGCTGTTGAACAGTTTGAAACCCACCTACGACCTACACCATTACCCTACAACCAGCACTTTTGTGGGTTAGACCATTTCTACATAACACTATTCACTTTCTTACATAATGAAAAGAAGTTTCCATACTCAATAGGTAGGATAGACATCCTACGCCCTCTTTATTTTAACGCTACTGAAAGTGAATTAGGAATTTCGTACCTTACAACTCGAAAACCAAACGTCGCGGATCGAAAAACAGACTCATAAGTGAAACATTAAAAAATTCAAATACTTTCTTTTTGCCATACATTTACCTAAACCTAAAAGCACTGTAAATGGGAATTTTTGGGGAAAACTAGAAATTTCGATTTTTGACCCACATATTTCACAGTTTTTATTTTTTGTGGGGTCAAAATGGTTTCAATTAAAATCCAATATACGTCATCGGTAAGACCTCGTCGAAATACATGATTTCCATATTTTTTAGTTTCTTTATTCTTTATAGAACGGGAGCAATTGCCCATTAAAATTCGATTTTTTTCTTGTTTTAACCTCGATATCTGTACATTTGAATCACTCTGTATTTTTTTTCATCAAATTTTTGCCTAATTTTTAACACTAGCTTATAAAGAGATGATCACACTTTAAAATAAATACCGAATGGGTCAACCAGAAGCGAGGGGTAAAAACCGAATTTTCTTGATTTTTTTCCGGCAAATCCTACTTTAACCGATATTATTCCACACTAGTTTTCTTACTTAGTGATTCTTTGCGGGTTTATTTTATCAGTTGATTATCTAAGAATACCTCCCACTAATTTAAATCGCACATTTTTTCGTTAAAGTTATAAATAAATATGTTTATTTGCATCGGGAACATGCAAAGTTACAAAATTTTTGAATTTTCAAAGATTGCCATGAAAACTAAGAATTGCAGTCTATTTACTCGAAATTATTAAGATATGATGTGTCATAATTTGGCAAAAATACCAGTTTTTTTTGAAAAATTGAAAGGGTTCTGGACCGATTTCGGCTTGAAATTTACACGAATAAGGTTTTGGGAACCTTCTACTTTAAGTGAAGGGATATTTCATTATATGAGTTGCTCATTAAATGCCATTTTTATGGATTTTTCGATGACACTACAACACTGAAATTCGCCACGTACTCATTATGAGTCATAAAAACACTTTTGACGACACTGCCAATGGGATCATGTTTAACAAGGTTCGAAATTTGCGCGAAATTTTGCAATAGACATATTTTCTGTTTAGAGACCAAAATAAATGAACAACAGCCACGACACAAACTTTTAATTTATATAGACAATATGAAAAAAAAATATTCCAGATTTATTTGGGTTATATGCATATTCCCTATTATAATGTTGCTTTGACTCTTTACAATAAAATAAAAATTAATTCATTCTTTTGCTTTATTTCCTACACTTACAAATAAAACATAACATAATAAAATTGATCTAATTATCTAATCAATTATGAGCAAAAAATAGAAAAATAATCCAATATTTGTTAAATGGAATCTATTATATCAGCATTAAATACGGGCAGACCAGTTGTGTTAAGATTTGTGATGGCAAATACACTTCCTGCAGCGGGGTATATTTTTCTCTCTTCTTCAGTTAATGAATATCTAGAAGTTGTAACAAATAATATATCAAAATTAGGACCTCCCCATATCGCTGACGTAACATCTCTAGCGGGAAGTGCGATTTCCTAAAAAAATAATTTTTTATTACTATATATTCCTTTCCTATTAATATTGGTGTTACGAATGTCACGTCAATTTTACTATAAGCAGCCGTCCAGGTGCATTGCTATTTAATGATATTATTTATTATGCACATGCTCGTATTTCTTAGTCTACTTAACACGTTTATTAACCGACTTCACAAGAGGAGGTTATCAGTTCTAACAATATGTCTCATTTCTTTTTATGTATGTTGAACGGTTGAATGGATTAACCAACTTTCGTAATTTTGTTTTGTAGATGTGTTCTCTCGATTTGTCCCATTTTAAGGACTTTTTGCTGAAGTGAGTGGAAACCTAAAAACTTTTCAAATCGACGAGTGTACACTAGTGTACAGGGTTTTTCATTATATTTTGAAACCCACTTGCAGCCGTTACTATAGAAAACGGAAGAAAAGTTTAAATACAAAAGTTGTAGAATTGTTCGTCTATTTTTTTTTGGGGTATCAAATTTTACAATATCTTAAAGATAGGCAGAGAAATGAACTCAACTTACATTTTTTTAAATTTAACATCCTGTATATTACTTTTCAGTAAATAAGATCTCTTTTTTCTGATTTCAAAAATATATAATTTGTTGCGTTTTCTGAAATATTTAAGATTTAAATTTTAAAAAATTACGGGTAAAAATATCTTGACAGCCTTGACTAAACAAATGCCTAACATGCAAATGTAATACTTTGTGTTATTTAAAAGTAATTTCGAAGTTCTTGAATAGGCTTCTGAAGAAAAAAAGACGCAGTATTGTTTTTATTCAAATAATAATAGTATATTACATAACAAGTGTTGAAAGTGACATTTTTCAGGAAAAAATACCTTATTTACTGACAAGTAATATACAGGGTGTTACGTTTAAAAAAATGTAAGTTGAGTTATTTTCTCTATTTATGTTTAAGATATTTTAAAATGATATGAACAATCAGAAACCCTGTACTTTGAAATGGCGGCACCGATTTAAATAATTTTTTCTCTATTGTGCGTGTAGAATGACGGCCCGGTTGCTATTTGACTTTAAAAAATAATAAGGGGGATAAGTGGGATAAAACCGGAGCCGCTGAGGTTTTTTTGTTCGAAAATGTTGTCCCATTTTCGGGGTTATTAAGGTCAGAAAGCGTAATTGTGTCTAACAGATTTTTAAAAAAATACTGGAGTTAGGGGGAGGGGGGATGGTTAAAAAGAAGCAGCTGAAAATGTCTCCAAAAATGTTAAATTTTCGGGGTTACTGAGATCAGAAAATCTATATCTTTGTGTTGCAAATGTTTAGAATTACCTGGTGGGAGGGGGGATAAAAGTAGTTGATGAGATGTTATCCAAAAATTTTAATTAAAATGTCATTTTCGGGGTTATTGAGGTCATAAAATCTAATTTTGTCTAAAAGATGTTAACAAAATCACCGGGGAGGAGGGAGGGGGAAGGAGCTATTGGCAAGTTCTCAAGTTCTCTTACATGTGGACGGAAAGCGGCGGCGAAACTTAATATGACGCGCACGCCTGTGCCGCGCGGGAACAGTTATTCCGCTGTACTAAAACTAATATGTCATTTTCGGGGTTATCGAGGTCACCAGATTTACTTTTGTGTAATAGATGTTAAGAAAATCAAGGGGGGGGGGGGATAATGAGGGGCGACTGGCAGTTTCTCTAAAAATGTTATCATATCATATTATGGCGATGAGATAAATTGGAGAGAGAGAATAGGTGCAGTAAAACGAAAGAATGTTTTTTTTAAATGAATCAACTTCGCAAAAGAAAAAGCACTGAAAAGAATAACATACTATTTTTACGTATTTATATCTGTGGTTATTGATAAGCCTAATTTTGCGCAAATTTGAGTAACATGCACACCGAAGTTCTAAACTATAAAGTCGGTGAAATTTCACGGATCCTTATTCGCAGCCATAGTTTATCAACCATTAGTAAGGAGTTGCGCTTACTTTAAAGTTTAGAATTTTTGTGCACAAACTACTTAAAGTCGAATGCATTTAGACTTACCATTAGGCTCAGTAATAAATGACTAAAATATTACTATCTATTAACAATTTATTAATATACTAACTTGCGCCCGCGACTTCGTCAGATGTGTAACAATTTTTGAAACCCATTTTACCCAATGATTTATTAAAAACTGTAAAACAAGCGTTTAATCATTTATTTTTTGGAGTACTTCTATGAAGTTTCAAGTTAAAAGGACCAACAAATGTTTTTTCTTCATACAAACTTTCAACCCCCTTATGAGCCCCTTAGGGGTAGATTTTGAAAAATCCCTTCTTAGTGAGTTTCTACATTATACAATAAAACTACTGACCAAATTTCATATTAATAGCTTCAACGGTTTCGGCTCGCCAACTTCGTTTGTGATATAACAATTTTACTCCATTACAAAATTTCAACCACCATTTTATCCCTTAGGGGTTGATTTAACAAAAACTGTAAAACACGTGTTTAATCATTTATATTTTGGAGTACTTCTATGAAGTTTCAAGTTAATAGGACCAACTAATATTTTTTCTCCATACAAAATTTCAACCCCCTTATGACCTCTTTAGGGGTTGAATTTTGAAAAATCTCTTCTTAGTGAGTCTCTACATTATAAAATAAAACTACTGACCAAATTTTATATCTATAGCTCCAGCGGCTTTGGCTCGCCCGCGACTTCGTCCGCGATATATCAATTTTACTCCATTACAAACTTTCAACCTCCATTTTACCCCCTTAAGGGTTGATTTATTAAAAACTGTAAAATATATGTATATTACTTTTACCATTAACCTTAGTTATAAATATGTAAAAATGTTATTTCATATTTTTCAGTGATTTTCTTTTTCTGAAATTGGTTGGGTATATTCGCGCTAGTTCCTAAATAAATTCATGGGATTCTGATAAAATTCTTTGTTTTGTAGATGAGGGTTTTAAAGCTTTTTTTGCTGAAGTGAGTAAATAAGAAAATCTACGGAGGGGGGGGGGGGGGGTAGAGAGAATTAAAGGAACGGCTGGAAATTTCTTTACAAGTACTAATTAATGTGTCATTATTCAGGTTTTCGAGATCATAAAGTCTAGTCCAACAGGTGTTAAAAAACGGGGGGGGGGGGATAAATGAAGCGGCTGGAATTTATAATTTAACTTTTGGGTATGTTTCCGGATTATTAGGGTCAGAAAATCTAATTTTGTCTAACAGATGTTTAAAAGATTAACGGTAAGACAGAGGGGATATAACAGGGCGGCTGAGAATTTCTCGGAAAATGTTAAATAACGGGTCATCAGGGTCGGGATGTCAGAAAATCTAATTCTGCCAAACAAATGTTTAAAAATTTTGAAGGAGTGGGGTGACATACATAAAGAGGGAAAAAAGATAAAACAAGTTGAATGATTGTGATGAAATGTATCGAGAAACGATTTATTTTTTCGAAAACTTTGTGTAATATTTTATGTTTTAGTGATATTGGGGTCAAAGAAATCAATAATTAATGCACAGTAGATACAAATAAAAAGAGGGGAGATAGGAGGAAGGAGAATAGGTGAACTAAAAATAAAAGGTTCTTTTATGTTTAAAAAAATGAGCCAGCTGGACAGAAAGAGAAGCACTGAAAAGTATAAAATAATATTATTACATATTTTTTACTGAGGTTACTGGTAAGCTTAATTTTGTTGAAATGTAGTTAACTTGTACACCAAAGTTCTAAACTTTGATATCGGCGCAATTCCACAGTATAAGGATCCGTAATGGTAGTTCATAAGCAGTTAATAAGGAGTTGCGCTTACTTCAAAGTTTAAAACATTGGTGTACAAATTATTGGAAGTTGAACACGATTAAGCTTACCAAGTCTAGCAACAAACCTCTTTAAAATTGCGCCGACTACAAAGTTCATAGCTTTGCCGTACAAGTGACTTAAATTCGAGTATAATTAAGCTTACCATTAACCTCAGTAATAAAAATACATAAAAATATTATTTCATACTTTTTAGTGCTTTTCTTTTAGTGAAGTCGCTTTATGTTTTAATAAAAAAACAATTAAACCTCATTTGAGACTTGTTACTGACAACTTGTCAATTCGTTTTAATTCAGTAACTGCAGGTTGCAGAAAATTAAATTAAGCTATCGCCGGAATATGCTCAATTTTTCGTTTCGTGCCCGTGGTAGTAGAATTTTGTGACAATGGTCTTGGGCTAGCAGTACTTCTTGTTAGTAAAGATGGAATAGCAATCAAATCAGATAAATCCTTAGTGCTTGAATCCTTGAGCCATACTTCTGCAACGCTAATTTTGAAATTCAGAAACTTCATAACCCTATTTTCACCAAGTTGTTTTTGCCATCCCTGTACAGTATCCAGGAATTGGCATTTCCGAGATCAAACAAATGAAAAATTGTTTTAACTGTCCACTCCTTCCTTCTAGCTCCCATTCGATAATAACTTATCATTCTGTCAATCAAGTCAGTCCCACCCATGCATTTGTTGTACTTTTTACAATGTGTGGTGTAGGTACCTGCACAAATTTGGAGTCTTTCTTCGACCATCGTTTACACTCATCCGGGGGTTCGATTTGTAAACTAATAGATGCCACAATAACGGATTTCATATCATACCACTGCACAATATTGACCTTTGCGTCAGATCTGGCGTCTTGCTCTGACGATCCCCGACCTCTGGGCACTCTAAATTTCATAATAATTGTGCCAGTTAAGAGAATATTTTTTTCTAACATGTACTCTAGTAACGGAATGGTGGTAAAATATCTATCTATGTAAATGTTTGTTCCTTCTAGTAACGTTGTGGCCAATCTATTAACGACAGAGGGACCAACCCCCAAATTTGTAATATCATTCTGCAAAAACGTATTTTCCCTTGATAGATTTCGAAGTCCAAAAGTAAACCTTTCGGAGTGGCACACACAAAGTTTTAAACCTTCGGGATTTGGTTTGCCCCGTACACCCTGCTTCATTTCACAGACGCCAGAAAACGGAATCATCTGCTTATCTGTCGCAATGGCATTGCCCTCGTTCAGCGCAAATTAGCGGTCGACAGCGCCAATAATTAGCGCTTACTAGAGCTTAGTGGCCCGATGAACGCAATGTCTTGGATTATTGGACTGCTGATGTTTAAAGTTCCATTCATAAATACATAGGTTTCGCACAACTTTTTAACTCCACTGTGGGCAAAATGCATATCGCAGGAACGCGTGCGCAGTATACGAATAGTCTTTTTTCCGAAGTCATCAACGACAAACCGATTCCAGTCGGTCAGCGTGCTCTCCTGGGTTAGATAACGTATTTAAAAATGGGTAGTATTCTTAAGCACGAGACGGGTTCGCCCGCGGGTGAATTCTAATCAACACACAGCTTTATCTATAGAACACCAAATACCTGGATCAGGGGCGGACCAGCACCCGAAGTCCGTTCATGGCTGCTTCGGTTGGCTTCGTACGGGTAGCCAGTGTTGCCAGAACCCACGACTTTTCGTGATATCTCACGATTTCGGTTAATTTCTCCCGATCTCACGAATCAAGTACCAAATCTCACGATTTTTACCTTTATAGAAATATCAATCAGCAAATCTCAGAGACAATTGGGGTGCAGCCTGTGGATGCCGCAAGGCAGGACTAAAGTGCTCAGCTGTTTGCCAAAATTGCTGTGGAGAAAGCTGTGAAAACGTGGTGGAATTAACAAAATTTGTGGACGAAAGGGTCATCGACGCCGATTATCCTGCACTAACGCCATTCCTCAACACATCACCGAAGAACCTTTATTAATAGTTGATAATTACTTGCAACTTGACCCTTCAAAGCGACAGAAAATTATAAAGACGCTTATTATATTAAACAAATATTCGTGGATTAGGCCTACTGGGGAAAATACCACAAACATATGCACCTAGAAACTTTACCTAACGGTTGGAAGGAGTTCTTAAATTATATTATAAATTGGGATATGTTGAAACAAAAATAAAAGATGTAGATTCAAAAGAATAATATATTTGTGAAGATAATGCTCGAGATAATGGCAGAGAAAAATAAGACAGAGAATAATAGCTCTTCTTCCCACCAGCTCGACAACGCGATCGCCTTCAAATGGCAACACCCCGAGATTGGCGCGTACGATTCTCACAATACACCCCGACATTAGCCAGTGCGGTAGCAACACGGCAAGCAGAGAGAGTTTTCTGCGGCGCGTCTCAATACTCACTCTCATTGTGCTTTATAATAACCCAAATTCTGCATCGCATGGCAGCTTGTTTCGACGTCGGTTTGGAGGTCATCGAAAGCAAATCGTATTTATGAATGAAATCCGTACGAGATATTCTTCTCTCTATCTTATTTGTCTCTGATAATTGCATTGTTGTGAAATGTAAACTCTTGCATACCGTAAAACCTTTAAAAATATTGATAATTAGAAATCTGAGGCCAAATTATTTGTCAGGGACTACAAAAAAGCACTGATGTGTTTTTGCATAACAGTAAAGACTAAGTGGGTTATATCGCCTCAAGGATTTTTTTATCTTAATTTTTCGTATTTTTCGGCTCATAAAACTTTTAGTATCAATGCTACGTAAAATTTTTAACAAAAGTTGTAGGCAATTCAATTTTCTACAGAGATGCTTTATATAAAGTTTTTGTGCGACTTGCGGTTATAGAGATATCGCCAAAAAACTGATTGCACCCTTCTTTTCAATATGGCGGCCAAATGGAGAGGGTTGCAATCCCGAAAACTGAGATTTACACTCACCAATGACCGACCCCTTTACATATCCCAAAAATAAAATTGCTGCCTATCCAAAATCTTTAATAAGCCTCTTTTTTTCCGACCATTTAATTGGAGTAATACGTAATGTAATATATAATATATAACAAAAAATGGTTTTATCTACTTACTTGAAGAAGCTCTCCAGTTCTCGGATTAGCCTTTAATATAGCGCCCCCACCATATACGGCAATCCATAGATTGTCATCCTTATCAATAGTCATTCCGTCTGGTACACCAAGTATGAAAGGAAAATGTGCTAAATCAAATACCACGCGAGGATTTGATATATTTCCACCTTCATTATCAAAATCATATTCAACGATCTAAAAAATTATAGTATTAAAATATTTTTTTTTTTTTTTTTTTTTTTTTTTTATTGATAAAGCCTGCGGCGTTTACTGTTATTAAAACTGGTCTGCAAGACCAACCATTAATTTTTCTCTAAATTCTTAAAAACTAAAATCCTTATATACTAAAGTTCACCCAATGGAGTCCTAAAGGTTTATCTGTTGTGACTCATGGCCATGGCACTTAGCACTCACACACTTGCGCACTGTACTATGTTTTCAAAAGTCTATACTAGTTCAAAGGGCTTGGTCCTCTTCAGCCTTCTAACTAGGTCCTGGTTGTCAAGAAGCCTAATGGCTTCGACGTTAACGTGCTGATGGAGTCGAGACTCGTGCTTGATGGCAAATCTTCTAATTTCACTAGCGACATACGGGATACCAAGATCGCGATGTAGGTCACTATTTCGTATGTACCACGGTGCACTAACTATGTTCCGTAATACTTTATTTTGGAAGGTTTGGATGCGTTTGATGTGGCTCTCCTTGGCACAGCCCCATAACTGGATGCCATAAACCCAGACTGGTTTTAAAATCTGGTTGTATATCATGATTTTACAGTGTATTGACAGCTTAGATTTTCGTCCCAAGAGCCAATACAACCGTCTATATTTGAGCCCTAGTTCAGTGCGTTTAGTTCTGATATGTTCCTTCCATCTTAGTTTCGCATCTAAGGTCATCCCCAGGTATTTGGCAGTATTTGCATAGGGAACTATGATACCATTTATGTTAATTGGTTGATGATTGCCTATTCTTTTGTTGGTAAAGTTGACACAAATAGATTTTTGCTCATTAAGCTTAATCTTCCAGTCTGTGGTCCAATTGTAAATCTGGTCGCTAGCATGTTGGAGTTGTCTGGTTACTGCATCTAGGTCTGTTCCTACTGCTAATATAGCAGTGTCATCAGCGAATGTAGCCACAGTTACATTTTCTGTTTGTGGGAGATCACAAGTGTACAGTAAATAAAGGACGGGTCCCAAGACGCTTCCTTGAGGCACACCTGCTTTAACTTCCTTCAGTTTGGAGTATTCATCCTCCTGTTTAATTCTGAACACTCTATCTGTAATGTAGGAGGTTAGCAACTCTACATATTGTTTTGGTAACATTCTGTTTAATTTGTTAATTAGCCCTTTGTGCCAAACTTTATCAAAAGCTTGAGCTACGTCAAGGAAGATAGTTGAGCAGATTAGCTTTTCTTCTAGTGCCCTTTCTATGATGTCTGTTATTCGATGGACTTGGTCTATCGTGGAGTGCTTGCATCTAAAGCCAAATTGATGATTTGGGATTAGGTTACTGTTCTCTATTATAATCTTAAGTCGTTTTAAGAAAAGCTTTTCAAATAATTTTGAAATAATTGGTAGTAGTGATATGGGCCTGTAAGATTTGGCTTCATTCGGTGGTTTGCCTGGTTTTGGTAGCATAATGATTTCAGCCACTTTCCAGACGCTAGGGACGTGTTTTAATCTAAGTGCTGCATTAATTAGGTAAGTCAGCATAACTATACCTTTTTTTGGTAGTTGTTTTAAAATTTCTCCTGTTATAAGGTCAAACCCAGGGGCTTTTTTGGCGCTTAAATTGTTTTTGATTTCGTTCGCTACTTCTTTAGGAGTGACTAGTGCTATTTCATTCTCTTGGATATTCACAGACTCTTCCATATTGACATTGGACTGGATATCATTTGGCTGAAAAATTTCGGCTAGATGTTCTGCAAATGCTTCAGCCTTTTCCTTATTATCTCTTGCCCAAGTACCATCCCTTAATTTGATGGGTGGCATTTGGGTGATTGGCCTTTTGAGTTTTTTCGTTGCCTTCCATAAGGAGAAATCCTTGTCTTCATCAGCTGATAAATTTTCTAGGTAGCTGTTTATAGATTCTTCTCTAAGTTTTTGTATTTCTCGTTTAAGTTGTTGAGTTTTGTTGTTAAGAATATTTTTGTCCGATGGATCCCTAGTGTGTTGCCATTTCCTTCTGGCTCTTCTCTTTTCTTTGACAAGTTCTCTTATTTCCATTGGATAGTTGTTTCCCATTGTTTTTTGAGTGTACGCCTTTGTGTTGTCCCAGGCTATTTTTTGTATGATGTTGTTGAACTTTTCAGCTGCTACTTCTAATTGTTCTTTGGTTCTTAATTGGATTTTAAGGATAATTTTATTTTCCAGTTCATTTCTAAAGCTTTTCCAATCAGTAGTTTTATTAACCAAAGTTGGCCTATTTTCTTTTCTAATTATTTTATCGCTCAAAGTTAAGATCACAGCTGAGTGATCGGAGTCTAGGTCAAAATTATCTTGAATATCAATAAAATTGGGTGACACTTTTCTTGATATAAAAAAATCTAATAGATCTGGAATTTTATTAGTATCTGTAGGCCAGTATGTTGGTTTACCAGTAGTGTGAAAGTTGCATCCGGTTTCCCTTATAGCTTCCCTAAGTTCTTTACCTTTTGTAGTTGTTAATCTGGATCCCCAATCCATGTGTTTCGAATTGTAGTCACCTCCCACGATGAATCTGTCTCCCAGATGCTGTAGAAAGTTTTTATAATCCGTTTTCTTGAGGTTATACCTTGGTGGACAGTACACTGCAGCAACAGTCAGTCTCTGTTTGGTTGTGTTATTTGTTTTAATTCCTATTGCTGTTAACTGAACTTCTGCACTCCTAATAGGGCATTGTTCATAATGATTAATGCTATTCTTTATTATAACAGCCGTTCCCCCACGTGCCTGATTGTCGGGATGAATCGTTTGGTATACTTGGTAACCCTTTATTTTTAGGTAGGTCTCATTTGTTGAATGTGTTTCTGAGACCAGACACACATCAATACTTTGTGTGTTGAGAAATATTTCTATTTCTTGCATTCTGTTTTGGATGCCATTAGCATTCCAAGTTGCTATTCTTAGATCTTGTTGATGCATTATGGTTTTTCACGAGTTTTGGTTTCCAGTCTGTCTAACCTTTCTGAAAGTTTGTTCATAAGGTTCATCATATTTTGTAACATTAGCATCATGGACTGTTGCTCATTCGGAACTGGTGCAGGTTGAGATTTAGGGCCATGTGCTGCCTGTGCATAGGATACCTCTTTGGTAGTATTTTTAGATGTGAAATTTTTTGGTTGTCCATTTTGTGGTTTCCTTGCATTGTTTGCGTTATTTCGTCTTTTCTGCAGTTCTTTTGCTACCACGCATCCACGGTAGTTTGCGGGATGTGCCTCTCCGCAGTTTGAACATTTAGGTGGTGTTTCCCTTGGCTTGGTGCATTCGGAGGTCAGGTGATTCCCAGCGCATTTGACACAAGTGACTGCGTGTTTGCAGAATTTTTGTGTGTGCTCATATCTTTGGCATTTTTTGCACTGAGGTATCAAATTATTGCTCCTTATCGCTTCAATTTCAACTTTCATATGGCATATATACTGAATTTCGTATATTTTTTTGATATCTTCCGAGTTTTGGAAGGTTAGCATAAATAGGGGTAGGGGGATTATTTTAACCTCGTCCTTAACTTTTGTCTTTTTTATTTTGTTTACGACTTCAAGGATCTTAAAGCCTCTGCTCAATAAATCATCCTTGATGTCTTGTGGATCACACGAAGGGTGTAGGTTTCTCGCCATCACCCTTAGCGGCCTAGTCTGCTTACTTTCAAATGTATGCCATTCCATGTCGGTGCTATTCATGAAGGCAGTGAGATCTCTATATTCAATTTCGGTGTCTACATTGATTTTTAGCTGGTTATTATTCATTAAATTTGCTTTAAATTTAAGATTCTTTGACTCTAGTGTCTGGTTTATATTTTTATAGCTTTTCACATTGCTTAAAATCACAGGTGGTGGTTTTTGTGATTTTGGGACAACTTGTTTATTTTTGGGTGTGGCTAATTTAGGTTCGGAAATATTATCATCTTTTTCTGGCGAGCTAGTGGCTTTTCTTTTTCTTCTCTTATTTTTGGGTAGGAGCCATGCTGTCTCCTGGGCTACTACTTCTTCTTCCTCGTCTGAATTGACTGGGGAATAAGTTTTTTTGGGCTGCAAAGAAACGATTATTTCTCTAAGCTCTTTAATCTCATTAAGTGCTGCATTGAGCTGAGATTCTAAGGTTTTAATTTTTGCTGACTGTTCATTTTGAGGCGAAACAGATGGTCCTCCGCCGTCCTTCATGTTGGATTCCAACCCTAATCCTATGTTTTTATTATAACTTTTTAATTGGAGCGCATTGTCCTTATTTTGCAAAAAAATTAAAATATGAACACCAACCACTTTCTTATAATTTTTATAGTTTTATTATAGTGCATCAAAAATTATAATGTCTCGCAGAAAAATGTAACAAAGAATTAAGACGTATTTTCACTAGTCGTACAAGGTACGGGCTTGGCAAAGGCACAGCATATGCTCCACAAGGGCAAGGATTCCTCCAAGCATTCACACTGCCACGAGTTTACGCAGTTTTAGTCGCTCTTTAGCTTTTTAAGAAGCTCTGTCGATGATAAAGAATGTGTTTGAAGTCTACATTGATAAAAATTGCGCCAATACTGAATGAAGAGGAAGAAAAAAACCTTAGTTCCGCAATCGGTTAGAAAGCCCGTTCAAAATTTCTTCCAGGACTCATGCAGGTGACATGCGGGCGTAATGAGAACGGGTGACGGAAAAACCCGTTTAGATAATGACAAATAAAATTTGAAGGTTTAATGCCGATCCGATGCCGAGCAGATGCCATAATGAGAAATGAGCTTTATGCACCTTCTGATATTTATCACATCTTTAAATATAAACTAGCTTTATACGCGGCTTGGCTCGAGCATAATTAAATATACCAAAAACTTCCATTGACCTTCAGCAAGATGCACCTTCGCGGCATTCATTCATAACAACTAGCCTTTCGTTTGCTTCATGCATTGTGCGTGTTTATAACAAGGACCAATCGCTCACGGAGTTAGTGTTGTAAATATCCGTATTCTTTAGATATCCGAATAATACGGAATCGGAATCAGCTAATATCCGTATCCATTATCTGAATACGTATCCATTTCTTGACCCGCGCGATAGCGGTTACAAATCATGTAAACGTATGCAACACTAAAACTATGTAACTATGAAAGTGAGTAAAAAAGCACGGTTAACTTGGCGAGAAAGTGCCTAGTATCACACACGTGTTGAAAAGTACTTGTCAACATGACATTTAAATAGATGGTGCCAGTTTCATTTGTTTTATTTTCAGCACACTTGATGAAAATGTTAGTGTTGAAAGTGAGGGTTTTAAAAGACAGAAATTGAGGTTTTTTTGTAAATATTTTTGTGGTCGTAGGAAAAATATTGTACATTACTCGTGTGAAAGTAATTTTCGCACACTCGTGGTATTATCGCACTCGGCTGTCGCCTCGTGCGACAACATTGCCACTCGTGTGAAAAATATCACTTTCAACACTTGCTATGTAATATACTATTCTATCCGGATACGGCTAGGTAGGTCGATGCGCTATCATATCATTCGAAGACGAAGGTTGGGGATAAGAAGGCACCGTCGTTCGTTCTCGTTTGAATTCGGTTCGGGTGAGGCGGGCCAAGTTTAACCAATGGGTCTCATCCCATAATGATACCCGTTACCCCGATAACTATGCTATCTTTTTTTAGGAAATGTCATTAGAAAGAGAAAGCATAAGATCAAATATGCCAAATCGCAGACCGTGTTGTTCGCTTACACTCGATTCCGATTCCGTTTTCTCTTTGCACTTTGCATTAGTAACTACCCAATGCGAATTTATTTTGATTCCGAATCAAGTTCCGACTAAGTTTAACCCAGAGGTTCCATTTTTTTTTTATTTTGTTTAAGTGGTGTGGCCTAAATAATTTAGGCCCAAAATTAAAATCCTAGATCAATAGTTTGAAAAGAAAACTTAATTTTACTAATTTTTTTCTAGGTTAAGCGACTTTATTTTATCAAAAAGAGTAGTATCAAAATTTTGCAAGCCGTATGATCTTCTTTCAGGCCCTAGAAACGATATATTTTTAGTGGAAATATTTAATATTTTTAGAAAGCTTTGATAATCCTGAAAAAAGGACAAAAAATGTGCTTTTCGTAAGTTGTAAATGATACATTGAAATAGGATGGTATGAATTCATTTCAAAGAAAAAATTGGTTCGCTATCCACATCTGTTTGAAGGATAAATACACATATATAGAATAGAATACACAAAATAGAAGGTTGAAAATTCTAACAAAAAAATTATGGAATCAGAATATGTTGATATATCTCAATAATTATGTTGGGGAAACCCAACCGTTCGTTTCATTTATATATTTCTATTTTTATTTCCAAATAAATATTAATAGCCAAGCAGGTATAAAATCCCTTTCAAATAATAAAACTCAAACTCGTATCTCTTGCTTATTTAACTTGCATTAAAATGCCCAGTTAGCGGTTAAACACAAAGCATATTTCAGAGAAAATATCTACAGAAAATCTTTCCCCTAATTTATTTATTCTAAACCGGCACTTTGTCGGCGAAACTTCAAAGGCCTAGTTTCCTTAGCAAATTTCTTATCTTTTAGTTTTATTGCTTTAACGTTCTAAAATACATGTATAAAAAGCCAGCAAACATGGCTACAGATATCAATCCCGCTATCTCTTCACCTCGTCGCGTCGTACCGAACTATCAGACGCCAACCCTTTCAATTTTAAACCAATAGAAAAATATCTGCTTAAAGGTGGTTCGTAAGCGTCATTGTAAAATACCCTGTAATTGGTCAAACCCGTTCACGCCGGTCCCCGAAGGGATGGTACATTTCATTTCAACTTAGTTCCCGCCGTGTAGCGAACAGGGAGCGGGTTATTGAAAATCCAGTAATAAATGAAGTTACTGAGTTGGCGGTTTTAGAGCATGTTGCTCTAGATCCGATGCCAAGTGCAAGGAATATGGCTACTGTATCTGGTGTTAAGCGCACTAGCATCCAGACGATTTTAACAAAACACAAGTGTCATCCGTAGAGAATAGAACTGGTACATGAACTGAATGAGAACGATTTTGAGAGACATTTTTGGAGTTTTGAAAAACCATGGGTGTACGAACGATATATGATTAAAATTTTCTACACAACATCTTTTTGTCTGACAAATGCTCTTTTTTGTAAACGGTATCGTGAATCGGCATAATTGCCGCTTTTGGTCCGATTCAAATCCTACCAATTTCCATGATATCCCCAAAAATTAAATGTTTGGGCTCGCATTTTCGGTGACCATCCGTTAAGTCCCTTTATTTGTCCGGCAATTTGACTAGGGAGTTGTATTTACAACTATTAGAAACGACCATTGATCCAGCTTTGGCCGATATTATGGAAAACATCATTTTACGAGAAATATAATGTAGAAAATGTAATATTCCAACAGGACGGAGCTCCTCTGCAGAATGCACTACCCATTCGACAGTATTTGGACGATAGATACCCAGGATGATGGATTGTAAGAAGAGGGACTAATGAGGGGCCACCACGATCACCAAATTTATCTCCGTTAAATTTTTTTTATGGGGTCAATTGAAAACTAAAATTTGGGCAACCCAACCGACCTTACTGGAGGATCTGACTAAGTATTAATGAGTGTCATCAAATTACTCCTCAAATTCTTCTAAATGTGCGAGAACACTTTCAACTGAACCTTTATTACTGTATGGAAACTGGTCGCCAACATTTTCAACATATAATTAATTAAGTAGGTAAGTAAACGGTTTCGTATTTTGTTAAATTTTTCATTAATATTGAGCCAAATTCAAAAATTTCGGTTTCGTTGTAAAGAGAAATAAAAGAGCTTTAAAATGTGCTACTTGACCCCCATTGTCATTTAAGATTTCAGGGGTGGATGTTACCCCAACAGGGGGGTTGAAGTGACGCAGCTGAAATAGCAGCGAATTAATGTGTTCCCCTTAAAAATAGAATTTACGGATCCGAGAGATTTTCATTATAATGAAATATCATTATATTGAAAATCGCTCGGACACTTAATGATGTGTGCTAAAATAAAGCTGTTTCGTTCTCGATTGGCCACCCTGTATAGAGTATGCCACGATATGAGAAAAGGTATATACGAGAGGCGCAAAAATGTTTTGTTTTGTCAGTTTATTCACTGTAGCAACGTAGTAAGGGTTTACCCTATTTTCGTGAATTAGTTCACACGACAGGGTGTCACGGCTAATGATAGACACTAAAAACCGTTAAAAAAATTTGAATGTTTTTTACAAAAAGAAAGAGGTTAATTTTGCATGATAAGATACGAGGTACGCCACAAATGTCAGTGTTTAATAATACGTCAAGGATATAACTAATATCTACGAAAGCGGATGCCGCGAGTAAAAGATTAAAACTGCTTAGTACATTATGTACTTACCTGACGACTAGCTGAATCTATGTAATATAATTTATTGTTGGCCTGATTCCAGGCTAAACCGTTACTGATATTAACAGGACTAATCTCTACCGTGGGATTATCAAGATTTTCCCTAGTAATTTTGTAAAACACACCATTGTCTATTGTATCCTGATCCGCACCCATTGTTCCTAAAAAAAAAATTGAAGAAAATTATAATTAATTCAAAGTAAAAGCCTAAATTTTGATTAGTTTTGACAGATACGTGTTACTGGTTAATACGGTATTAGTTACAAGATCGAAAAAGAAAATGGAGGGTGAGTAGTGTGAACGTTGCAGAATATATAGTCCAACACATATCGGCGTAAGAGTTCCGAAGATTATTCTCCCCAAAACTGTTTTACATAATCTTGCTGAACCTGGTTGTCCCAAACATTCCCAATGCAACAGGTGTACAGGTGATGTTTTGGATCTATGTTAGTAGAAAATTTTCTTCTTATTTTTGGCCAAATAATCACCTGTAAATTTGTATGTTCTACTGCGTCAAAATGACATTATTTATAATTGTGTTTGACGGCCATAATTTACTACTTTTTTGCACTCCATGCATGAGTCCAATTCATCGCGTTTACACAAAAGCTATTTGATGATTCATTGTCAATATCAACAATGGTAACATATGTTAATATAGGTAGTACATCATAAGAGCATATTAGGTAATTATAAAAAAATCGTAATTTAGAATTTAAATTTTAGTAAAAAAACATGCAGTAGAACATAAAACGATGTACGTTACTCGTACATAATGCACTTTATCGGACTGGCCTCCTTTGTATCAACAAGTATAAATAAGGACTCGTCCAGTAAAGTTATGCATTATGTACTAGTAACACGAATATCTATTATGTGGAATTTTGTAACACACACAAATTTACTCAACATGGTCATTGTCCCAAATTTACAAAATTCACAACTTCAAAAATATTAATTTTGGAGTAAAAAGTTAAAAGTAATTCATCAAAAACTATGCACAGATGTTTATTTCTGCTTTTGTTTAAACTATCTTGGTTTGAACAATATCTGACCGGGTTGTCGCGCGGTCTTACTGCTTTAAGCAAGGAAGGTGCTACAGGAATTCTTCCTCGGCCGAGGTGGTACCAGTGGCGT
Source organism: Philopedon plagiatum (assembly GCA_963971165.1). Lineage (NCBI taxonomy): Eukaryota > Metazoa > Arthropoda > Insecta > Coleoptera > Curculionidae > Philopedon > Philopedon plagiatum. Next base: position 48,628,923 of record OZ020195.1, on the reverse strand, counting down.
GTCGTATAAGGGACCAGGGGGCGACGGCCCCTTATATGGGAAAAATGGGGAAACAAAATTTAAAAATAATAATTTTGATACGGGAGCACAGATTTAGGAGTAATCTGTGACGGGACCGCCACATTCAAATTTTACCCGCGAATTATGTGAATTATCGGATCATCCGATTAGATCTTGAGCTGTTGGCGACAGAATGCGGAAATTGCGTAGTTATACGCATTTATAGGATATATAGCATTTTTAAATCCCGAAATTGGTCAGGCAAATCCAGCAATAAATGATGCTAATATTGATTGCCTACTACAAGTCTGTGATGCCATTGATACTGATCAAATAATTCCTAAACGAGATGATGCTAAGCTTGAAGCCGATCCTAAGCAACCTAAGCAACTACCTGATTAGATACCTCCACAAAGAAGCGAGTCTCCGATGCTAGGGTCTTCCATATGGGATTTTATTAAACTTTCCTCGACTAGTGAAGTTCTTCCTCAATAACCGCCATCAGTCAGGCAGAAAATTGACGAGGAAGCAAATCCGAAAGTAACTCCAGGAAAACTTCTTGACCAGATCTCTCCCAGTCCAGAGATCACAAAATTGAAAAAAGGGGAAAAACGATGAAGAAACCTATGAACCGTGCTAAACACCTACGATACTATCCAGGCCTTAAAATTCCAAAACAGACACAACAAGAAAACAAAGGGGACTTTCAAAGAATTGAAGAAGTCGCAGGCGACAGCAACCTAAAACGCAAAAGGAAATATCTGACAGTTCAGAAGAAGATAATGAAGATCTCATGCATTGGGAAGATGAAGAAGAGGTAATTTTTTAAAGTTGTTTAAAAATTTTCAGAATATGCCTAATTTCCAGAAATATTTTTAGGCCAGCACGGAGGTTACGAAGTCTTTGTTGCTTGTGAGGAGCCTTATCTATTAACCAAGAAATCTGTGGACTGGAGACAATGTATTATGCCATTGTGTACACGGTGGTTACATGAGGACTGCACAAACTTCATGAATATTTGTTTGCCCTGTGGCCATTTCGCTGCTAAGAAAAAATGGATTTGCGTCATAACATAACTCCTATCACCATCTAACCCATATATAGTAGGGTGAGATGGTGATGACACAATTTTTTCTAAGTAGAGTTTCCTTTATTATATTTAAAAAATTTGTCGCTTAGACCTTGTTTATGTTTACACAAATATATGTGCTTATTAAAATTTTTATCACCATCTATCCCTGGTTTACCCTAAATTAACCGAACCTGTGTACCCATATGTTTCGAAATTCTGTGTACTTTTTAAATAAAAATTTTGAATTCATTATTTTTTTTATTTTGGCGGTCTTCACCTGCATCAGCCATTTCGGCCCCCAAACCCACGACACGTGACTGGGTGGTACCACCCAACTCATCACCTGGTAAAATCCCTACGAATGTTTCCGGCTCTGGATTTGTTGGACTAATAAATCGTAAATAGATAACTTTGTTATTTGAAGTTGTAGAAAATATTTAAAATAGAAAAATTTTAGATTTTTACAAGCGCCATCAGGAAACGTAACTTAAAAACAATTAAACATCACATAAACGAGTTTTGAACTACCCTTTAGTTTTTTCAGAGGGCTCGCTATATATATTTTTTTCAAACGCTATTGCTAAGTGCTATTTTGAAGTAAGTATACACCGATGTTCGACTGTTTTCTTATAATTTTTAAAAATAAATCGTAACTCAATACCCCTCGTATATAAGTTAATGCAAGTACGATATGGTTTTTATGGAGACATCAACAATCTTTAGTTAATTGGCAGGTGCTCTAACCAAGTGCTTCAGTCATTCAAAGAAAGACAGTTTATTATTTGATTTATTATAAACTAGAGTCAGCAAGAAAAGGGTGATATATTTACAACATATTATACATATAAAATGCAATAAAAATAAGAGGGAAGCAAGGACATTATATGCAATAAGCAAGACTGTATGGGAATCGGCAATTTCCAAGCTTAAAACACCTTCGTAAGGACCTACAGTAATATAATAAATTCTTAACACTTCAAATGAAAAAAGGACAGCACGCCAGCCTAACGAACACATTTAGCTAGATGTTCTGCTTTATTTTAATGAAAACCCGACTAACTTTATACCGGTGCCATGTGAAGCATTAAAGACTACATTTTACAGAGTTCAAAGCACTCTAAAAAAGTTCAAACATAAGCCTTATAAGCTGCGTAAAGTTCAACAGCTTTATGAAGAAAATAAATGCAAAAGACTGGAAATTTGTAGTTATGCTAAAACAACTACACAGTGGTTACTTTTTTGACAGAATAATATGTACAGATAAAAGCTTTGCTACAAATAGTGTCCATAATAGACATAATACTCATTATTGGGGCTAAGAAAACCCTCGTGTGTTAAAGGCCGTCAAAACGTTATGATGGAAAGCTTTCAGTGTTATTGGTGACAGGGTATTAGGGCCTTCTTTGACGAAGGTAGCCTAACTGGTGATAAATATCATCACTTTATCACTGAAGAAATAGAGAACTTTCTAGATAAGTTACCGCTTAATATCCTCAACCGAGCTATTTGGCAACAAGATAGTATACCCCTGCGAATAACACGGCACATGTCTTTTTTTATTTTTTTTTTTTGATAAAGTCTGCGGCGTTTACTATTATTAAAACTGGTCTGCAAGACCAACCATTAATTTTTCTCTAAATTCTTAAAAAGTAAAATCCTGATCGACATGTCTTTCCGGGGTGGCTCAGATCGAGTTCATAACCAGAACATATTTAACACTTTAGAAGAACTAATGGCAGAAATAAATTTTATTAACTCGCAGCAGAAGGAGTCGCTGTCAATCATTTAAAGACATGTTATGGCACTTGCACTGAGAAAAACGGGGGCACTGGTCACTTTGAACATGTGTTAAGGCAAGGCAATAAAAATATCAGGGAAGCAAGACTGTATGAGAATTGGAAATTTCCAAGCAAAACACATTCGTAAGGACCTACAGAACAAACAGAATTCATTTCACATTTTTATTAATCCTTATATTATTTTAGTTTAATATAAAGAATATTGTAAAATATATCAACCTTTTCATGCTGGCTATGGCCCATAATAAATAAGATTATAATAAACCGTATTTCTTTGAATGACTGAAGCACCTGGTTACAGCACCTGCCACTTAAATAAAAGTTGTCGATTTTTCCATAGAAACTCTATACGTCTAGCATTAACTCATATACGAAGGATTGCTTGAGTTTTGTTTATTTTTCTTTAAATTATAGGACGACAGTCGAACATCGGTGTAGGTAACATAAAATAGAACTCTTAGCGAGTAAAACAAAAATAATATGGCGAGCCCCCTTTTTAAACATTGTTTCGAAAAAGACTTCAAATATTCATATTAAAAAATAACACTTTTTTGAAAGTAATTTATTACGGAGTAACATATAGCAAATACAAGGAAACGTAAACCTGACAAAGCACAAAAAAGGTTCGTTAAGGTTAGTTTAGGATCTTTCTGTCATTGTTTCATTGACGTTTCATTCACTCATTTTCTCATAATTTAAACTTAGGGAAACTTTGTTTTCTAAAAAATATATTTCCGAGAAATGTATTTTAAAGGTTCTTTTTAAAAAAATATATTTTCAAAAAAGCTGTTTTTCGAAAAAAAAATGACTTAATTTAACATCAAAAACGATATTTTTTGAAAAAGAAACAGCTAAAAGAGTTGGTCATTTTAGCTTACGCGACAGGACGAGTTGTTTGATTAATATGGTAGCATTCTTTTTATTCATGCCTTCAGCTCATTTGGGGGAACATACGAGTACTTACGAAAGTACAGTTTGTCTAAAACCAATTGTCCAATTTTTTTAAAGCACTTTCCAAGAACATTTTTCATAGAACATCTTTTTCGAAATTAAATTTTTTCCGATAGCATTAATTTTTTCAAGCAACGGCTTTTTGAAAAGGTGATTTACGAGAACATAACGTACCAAACCTAAGAAAGCCTGATTAAACTCAAAAAAGGTTCGTTTGGCTTTGTTCAGGATCTGTTTTCGTCTTTTTTTCATTAACATTTTCCAAGCTACTAGAATTCATAATTTAATTTCTAAATATTGTTTTCAAAAAAATATATTTTCGAAAAATGTACCTGTTTTAAAAATTGTGTTATTATTATTTGAATTATTGAAATTTTTGAAAAAATGTACTCTCGAAACACGGGTTTTTGGAGAAAATACTTTTAAAATATTTCATAAATCCGTTTTCTAAAAAGCATATTTAAAAAAACGTTCAGGACATTTTTGAAAAAAAGTAGGTTCGAAATATGTTTTCGAGAAAATGTTTTTGAAAAATTTCGTTAATCCATTTTCGAAAGCTGCTTTTTGAAACAGATTAATTTCCATAGATGTCTTTTAAAAAAAAATTATTGGATTATTTGTTTGGTTTAGAAGCCAAAATTATCCGGCTCAAATTTTGATAAGATCGCAGTGAGATGTGTAAGGAACGTTTTCAGAAACAATCTAGGAGCATGCTTGCATTTTTTATTTTACATATTAGTATTGACCTATTCAGTGGCGCACCCAGGGGGGGGGGGGGTCTGCGGCCCCCCGACCAACATCCTAGACACATAAAAATTAAAAAGTACACTACTAACTGAAGAAATCCACCGAATTGCAATATTCAGCCCCCCCCCCCCCCCCAAGACAAATCAGCACCCAAGACAAAATCCTGGATGTGCCAATGGGCCTATTATTCGTATTTTTTTAGTATAATTTATTTCAAAGACCTTACATAGAGGGCAAAATATGTGTCTTTGTTTATAATATTTTGTAGAATACCTATGCAGAAATGATTAATGCTTACGTTACAATATCTATTTTTATACAATTCGCTATTGAAATCCTTTTTGTACAAGGCTCTAGGGGGCGCCCCTGCCCCCCCCCCCTAAATCCGCCCTTGCAAGAAAGAAAATCAGAGGTTCTTACAGATTTCTATTGCATTCAATCCGCTAAAAATTGGACCTGCATTCTTTAAATGAGCTGCAATCGAGGAAGAGTAATGTTTATAGCCAAAAGAATCTTAATAAAAGAAAATGATGAAGAACACCTATTTACATTAATTCTGATTTAACATGAAACAAATTAGAAGTGTTTTTACATAATACATATGTATAACTTACCGAACCACAGACGCCCTTCTTTGTCAGCTTTTCCATCGTTAAAGTTGCTGGTCGGGAACTGTTGAGATACTGTCGTCAATACCTTCAATTACATAATTTAAAATGAAATTGTTATTATTTATTTAACTCACTGACATAAAATATGATCAATCCAAAATTTTGATCCAATTTAATATATGATAACTTTTTTTGCCTCAGTCCGAGTTTCTAAATTGTAGATAAAGGTATTGATTTTAATTAATTTCTTTCAATTTTCTAAGAAAGGGTATACTAAACTTGTTGAAATATACATGAAAATAAAAATGTATGTGTTTTTGCTTAAGTTTGTAACACCCTGTAGATTAATTTTGCAATCTTAACCCTACAGAATATGCTTTTCTGTGGAGTATGAGTGATTCTTAACTTCTTGCATTTTTATGCATTTCGATATCTTTCTTCGTTCAGGAGATATGAAATTAAAAAAACAAAAACACTACATATTTAATCAAAAGTCTTTATTACTTTATTGTATCTTAAAACTCTGGGCGTTATGGCTTTGTAAATTAAGCCACATCTTGAGAATTCTCATGATAGTTATTCTGTGGTGTTTAAATTTTAAAGTGTCAGCTGGAAATTATGGTTCTTTTGCCTACCGATCCAGCAAGAGCAGTGACTGTAGTAAATGATGGAAGGTCGCAGAGTACATGGAAGTACAAGATCTAGCGTTCAGAGAGCCGTGGAACGTTTTAATGAAACCGGCAATTTTTCGATTAGAATAGGATCTGGCAGAAAACGATGTACAAATGCCCCAGATGATCGTTTTTTAACTCTAAATGTTTTACGCCATAGAAGTACCACTGCTATTGCGGCAAGAAATCGTTTCAAAGGGGTACGATTACAGATAAACGTAAATGAAATAAATGTTCGGAGGCGATTAAAGGAGGTGGGTTTACTTGCTAGCAGAGACTGGATTATCTAGTCTCTGCTGCTAGACAACCCGTAACTGGCCCAGAGTTGACTAGAAAAAGACAGGACGTCTCCGATTTGCTCGGGAAAATCAAGATTGGTGCTTCAATGGAGTAAAACTTTATTTTCCGACGAGTCAAGGTTTTACCTAAGCCACCACCTATAACGGTATGAGGTGTAGTGTTGTAAATATCCGTATTCTTTGGATATCCGGATAATACGGAATCCGAACCAACTAATATCCATATCCGTCATCCGAATACGTATCCATGCTATCTATGTCATTAAAAAGAGAAAGCATGAGATCAAATATGACAAATCGCAGATCGTGTTGTTCGCTTACAGTTTATACCCATTCCGTTTTTCTTTGCACTTCGCATTAGTAACCACCCGAATGCGTATTTCTTTTGATTCCTTATCCGTATTCAAGTTCTCGACCGGTTACGGATAATACGGATTCTTTTAATATTCGTATCCAACGGATTTTTGAATACTTATCCTTGCATCACTAATGGGGTGGCATAACTATGGAAACTCGAATTTTAGTAATAGTTTAGTAATAGTTGATGGAGGAACCAAAACTGCTGATAGATATATTCGAGACATTTTAGCACCGCACCTCGCTCCTTTTGCACCGTTTATATTAAGCAACTTAATGCTGATGCAAGATAATGATCGTCCTCACATTGCACGAGTTGTTACCCAATACTAAAAGAAGCAGTAGCCCAAGATTGGGATCAAATTGATCAAAATCAAATTTGACACCTCATTCAAGGAACGCCAAGGCACATATATTCTTGCGACGGGGGGGGGGGGCGCTATTAGTGTTTTTAGTGCTTAATATTGTTTTGTTCTTTACCTTATGACTATCGCTGTATTTTTCTAAAAAATAAAAAATGTTGCAAAATGTGTAGTGTTTTCTTTAAAAATTCATATTTCTTGAACGGAAAAAGATATCGAGATGAATAAGAAAGTAAAATATTAAGAATAAATCAGACTCCGCAGAAAGATAGCAAAATTACTCTGCAAGGTGTTACAAACTTAAGTAAAAAACATACATTTTTATTTTCCTGTATATTACAACATATATAATATTTTTCATTAGAAAATTGAAAGAAATTAATTAAAACCAATACAGTTACCTACAATTTAGAAAAAATTATTAAAATTGGACTACGGAAACAAAAGTTATCATACATTAAATTGGATCAACATTTTGGATGGATCGAATTTTATATCGGTGAGTGACGTTGTCTAAAAATACACAACAATATTTGTAAATTTAAACTATTCTATATAATTATACTATTACAGTATACAGTATTGCTTGGTTTTGTTCCATGCATGAACAGACGTATTCCGCATATCAAATGCTATTACAGGATTGAGATAACGCGACCGGCAGTGCCATCCATTAAGAATTCGGAAGGCGGCTCCCTATACCTTCAAGCATCTCTCTCGCTCTCAAGATTGGCAGATTTATTTAATTGTGAATTCAACTTAGTACTAGTATTACCGGTATGGCGAGGAGCTATGAGAAAAGGAAAGGAACGTGTAAAATAAAACTATTTTAAGTGCACGAAAATGCATTTATTTGATAAACAGTCCAGTCTCCTTTGTTATCAAGTATGGTCTAACAAAAATGAGGCATGCTTGCGACAAGGTTTTCGGCACATAATGCTGGAATTGACCACCATAGTGTGCATATCTACCTGGATTGCTGCTTTAATGTAAAAATGCGCTTTTCTTGAAGCCTGTGCTTTAGGAATGCCCACACATTTTCGATCGGGTTAGCATCAGGAGATTGGGACGACCATGGTAAGCGTCGGATGCTATTTTCTGCTTTCCAAGCTTGACAGCGACGACTACAGTGTTTGGGATCGCTATCTTCTTGTAGATCCAGGGGTTATTATTTCGGCCAAACCACTTTACTGCGGTGGACTAACTCTTGGGTCTTACAAGACGATAACGATTTTAACCACTGTAGTCGTCGCTGTCAATCTCCTGATGCTAACCTGATCGAAAATGTGTGGGCATTCCTGATGCACAGGCTGCACGGAAAGCGCAATTTTTACAATAAAGCAGCTATCCAGGCAGATACGCACACTATGGCGGTCACTTTCAGCATCATATGACGAAAACCTCATCGCTGTTAGGCTATACTTGATAAAAAAGAAGACTGGACTTGTTGATTAAATAAACGCATTTTAGTGCACTTAATGTAGTTATATTTTACACCTTTCTTTTCTCATGGTGTATTTTTGAAGATATGCGCGCCACGCTCTTGTATGACTGACTAGTTAGAAAATAAGACAGGGAAGTCACTGCTAAGGGATTTTTCAAATAAAGATTTATGATCCAACGAAATCTTATAAGCGTGAGTACAAACCTAAGCAATACAAATCTTAATAGCCTTTTCAGTAGTATAAGCCTATTTTAATTCTATTAGACTCTACAGAAACTAATGAACAGAACAAAGTTACCTTTTGTCCTGTTAGACCACTTTTACGGTCCCATGCCACTGCAACAACAGATCTATTTATTCCAACGATGAATAAACTTTCATTTCTGGCCGAGGGTATAAGGGGAGTTACGTGGCCATTTAAGGTAATATTGTTAATCTCGTTAGTATTGTAGTCATAACTGAATATTCCTCCTGCGAAAACATCCACGTAGTATAGTGTGTTACTTCTTGCATCCCAAGTTGGTCCCTCCGAAATGTCAACTGGATACGTTACTTGGTATATGCCTGGGCCGAAATCTGCAGGGCTAAAATTAATGCTTTTCTATTTATCCTTTATAACAAGTATTTAACTCTACCAATATAAGCTAATAATAACAACAAGCGGGTTTCTTTGATTTCTGATATTTTTATATTCCCGGACGCATTTCATCATATTGTAACGTATGTCTCAAAAGTTTTGACACAAAAGATGTAGTCATATTTTTTTGGAATAAATAACTTTGATTAAAGTTTTATTATTTGCTATAAATAATAACATCCTTATTACCTAACAAAATTATTAACTTAAACTAAATAAAGGGGCCCGTGCTACCCAACGGGGCGCAATTTTCTGCGAACATCTCCAACCTTGTTCTGGGCGGCTTGGAAATCAATTTCTTCTATCTTTCGGAAAATTCTACGCCTTAGTTTTTCTTCCTTTTCAGCTTGCCAACTTCCATCATACACTTGGCGAGACAAAAGTGCCTAAAAATCTTGAATTGAGCGAGCCTGAAGTAGATTAGGGTGATTATTATTTCTGGGTACTAACGGTATGTCGTTTGCACAAAGCCAGTTTTGTATATTTCCTGGCATTATGGCAATGCCAAATCGGGCCAAAACATTATATTGTCTCGAGCGTCATGTTTTTGCACAAAACTAATTTCGTCAGAAAATAATTATTAATATATCTCTAACTGTCTAGAGCTTCGCCTCTGACTCGTCCCTCATAAGGCCAGTTTTCTAGTTGAATTCGCACACCGAACCAAAATTATCAGCGAATTTCGCTTTTTCTTTGTTTTTTACTTTATCAGGACACTCTTCGACATTATCTGTATAAAAACCATTTGTTGTCGGTAGTTTCTTCGATACTGAACCATAACGTTTTTCCTGTAAGATTTTCGTTTATACTGTTCTTAGTTGTGCAGAACAATTTCTCAACTTAAGTCTTGCAAAGTATTGATGCATCTGGTACTTTGGGGATGCAGTATTTTTCTAAAAATTTCTTCAGAAAAGGATTATTTATTTTTTCAAGTGAGATATCAGCTGCAATAAAAGATTCGCACAAATTCATGTAGAATTATTTTTGCGTTACATCTTGTTGAATTGGTTTGAAGGGCCCAGAAAGAGATCTTATCTTTATCCTTTCTAAATACTGTGGACCGGTTACACGCGCTCTTGGTTATATTTTGTGCACAGAAACTCAGAATTACATACTGACCACCATAGGCCGTGTTCACGTTCAAATAATGAGTACCTACATACATCAGAATATGGAGTAGGCCATTCTAACTGGTTTTTTACTTGTACTCATTTTAATTCCCTTTAAATCAGCATTTACTACGCAACTGCTTTGACTAGTGCCATAGCTTGTCTGTACTGCCTATTACACACAGAAAAAAGCGTTCCCTTGTTATAAGGCATGGTAGGTAGCAGGTGCGGCCCGTAAGTTTTTTTACAGGTGGGTCAAAATTTTGTGGGCAACTAGTGATATCAACGCAACAAGCAAAATACACTTTTTTAATTAAGAATGGTTTTTTAATAATGTGCCAAGAAATTATTTACCTACAAATAAACACTGCAAAAATCATAAAATAGCTACTGCAGAATATTGAACATTACTACTCTTGATGTTTATGACTTTTAGTATCACTTTTCTGTTTATGGCTTTTTTTTATGTGTTTTAATACTCTAAAATAGTACATTTTAGCGGCTTCCGCTGTGATAAGTTTAGCATCTCCTCAATAGATGGCGCGCCCTGTACTAAAAGCCCAGAATATAAACAGAACAAAATTCTGAGATAAAAGCATGATTATTCGTAAAATAAAATTAGGAACGCTGCCGAAACTCCGTTTTCTTTAATAAATGCAATGCTGGCGACTAGACATAGTAATACGATATTTGTCTACGCACATGCAGGTTGTAAGCTGTAGTAAATATGAGATTGCCAACAATTTTAAAAATATTTTATCGAGGAACAACTTGTTGCCAATACACCTTTTGGAGTCGATCTAATTTTTTAAATAACAAAAACTTTAAAAAAAGTTCTTGCCCCAACACAGATTTGAACCCGCGACCGTCTGATTAACTCGCTGGGATTATACCGCTGGACTACGCTGGTTATGTAAGAAAATCGGTCCGATACCGTTTAATTTGATGCCTAGCGCTGGCCTGACAGAAATCGTATTTATAATTTTTTATGTTTAACCACTAATTAATATTATTAATACGATGCAAATACAATGCGCATATTGGGTACCTAATTAGTTTTTCTTTTTCCGAACCAAATGTTTTGAAATAGTATATTTTAGGGGGCGGTTTGAGAGTATTTCCATAGTGGGAGTGGCCAGTTATTATTGGTGGGCCGTCGACCAATTGTGTCTCTTTTTAACTTCCTAAAGCGCGTATGTCTGTTTCTCTCTTACTTTTAATGAATTTATATCGTCCATATAAAGCTATAAGATCAATTTAAAATATGACCCAGCCCGGAGCAAGCTTGGATATCCTTTGACGATGGCTTGGCTTGATTCTTTCTTGGGGAGTTTTCGCATGCAACTTTGAAACAAAAGATTCTTTTTTGGTTTTAAAAAATTAAAAAATAAGTTATTAGGTAGATCACTGAAAATGTTAGGTCATTTTAGGTCATTGACCAAATGACCTTATGGACGGGCCCGCCTGGTAGGTAGTTTGCAAGAAAAGGTAATTCATAACGATCAAGTTCAAAGAATTCTGTAATGTTATTCGAACCGCAATTATTAAGCATTTATTGGCCTCCATGTTACATGTTCTCAAATTTTACCACCCTAAATTTCGACCTATGGTGTCTTTCATCGCAAAATCTTCCTACCTACCTACGGCTGTTACGACTACCTAGGCGGTATCCAGGTATTTGCGTAGGGTTACGATTGTTTAATAAAATATTCCAACTTCCAGACCTTAATTCATTACACAACATAAGACAAACAATATTAATTATTGTCACTAGAATATATTGTGTCGAGGATGCAGGCCCGGGTCTATCGAATTAATGGAAATTTGAAGTTTCGAGCTCTAGAAGACATCATCAAACAAAGGTTTTCCACCATGAATCCCATGTAAAAACAGAATTAAAACATTAGGACGTTTTGAAAAGGTATAGTTACATTAGTCCACCATTTTGTGACCAAGCGTCAAACGGTAATTTACTTCCAAAAAAAAATGGTACATTACGATACGGTAAACTAATCAACGGTAGGTGTTAAATACGGCGTGGTTATTTCATATCCGGTGCAAAATTAATTCTAATTGAAACTCTAGAAAATCAAAAGGTCATCATCTCTGGTAATATGGGTGATAAACGAGAAGAAGCTTCATATTCCACTATTCTGACGCGGACACTACATGTCCCTCTCCTGTCAATGCAAAACATGACAGGAACGCTGGAAAAATTAATGACTCAAACGTTACAGTTTAAATGTGCGCTCTGAAACGCCTGAGATTAACAGTTTGACGTCTCTAAAAGTAAACAAACTACTTTCAAAATGACTATATAGGTATCTCCCAATTTCCTTCTAGAACATGGAAAAATAGATAGATTTAAAGTCAATGCTACAGCGGAAAAGCGGTACTGTAAAACCAAAATAAACATAAGATAAAAGTTGATGCTTGAATGATGGATTGCTGCTTATTTTTCTCTAAAATTTCGTTACAAATACTTAATATTTATTGTAACATAAAATTAAACGTACAGCCAAATATGATTACTTAAATTTGACAATACTGACCTTTAATGATACCTATTTATGGAAAATTTTCAATTAACTTTCCACTATACCCGGCGTGACTAACATATACACGCGCAAACCACTCGCGATATGAGTGTCCGTTTACCGCTAGTAGTTGGAGAACAATACATGATCGGCGAGGTATAATATTAATTCAAACCAGACTCGTTTTTCTATCTTATTTGGATTTTAATAGTTATTGTTCATCTGATTGGTTGTGAATTATGCGTGACGCACCTGATACGTTTTTAATTTATCACCTTCTAGAAAATGATATTTTGCCAAACCATATTATTATGTATGAAAACCTGCTCGCCTAACCCGGCCAAACGACATTTCGATCGGTCATCCACTGAACACGCGTCGATCACGCAATGTTATTGCTCCATCTGTTCGGCGCGCTAAGTATAGGTATGTACTTACTTCCAGCATCGGCTGTTTTGGGCACGTAGAAAATTAGATTTTTAGGGCACTTGTAGTTGTATTTTTGTACAAGCACAAGGGCACAATGCAATAGTGTAGTTTTTTAATAGATTTCATTGTGTGTGGTTCTATATAATTTTACAGCCCGATCAAATGTAACGTACAAAAAAAAAACATGCATTACGTATTTAACATATTTCCATGTTGTTTTTTTGTGTCTTAACTATTTCCAACTTTTTAACCATGCGAGATTTAAACACCGCACAACAAAAAATCCTGTAGCCCTGTAGCTTTCTATTAGATATCGTAGAACTATATAGGACCAGGTGGGTTAAAAAAAAATTAAAGTATAATTCAAAAAGTTTATAAACTTACTTGGCAGCTGCAGCTGTGGCTATAACAAAAATAACCAAACTCACGATGGAACAAATCATTATTCTTTAAAGTAAATACTCCAAGCAAACTTAACAATGTTAAAGCATGTATGATTGTATATTTATATAATTCCCTTATCTTGGCAATAAGTATGGCCACTTAATAATTTAGATAAGCAACTATGAAATCACCCTGATGGCATCGCTTGTCGAAAACATAGATTTTGCAATTCATTGTTTTACTCGAACCTGGACAGCCAGATGTAACATGTAACATTCAAGTATATACTTACCTTATAAGTATAGCCACTTAATAATTTAGATAAGCAATTATGAAATCACCCTGATGGCACCGCTGCGCTGGTCGAAAAGACAGATTTCGGAATTCATTGTGGATGGATCAGGCTCTAACAAAACCCTACCTCCACCTTACTGTAAGCTATTTCCGTAGGAGGCTGGTTCATTTTCATCTGTTGCGCAATCTCTGGCAGCTGTGACTTGTTGGAAGTAAAAGGCATCTATTTCACTAACTAATTTGTATTTATTTATTTCCTGGTTGAAGGTATATACAACTACTGATTTTGACACTAGTAAAAGAAGTGACGTGTATTCTTCATGTTCTGTTATTACGAGATGTTATTGTTGTATTTGGTGTACATTTATACCGACTTTTGTATTTTATGAACTGAAATACAGGACTATGCCTAAGAACAAGTGGGAGTTTTCCCGCACTGTTATACACCGAAATTGTGTGAATTACTGAACTATAATACAGGACTATGCCTGAGAAAAAGAGGGAGTTTTTCCCGCACTGTTACACACCGAAATTGTCTGAATTACTGAACTGTAATGCAGGACTATGCCTGAGGAGAAAAAGAAAGGGGATTTTTCCCGCACGAAACAGGACTTTTGATTTTACTTGACCGTCGCGGTTCTGTTGCGCCAAGGGGCGCAACAGTCTCTCGATGTGGTATATTATCGACTGATACTCTGTTCCCGACGGGAACCAAGTTGAACTGACACGGACGACCCTTCGGAGAATATTCTCCGCGAGTTCCGGCCAATTGCAGGTCACTTTGGTATGACGCTTACGAATCATTTTTAAGTAGATGTTCTCTTATTGATGAAAGGGTTGACCGGATACTTCGGTACAACGAAGTGAACAGACAGGGGATTTAAAGTCTGTAGCCATATTTGCTGGCTTTTTATACATTAGTTTTAGAACGTTAAGGCAATAAAACTAAAAGATAGGAAATCTTCAAAGGAAACTAAGCCTTTGAAGTTTGCCGACAACGTGCCGGTGTTTTAGAGGAACTAAATTAAAAGAGAGATTTTCGTTAATCTTTTAGACGACATAGTATTTGTGTTTTACCGATAACTGCGTGTTTTTATGCAAGTTAAATTTACACAGGAGACACGTTTGAGCTTGTTTATTTGAAGGGGATTATTTAGAATGCAAATAGAGTTATAGAAATTAAACGAACGGTTGGGTTTCCCCAACACATTGTTTTACTCGAACCTGGACAGCCAGATGTAACGTGTAACATTCAAGTATATGCTTACCTTACGTCGCACTTAAAACGATTCTAAATACCGAGTTGGCCGATCTATGATCTGAGGCAAGAGATGAACTCAAAGCATTTTTCTGCTAAATATCACTCCGATTTGAATGGTTCAAAAATACGACCTCGAGTTAGTCTACAAAATTTGTTATATACCATGTATTTTATACTAGCTTTTACCCGCGGCTTTGCGCGCATATCGACATTTGAGGCGTAACCGTTTTTGTTTTATAAAAAAATCGGTTTAATAAATTTTTGGATCTATCTTGCAACGTATAGCTGTGTCACATCCTGTTTCTAATACACAATAATTTAAAAAAATGTATCTTGGAGATTTATGTAGGTGACATTTGCCTCGAGGCAGCCTTATACATTGCTCGAAAACGAAACGTCGCGTCGGAGAGAAAAACGGTTTGACACGTCAAACTTTGGAATCTCAAATACTTTCTTTTTGCAATACAGTTACCTGTTTCTAAAACGACTGGAAATTGGAAAAATTTGGGCAAAACTGAAAATAACGATTCTTTATGAAAATTTTTGTCGTTTTTAATTTTTTTTCTGGATTTTTTTAGACATTGAAAAAATTACGTGTCTGGGGAGAGGAAAACCATGGAAAAATGTTTCTATGTGTAGGTGTTTGTATGTATGTAGTGATACGGATACGAAAGGCGGGCTCTTCTTGATCATCAGTCCGAAGAAGTGTGATATCTTTCTTAATACGTGCTCTGGAAACACGAAATTTTCAGGGTATGACAATGATGGTATTGCGATTGCTGAAATTATAGAGCCCCCTCGGTGGGCGATTAGGCGGTCTACGCATCGACACGCATTCGATGGTACTCTGGTTCTTTTTCTTGCAAATTTTTTAAATCCTTGAATTTTTTAAGTCACACTTGTATCTGAAAATACGCTCTGAAATGATTCTCCGCGTTTTTACACGTTGGCTGTAAGCTAGCTAAGTCAAAGCTAGACTAAATTTTTCTAGCATCAGTTCCACCCAGTGGCGTGTCGTATAGGGGCCGGGGGCGACCCCCCCCCCCCGCCAACCAGCAACCAACTTCCTGAATTTTTGTCAGCCCTGTGGCCACTTCGCTGTTAAGAAAAAATGAATTTATCTCATAACTCTGTATCACCAACTGACCCCTACACTCCTATCACCATCTAACTCATATCCAGTAGGGTAAGATGGTGATGACCCAATATTTTTTAAGTAGGGTTTTCTTTATTATTTTTAAAAGAAAATTCGCTTAGACCACCTAGCATAGCTTGTTTATGTTCACACAAATATAAGTGTTTTTCGTCAAAGTTAAATAAATTCAAAGCCAACCATTTATAAGCATTTAAAATTTGTATCACCATCTATCCCTGGTTTACCCTACACTAACCGTACCTATGTACCTCATTCCCATCTTTCTACCAGAACACTGGGAAAAGAAAACAACGTTTCACACATATCCGTAGACCACCTTCTGAAATCCGAAAGTTTCATCCGTACAAATTAAGATTTTTGCAAGAACTCTGAGAAGATGATTACGACAGGCGCTTAAAATTTTGCGAAACGATGATGGAACGTTACATCGCCAATCCAGATTTTGCCCACCGAATAATTTTCTTTGACGAATCAACATAATAATATTCTTTAAATGGAAATGTTAATAGGCATAATTGTCGATATTGGGCCAGGGAAAATCCTCACTGGATATGCGAAAATCATACTCAGTTCGTCAAAAGGTGAATGCTTGCAACAATGAATGAGGTCTACTTACTTTGTCATATATATATATATATATATATATATATATATATATATATATATACATACCTAATGCATGATACGAAGCCCAGCACATACTACAGATGAGGGGCAGCCCACTCTTAAACGGCGACTTCGGCTGTATATCTAAGGAATTTATGTTTTAATGTTAAATAAAATGTTCACCTTTGTTAGTATGATAGGTTTATATGAGATACATTTATTTTTAGATATCTAAGTTATTACGAGTCCCGCTAAATGTACGGCTATTAAGAAGCCCAAAAGTATATACCGTATATAACTCCCCGATTTTAAGAAGCCTGCGGCGTTGCCATAGCATTTTTTAACGTTTTAACGATTTTTGCATGTGTTTTAATATGAAATATCTTTAGGATGCCCCAGGATCCATATCTTTGATACACTTCCGATTATACGAAGCCCGCATATTTTATAATTCAAAATATTTGAATATATCCGTTCTTGACGGTCAAATGTACTTGGAATTTTTGGAAAACGACTTACCAGGATTGCTTCAGAATTTACCTTCAAACATCCAGGCACAAAATATGTGGTTACAACAGGATGGAGCCCCAGCCCATTTTTCGCAGAGCCCTGTTAAATAATGAGTACGAAAATTGCTGGATTGG
Source organism: Philopedon plagiatum (assembly GCA_963971165.1). NCBI lineage: Eukaryota > Metazoa > Arthropoda > Insecta > Coleoptera > Curculionidae > Philopedon > Philopedon plagiatum. The sequence continues at coordinate 48,611,553 of OZ020195.1, read as the reverse complement.
AAGAGGAGGACCAGTTGGATGGCCTGCGAGGTCGCCCGACCTAACAAAACTTGATTTTTTTCTATGGTGGCATGTAAAAGACCTCGTTTATAGGGAACCTCCAACAACCGAACAAAACATGCGACATAGAATTATTGACGCGTTTGCCACAATTACACCTGCAATGCTCAGAAATGTGGAAAGGGTCTTTCAAGCGAGAATTGGTAAATGCCTTGAACAAGATGGAAGACATTTCGAACATCTTTTAAAATAAAGTGCTTGTTTTTCCATGGCCGCCTAGCTATTTTGTTCATAAAACTTTATTACGAATAGCGACATTTATGATTTTTGATAAATATTTTGAAAACGGTTTGGAATTTGAAATAAATTGCAATTACAAAAAATATTTGTTTTGAAATTCTTCATCAAACGGTAAAATAATATACAGGGTGTTCCATTTAAAAAACTTGAGAAAAATTAGTTTAAAATGTGTCATTTTTAAAATCTTATTGTGAACACCCTGTATGAAGTAGGTAAAAACTATTTAATTCATGGTGTTTCTAGCCCCCTTGTTATAAATCTCACACAATGCCGTGGTAAAAAAATGCTTTTAGATTGTTTTTTTTTTATCTTTTTTCCAGGGCTGCAAAACTTTTGTTTTTTAGTTTTTAATTTATTGCTCTTAAAGTACCGAAGCAAATTAAATAAAATTTTAGGCAATTATGAAGGACACTAATACAAACCTAAATATGCAAAAAAACACGGGGTGTCCCATTAAAAAAAATACAACTTTATGTTATCACACTTTCTTGGTCCGCCCTGTGTATGCGAAAATATTTTCCTAAAATGCAGCCTGTAATACAGTATAAGTCACCATATGAATGAAATTCCTAACTTAATTCGTGTAGGAGCTATGGAAGCCTGACGCACTATTGCAGGACCCTGTATGTATTATGTTGGTCTACCAAACTTTTCATAGATAAACTTTTTTCCAAAGATGCATATATTAACACCAATGAAACTAAAATTATGATATTTTAATTTATTGTCCTCTAAAAGCCAGGACTCAGCATAGAACTATATTTATTTGAAATTATCATTTTGTGTCCCATTTGATCCTCCTTGTGTCCATAACTAACCTTTTAAATATGTGTCAAATTAGTTTTGGTTTACACCAGCGCCGGAGTGGGGGGGGGGGGGGCAAAAGGGGCGGTCGCCCTGGGCACAATTTCACAGGGGCACAATCAGGCGCTCCATTTTTGTAAACTAAATTTTTGTAATATTTTAGATAATATAAATAATAGCAATATTTGCATTTTCCAAACTTCCTAAATTACATATTATATGTACATCTTTTAGTCTGTTATATAACTAAATAACTTTTGCTAAGGGCGTAGTACACCTGGCGCTCTAATGAAAAAAGTAGGTCTATTTGGCGTTATGATACGATATAAATAATGATTAAAACTCCGTACAATTAAAATTTTTCGAAAATATAATTGCAGCAGGTTAACTCACGGTTCGTCAACAATTATTGTAACCTAAATGGCTAAATAATAATTGCAGAAAACGCAACGGGTTCAATGGAGGGGGCGCTTTATTAAAAAAAAAATTATAGAAAACGAGTAGAAACTGGTATTATTAAAAGCAATAAAATACTTCAACTTTCCAAAGTACAAAGGTGGGTGTCCACTGCCCACTAGAGCGAATCGCCAGTTTCCGTGATTTTTGTTGTTATTATTTTTTAAATATTTACTTGAAAAAAATTTGTTCCATTTCATTCCTTTTTTCTGACTATGTGGTTTGTCAAAAGAAAAAGAATAATTAAGATGAATACGGAGTTTGTCCTCCATTTGATTTTCGAAACACTTTCTATACTTTTTACAGAAGGGGTGTAGTAAAAGGATGTGATGTGAATACACTCAATGGTGAAAAGAGTAAGTACAAGTAAATACAAGTTTGATTGGGTTTGATTGGGTCAATGGTGAAAAGAGTAAGTACAAGTAAATACAAGTTTTATAAAGTATGATTTTAGCGCGTAAGCTATGCTAGAAAACAAGCAACTTGCAGCACGTCTTCTAAAGGGGCAAGTGTTAGAATGGTCTATGTACATGTACTTCTTATATATTTTTTTTTATTTGATGTTCTTTTAAAGAAAAAATATTTTTAGAAAATATTTTAAAATCTGTCAATTTTTACTAAAATGTTACATTAATAAAGCTATTAAACTAATTGTAAATTGATTAACTGCCAAATATTAAGAAAATAAAACGATACCTCAGAGTAAAACAATATACCAATCGTTATAAGCTTGTAAAAATTTTAAAAAATCTTTTTCTGCAATCGTGCGCAAAGTAGGATTTTGCGCTTTCTAAATCGTGCACAAATCATCCAAAATTCCATTCCATTTTCAACGAAGTAGGAAAATATTTTTTTTTTCATGAAACGCAGGACTCCCTGCTTGTTTTGGGTCTGTTTTTTGGGTTAAAAGTAAAGTCTTGGAATTATTATAATATTAATTTCGAAAAAACAAGTTCTTTTACAGGTATAAGTTCTGAAATTGAAAAACAATAAAATAAATATTTTAACAAAACGAGCAGCATCTTAAAAATTGTTGGTTAAGAATAAACTGTACTGAATAAAAGATCAAAAACCTTCCCACATTTTCGGCTACCAAATTTTATTTGACTTGTTCTGAAATGTCTTAACCCCAAAAACCTAAATTGACATACATTATAAATTTTCAATTACCCCTTTTTCCTTCCGTTAAAAACACTGTGCTCAAATTAGGTTTTCTTTACATAATTATAGGAAAAAAGCGACCACCATCACAAAACTCGAGGTTTCAGAATTTTAATTCTATTATCAGCTCGTAAGGATGTGGCTTTACAGGATATAGTTTTCACGAAAATTTTGTTGAAATTGGTTTAGGACTGTCGGATGCAGGGAGGTGTCAAATTGATGAGATGACAGACAGACACTAGAATGTCTTAGAATGTCTTATATGCCCTTAAAATCATCGAAAACATGCACTTTAGTTGAAATCAGAAAATCTTCGGAATAAAAAATACCTTCCCAGAAGCTAATAATAATTTATTTATTTTTACCATAAAAATATTTATACATTATTTTATTCAATGCTCTCCATTGGGATCTCGATTGTTGTGAAGTTTTAGACAGCACAATTATAATACGTAGTTAAATTTAAAATTAAATTTAAAAGTTTTCTTTATCGTCGGTAAAATTCTGCAAAACCCTAAAACTGACGATTTGATTTTTCATAATATCGAGAAATAAATTTACCATTTTAGGAACGCTAGACCTCTAAGATGAAGTAGTTGTTTTTCACTGCGACGATTCGTATCGCAGATAAAATCATCAAGTTAAAAATTTTAATTACGAGTCTGTAATTTTTAGTGCATGCAGAGCTGGGAATAACTACTAACTAAGTTACTTGAAAATATCTAAGTTACTTGAATGTAACTTAGTTACTGTAATTTAGTTCCTTTTTTAAATACCTTAACAGTATCTTGTACCTAGTTACTTTTACGAAGAAACTTGTAACTGTTACTTTAGAAAAGTAACTTAAGTTACAAAACGTAACTTTAGTTACAAATGTAACTTTAGTTACAAATTTTGTAACTAAAGTTATTTTTTTATATGAAAAACATAATTCAGCATATGCAACACATCTTTTGACATATAATCATAACTTTAATGAATATTTTAAAGTTAGAAATATAGAAAATAAAGGTAAAAACTGTACATCTTAGAACATGGACAGAAGAAATAACAGACTAAAAAAGAAAAACCAAATCTTAAATGACCAACTAGACATAGATAAATCACCATTATTCAACTTATTTTAATAATTTATTTTATTATTCGATAATTTTGTTATAAATATTAACAATAAAATTCACCTAAATAAAATTATATCACTGTAAAATTATGTTACTCAGATAACCAATTTTAGGTACAAAACTATTTAAGAACAATTCTCATTTGTAAGTTTGTTAGCCGCACTTGACGAAGTAGCAGCGCTACGAAACATTCCATGCATTTTTTAAATAAAAAAGTGAAAATCTTACACAGTTTTCTCTACGTATAGAAGAATATTTGTATAATATTGTTTGGCCAACCGATACACAATTACAGCATGTCACTTCCTCTATAGGCCCAATATGTCTCAATATTTCCACTCATGGCGAGTCTTTAAAAAATTGTTACTACTTTGGAAGTAAAAAAGCATTAAAACCTTTTAAATACAAAATAAAAAGTTATAAGCGATAGAAATTTTGTTAAAAAATCCAGCACCTAACTTCGAATGTTGACCGATTTATTTTATAAATACCAATAAACTATTAACATTTTCCCCATACAAGAGAGCATAGTTCGCGTAATAGGACCCTAATGATAAAATAATGGCGGTTTTTTATAACGCAATCCAAACTCATGGCATTTCTTTCAACTTTTCTCTCTTTCCTCTCTTCATAACCCAACACATAGAGAGTTATACGATTATTAAAATTAAAACAAGAAAAGAATATAATAACGGCGATCTAAACAATGTTGCCAGTTTTAGAGGGCTTCTTATAATACGTAAGGCATACTGGGCTGGCTAAAATCGGTGTCATATATTAAGTACATATACTGCTAAAGTCAATCTCCCCCTACTGGCAAGTCGTTTGAACTAAAGGTACATGTTTTGAGATATTGTATCGATTTTATGAAGCCCCACAAAATTTTCGGAAAATCGCGTGGTAGTATATATATGGCATGGTTGTGCTTAATACATGCTAATTTTTTAAGAAGCCCGAACCGGGCTTCCTAAAACCACTGTGGGCTTCCTAGTATCTGCAGAACATGGCATTTTTGGCTTCTTAAAGGTGGTTTATATGTATATATATATATATATATATATATATATATATATATATATATATATATATATATATAACTTAAGTTTTATTTTCTGTAAAGTCCTTTTTTAAAAACAATTTTTATTACTGAAAAATTCGACTGTTACAATTCGATTCTAATTCAAGACTAAAATTATTAACAATTAAAATAAAGTTCATTCAACGTATACGCTATAATGCAATCTTGCTGATTCTGCTGAATCGACTGTTGTCGGGTGTGCTTGACCTGTGGAATGTGAAGGTGACTGACATATAACTCCTCCATCCTCAGAAAGAAGCATCCCCTGGAAGGTTGATTCTTGGGCATCGGGGTTGAAGAGGGATATCTACCCCTTGATTTTCTTCTGGTGTAGCTGTTGTCGGAGTCTTTTTCCATATCTTGGGTTTCTTAAGCCACAAATAGGTGACTGCAATAGCGACGGCAATATAAAGTGTAATGGTCCATAAGCTGGGCACATAGTAGTTTTGGGTGTATTTTTCTATAGGCATTACTGGGTTCATGGGCGGCACGTCAAAACGTAATTTTTCCAATTCAATATTGAATTTGGGTTGGTTTTCGGGTGAAAAATGGAATTTTGGTGTATTTATAACCATTGGCCTTCCATGACTAATTTCTTGAAAAACTAGTTCTTGTTTGCGGAATATTATCTTACAATAATTTTGTTTTATAAGATATATTCCTATTAGTTCTTTTATTTCCATTTGGTTTTTGCAGTAAATTTCAAGCTTTTCTTCTTTTGGGAAGACGGCCAAAAATTGGTTAAGGTCCGGGACGATCTCCATATGATTTTCTGAAATCTGAAGTTTGCTGAAGCGGCATCTGCTGGTGCTTTGGTGAAGTAAGATGTCTTCTTCGCAGGACGTGTTAAAATTAGACTGTAGGATACTTGGGCACTGATAAGGTTTACCTTGGGTACATATGCCATTTAGAGGTTTAATTACGTCATCATTTTTTGATTTTAAAAAATATTTACTATTAGGGATAATAGTGACAAATTCTGACTCATACTTAGAAGGGATCGATAAGAAATAGTAAAGATCAAAATTTGTTTCGTAGTCTATAGGCAAAGATAAAAAATAAGTAATTTTATTTAAATCGATTTTACAATTAATTTTTATAATATTTTCAAAATCTAATATATTTTCATATTTAAGTTCGAATGGAAATTGGTTTTTATAATGTGAGAATATTCTTTGTAATTCATAAAACAAATCTTTGGATTTAATTATACTGGGGTGCATGGTATTTAGTTTGCAAAAAGTTACCGAATTTTCTATATCTTGCAACGTATTTAAAATTGAATTATATAAAATAATTAGTTGGTTAAATAAATCTTTTGCAAAAAGCATATCTTGATGTGTAGCGCCGTCTTTAACAATTTGACCCAGCTGCATTATTCTTGACCTTAGAATATACTCATTATGCATAATATTTTTAACGGTTTCGTTAAAATTTCGTACAATTTGGCTGTTTAAGGAGTATTGCATTTTTAATTGATTTTCAATGCTTTTCTCATTGCTTTGTAGATGATTTAAAATCTTATAGATTTTTTCACCATCGCTAGCATCTAAATTACCAGTTACACCTTTAATTACGTAACCTAAACCATTTATTAACCCTCTTTCTGTGCGATTATTTTTATGAAAGCGAATATTTTCTATTTTTTCTAAAATACTTTTTTGGCTAAAACTTGTCATTTTATAATAATTTTCTAATTCTTTACTATAAACTGTATTATTTACAAGATAAGACTTAAGATTGCTAAATTGCATATTTAAATTGCTAAACTCGTTAAATAGAGGCTCTAAATTAAAATAATGAACAAAAGTGTGTTCCGTGCGTTGTAGTTTGGCAGGGCCCAAATTTATTGGCAGGACACCTAGATTTCTTGTAATGTTTCTTATTTCTATTCCTTGTCCGACCGTGAGGAACCTGAAATATTTTCAAAGTTATAAGTTTTCTTTTTGGGTCTTTTGACATTAGAAATGTGAATTTTCTCTGTAGTATTACCGTGTGTAGTTTTTATTTTCGCGGTTTTTAAATTTTTGTCGATAGATCTAATTTTTTCGTTTTTGTATTTGTTAAGGGTTTTACTTTGCTTTTGTTTGTTTTTAACAAAAACAGTGTCGGGGATTTCCGGTAGTTTTTCCCTATTTTCGTTGGCTTTATTTATGACGCATTCTTTTTTCTTTTGAATGTCTTCGTTAAGTTTTTGGTAAAGAATTTTTACTTTGTCGCGATGATTTAAAACATAATTATTTACAAGTTGTTTATCAATATCTAAATTAAAGGGGGATTCGGTGCCAAAATGGCCTGTTACGATTTCGTAAGGTTTTAGATTTGTGACTGAATGAATAGTGTTATTATAGGCTAGAAGTGCGTAATTTACTTTTATTTCTATGGGTTCTTTTTTGTACTCATTTTGGTTGTTAAGCAACCTTATGTGCTCTACGAGGGTAGAGTGAAAACGTTCTATGAGCCCATTTGACTCGGGGTGTTGCGAGCTTATAAAATGAATTTTAATTTTATGCGTTGACAAGAGTTCACGCACAACAGAATTCTTTATCTCAAGGCCGTTATCTGAAATGATCTGTTCAGGAATGCAATGGTGGGTGAAATATTTAACAAGGCTGTTTGCTACTTCAATACCTTGGGAAGAGATAAGTTTATATGCTTGTGCATACTTAGAGAAGGAATCAATTATTGTTAGAAATTTACAATTCTCTAAAGTGATGCTGTCTATGTGTAAAATTTGAAATGGCTTTACGGCCGTTGGGGTGACATTAAACTCTAACCTAAGAGGTCGCCTGTCATATTTTGTGGATTGACAAATTTCACATTCATTAATATAAGTTTGTATTGATTTTTGTTGATTTGGCCAATAATATGTAGTTTTTATGCGTTTTTCGGTCTCTTCGATTCCTCGATGGTTAGTTTTTCCTTCGTGGTGGTTTTGTATTGTTTGTTTAATTTCGTCCTCGGATGTCACGTCAATTAGTTTTTTAGTACATTTTATCATGTTGATTTGGGAATTTTTAAAATATTTTTGGAGGACAGAACTAAATTTTTCGTAAATTGGGTCTTCGAAATATAAGTAATATTTTATTTTTGGTACAATGACTTCTTTAATAAATTTAATTATTTCTTGTTCATAGTTGTTTTTTGAAAACTGAATAAATGTTCTTTGTTTGGTTTTATACAGGGTGACTCTACTTGGTTCTGCAGGAGCAAAATTTACTTCAGAAATTATAATTTGGTTTTTCCCAAAATTTACGGGGCAATCAATTATAGGTATGCCTATAATTGGATTTTCTAGGTTAGAATGTACAGTTTGGTCAATGTCCTCGATTGCGTTTTCTGCGTTATCGAGATCGCCTGTCTCAACTATAACTGATTGATTTTCGTCTTGATCTTGACCTAAGTTTTGATTTATTTTATCTACGTATTCGCTAAGTTTAAAAATGGAGTCCGGTCCTGTCGTCGTTTCGTTTGCGTTTAACTCTATACGCGAGAGTGCGTCGGCATTTTTGTTTAAAACGCCTTTTTTATTCACTATGTCGTAATCGTATTCCTCTAGCTTCAAACGTTCATGCCTAACTTTAGAAATATCAAACTTGTATTTTTCGAATTTTAAATGATTAAAATTTTTACAATTTTTTGGCTGCACCTCGTAATTATCAAAATCAATCACTTCTATAGGTTCTGAAAAATCAACAGTTTTTTCTAATTCCGATAAATTACGAACTGGGCAAAATGTCTGATAATTTTCGACCTTTGCAAGGCACTCCGGTATTTCAAGATCATCAAATTTTAAATAAGGAATAATAACATCGCCGTTTTGTTTATTTTTAACATTAATTCTTACAACTTGTTCGCATCTAGGTTGTAACACTATACAGTTTGTATTGTTATGCGATATGCTATGATAAAATAGTTCTACTTCTGCTTTTGTAGTACTTATAATATTTTTATGCAAGTTTACAATAGCGCCAAGTAATGTTAGATTATCCATTCCTAGTAAACAATCGAAATAATCGTGGAAATTAAAAATATAAAATTTTAATGGTTTATTATTTACATTAAAAATGTTTGAACAAGGTATCATGGTACTAAATTTTTCTACCGTGGTACCGTGAGCTGTAGAAATTTGAAAAGGGTCATTTTTTATAGATTTTTTAAAATATTTTTCGGCAATTTTGGGTTTCACAAAAGATCTGGTACTTCCCGTATCAATTAAAATTTTTAAATTAAATTCGGGAAAAATAATGTAGGGAAGTTTACTTTCATTATTAGTGAGATTCATTAATTGGAAATTGGGTAATTCGAGGCTTCTGCCCGAAAAAACTCCTTATTGTCATAATCTACAGGATGTTCGATATATGGTTGGGATTCTGGGCTATCAATCTCATATTGATTTTGTTCTTCACATTCGGTGGAGTCGTCAATATGATTTTGATCGTCAATATTATATAATTCCTCTATTATATAATTTGGTCTATTGTTATTAAATTGCGAATTGGGGTGATTGTTAAAACTTTGATTTTGGCCATTACTAAATGGTGGTCTAAAAGTATTTCTTGTCGAGGTACTCATAGGTGTTGGATTTGAGAAGTTTTTATTTTGATTAGGCCTAAAAACATTTGGTCTAGGCCCAGGATTTCCACTAAATTGGGGTTGGTTTTGCCTTTGTAAAAATTGTGAATTATGCGGAAAATTTGTTAACTGTAAAGGCGGTGTAATTTTTGGTTTATTTTGGAAGTTTGGAAAATTTGGTTTAGTCATAGGTTTTTGTATATTTTTAAATTTTTTATGCTGCGCCGATTCAAGTTGAAAGTCATTTGTTAACATACTAAGAGCGGTATTTAAATCCGGGGGATTTTTAGTACGCATTAAGGAACCTATTGGGTCTTTTAACCCTCTTAATAATACCCTTAAAGCTAAATTTCGACAGTACTGAGACAAGATTTGAGCTTCATTTGCTCCACTGTGTGTAGCAATATATGAAATTTGTACATTTAGAATTTGTTGTAATCTATTGTAAAAATCAAATGGTGACTCATTTTCTTGTTTCATCTCTGTCATCTCGATATTTAAGGTGTAAATGTCACGTTTGTCTGCGTAAGCATTGAGAAGTGCAGTTTTTAAATCGTGCCAATTATTAATTATACAAGAAGATATATTCACAGCAGCTTCGCCTTTAATTTTTGCTAAAAGACTAGACATCAGATATTCATTCTGAAAGTCATTGAGATCTACTGTGTTGTAGAATTTATTAACCAATTTTTCTCCTACACTTAAAAATCTTGGGAGTAGTTCAGTTTCGCCATGAAATTCTGGAACCATGCCCAAATATTCTTGTTTTAATTGTGGTAAAGCCATTTTTATGTTATTAAAATTTGTATAACGATTACAATTAAAATTTAGGGGAGATCTTGTGCGATACAAGGTTGAAATATTGGTGATTGATGAGTCTGAATCAGAATTTGTCCCTGAGTCTGAACTTTCAGAATTATATATTTTTAAAGGACCTCTATATGACATAGATACTTACAGAAAAACCAGTATCTTCTCCATGTAACGCCCTTCAATATTCACTTGAAGTTTTTCACGTCACTGCGGTGAGTTGCCGTCGATATTCACTCGGGGCTTCTCGTTAAGCTACTCAATTCACTTAACTGGATTTTAAGATCTGGGGATTGGAACTCGCGATTTTTTGACTTTTTGTCACTCACGAATTTTTAAAAACAGGTGTTCTATAAATTGTTGAAACAAACCGGTATTATATGCGTTAATGCCGTTAGAACATCCTACCGACTGCGCCACTTAAGTTTTATTTTCTGTAAAGTCCTTTTTTAAAAACAATTTTTATTACTGAAAAATTCGACTGTTACAATTCGATTCTAATTCAAGACTAAAATTATTAACAATTAAAATAAAGTTCATTCAACGTATACGCTATAATGCAATCTTGCTGATTCTGCTGAATCGACTGTTGTCGGGTGTGCTTGACCTGTGGAATGTGAAGGTGACTGACATATAACTTATATATATATATATATATATATATATATATATATATATATATATATATATATATATATATATATATATATATATATATATATATATTATATATATAAAACAACGTAGCAAATTGTAGGGTAACAGCAAATGAAAGTACACTCTTTTAAGATAAATCCGAGCTTTCGGAAATGTTCATTCCCATCTTCAGGGACTGAAAAACAAAACGATACTTTTTTATTTTATGTAAGGTAATTAAAAACCCAAGTACTTACATCTTAGATGAGATTGTTCATATTTGATGGTATCGTTTTATTCTTCAGGAGAAATATACACAGCATCGTGAAAACAAAAGTCTTAGGTCAATTTAAAACACATTAAAATACATGGATGGTCAAAAACAAACAATAAGCAATTAAAATTAAAATTCTTTCATGAAGACATCGTTCTCTGGTATGAAATCACATCATCCTGGAACTGAATATGCAAATTGACAGATTTTTTGGTTAGGTTAAGTTAGTAATGGGTAAGTACCCACGGCCGGAACCGTAACTGTACCTTATACCAACATTGGAGCGTCACTTTTTGGTTTTAGTGACACCACTAAGTTTTTTATTTATTTAAAATACTATCAATATTGTAGATTCTACGTGAAAATTCGGTATTTTAAGAAAATTAATTGATTTTTTGTGAAAGAGAAAGAGTAAGTTACTGTCACCTTATTGATAGAAGTACCCGCGTCCTACAAACTTTCAGACATGCTTAATTGGTTATCATTGTTATGTGGTGTCACATCTAGTGCTAATAAACTAGGGTGCATAGACCGCCTAATCGCCCCCGGAGGGGGCTCTATAAGGTCGGTAATATCATTGTCATGCCCTGAAAATTTCGTGTTTCTAGGCCATGTATTAAGGAAGATATCACTAGAGTTTAACAAATGAGGGTAATTCCAGAGACGGCTTCTAACCTAGTTGGAAATAAAGTTAGGATTCGATTTGAAAATAAAATACAAATATTTATTTACCCACATTGTGTTATTTGAAAGTGCGAGATACGAAAATATCATACAGGGTGTCTGAAAAGTCTTAGCATGGGCAAATATCTTTACTATTAATAAAGATAGCAACACCAAATTTTAGTTGTACCTTATTGGTTAGTAAATCTACTTTTTTACGTAATTTGACTCTTTCAACCCCCTTGGGGGGTTACGCTAGCGAGTTGAGGTCCAAAATTTTGGATGCAAACCTATGCCGTGTGGCCTCTTCGTTTAAAATTCTTCAAAAAAGAAACATTGTTTTAGTATTTTAGTATTTATTTATTATTGTAATTCATTTTTAAACGGCAAGCCTATAAAAATTATAACTCGTAAATCGTATAATCGGGCGGGGCACAAGTCGACCATTAGTCGGCCACTTGTGCCAAACAGTACAAGTCGGCGCTGCTATGTTTTGTTGTGTAGGGCACTTTTTTCTATCTTTTTTCCAACTTTACTTCTTCATTTGTCGTTTTTATATGTTTTGTTTTTGACATCTGCGCAGTAGACCAAAATGCGTACCACGCGCAAACCGAGCGTGCTAGACATGCGCACGGAATTTCAGGAGTTGGACTTTGGTGTCTACATTTGAATCCATTCATTTTTCAGAATATATCTCCAGTAGTTAAGGTACCACTACGTATTTAACTTTATAACTTTGTTCCCAAGTTTTTTTCGACTTTATTTTTCAGTTTTTGCCATGTGCGCAGTAGACCAAAATGCGTACCACGCGCAAACCGAGCATGCTAGACATGCGCACGGAATTTCAGGAGATGGACTTTGGTGTCTACATTTGAACCCATTCACTTTTAAGAATATATCTCCAGTAGTTAAGGTACCACTGCGAATTTAGACAACAAAGTACATCCGCTGAAATTTCGTGCGACTGTCTAGCCCTCTTGGTTTGCGCGTGGTACGCATTTTGATCAATGGTAAAACTTTTTCCCCACGTTTTTTTCGACTGTATTTTTCGTTATTTGCCACCGCGCAGATAGCAAAAAAAGAAAAATAAAATCGAAAAAACTTGGGAAAAACGTTATAAAGTTAAATACGCAGTGGTACCTTAACTACTGGAGATAGATTCTTAAAAGTGAATGGGCTCAAATGTAGACACCAAAGTCCATCTCCTAAAAGTCCGTGCGCATGTCCAGTACGCTCGGTTTGCGCGTGGTACGTATTTTGGTCTACTGCGCACCTGGCAAAAAACGAAAAATAAAGTCGAAAAAACCTTGGGAAAAAGTTATACAGTTAACTACGTAGTGGTACCTTAACTATTGGGGATATATTCTTACAAGTGAATAGGTTCGAATGTAGACACCCAAGTACATCTCCTGAACTTGCGTACGCATGTCTAGCACGCTCGGTTTGCGCGTGGTACGCATTTTGGTCTACTGCGCAGATGTCAAAAAACAAAACATATAACAACGACAAATGAAGAAGTAAAGTTGGAGAAAAGTTAGAAAAAAGTGCCCCACAAAACAAAAAATAGCAGCGCCGACTTGTGCTGTATGGCACAAGAGGTCGACTAATGGTCGACTTTTGCCCCGACCGATTATACGATTTACGAGTTATAAGTTTTATAGGCTTGCCATTTAAAAATGAATTACAATAATAAATAAATACTAAAATACTAAAACAATGTTTCTTTTTTGAAGATTTTTAAACGAAGAGGCCACACGGCATAGGTTTGCATTCAAAATTTTCGACCTCAACTCCCTAGCGTAACCCCCCAAGGGGGTTGAAAAAGTCAAATTACATAAAAACGTAGATTTATCAACCAATAAGGTACAACTAAAATTTAATGTCGCTATCTTTATTAATAGTAAAGATATTTGCCCATGCTAAGACTTTTCAGACACCCTGTATGATATTTTCGTATCTCGCACTTTCAAATAACACAATGTGGGTAAATAAATATTTGTATTTTATTTTCAAATCGACTCCTAATTTTATTTCCAACTAGGTTAGAAGCCGTCTCTGGAATTACCCCCATTTGTCAAACTTTAGATATCACACTCCTTCGGACTGATGATGGAGAATAGACCGCCCTTCGTAACCGCATCGCTACATACATACAAACACCTACACGTAGAAACTATTTTTGCCAGCAAAACGAATTTTTGGACACACTGTATACATACATAGAAACATAAACACATATTAATACAAATATATTCGATTTGCGCAAAATCCGACCTAATAAAGTTTATCTAAGTACTAATAGGAGTATTTGGCAATACCAAGACTGTTTGGACACCCTGTATACATTGACACTAACACCCACAGGTTTAAATAGGAATAAAGTCGATTTACTTAGAATCCGAATTAATTGGGTTTATCTCGGTACTAGTAGGAGTATTTGCTCAAACAAAAACGATTTGGACAACCTGTATACAAACATATAAATCCGTACACCAGGAAATGCAAATATATACGATTTGCTTTAAATCCGACAATTAAGTTTATCTTTGGTACAAATAGCAAAGGTATTTGCCCATACAAGGACTTTTCGGACACCCTGTATACATACATACAAACACAACCAGCACGACACATTCATAATAATTTAAATATCTTCGATTTTCTTGAAAGCCGACTGAATGAAGTTTATATTCGTATTAATGGCAAAGATATTTGCGCATACAAAGTCTTTTTGGACATTCTGTATACATAAAAACATATAAAGAACCACACAAAGGAATAAATACTTTAGGATTTCCTTGATCTAAGGAAATTGGAAAACTTTGCATGACGGTTTTGAATTTTTTTAGGGGTCAAAATGCAACAAATTAGATAGACAATAAAATTGTCAAACTTTTCTATAAAAACAATTTTTCGATTGGACTTATAGTTTTCGAAATATATGGGTTTAAACTTGGTAATTTTTATACATCATTTATTAAAAATATCTCCGGGAATATCAGGTTTAAAAGAAATTCAAATAGAAAAAATTATAGACCTTAACAAACTGTCACTTTTTATTAATAACCATTTCTTCAATAAATCTAACCGTTCTCGAGATACGACAGATTTAACAGCAGAATTCAAAATTTTATGGGTAAACCCTTATGAAAATTTTCAAAATTTTTATTTTTCCAAAAATTAAAAAATAGTGACCCTATTACGGTTTCCTATGTTAAAATTAAGAGAGGAAACGAAAAAAGGCAAGGAATTCTTAACATAAACTATATTTTTAATTTTTAAATTTTTCACAAAAAAATGCAAAAAAACGAACAAAATTTGACACTGTTTTATACTTTTATTTTTATTTCGGTTATTAAAGACTTTCACAAAAAAATGTATTCAACAAATTAGATAGACAATACAATTGCCAAACTTTTCTGTAATAAACAATTCTTTGGTAGGACTTATAGTTTTCGAAATATAGAGGTTTAAACTTGGTAGTTTTTATACGTCATTTTTTAAAAATATATCCGCAACTATCAGGTATAAAGGAAAATCATATAGAAAAAATTATACATCTTAGTAAACTACAACTGTTTACTAATAACTATTTTTCCAATAAATCTAACCGTTCTCGAGATACGACCGATGAAATTGCAGAATTAAAAATTTTATGAGTCCCTATGTAAATTTTCAAAAATTTTATTTTTTCAAAAATTAAAAAAATGACATATTACGATTTCCTATGTTAAAATTATAAGAGGAAACGAAAAATTGGCAAAGAATTCTTAAAATAAACTAAGTTTTTAATTATTTTATTATTTTGTTATAAATAACAACTTTATAATCTATATTAAAAAACAATTTAATTCGCTCCTCTCCAAAGACAAACTTAATTAAATGACCTTTCAAGCAAATCAAAAATAAATAGCAACCTATACAATCCAAATTAAATAACAGTTCCGTCCCTTAAGGGCTCGCCACCAATCACTATTTAACTCGCTCCTCTCAAAAGACAAACTTAATTAAATAATATTTTAAGCAAATAATAATAATAATAATAATAAATTATATAATTAAAATTAAATAAGAATTTAATTCGCTCCTCTCAAAAAACAAGCTTAATTAAATGATATTTCAAGCAAATCAAAAATAAACAACAACCCATACAATCAAAATTAAATAACAAATTACTATTTAACTCGCTCCTCTTAAAAACAGAATTATTTAGTTGAATGGCGTTCCTAGCAAATCGAAGATAAAAATTAAATTTTTCCACACTCTCGCAAAATAATAACGATATTCGCCACTCCGATCTTTTCTAGCGTAAAAATCACGATATTATCGAATAAAAAAAACAAAAATCGATTCCTGAAGAAAAAGTCGAAAGGGACGAAAATGTATGTGCTTTTGTGGAAGCAAATGAGCCATGCTCCAGCATCCAAATTTCTCAATAAATTGGCATTCCAGACCGCACAGTTAGACATGAAAAACTGATTTGAACATAAAACTAAAGAATCTCAAATACTTTCTTTTTGCAACACACTTACATATACCTAAATTAACCGGAGATTGGAAAAATTTGGGAAAAACTGAAAATTACGATTTTTCATGCAAATTTTTGACCGTTTTTAATTTTTTTCGGTGTCAAAATGGATTAAAATCGAAATCCCATGTGCCCTATCGGAAAGAGCTCGCCGACATACGTGATAAACGAATTTTTTGGTCCCTTCATTCTTAATAGGAAATAGCAAATTGTTAGTCGTCACGGCAACGAAAAATCAAAATTATTTTCACATCAAAAAGTAGCTTACTTCCTTCCCTTTCGATTGCCACTTCAGTCGTTTCAATCAAATAAGCCGTTCGTGAGTTAGAAATTGTCAACTTTATCCTTAATCGTTGCTATAGAAACCATGGGAATCGATTTTTACAGATATATTTTTGAATGATTGACCAAATTCTTCCCAGACAACAAATTTCAACTATCCAACTCAATACTTTACGGAAATCGCAAATTATTCGTCGTCACGGCAACGGAAAATCAAAATTATTTTCACATAAAAAAGTAGCTTACTTCCTTCCCTTTCGATTGCCACTTCATTCGTTTCAATCAGATAAGCCGTGCGTGAGTTAAAAATTGTCAACTTTATCCTTAATCGTTGCTATGCCAACCATGGGAATCGATTGTTACAGATATATTTTTGAATGAGTGCCCGAATTATTCCCAGATATCAAATTTCAACTATCCAACTCAATAATTTAAGGAAATCGCAAATTATTCGTCGTCACGGCAACGGAAAATCAAAATTATTTTCACATAAAAAAGTAGCTTACTTCCTTCCCTTTCGATTGCCACTTCAGTCGTTTCAATCAGATAAGCCGTGCGTGAGTTAGAAATTGTCAACTTTATCCTTAATCGTTGCTATAGAAACCATGGGAATCGATTTTTACAGATATATTTTTAAATGATTGACCGAATTCTTCCCAGATAACAAATTTCAACTATCCAACTCAATACTTTACGGAAATCGCAAATTATTCGTCGTCACGGCAAAGGAAAATCAAAATTATTTTCACATAAAAAAGTAGCTTACTTCCTTCCCTTTCGATTGCCACTTCAGTCGTTTCAATCAGATAAGCCGTGCGTGAGTTAAAAATTGTCAACTTTATCCTTAATCGTTGCTATGCCAACCATGGGAATCGATTTTTACAGATATATTTTTGAATGAGTGCCCGAATTATTCCCAGATATCAAATTTCAACTATCCAACTCAATACATTACGGAAATCGCAAATTATTCGTCGTCACGGCAGCGGAAAATCAAAATTATTTTCACATAAAAAAGTAGCTTACTTCCTTCCCTTTCGATTGCCACTTCAGTCGTTTCAATTAGATAAGCCGTGCGTGAGTTAGAAATTGTTAACTTTATCCTTAATCGTTGCTATGCCAACCATGGGAATCGATTTTTTCAGATATATTTTTGACTGAGGGCCCGAATTCTTCCCAGACATCAAATTTCAACTATCCAACTCAATACATTACGGAAATAGCAAATTATTCGTCGTCACGGCAACGGAAAATCACAATTATTTTCACATAACAAAGTAGCTTACTCCCTTCCCTTTCGATTGCCACCTCACTCGTTTCAATCAGATAAGCCGTGCGTGAGTTAGAAATTGTCAACTTTATCATTAATCCTTGCTATAGAAACCACGCGAATCAAAATTTTACACATATAATCTTAAATGATTGACCGAATTCTTCCCATATATCAAATTTCCAATCTCCAACTCAATAAATACCGGGAATAGCAAATTATTCGTCGTCACGGCAACGAAATGTCAAAATTATTTTCACATAAAAAAGTAGCTTACTTCCTTGCCAATCGATTGCCACCTCACTCGTTACAATCAGATCAGCCGTGCGTGAGTTAGAAATTGGCAACTTTATCCTTAATCGTTGCTATAGAAACCACGTGAATCAAAATTTTACATATAGAACTTTGAATAATTGACCGAATTCTTCCCATATATCAACGTTCAACTGTCCAACTCAAAAATTAACGAAAATAGCTAGTTCGTCGTCATGCCAACGAAATATCGAAATTATTTTGAAATAAGAAAATTGCTTAATTCCTTCCCTTTCGATTGCCACCTCACTCGATTTAATCAGATAAGCCGTTCTCAAATAATAACAAACCCAAGCAAGTTTTAAATCAGACCAGTCATTGTGATTTACCCCGTACACTAACTAATGGAATCAAACCATTCTATGCAGCTTTGCACCGTCATCGAGAAATAGTTAAGAATATGCAAAAATTGAGAATAAATTCTCTAACCACCTGAAAATTCCTTATACAATAAGGATTTCAACAAATAATGGTAAAACAGCTATTCTCCGGGCTATATGCCCCTCCGAGCGCTGAATTACATACCAAAATTTGCCGTATTTTCTTCTAACACAGTTAGATAATAAAATACTTGTTTTGAATGCAAGAAACTACTAGGAAGAAGGAAGCTTTTTCTTTAGTTAGGATGTCGTCACCTGCAGACCGGTTTCGAACTCGTTGGTTCTCATCAGTACAGGATAGACGAACATACCAACCTTCCGAAAAAGTAATCCCTTAAAGCTACAACTGTCGTACTGCATAAGCAGTGAGACACAGGCAGCGCCATCCATTAGCAGTTTCGAGCATTCAGAGTAGAGTTTACCGTAAGGTAAAATTTTCAAATGTTTGAATGAAAGTCTACTTGTCAGGGGTACATATAAATATGCAAAAATTGAGAATAAATTCTCTAACCACCTGAAAATTCCTTATACAATAAGGATTTCAACAAATAATGGTAAAACTTTTTACCATTATTTGTTGAAATCCTTATTGTATAAGGAATTTTCAGGTGGTTAGAGAATTTATTCTCAATTTTTGCATATTTATATGTACCCCTGACAAGTAGACTTTCATTCATAGTTAAAAATGGTTCTGAATGCCCAATTCTTCAAGTTATATGTTCCGTAATCCACACCGGAAACTCTGTAGAGGCGTTGCCCGGTATTTTTCAAGCCCAAAACGGTTCGGAAGCCCTAAAATCTCACAAGAAAAACAGGCATTTTTGCGACATTTCGACCCTTCATATTATAATACATTTCTCCGTATAAACTGATTTTGAAATCCATTTGCAGGGTCTCAGAAAGATAAAAAAAATTGGTATTTAGTGCTTAATCGCCCAACGAAATGCACCATAATTAAAAATATAAAGTCCACTCTGTCTTTTCCATGTATATTCCAAGCCGAAATGGGCCCAGGACCTTTACAAAATCACTAAAAATATTGACATTTTTGCATAATTCTGACAGGTCATATTTTTTAATTTCTACGTAAAGATAGGCTGCTTCAACTGATTTTCCAAGGCAGACTATTAATATATGCATTTTTTAAAATTTTTCCTGCACCGATGCTAAAAGAGCTTTTTATTTATAACTTTAACGAAAAAATATGTAATTTTAATTAGTGTGGAGTGTTCTCAGATGATGTAGGAAGAAAATAAACCAAAAAAGAGCTGTTAAATAAGAGAGAAAATACATAATAATGCCATTTAAAGATGAATTTTGATGGAAAAAAAACAGAAAAAATGAGCTTTTACCCCCTAAATCCGGTCCTAGATCATCCATTCTGTGTTCATTTTAAAGCCTGATTATATCCCCAAGGGATAGCGTTGAAAAAGTTTGAAGAAATTAGATAGGAAAAGGTACAGAGTGATTCGAATGTAGAGATGTCATGAAGAAAAATGTTTAAAAAACGAAATTTAATTATCGATTGCTCCTTTCCTATTAAGAATGAAGGAACCAAAAAATACGTTTGTAACGTAGTTCGGCGAGGTCTTTCCGATGGGGTACATGGGATTTCGATTTGAATCCATTTTGACCCCCCAAAAAATTCAAAACCGTCACAAATTTGCATGAAAATTCGTAATTTCCAGTTTTTCCCAATTTTTTCCAATTTCCAGTCGTTTTAGGTATAGGTAAATGTATTGCAAAAAGAAAGTATTTGAGATTCTTTAGTTTTATGTTCAAATCCGTTTTTCTGTCCGGCGTTCCGGCGACCGAGTTATTTGGTGCCAAATAGGGGCCTGCAAACTGCTTTTTTCGATTTAAAAAATTCAAAAAAATTACTTCCCATTTTCCGAATACCGCCAGTTTCAATAGGGTTCGGAACATCCCGGTCCTCCACAACCTCCGAAAATTTAAATCGCTTTAATTAAGTTTTGCGACCTGTATCGTGTATCATACGAATTCGCGGAAATTTCGACTTTCACGTTTTATATCTCCGAAACGCGACACCCTGTATAGCTGAATTTTTTACCGAAGCTAGACGCACTATCCCTCTATTAACCCAGAAAATTTGATTGCTCCCCCTCTAACCGCTTTCGAGAAAAAAAATTGAGAATGCGAAAATACCGGATTCTACGGCAACCAACGAACATAAGCACTCACAGCTAGGTATATAGACCGGCCTGAAAGGCGGTCTATAATAGTACGGGTAGACCGCCTAATCGCCCCCCGAGGGGGCGCTATAAGGTCGGTAATATCATCATTGTCATGCCCTGAAAAGTTCGTGTTTCTAGGCCATGTATTAAGGAAGATATCACACTCCCACGGACTGATGATGCAGAATAGACCGCCCCTCGTAACCATGTCGCTACACATATACAAACACCACACATAGAATCTACTTTTACCAAAAAAAACTTTTCGGACACCCTGTATACATACATACAAACATAAACACATATTAATACAAATGTATTCGATTTGCGTGAAATCCGACCTAATAAAGTTTATCTAAGTAATAATAGGAGTATTTGCCCATACCAAGACTTTTTCGACACCCTGTATACATTCAAACTAACACCCACACGTTTAAATAGGAATATAGTCGATTTACTTAAAATCCCGATTAAGTAGGTTTATCTCGGTACTAGTACAAGGATTTGCCCATACCAAGACTTTTCGGACACCCTGTATACACACATACAAACATAAATACATATTAATACAAATATATTCGATTGGCGTGAAATCCGACCAAATAAAGTTTATCTAAGTAATAATAGGAGTATTTGCCCATACCAAGACTTTTTGGACATTCTGTATACATACAAACAAAAACAACCACACAAAGGAATAAAAAATTTACGATTTCCTTGAAATAAGGCTCAATTATTCTTCTCTTCTCTGCTAATGACAAAGATATTTGCGCATAGAAATACTTTTGGGACACCCTGTAGACATATGTACAACCATTCACATGCCCGAAAGTTATAAAATGTGTTTTCGAATCGTTCTGGTTACTTTAAAACGATCGGAATCAAGTCATTTCCCTAAAATTAAATTAAAATGATTCAATAATAATTATTAATATATTGTCCCAAAGGTATACACGCTCATGGTTAGAAAAGAAATGCATATTTCTGGATTTTTTCGAAGCCACTGAGCTCCATATTAGAATCTTCAATGATGCTTTGTAGCGTCATAGGAAAATCGATTAAAATGGTATTTAATCGGTATATTATGAAATGAAATGTCTTTCTACTGAAAGTATAAGGTCCCTAATTCCCTTGCCCGGTAAATTTCAAGCCTAAGTTGGTCCAGACTGTTTCCAATCTCCCAAGAAAAACCGGCATTTTTGCGACATTTAGACACATATTTTAATACGTTATTCCGTATAAAACTGATTTTGACATGCATTTTGCATGGTCTCAGAAAAATTAAAAAAATTCGTATTTAGTGCTTAAATCGTCCACAGAAATGTATTGTAATTGAAAATATAAAGTCCGTTTTACCTTTGCCATGTATATTTCAAGCCGAAATCGGTCCAGGAAGCTTCCAATATCGCTACAAAAACTGTTATTTTCATGACATTTTGACAGGTCATATTTTAATTTCGATGTAAAGACAACTGTTTTTTCAAGGCACGGCTTTTATATATGTACTTTTTAAAATTTTTCCTGCAGCGATGCAAAAAAAGATATTTATTTATAACTTTAACGAAAAAATATGGAGTTTTAATTAGTTAGGAGTGTTCTTAGATGATCAGGGAAGGAAATAAACCAAAAAAGAATCGTTAAATAAGAGAAATAATATACAGGGTGATTGATGGTGAGTGGCCTATTAGAAGTTCTGGCGAACTAGTCAACGGATCACTTTGAAAATTTGGTAGTTTACATAAGTGGACATGACCTTTCTTTTAAAATTATTTTTGGCCTTGCGGTGTTGCCGCTTCTACTGAAAAGTATTAGCACCTATGATAATTTAAATGGAACACCCGGTATATTATATTTTTTTTAGAATCCCTGTTGGTTTGTTAATAAGTTTCGTTAACATATTCCTATGTCTATCTAGTATCGTTGTCGAGATAATAATTATTTTCTTCTTTTTTTCTCGGAAAACATGGTAGTCAATAAGGGCTGATATTTTTGAACTCATGACAGATAGGACACTAGAATTTGGTGGAGAGCTAGGTAATACCACGAGGCTATTCACTCGGTGTCCAAATCGTAGTTATATTTGTACAGGGTGTTTCAAAAATAAACATATTTTGATGGTTTGGAAAAATGATTAAAAGTACATTTTTTTAAATGGAACACCCTGTATTTTAACCGCGGTCCTAAAAGCTCTGTAAATTTCCTATCTTTCAATATATCATGTCCCTATACCTATCTCGAATAGTTTTTGACTTATTAGCATTTATTTGGACAATTTAACTATTACAGATAACATTCACGAGTTTTTAGGAAAATTTGAAAAGTAGCCTTTGGAAACTGTTGTTTTTAAATGGATGACACTTTTCTATTATTTATTCCGTTTCGTTGTCAGTTGGTTGCCGTACTTGAAAATTCTAATTTAAGGTTTTAAGAGAAATGGAAGAAAACAATAATTATTCAAATACAGTACTTATGAATTTATTTGTTTTACATGGTCAGTGTGATAAGATCATTAGTCGTACTTGTAGAAAATTCAATGAAATGTATCCAAATTTGCCATCAATGAACAATAAGAAATTTAGACAAATTTTAAACAATTAGTAAATTCTTAAATGCTTAAAATTACTTAATCATATTTAAGTTGTAGTGTACATAATAATATTTTTTTGACTTCTAACAAAATTACCAAGAAAAAAGTAAAAAACATTTAATTAGTTTTTAATAAATGTTCAAAACGTTGGCCGTTGACATCTAAGCATTTTAAAATTCGCTTGTTTACACCATGTCCAGTAGCAAGTCTAAGTTCACCAGCATCCAAATTTTGAAATGCCCGATTCACCCGATCTTCTAACTCTTCCCTTGAATTTACCGGTGTCTTGTAAATAATATTCTTGAGAGTGCCCCAAAGGTAAAAATCCAGAGGTGTTAAATCTGGGGACCTTGCAGGCCAATTCCAAGGTCCCAAACGCCTGAACCAACGATCTTCAAACATTCTCTGTATTTCCGCACTAACTTCGTCAGTGCAGTGAGCGGGAGCCCCGTCCAATTGGTACCAGCAGCTGCGATACTGGGCGAGAGGAAGGTTGTCCACGAAATTTTCGACAAATGTAGTTAAAATTTCTAAGTATTTTCTGGAAGTTAAATTTTCATCATATATCAAATATTGAATTTTGTTGTCCATCATTACACAAAAAACATTAAATCGAAAATTTTCTTGAAATCCAGTATCTCTCGTTACATGAGGATTTTCCTTCGCCCAATAATGAATATTTTTCCTATTAAAAATTCCTTCGCGAGAAAATTTTGATTCATCAGTCCAAATGATTTTCCTTAAAAATTGT
Organism: Philopedon plagiatum; assembly: GCA_963971165.1. Taxonomy (NCBI): domain Eukaryota; kingdom Metazoa; phylum Arthropoda; class Insecta; order Coleoptera; family Curculionidae; genus Philopedon; species Philopedon plagiatum. Next base: position 48,587,370 of record OZ020195.1, on the reverse strand, counting down.
GGATCTTCCTGAATATGAACTAACAAGTTTTCGCAAAATAAAACTCTTTGTGGGCAGTCCTCAGGCTTAAGACATTGAACTTTGGTATACTTATAATCATGCATATTATGTTTAGCCAATATTTTTTGCACGCAGAAATAGGTTAAGCCCAAATCTTCTTTGGCACATCTTATTGAAGCCTGCGGATAGGCATGAAAATAAGCCAAAACGTTAATTTCGTTGTCCTCACTAGATGTTACAGGTCTGGGTAAATTTCTGGGAACTTTCAAGGAAGAACCAAAATTTTTGAAATTGCTTTGAATTCGTCTAAATTTCTTATTGTTCATTGATGGCAAATTTGGATACATTTCATTGAATTTTCTACAAGTACGACTAATGATCTTATCACACTGACCATGTAAAACAAATAAATTCATAAGTACTGTATTTGAATAATTATTGTTTTCTTCCATTTCTCTTAAAACCTTAAATTAGAATTTTCAAGTACGGCAACCAACTGACAACGAAACGGAATAAATAATAGAAAAGTGTCATCCATTTAAAAACAACAGTTTCCAAAGGCTACTTTTCAAATTTTCCTAAAAACTCGTGAATGTTATCTGTAATAGTTAAATTGTCCAAATAAATGCTAATAAGTCAAAAACTATTCGAGATAGGTATAGGGACATGATATATTGAAAGATAGGAAATTTACAGAGCTTTTAGGACCGCGGTTAAAATACAGGGTGTTCCATTTAAAAAAATGTACTTTTAATCATTTTTCCAAACCATCAAAATATGTTTATTTTTGAAACACCCTGTACAAATATAACTACGATTTGGACACCGAGTGAATAGCCTCGTGGTATTACCTAGCTCTCCACCAAATTCTAGTGTCCTATCTGTCATGAGTTCAAAAATATCAGCCCTTATTGACTACCATGTTTTCCGAGAAAAAAAGAAGAAAATAATTATTATCTCGACAACGATACTAGATAGACATAGGAATATGTTAACGAAACTTATTAACAAACCAACAGGGATTCTAAAAAAAATATAATATACCGGGTGTTCCATTTAAATTATCATAGGTGCTAATACTTTTCAGTAGAAGCGGCAACACCGCAAGGCCAAAAATAATTTTAAAAGAAAGGTCATGTCCACTTATGTAAACTACCAAATTTTCAAAGTGATCCGTTGACTAGTTCGCCAGAACTTCTAATAGGCCACTCACCATCAATCACCCTGTATAATAATGCCTTTTAAAGATGAATTTTGATGGAAAAAACAGAAAAAATGAGTATTTACCCCCTAAATCAGGCCCTGGATCACCCATTCGGGATTCATTTTAAAGCCTGATTATATCCCCACGGGATAGCGTTGAAAAAGTTGGAAGAAATTAGATAGGAAAAGATACAGAGTGATTCGAATGTAGAGATGTCATGAAAAAAAATGGTCAAAAATCGAAATTTAATTATCGATTGCTCCTTTCCTATTAGGAATAAAGGAACCAAAAAATACGTTTGTAACGTACTTCGGCTAGCTCTTTCCGATAAGGCACATGGGATTTCGATTTGGATCCATTTTGACCCCCAAAAAAATTGACAACCGTCAAAAATTTGCATGAAAAATCGTAATTTTTACTTTTTCCCAAATTTTTCCAATTTCCAGTCGTTTTAGGTATAGGTAAATGTATTGCAAAAAGAAAGTATTTGAGATTCTTTAGTTTTATGTTCAAATACGTTTTTCTGTACGACGTTTCGTTTTCGAGTTATTCAGTGCCAAAATGGGGTCTACAAAGGGCATTTTTCGACATAAAAAAATTCAAAAGAATTACTTCCGATTTTCCGAATACCGCCAATTTCAATAGGGTTCGGAACACTCCGGTCTTCTACAACCTCTGAAAATTTAAATCGATTTATTTCACTTTTGCGACCTGTATCCGATTTCAACGGAAATCGCTGAAATATCGACTTTGACGTTTTATATCTCCGAAACGGAACACCCCGTATAACTCAATTTTTTACCGAAGCTAGCCGCACTATCCCTCTATTAACCCAGAAAATTTGGTTGCTCCCCCTCGAACCGTTTTCGAGAAAAAAAATGAAAAGGTGAAAATGTCGAAACGGATGACAACATACATACGCACACACACACATTTTTCTGACCAACGGCTCGGTATATAGAGCGCTGTTGGCGCTCTATAACTAGATTGCGTATACCGCCTAATCGCCCCCGAGGGGGCTCTATAAGGTCGGTAATATCATCATTGTCATGCCCTGAAAATTTCGTGTTGCTAGAGCATGTATTAAGGAAGATATCACACTCCTACGGACTGATGATGCAGAATAGACCGCCCTTCGTAACCATGTCGCTACACACATACAAGCACCACACATAGAATCTACTTTTGCCAAAAAAAACTTTTCGGACACCCTGTATACATACATACAAACATAAACAAATGTATTCGATTTCCGTGAAATCCGACCTAATAAATTTTATCTAAGTAATAATAGGAGTATTTGCCCATACCAAGACTTTTTGGACACCCTGTATACATCCAAACTAACACCCACACGTTTAAATAGGAATATAGTCGATTTACTTAAAATCCAGATTAAGTAGGTTTATCTCGGTACTAGTACAAGGATTTGCCCATACCGAGACTTTTCGGACACCCTGTATACACACATACAAACATAAACACAGATTAATACAAATATATTCGATTGGCGTGAAATTCGACCTAATATAGTTCATCTAAGTAATAATAGGAGTGTTTGCCCATACCAAGACTTTTTGGACACCCTGTATACATTCAAACTAACTCCCAAACGTTTAAATAGGAATACAGTCGATTTACTTAAAATCTGAATTAAGTAGGTTTATCTCGGTACTAGTAGAAGTATTTGCCCATACCAAGACTTTTCGGATACCCTATATACATACATACAAACATAAACACATATTAATACAAATATATTCGATTTGTTTGAAATTCGACCTAATAAAATTTATCTAAATAATAATAGGAGTATTTGCTCATACAAGACTTTTTGGACACCCTGTATACATTCAAACTAACACCCACACGTTTAAATAGGAATATAGTCGATTTACTTAAAATCCGAATTAATTAGGTTTATCTCGGTTGTACGTACGTGAGTTAGAAATTGTCAACTTTATCCTTAATCGTTGCTATAGGAACCATGCGAATCAAAATTTACACATATAATTTTGAATGATTGACCGAATTCTTCCCATATATCAAATTTCAGCTCTCTAACTCAATAAATATCGGAAATAGCAAATTTTTCGTCGTCGTGCCAACGAAATGTCGAAATTATTTTCAAATAAAATAGCTTACTTCCTCCCCTATCGATTGCCACATCACTCTTTTCAATCGAATAATCCGTTCTCAATTAATAACAAATCTAAGCAAAATTTAAATCAGACCCGTCATTGTGATTTACCCCGTATACTACCTCATGGAATAGCCTTTCTATGATGCTTCGCCGCGTCATTGAAAAATTGTTGAAATTGGTATTTAATGACTAATTCTTCAAATTATATGTTCCGAAATCCACACGGGAAGGTCTATAGAGGCCTTTCCCCTGTATTTTTCAAGTCGAAAACGGTTCAGAAACCCTAAAATCTCGCAAGGAAAACTGACATTTTTACGACATTTCGACCCTTCATATTTTAATACATTTCTCCGTATGAAACTGATTTTGACATGCATTTGCATGGTCTGAGAAAAATTAAAAAAATTCTTATTTAATGCTTAAATCGTCCAATGAAATGTATTGTAAATAAAAATATAAAATACGTTTTACCTTTGCCATGTATATTTCAAGCCGAAATCGGTCCAGGAAGCTTCCAATATCGCTACAAAAACTGATATTTTCATGACATTTTGACAGGTCATATTTTAATTTCGATGTAAAGAGGGTCAGTTTCATTTGTTTTGTCAAGGCACGGCTTTTAATATCTGCACTTTTTAAAAATTTTCCTGCACCGATGCAAAAAAAGGTATTTATTTATAACTTTAACGAAAAAACATGGAATTTTAATTAGTTGGAAGTGTTCTCAGATGATAAGGGATGAAAATAAACCAAAAAAGAACTGTTAAATCGGAGAAATAATATATAATAATGCCTTTTAAAGATGAATTTTGATGAAAAAAAAACAGAAAAAATGAGTTTTTACGCCCTAAATTCGGTCCAGGATCACCCATTCGGGATTAGTTTTAAAGCCTGATTATATCCCCACGGGATAGCGTTGAAAAAGTTGGAAGAAATTAGAAAGGAAAAGATACAGAGATGTAGAGATGTCATGAAAAAAAATCGTAAAAAATTTAAATTTAATTATCGATTGCTCCTTTCCTATTAAGAATGAAGGAACCAAAAAATACGTTTATAACGTAGCTCGGCGAGGTCTTTCCGATTAGGTACATGAGATTTCGATTTGAATCCATTTTGACCCCCAAAAAAATTGACAACCGTCAAAAAGTTGCATGAAAAATCGTAATTTCCACTTTTTCCCAAATTTTTCCAATTTGAAGTCGTTTTAGGTATAGGTAAATGTATTGCAAAAAGAAAGTATTTGAGATTCTTTAGTTTTAAGTTCAAATACGTTTTTCTGTCCGAGGTTCCGGCGACCGAGTTATTTGGTGCCAAAGAGGGAGTAGTTATGGCCTTACTTCAGCTGACCCCCACTCCTCTCCCTCTGACGTCACAGGCCCCGTCCCCTTGTTCTGCGCATGCGCGAAAAAAAACTGCGCATGCGTCAGCTGCGCGCATCTGTCAACTGTCATCTGTCAAATGTCAGCTGTCATCTGTCAAATGTCATCTGTCATACGTCATCATCTGTCAACTGTCACACTCTTGGGCGTTAGCTACTTTGGTCTTAACTACTTGAGGGCCGTAACTACTTGGGGCTTTAACTACCTGGGGCTTTAACTACTAGGGGCTTTAACTACTTGAGCATCAACTACTTGGGGCACTATCTATTTGGGGCCTAACTGCGTCGGATATTAGTACTACTCCTTTAAAATATTATTATTTCACGAATATAACGTCAAAAAACTTTTTTCTTTATTTTTGCACATGCCAGGATTGGAACCATGACATAGTGGAAGAGCAACGCTCTAACCAACTTGGCCATCGGCTGCTCATAAAATATTGGGTTCACAACAGCTATAAGAGCCCTACAGTTTTCAAGTAGAACTTTAACATAGGTCACGTGTTGAGAATTAGGTTGTTGTGGGGGAAAAGTATGTCAGCTGTCACCTGTCATTTAGGTTATGTCAACCGTCACTTGTCAGCTGTTAAAGGTTAAAACTAATATTTGACATACTTCACGTGTTCAACGTGACGTAACAAGTCGTTTGGATAAAAAACCCGAAGTCAATCGATCAACTCGGTCGTGAGTTAGCGCTTAGTAAGTCCAATACCGTATTGGCTGAAAAGAATTAGTAAATCTTTCTGTTAGTTAAACAGTTTTAAACATCCCCTCAGATTACTGTTAAAGCCCCACAAAACGACCCGCAATGTAGCGGCCATTGTCAAGGATCTTTGTGTAGTAAGAGATAAAGCAGTATACCTCGTATGTTAGGTTATAGGTGGCTTCCGGTCGGTGTTATTTTATGACTGACTGATAAATACAAAAGTAGGGCAACTGTTAGAAAGTAAAAAAGCATGTTTTTGGAAAATGCCCTTAAGCTAATGTAGGTATATCAATTATAAAATAACACCTTAACAGAGCTGCCAGGCGTGAACTGATCCCTCAATCGCGATCCAGCTCGATTTTTTTTAGGGATAAAAAACGATCACCGCAAAGCAAAAACCCATAGAACTTCATTAAAACATACATTTACATGTACATATATGGCTCTTTATTTTCAAATCAAACATGTTACAATATACAATTTACAATAGTACAAAATAGCTTTTCGTCTTCCGTGATGTCCCCAGCTTATTGTTCCAGCAGCTTGGAGAATCCTCTATTTAAAGTATTTTATTAATTTTGACATCTTTCGCCATTATTTTGCTGGCATCTGTCATTTAGAATGGCTATTGTGTTATGTTTCTATTACATTTCCGTTCGTTGCTTCTTGTATCCATAAGGTTCCGAGCTACCATAAGGAAGAAATTTTCTTTTTACCGAATTAGGTCGATATATCTTGGTTTCGATATTTGTTGTGACACTATGATCTTTTGTTCGACGAATATTTTTAGATATGATGGGTACAGGGTCCGTTTTGCAAAGAACCCTACTCTTTATAGTATCAAAGTTAACTAATTTTGATGCTGTGTAATTTAAAAATATACCTTTCACCTTACAAACTACCTCTTCTGTGCTGCTCTTTGTTGCGGAAACCTTAAAGGCATAATTCTTAGGGCCTCCTGAAACAAATTTTGTTATGTAGCTACCAGAACCATAGCACTCTAATTCGTTAGTTAGATCACCGATAAATTTACCCGTAGTCAAATCATCTTGACAAGGTTTGGAGACATAAATCACAGAATCGGTGTCATAGTAGAGCACTCTCTCCTCTAGCTGCTCGAGGTACGAATATAATTTAAGTCTAGCTTGGGCGGTAACATAAGAAGCTATGGCGACATTTACGGTAGACAGAGTCAAATGCTTCTTCGGTGTGTTCATAACTGACAATCAAAGTTTTCTCATTAACTGGTAGAACTCCGTTGATATAGATTCCGGGGTTCGTAAACATGGCAAATAATTCCAATGGTTGATTTATTATCTTGGTTTTAGGCTGATTCTCCCGTTGACCGAATTTTCCCCAAAAGGAGTTAAGTATTAACTTCGCCAGGGATCTTAGCCCCGGGTTATCCAATATTTTACCATACTCAAGCTGGATATCCTCCCTCTCGAAAAAATCTTCAATATAGCGATTTTTCTCTAGCTCAGTAACAGTAGCACTGGGCCACCCCGATGCCTCCTGCTTTATCTTTATAAACTTGTTCATCATAGCCGTAAACAGTCCTTGAACTCCAGCGGCCATATTTAACCGCTGTACCTTATATTTCCAAATTTCATGTACTTTTATTATTGTATATCCTTTCTCTACTGCCTTAAGCACTTCATCTAATACCCACGTGCCGGTTAACGCCCGCTCTTCGTCATTATGGGTACAGTAATCACTGTTCATTTCCTGTCCGCATTTCCTACACAGAACAAACAGTAACTTATTGTTCATTTTAGTGGGGAGAACAGGGTGATACAAATCTGTAGGTGGTAGAATTGTGCATTTTATCAAGCCATCTGTCGTCTTGAAATCAAGCTTCTGACACTCTTCTCCAACAAATAGCTCAGGGTGTCCTATGGGAAATTTACCATATAAGGAGCAGACATCTGCATACTTAATCTTCTCTCCATCCTTTACTTCATAATATTCGCTGGTATTGCCCGTACGACCGCCATAAAAAGCATCTCTGGGGTTGAGAGGACTCATAATTATAAGGGGGTGTGCTTGGGTGTAATTTCTAATCTCAGGATTTTCTTCTATCAGTTTTCCAAATTTACACTCCCACATTTCATTGACTTGAAAACCAAAACCCCTTTGTTTAGACGACCTTAACATCACGTTTGAACAACCTTAGCTACAATTTAAATATACGCAAATCTATAGCAACGAAAAATGTCAACGTTGTCAACTAACAAAAAAGACACTTTAATTACTTTCTATAAAAAAAATGTAATAGAAATAGTTAATTATTGTTAAAGTTTAAATAAAAATCATACAAATCATAAATCTTCAGAGTTTGTACTACGTATAGACCATAACATATGGTCCAGTCGAGCTGGATAACACAAGAAAAAGCCAATTAAAAAACGTCCATTTTGTCCAGTTTTCAACGAAGGCAATTTGAAAATTCCCGTAGAGACAAGCCGCGATAGTGGACCATACAAGTGGAAAGAGAAGCAATTGAAAATTGGAATCAAGGTCAGTGCGTTCCAATCACTTCCCTAAACCTTTGTTTCTTCCTAATTTTTACCTAATTTAAACTTGCTTCGTATTGTGTTGTTTAAATAGGATTAATCTAAACTAAAACTAAAACATTTATTTTTATATAAAAAATAAACCAAAACAATGCCTGATAATCAGGAAATTGCAAATCTAAATACTCTTAAAAATGAAAAAAAGAATATTAAAGCTAGATTAACGCGCTTTAAAAAAGTCATAGAGGGTAACTCAGATGGAAAGGATCTACAACTTAAAGATCTTGAATTGCGTATTAGAGCTATAGAGCCTTGCTTAGATACATTTTATGAGGTTCAAACTAATATTCAAAATCTTAGCACCGACATAACTGATGACGTGTTTGACATTGAAACTAAAGATTTCGAAGATACATATTTTAAATATATTTCTAAGGCAAAAACTGCTCTGGAAGACAATGCTCCAACGTCCCCAGGTGGGGGGCAAAGTCAGGGGGATGATTTTGATAATCGAACCGTGGCATCAAGCTCTAATAGAAGCCAAAATATACAATCGGGACCTAATGTGAAGCTTCCTCCCATACCTTTACCTAATTTTGATGGTGCCTATGACCAATGGTTATTTTTTAAAGACACTTTTCATTCTCTTATACATGATAATGACTCAATACCTGAGGTTCAAAAATTTCATTACCTACGGTTATCTTTAAAAGGTGCTGCTGCTGACTTATTAAAATCTTTGGAAAGCTCTGCTGCTAATTACTCTATAGCCTGGAATTTACTGGTTAAAAGATATGAAAACACACAAATTTTAATCAGAAATCATATTAAAGCACTTTTTGATCTCGATTATGTAAAAGTCGAGTGTCATACAAGTTTACGTAACCTCTTGGATGGCCTTAATCGTCATCTTAGGGCTCTGCACGTACTAAAACAACCAGTAGAGTCCTGGGATGCACTTATTATACATATGATATCTTTAAAGTTAGATAATTCTACTCGGAGAGAGTGGGAAAATGAATATTCCAAGCATGATGCTGTTACGCTTGATATGTTTACAAACTTTTTACATGATAAATGTAGAGTGTTAGAAAGTTTGCAAATAAATAATAATCAGAAAGGTAATCGAAGGCATAGTTTATCGGTAACATATGCACCTATTTGTTCTCTGTGTAGCAAGGATCACACTGTTTATAATTGTAAGACTTTTCTCAATTTCAATGTTAATAAAAGAATGACTGAAGCTAAAAAACGAAAATGGTGCTTAAACTGTTTAAGAAATAACCACCCTACTGAACAGTGCCGCTCTCAACCTTGCAGAAAGTGCTCAAAAAGCATAATACTTTATTGCACACTAATTTTACACCTAATACTCAATCTGAGGCTAATAATAGTCAAAATCATCAAGCTCTCAATGGCAACTTGCAAAATCCTGAGCCTACTATGCCGCATGTCGGCCAGCATAAACAAAATACTTTAAATGCTCAGGATAATGTCAATGCTTACCATTCTGTAAATAGTGTGCCAAAGGTATTATTATCAACCGCCATAGTCAATGTTCTTGATAAAAACGGTGAGAGTCATACGTGTCGAGTTATGTTAGACAGTGGCAGTGAATCTAGCTTTATCACAGAACGAATGTGTGCCAAGCTGGGTTTAAATATTATTAGCACTAATATTTCTGTGACAGGTATAGGGCAAACTAACTCCAAGGTCTTAAAGCAAACTGATATCACAATACAAGCACGTCAAAGCTCTTATGAAATGAACTTAAAATGTTTAATTTTACCAAAAATAACTAACAAAATACCATTTATGGTCATAGATATTTCTCATCTTAAAATTCCCACTAATATTATATTAGCTGATCCCAGTTTTAATGAACCTGGTCCTATCGACATTTTGATCGGTTGTGACAAATTTTGGCATTTGCTTAACACGGGTCAAATTAAACTAGGTCATAACTTACCAGTTATGCAAAAAACCCAACTAGGATGGATAATTTCTGGAAGCATAGCTTCTAAACAGCCTAATTCTCAAATTACATGTAATTTAAGCATAACTCAAAATCTTGAAAACAGTTTTACTAAATTTTGGGAACTAGAGGAAAGAAATATTCAAAAATCTTTATCGATTGATGAGCAAGTGTGTGAAAACCTTTTTCAAACTACTACTAAACAAAATTTAGATGGTCACTTTGTGGTGTCGCTACCTTTAAAACAACCTACTTCAGTGTTAGGCGAGTCTAGAGAAATAGCTAAAAAACGGTTCTTAAATCTAGAGAAAAAACTTCAAAAAAATGAGCAGCTTAAAATTGAGTATAGTAGGTTTCTTGATGAATATGAGGAGCTTGGGCATATGTCTCAAATTAATACAGATGTACTAAAAAATATGGATTCCTTTTATCTTCCACATCATTGTGTGTTAAATAATGCTAGTACAACTACAAAATTACGCGTTGTATTTGACGGGTCAAGTAAATCTTCCAGTGGCTACTCATTAAATGACATTCTTCTGGTAGGGCCTACAGTACAAGAGGACCTATTTGCCATCGTTTTGCGAGCAAGAAAACATAATATTCTTCTCACAGGCGACGTCGCTAAGATGTATCGGCAAGTTTATGTAGACAAAACTCAGCGCAACCTTCAGCTGATATTGTGGCGCTCTGATCCATCCTGTGAAATAAAAACTTATCAACTAAACACACTTACCTATGGCACTGGTCCAGCAGCTTACTTGGCTACAAGGTGTCTTAAAGAACTTTCTGTGCAATGTAAGCAATCTAATCCCTTAATAAGTCAAATAATTGCTAAAGATTTTTATGTTGATGATCTTTGTACTGGAGGCAATACTATCGATGAGGTCAAAAATATTAAAACTCAAATTACTCAAATTCTTTTGTCAGGAGGATTTGATCTTCGTAAATTTCATTCAAATGAGCCTGCAGTCTTGTCAACGGATCCAAAGTCAAAAGATACTTCCGTTCATTTTGGTGAGTCTGGTGAGAATAAAACTTTGGGTCTTTATTGGGACTCAAAAAATGATACTTTCAAATATTCAATTCATCAAATGACCAGGGAAGGGCCAGTCACTAAAAGAAATATTTTGTCATGCATAGCACAAATTTTTGATCCCTTAGGTCTTATTGCACCAGTGGTGATTACAGCAAAAATTATTATTCAAAAGCTCTGGCAGCTTAAGTTGTCTTGGGACGAATCTGTACCTTTGGATGTATTAACCAAATGGAGAACATTATACAACCAATTGGTTGACTTGAATGATTTAAAGGTTCCTAGGACTATTCTTATTAAAAATCCTATTTCTGTTGAGCTTCATGGTTTCTCGGATGCTAGTGAGGTAGCATACGGGGCTTGTATTTTTATTCGCTCTATTGACAGTGCAGGAGACTGTCATGTCAGTTTACTTTGTGCTAAAACAAGAGTAGCTCCATTAAAAGTGGTAACTATACCGCGGCTTGAACTGTGTGGGGCGCTCCTTCTTGTTGAGCTTGCTAATAAAGTAAAAAATTCTTTAAATATTCCATTTGAAAAAACATATTACTGGTGTGATTCTACAATTGCAGTAGCATGGATTAAATCTCATTCTCTAGATTTTAAAATATTTGTTGCAAACAGGATTGCACAAATACAATCTCTCACTAAACCTGATGAGTGGAATTATATAAAGACCAGTGAAAATCCTGCTGATCACTTATCTCGAGGCCTCAGTCCAGGAAGTCTTATTTCTAATTATCTTTGGTGGCATGGCCCCCCTTGGCTTTCTATGTCTGATGACTCGTGGCCAATAGCCGCGGTCCATCTTGACAATACAGAATTGCCTGAAGTGCGCACAAAGTCAATTGCACTGATATCTAACATAAATGATTATGATATTTTTAATAGGTTTTCTTCTCTGAGTAAATTGCAAAGGGTTCTGGCATATTGCCTTAGGTCTATAAATAACTGTAAAGTATCTAAAAGCATGAGACAAAGTGGTTTTCTCACTTGCAATGAATTAAGGAAAGGTTTGTTGCAACTGATAAAAATGGCGCAATATCAGGAATTTAAAGAAGAAATACGCAGTTTGTCTAAAACCAATAAAGTTTCAAATAAAAGTTCATTAATAATGCTAAATCCATTTATGGATGGACAAGGAATTTTGAGAGTAGGAGGTAGGTTGAGACATTCTGCATTTGTAGAACATAAAAAACATCCTGCCATCTTGCCGGCAAAACATAGGTTAACATTGTTAATTGCGCAATATGAGCATATTAGACTGTTGCATGCTGGTTCTCAAAATCTTCTGGACTCTATAAGGAATCATTATTGGCCTCTAGCTGGCAGAAACTTAGTAAAAAAGGTGGTTAGATCTTGCACAAAGTGCTTTCGTTTTGATACTTCTGGCATTCAACATATTATGGGTAACTTACCGAAACACCGCGTAACACCAAGCAGACCTTTTTTATTTACTGGTATCGATTTTATGGGCCCGGTATTAATAAAGGATAGACTAGCAAGGAGTTATAAAACAGTAAAGGCATGGGTCTGTCTGTTTGTATGCTTATCAACAAGAGCGATACATCTTGAGCTTGTTGGAGACTTGTCCACCAATGCTTTTTTTGCTGCGTTAAGGCGATTTTTTTCTAGACGCGGAATAAGTTCTGACATATATTCAGATCACGGAACTAATTTAGTTGGGGCGAAAAATGAAATTGAAAGGCTTTTGGTTAAAAATAAAGATGAAATTCATTCGCGACTCAGTTGTGACGGTGTCAAGTGGCATCTGATTCCACCTAGAGCTCCACACTTCGGGGGCCTCTGGGAAGCTGGAGTAAAATCCACAAAGTTTCACCTTAAAAGAGTAATAGGTACAAATGCGCTTACCTTTGAAGAATATTATACAGTCCTCTCACAAATCGAAGCTATTTTAAATTCGAGACCTATATCTCCTCTCAGCCATGATCCTTCAGATCCTCAACCTTTAACCCCCGCACACTTCTTGATTGGGCAACGACTAACCACTATCCCGGACGAAGACTACGTTCACATTGCTGAGAATCGACTTTCAAGGTTCAAGAGGCTGCAAAGGATGGTTCAGCATTTTGGGCACGCTGGTCCAAGGAATACATTTCTGAATTGCAACAGCGAACTAAATGGAAACAAAGCTTTCCCAATCTGCTAAAACCGGGCTCTGTTGTACTGGTAAAAGAAGATGGACTACCACCTCTTAAATGGCAATTGGGTGTTGTAAACGAAGTTCATCCTGGCTCTGATGGCGTTGTTAGGGCTGCTACCATTAAAACTCCAACCTCCATCTTTAAGCGACCTGTTGTAAAGCTGTGCATCTTACCTCATGATGAATCATAGAACGTTGAAACCGTATGGATTTCAAGGCGGGCAGTATGTTTAGACGACCTTAACATCACGTTTGAACAACCTTAGCTACAATTTAAATATACGCAAATCTATAGCAACGAAAAATGTCAACGTTGTCAACTAACAAAAAAGACACTTTAATTACTTTCTATAAAAAAAATGTAATAGAAATAGTTAATTATTGTTAAAGTTTAAATAAAAATCATACAAATCATAAATCTTCAGAGTTTGTACTACGTATAGACCATAACACCCTTAATCTTGTAATTTTCGCTTGTGTGGCTTCATAACGCAAATTTAAAGTGGTTGAGGGATCTTCGTAAAGAGGGTCGTCTCTACCAAACTTGTAACATGTGGGGCATCCGTGGTAATAGCACCCCTGAAATTCAAAGACTTCGTTGATCTCAGCACAATACCCGTCAACTTTCACACTACGTAGAACAGCTTCTCTACCCTTAGCGGCATGCAAAATATTTATATCTCTCTGTTTTTCTTCCCACAATAACCATTCAATCGCAATACCACTCTGACGATCCTTCCAACGATAGCCGTTTTTAGGTATAATTCCAATTGTGTTCGGTTCAAGAAAATTCCTTCTAAAGACCTTATTGCAGCATGAAGCAATTGTGACGGCCTCTGTAAATGGACAGACGTTGGTTGTGCTGAGAAGTTGTTCTCGAAATTTCAAACACGCTGCTGTTAAAATCTCTACATCGGCAATACAATAATCGACAAGATCTTTCTGCATGTCAAAGACGTCATATTTGTGCTCCTCGTACCACTTAAGAAATTTAGCTCTGTCGGTCGTTTTCATTGTGTCCGGAGAGTAGTAGTCGATGGAGGGTAGGGGTCCAACATAGTTTTCATTTGACCTAGTGTTGAACAAGTGCGGAAAATATCCCGTTTTAAATTTACCTTCATCGAGACCAAACGCTTTAGGAAGTTTTGCCAGACTCATAGGGAAATAATTTAAAGAATCTATGAATTTAATATTACCTACTTGCATCAGAATTATTTTAGAACCTCTCATAATAAGTTCAGGCGTTAAGTCAGTTTCCGTTAAAATATAGTTCAATATAAATTGATGATCAAATGCTTGACCATTGTGAGCTAGCACAACAACTTCTTTAAATTTCTTCCTTAGCTGTAACAGGTGCTGGGTAAATGCCCCAACTGGATTTATACCCTTAAGTTTTTGTAACCTAACTCCACATTTTTTGCAAATAACAGTCTCTGCGTTCATGCACTCGTCGCAGCATTGCTTGAATACGCAAAGATTAGCTTTATGGAGTAGCGCACTGTCGTTTACCTCCTCTTCTTGTTGTGTTTCCAGGTCATAAAATACAAATATTATATCTTTAGTTTTAGGCCTTCCAGTGTCTCGTTGAATATGACAAAGATGATTCTCCGGGACATGAGTACGACAGGTTTTACAATATATTTCTCCACAGAAATGTTTTCTATTAACTTTTATTATTTTAAAACATTCATCACAACTCCTAATTTCTGCACAAACAGTGCTCTTCTCCCAGGATCCTTCTTTTAAATGGTTGTCGTAACAGACTTTTCCTTGAAAATATCGATTACAAGAATCGCATCTGACTTTAATTTGACCAGCAGCACAGTTTGCAGCTTGTAGGCAAGATAGGCAGTTTTTCTGACATATATGTTTCTGCTTGTGATCGCAAGGAACATAACATAGTTCACAAAAATAGTTGGAACAAAAGGCAGCCGTCAGGGATGTGATTACGTTGAAGTGATCCTCATGATGTAGGAGATTAAGTCTCTCATTGCTTTCTGATGTTCCCTCAAAGAGAACATCTCTACCTTTTGATCCATAACTGTAGACGACGATTTTATAGTCCTTGAGATATTGTTGAACTTTTTCCAGCTCTATAATTCCAGCACCCCCATCAGGAATGGTAAATTCAGCTTGCTCCATCAAAGTTTTAGCTCTCTCTGTTTGAATTGTTCCCACATCTTTCCTAATCTTGTTTAATGCAGGGTCTTTATTAGCACTAGCAATGGCCACTACTAGAGCACGTGGTAGGCATAAATTGTCCGTGTTTTGAATAGTTATGATTCCTCTTCTCATGCCACATTCCTCTTCAAAACTGTTGTATTTCTTTCCTCTTCCTTTGCCGATTGGTAGTCGCACACTTGTGACTTTAAGACAAAATGACTCTGTGTTTAAACCTGCAGAATTCGATTGATAAACGTTGCTAATAACATTCCAAACGTCATCGTAATTGATTTGTTCTGCAGGCCTAAATCGAATCCATCCTTCACCACGACTAAAGTCCTTAGAACAAAAACTAAAACCAACATGATCTGACGCTTGTAATCCTTCTGTGGCCTTTTGAATGACCTGGTGTATAGCATCTCTCACCCAGCCAACTGGTTCAGTTCCTTCGGGCACAGGTTTCAGTCTAAACTCTAATGCACGACCAGTGACATTGTATCGTCCGACTTTTCGAACGGTATCCTTGATAATAAGAAACTTTTCCATTTTAACTAGACACGTCCGTACACTTCAAGAGACTGATGAGAAATGACTAGACGACTGTTTGGCACCTCTATTTATAACCTCGGTCTGGTAGAAAGGAAGTGCGTTCGAAAACAGGGGGTGCGTTCCGAAAACCAACTGAAGTTCTGCAAAAAGAGTTTATGGTTTAGTATGCAGGAAAATTAAATTACTAAGTGCTTACGAGCAGTATTAATAGATACGAAACAAGGACCCAGCGTCCATGAAGAATATTACCTGAAATGAAAGTTTAAGGAATTACTATGCAGCAGCAGAATAACATGAAAATGGCGGTGTTCACACCTTTTCAAATAGTTTATTACATAATTACGGTAATGCATGTCTATAATAGTTAAACAATTTTACTCCACACCTTTTTAGAAAAAAAGAAAGATAATTGTACCGTCACTACTTTTTTCTAAAATTAATAGTTTCAATTGAATATTCTTAGTGTCTGTAACAAAGAAACAGTTATCACAAACTTATCTATTACCACTTTTTTCTGTACATTTAGGAGGTTAGATAAAAATATTTTTGATACTTACGAGACGAAAATAAATTTCAAAAAGTTCTATTTCACTATCTTAAGTGTCGAAGGTGATGCCGCTCCCCAGATGTGGGAGCTGTACTCTAGGTTAGGTCTGGTTTGGGAAACATAGAGAGAGTGGGTAAGTTGGAAGGGGAGAAGTAGTTTCGGGGCTCGAAAAAGAAAACCAAGCTTTTTAACTATCGATGGGGCTACTGAAGTAATGTGTTTGTGTCAGCTGAGATCAGGTTCGAAAGCGACGCCAACGAGAAAGAAGGTTTCGTTTACATTCATGGTACTAATACTTCGTCAGAATTTGAATCTGAAGAGCTACTGACCAGGAAGGCTTTTCAGACTGCAGATGATGATACCTGTAATAAGGAAACAGCTACCTGGATAGTACCCCCACCACTTATTTTGAGTATTAATCTATCTTTATTACTTTTAAACGTTCAGTGTTAGGTGATCAGTTGAAGCGAGCACAATGTCTAAAGAGTGCTTTTGGGGAAGGGCTTGCGATTGTAGCGAGTGTCAACCAGAGCTAGAGGAAAAATGTGAAATATGTTTAGACAAGGATGGATATAAAGTTGGTGGGAAACGAAGAAAAGATCGCAAGAGCATCACATATTACGACTTTAAAACTTATTGTTATGAATGTTATCAGGAAGATATCGGGCAATATGAACAAGCAAGATATGAATTACTAAAGGCCATAGTTGATAATCCAGTTCGGCCAGAACAAAATTTTTTTAAATCACAGACCGAGGAAGATATTCGTGCAAGGCTTTTAGGTTGTTTTCAGGCCAACTTAAAACACATAAAATTTGCCCGAAGTGGTACACCTGATGTGGTCAAGATAGAGTTTTATATTAGTTTTAATTCAGGAAAAGAAAAAAAGAACTTTAATACGAAGGAAATGGAGTTGCCTAAACGAGGAGATTTAGTGGAGTGGTTTACCAAAACCGTCATCGAAGCGTTAGTTACACAAATTCAGACATTCCAAGCACCTATTTGGTGTCTAGATCTTGATGCGCACCTTAATCTACGAGGATGTCGATCTTATACCTAAACGCCTCCTGAGGCACGAAGAAGGGAGTGGTGCAGACGAAATTTGTAACTTAAGTAGAATAACTCTGTAAGAAATGTTTAGTATACCACCAACCGTCACACGATTAACATGGCGGTAATAATACAAATTATTCTTGCCAACATTGAAGAAGTATTTAGTCGGAACCAGTATTATGGGTCCTGTTTACCTGCAACTTTAATGTTTTGGGAACTTGCTAAAAAATATAATGTACATGTAGAACCAAAATGTGGAAAGATTTTCTACGAGGAAATAGGAGGCAACATTCATTTTTGGAACGTATTTGAAGGCGAAATTTACGATCCTACCGTGAAAGTTATTAAACATATGATGCCATCTGTAGACTTACGAAGTTTGTGTACAAAGACGATACTAGTATAAGCACAGATATGGAGGCAGCACTAATGCTAGATATTTTTAATCAGTTCCAGAGAACAAACACAACACACCAATACTTTTCCAACGCTCCAGATAAACTTAAAACTCTTAGAAAAATTATCCATAGAAATGTAGCTAGATGTATTAAATAAAAGAATTAAACCAAGTCCTTAGATGTTTTACTACCTGAAACAATCAAACCTAACCTCAACAAATATTCTAGTGCAGGTGGTACAAAATTCTTCGAAACTTAAACGATTCTCAGCCTCAAGCTATTTAATAGAACAGGTTCTGTTTCCAAAGGATTCAAGCTTTTCTCAGGGCGTTTGTCTTTGCATTGTGTGTGACGCCTCGTTAACGCCCTGTGAACCACCCTATTGTTGCCCGGTTACTGCCCGGTTGTTGTCCTATTAACGTCCGGTTGCTGTCCGGATAACGTCAGGACGTTGTCCTGTATGTGTTATAACGAGGTTTTGATGGATAACAGGACATGTTCAGATTAAAGGTTTTAGTTGAGAACTGAATGTCATAGTAAGAAGATGTATGCCAACCGGCTAAAGTATCAGTTTCTTGAAACACCAGCTGTTAAATATGGTGTAAGGCCAGAGGGGTCTAAGTTCTTTCTTGGAAATATCCCTGTTGTAATAAAAGATAACGTTCTCATAATAGGGAAAGAAAAATTTTTGCTGACGGATGGACTGTTGAATTTATTAGCTACAAATCAACGAGTAAAATTTAATTCAAACGATTTGAATAATTATAAGAAGCTTTTATTGATTACACATGCACACCGAAAGGGTTTCAATGGAGACGAGAAAATTTTAGCCTCCAAAGGGTGGAAATATACCCATATCATTTCCAAACTGTTTCCTCCGAAAAGAAGTTATATCTCAAGAATGGAGGGTAAGACAGAAAAGAAACAACCTGAAATGGAGCACCAAAAAGCCCTAATGAAAAAATTATGTAAACTTAAAAGTCAAAAGACACTCACCGCTGAAGAATGCGACTATCGAAGTACGGAGGAATACAAAGAAGAAAATGAAAACGATGTAGAAATGGATGCAGTAGAGGAATACGATGATGTTAATGAGCTGGTAGAGCGTCTGAAGTATTTAGAACAAAGCAATACTTCGGGGGTTAACACCCCAAAAGTAATGGCGATTCTGAAGGAGCTTGAAAGACTCGGTGTTATAGAATTTTATTAGTGTTAATAATAAATAGAACAATTGTAAGGTTTTTGGTGTACCCTGTATAGTATATGTTTTAATACAAAACTAGAATAAAAGTATGAAAAATATCGTTGATATTTATTTAAACACCCTGTAATATCTGAGATATAGTAAAAAAATAAATTATGCCTTAAATTATGTAACCGGCTAAGGGCCTTATATCTAAATATAAATGCTGTTAATACAAAAGGTTCTAGACTAAAACTTTGAAAACCAAAAAAAAAAAAATGTCTCATTCAAAACTCTTGAAACAATAATAACGTGATTTTTCTTATGCTAAGGCTTAGATTTTCGAAAAACTGTGTGGTTGAGATTATTTTTAGCACTACCATTTTGTGGGTATTTGTAAAACGTGTTTTTCAAAATACCGCAAAGAAAAGTGCAAACCCAAGCAAACGCTCTCCTTATTGGAAGATAAATCTACATATTTCGAAAAAATTTACAACTACTTTGTACGTAAGACGACATTATGTGATTAGGCCGCATAAAAAGAATAACAAGGGCCTCCAAAAGACGTTGGAAGATAGGTTTCACAGCTCGAATTGCCCCTTTTGTAGGGAGGTCTTACAAATCAAGCTCCACTATCTTGGTCCTCAGTGAGGCTGTCTAAAGGGCCATAATATATTCTTAGTATACAGATATGACAATAAATCACTAAATGGTTCACAGAAAAATTTCTCGCACCATTTGAGGATATTATTGCATAAAAAGACATATTTTAAACAGTCATGCCTCCAGCACTGTAATCAAAAGTAGCTCCTTTTTAGAGTCAAAACAAGCGAACATATAACAGAGCAAACGCAAAGCGTTATTTGAAGTTGAAGCATGGCCGATGGATGGTTCTTTAATAGCCAACAGGCGACACTTAACCCTGATCATGTCCATAAGACATATGGAAAACACTGTATATACCAAACTTCTTGAAGGTGCCAACCCCCTTTGTAGAGAGGAATTACCGAACACCGACGTCAGTACGTCTCCCCTCGGAAGGGTACCTGACGTGTTTCCATGCGGAAAAATGTCGACCATCCCTTTATACCCAGAAGGAGCCAGCTCACTAACACGACATACCGAAATTACTTTTATAGTTTTCAAACTAATCCCCATAGTTTGAGAGTTATATGAATCTAAATCTAGACAGCACTATGGTTTTGTGGGCATTTGTTTTAGATATCCCATCCCATAATTCCTATCAAATAAAAATTTAGTCGGATCCCTACGATCGTCGATATCACGCACGATCCTGCTACTTTTCAGTGAACACACCCTAACTATTAATTTTTGAACCCCAAAAACAATAGTAAAAGCCATAATTTATTAAGGCTCTTACGGCCGTCAATATCAAAAATGTTTTGAAGGATAAATTTCCCTCTGATATCGACCTAATACGTCTAAAGATCTTTCTCAAATCTCGGCTCTAAAGTCCAATACATATTCTTGAACGCGCTCGCTATTTAAAAAAAACAAACATTTTAAAGTCTAATAAGGGCCTATTATTTTGTAAGTACTAATTATTCAAAGATATCGGGCGGATGTGACAAACCGCAAGTGTTTCCGGTCTTTTATCAGCGCATGTACACTTATATTACCAGAAATATGCATAAATATGTATAGAACGTAATTGGATTTCTTTATAAAATTATTTAAAAATAAAACATTAAATTTTCTTTAATTGCTAATGCCTTTCCATCTCCGAATTAAGAAACGAGAATAGTACCATTAATTTCTTTAAATTTTCCCCTTTTATTTGATACCCATCATGCAGTTTATCATCTTCGGGGCCCTTTTTTAGTCGGCGTATCTTCGGGGGACATTTAGCAATCTTATATACACGGTAGAGTTTAGAAACACGATTTTTAGCAAAAAATGAGTTAGTGGTGTTAGGTCATATGAGAAGTAATTAAAATGATATTAGTAAAACAAAATACATGCTTTTGATTCATTTTTCTTTCAGCGAAATTTACAGTTTTGAGCGTAATTTTAGACCAAACTACAGCTTCTGAATACCGAATAGAGAATTTTTTATCTAAGACATCTCATATAGACTTCAAGTCTAAGTACGAACCGTGGGCGTCTGAAGAGAAGAGAAATGTAAGCTATTGACATGAGATTTAAAGGAGTGGGTGTTGGGACAGAATGGGAAAACCTCTGCAGGCAGTTTGTTTCATAATTCAGGTCGGAATGAGCGAGAGAAGTTCGAAGCTTAGTTTTAGCCCTAGGTCCAGGTACTAATAGTAGTGCAAATAACCAAATATTTCTATGTTGTTACTTAAACACAAATTTAAAATTATACGCCGCAATTTCGACTTTTTAGATTTTTTTAGCGAAGAGACCCCACCTAGACTTCAAGCCTAAGTACTAACGAACCGTGGGCATCTGAAGAGAAGGGAAAACAGAAAGGGTAAACATCTGCAGGCAATTTTTTCATAATTCCGGTACTGATATTAGTGCAAATAGCGAAATATTTCTATGTTGTTACTTAAACGCAAATTGAAAATAACAGCCCCTCTAAATTTCGGCTTTAAAGTTTTTTTTTATCTAAGTCATCTCACCATCGAGTCTAGGTGCTAACGAACCGTGGGCGTCTGAAGAGAAGGGAAATTGAATCTATTGCCATGAGATTTAAGAGATTGGACGATGGGAACAGAAAGGGAAAACCTCTGCAGGTAATTTTTTTTCATAATTCAGGTAGAAATGAAGTAGAGAAGTTCGAGGTTTTTTATCCCTAGATCCAGGTGTTAATATTTGTACAAAAGAACTAAATATTTCCATGTTGTTACTCAAACGCAAATTTCAAATAATACCCCTAAATTTCATCCTTCAAGATTTTTTATCTAAGACATCCCACGTAGACGTCAAGCCTAAGTACTAACAAACCGTGGACGTCTGAAGAGAAGGGAAATGTAATATATTGACACTGGATTTAAAGGGGTGAACGTTGAGGGCAGACAGGGAAAACGTCTGCAGGCAATTTTTCCATAATTCCAGTACTAATATTAGTGTAAATAACTAAAGATTGATATGTTGGTACTTAAACACAAATTGAAAATAACGTTCCATAAATTTCGGCTTTAAAGATTTTTTTATATGAGTCATCCCACGTAGACATCAAGCCTAAGTACTAACGAACCGTGGGCGTCTGAAGAGAAGGGAAATATAAGCTATTGACATGAGATTTAAAGGAGAGGGTGTTAGGGACAGACAGGGAAAACATCTGCAGGTAATTTTTTTCATAATTCAGGTAGAAATGAGCGAAAGGAGTTCGAGGCTTTTTTTATCCCTAGATTCCCATACTAATATTAGCGCAAATAACTAAATATTTCCATGTTGTTACTTAAACGCAAATTTAAAATACTACCCATAATTTTCGACTTTCTAGTCCCCACACAAACTCTTAAATATACCAACTATTAATTGTTAAACCTCAAATAACAATAGTAATAATATTAACACGATTAAATAAAACGCGAGAGTACTTACGTTTTATAATACTTAGGGCACAACACACAAACTAATTCACAGTAAAAAATCTAAATGACTACCAGTTCAGCCTGCTAACAAAAAACTCGAACCCGTATTTTGTCCTGATTGAACCAACCGATCACGCGTAAAGATTTGTTACTACCTAAACTCGTACTGGCGAATCTTTTGTATGTAGTTACTAATTAAGATTCTAAGATATCCAGACCGGATGTGTCAAAACCACAAATCTCCCTGTTACCAATAAATGTACATATATATTATCAGAAAAAGGCTCGCAAATATGTTTAGAACTGTATTTGATTTCTTTATAAAATTATTTAAAATAAAACATCAAATTTCTATAATTGCTAATGCCTTTCCATCTCTGAATTAAGAAACTATACTAGTATCATGAATTTACTTAAATTTTTCTCTTTTATTTGATACCCAACACGCCGTTTATCATATTAGAGCCCTTTTTTCGACGCCATATCTTCGGGGGGAGGGGGTTTAAATTTCTACAACTATACACGGTGTACACGTGACAAGTGACAAGTGACAGCTGGTATACTTTAGCATGTGACCTATTTTATCCAATTCTTTTCAGGCATTAAGGCAATGTACTTAATAAGCGATAACTCACGAACGAGTTGATCGATTGACTTCGGGTTTTTTCCAAACGAAATATTAATTTTCAAATTTAACAAATGACAAGTCTCAAATCGTTAGTTGAAGGTAAACAGAACCCCTAATACTGGTTTCGACTAACTCCTTCTTCGTTGTTGACGCGAATACTTTTTACTATTTCAGCCATGCTCCTCGCTTGACGGTTTGGAGTTGTTGTTTGTACTGGTAGAAAAAAAGTCATGAGGTATAAATAACTATTTATTTCGCTCTATACTTTTACATTATTTGTTATAATATTACTTAGTAAATCTTTGAGTTGTTCTAAAAGCCCTATATTAGGACATTTAATACCAAAGAAATTAAGATTCATCTTTCCTGAACTAACGAGGCTGTTGGTAAATTCATTATATTCGAAACACATGCCGTTTTGAAGGAAGTATAAACGACCATTAAAATTTGTGTATCGAAATACGCCAGCTACTCGAGCAGGAACGCCCGGAAAAAGTTCTGATATTAGGTGTGTTTCTTTCGGTCTAAAGCTACATTCATCCATGCCCCATACCTCAAATTTATTTATAAACACATAGGTTCGTCCCTTATTAGTGTTAACTGCTGCAGAAATTATCGTTTTATCACCTCTTCTAGCAAGCATATTAATATTTTCCGAGCGTATTAATTTAAAGGTTCCATATTCAAAAAAGTAAATTGTCTCACCCACAATGGTAACAATTTCGCCATTGGGTCTTTCATAAATAGCTGTAATGTTTTCTAAATCTTTCGGCAAGAATGACAAGTAATCAGTTATCAGGAAACGCTTGTTATTAATTTCTTTGGTATTTAAATTCAACATCCATACATATTTTTCATAAAATATGTACAACTTATTTTTTACCACTAGAAATGTGTTAAGTGCTTTAAAATTTAAATCACATAACTCTGATCGTATCTCGATTTTCTGCGTTGTTGTTTGCAAACTCGGGGTTTTTTCCGTTGGTTCCAGTGGCGGCACAGGCTTTTTTCTGTTGGTTTCATACTTGGTGGTGGTGGTACCGGTTTTTCCGTTGGTTTCGTACGCGGCGGCAATGGTTTTTCCGTTGGTTTCGTACGTGGTGGAACAGGTTTTTCCGTTGGTTTCGTACGTGGTGGTGGCGGTGGTGATGGTATTTCTGTAGACGACGCCAAAGGTGCCTTTGTAGGTATGGGATTAGGTAGAGATGGTATAGGACTTGTGATTGGCCCATAGAGTTGTTGTATTCCAAATATATCATGCGTAGATAGGTTATTGCGTTCTTGGTACCACGGGAACATAATCGCCTTCGGATCCATTGAATGGGCTAAGCCTAGAGTATGGCCAATTTCATGTACCATTACCCCCAATAAATTGTAGTGTGTTTTATAAAAAATTTTTGTCATAAAACTCCATGGAAGGAGATCATTTAAATGAATTTCTACATTACTCCTACCGTCGGGAAAAGAAGCATGTCCTAACACTGGCTTGGATAGCTCGAATGGACAGGAGCTATTTTCATTTGTCATTGAGTGGTTTGCGTACTCAAAGGCGATAGTTATGTTTGCATCCTTCTGTTCTGTCCGGGTAAAGCGAAGGTTGGATGCTGCTTCCCAGGTCCCAAAGGCCTCGTTTGCTGCTCTCTGATATGGATAACGAGATGTAGCATATGTTGGAGGATAAATATTCCATGTTAAATCTGTGCTAGACCACTTTGTAGGGTGTGTTTGAAACTGCGCTACATCTATAACGCCACATCGGGGTTTGCGCATCAGGTTTATAGTTTTTTCGTTTAAAGTTCCATCTGCGGGCAACTCATAGCTTTCTTGGAATTGTTTCAAACCTTGAGATATTGCCATCAAAGAGTTGCTGGTATTCGTGTTCTTAAGGTACCCATATTGCACTAAATATTTCCATGCCTCTGCTTGAGTGAACGGTTCTTCTTCTGATATTAACTCATATTCGTTATATTTAACTTCATCTGTAGAAGGTATTACTGCTTCGCTGGATACTGATTCTGCGTGTACAACACTTAAAAACACTAAGGTTAATATTATTAACAACTCCATCTTGCACAAGATCTAAACTATAAGTCCGGCTTGTTCAAAGGTGCCTCTACGAATAGATATTTTTGAGGAAATGATATATATTTATAACAACTAAATCACAAAAAATTTTCATAACGTTATCGTTCCGAATCAAATCCGAATACGAACGAATTACTGTTCCTCACCGAAACCAGTCTTTCTTTCTTTGCTGTTTCGCAGCTGTTAGGAGTTGTTGTTTTTTTCCGAACTAACATCTGTTTTTTAGCTGTTGTCCGGTTGAGCGGTTAGACGTGTCAGCAGTTGAGTGGTTGAGCGGTTCAGCAGTTGGGCAGTTAGATGTTTCACTTGTTTTCCCCGAAAACTGGAGTGGTTCGGAACAGGGATGTTTAGAACAGGGTGGGTTGGGAACAGGATGCTTTAGAACCGGACGGTTGGGAACAGGGTGTCTTTTTTCGCTGTTTCCCGATACAGGGAGGCTGTTTTTTAGCTGTTGTTGCTGTTGTTGTTACATTAAATTAAATCCAATAATATCCCTAGTTTCTATAATTTTATTAACTTAAAATTGATGTGAAAATTTTGAAATCTAATTTTTACTAGTTCCAATGACCTGATACCTATTTTCCGTTATTAAATCCATTAATATTCATCATTTATATAATTAATCCATAATTTACTATACAGGGTGATGTAAAAATTTTGAAATCTAATTTTTTCTTCACAGTCGAGATTTTTGAAAACTAATTTGACAAATCGAAAGATCTACTCGTCCACTATCCTACATGTGAATTTCGTCTCTCCCCTTTCGGCCGTTAGGTCGCTAATCGCAAAAAACTATATCTCCGGAACCAAAGGGCCGATCGACGCCATTCATTTTTTAAACGCCCCGAACACGTGACGTATGTTACATTTTTCTTTTGACGTTTAACACGTGACCGATGACAGTTGACAGATCTTAAATGACAGGTGACAGCCGCCATACTTTTACGCATGTCTTCTGACGCCATTTTGAACACGTGACCTACGTTAAATTTTAATTCTGGCGTTTCATAAGTGACAGGTGACCGTTGACATATCTTCAATGACAAGTGACAGCTGACATACTTTTATACAGCACTTCTAACATCATGCTCAATCCGTTACGTATGTTTAATTTTTATTTTTGGCGTTTGACAAGTGACCAGTGACGGTTGACATAACCTAAATGACAGGTAACAGCTGACATACTTTTCCCCCACAACAACCTAATTCTCAACACGTGACCTATGTTAAAGTTCTACTTGAAAACTGTAGGGCTCTTATAGCTGTTGTGAACCCAATATTTTATGAGCAGCCGATGGCCCAGTTGGTTAGAGCGTTGCTCATCCACTATGCAGGTCCCTGGTTCTAATCCTGGCATGTGCAAAAATAAAGAAAAAAGTTTTTTGACGTTATATTCGTGAAATAATAATATTGTAAAGGAGTAGTACTAATATCCGACGCAGTTAGGCCCCAAATAGATAGTGCCCCAAGTAGTTGATGCTCAAGTAGTTAAAGCCCCTAGTAGTTAAAGCCCCAGGTAGTTAAAGCCCCAAGTAGTTACGGCCCCCAAGTAGTTAAGACCAAAGTAGCTAACGCCCAAGAGTGTGACAGTTGACAGATGATGACGTATGACAGATGACATTTGACAGATGACAGCTGACATTTGACAGATGACAGATGACAGTTGACAGATGCGCGCAGCTGACGCATGCGCAGTTTTTTTCGCGCATGCGCAGAACAAGGGGGCGGGGCTTGTGACGTCAGAGGGGAGGAGTGGGGGTCAGCTGAAGTAAGGCCATAACTACTAGAGGGGTCTGCAAACGGCATTTTTCGACATAAAAAAATTCAAAAAAATTATTTCCCATTTTCCGAATACCGCCAGTTTCAATAGGGTTCTGAAGCTCCCGGTCCTCTACAACCTCCAAAAATTTAAATCGATTTAATTCACTTTTGCGACCTGTACCCGATTTCAATGGAAATCGCTGAAATTTCGACTTTGACGTTTTATATCTCCGAAACGGAACACCCTGTATAACTGAATTTTTTAACGAAGCTAGTCGCTCTATCCCTCTATTAACCCTGAAAATTTGATTGCCCCCCCTCTAACCGTTTTCGAGAAAAAAAATTGAAAAGGTGAAAATGTCCAAACGGACGACAACATACGCACATACATCCGCACATACATACACACAACTTTTTTCCAAGCAGGGGGTATATAGACCGCTCGGCGGGCGGTCTATAACTAGGGTGCATAGAGCGCCTAATCGCCCCCAATCATCATTGTCATGCCCTGAAAGTTTCGTGTTTCTAGGCCATGTATTAAGGAAGATATCACACTCCTACGGACTGATGATGCAGAATAGAGCGCCCTTCGTAACCGTATCGCTATATACATACAAACACATATTACATATAAATACATTATGTACGATTTCGCTGAAACCCTACTAAATTAAACGTGTCATCTTTCGATCGGCTTTGAACCATACATTAGATAACATCATCTTCCTGAAATGGTCGAGCTGGATGAAGATTGGTGGCGAGCCCTTCGGGCACGCCACTGATGTCTCTATGGAAAAAAATTGTGCATACATATTATGAACGTCGCTTCTTTCAATCTAAGAAGCCGTTCGCGAGTTGTAAGTTGTTAACTTTACCCCTAATCGTTGCTATGGCAATCATTAAAATTGAAAATTGCAAAAATATTTTTCAATGATTGACCGAATTCTACTTAGATGCGAAATTTCTACTCTGCAACTCAATAAATAACGGAGAAAACAAATTGATCGGCGTCATGACTACCAAAAATCGAAATTATTTTCAAATAAAAAAGTAGTTTACTTCCATCCCTTTCGATAGCCACCTCACTCGTTCCAATCGCAGAAGGCGTCCGCGAGTTATAAATTGTCAACTTTATCCTTAATCGTTGCTATGCCAACCATGGGAATCGATTTTTCCAGATATATTTTTGAATGAGTGACCGAATTCTTCCGAGATATCAGTTTTCAACTTTCCAACTCAATAAATAACGAAAATAGCAAATTGTTCATCGTCCCGGCAACGAAATGTCAAAATTATTTTCACATAAAAAAGTAGTGTACTTTCTAACATTTCGATCGTCACTTTACTGGTTTCAATCAGATAAGCCGTTCGCGAGTTAAAAATGATCAACTTTATGCTCAATCGTTGCTATGGTAATCATCGGAATCAAAATTTATAAAAATATTTTTGAATGATTGACCGAATTCTACCCAGATATCAAATTTCAACTCTAAAACTCAATAAATAATGGAAATAGCAAACTGTTCGTCGTCATGGCAACGAAATGTCAAAATTATTTTCACATAAAAAAGTAGCTTACTTTTTCCCTTTCGATTGCCACCTCACTCGTTTCAATCAGATCAGCTGTACGTGAGTTAGAAATTGTCAACTTTATCCTTAATCGTTGCTATAGAAACCATGCGAATCAAAATTTACACATATAATTTTGAATGATTGACCGAATTCTTCCCATATATCAAATTTCAGCTCTCTAACTCAATAAATATCGGACATAGCAAATTTTTCGTCGTCATGCCAACGAAATGTCGAAATTATTTTCAAATAAAATAGCTTACTTCCTCCCCTTTCGACTGCCACATCACTCTTTTCAATCGAATAATCCGTTCTCAATTAATAACAAATCTAAGCAAAATTTAAATCAGACCCGTCATTGTGATTTACCCCGTATACTACCTCATGGAATAGCCTTTCTATGATGCTTCGCCGCGTCATCGAAAAATTGTTAAAATTGGTATTTAATGACTAATTCTTCAAATTATATGTTCCGAAATCCACACGGGAAGGTCTATAGAGGCGTTGCCCGGTATTATACAAGTCGAAAACGGTTCAGAAACCCTAAAATCTCGCAAGGAAAACTGGCATTTTTGCGAAATTTCGACCCTTCAGATTTTAATACATTTCTCCGTATGAAACTGATTTTGACATGCATTTGCATGGTCTGAGAAAAATTTAAAAAATTCGTATTTAATGCTTAAATCGTCCAATGAAACGTATTTTAACTAAAAATATAAAGTCCGTTTTACCTTTGCCATGTATATTTCAAGCCGAAATCGGTCCAGGAAGCTTTCAATATCGCTACAAAAACTGTTATTTTCATGACATTTTGACAGGTCATATTTTAATTTCGATGTAAAGAGGGTCAGTTTCATTTGTTTTTTTTCAAGGCACGGCTTTTATATATGTACTTTTTAAAATTTTTCCTGCAGCGATGCAAAAAAAGGTATTTATTTATAACTTTAACGAAAAAAATGGAGTTTTAATTAGTTAGGAGTGTTCTTAGATGATCAGGGAAGAAAATAAACCAAAAAAGAATCGTTAAATAAGAGAAATAATATATAATAATGCCTTTTAAAGATGAATTTTGGTTGAAAAAAACCGAAAAAATGAGTTTTTACCCCCTAAATGCGCCCCTGGATCACCCATTCGGGATTCATTTTAAAGCCTGATTATATCCCAAAGGGATAGCGTTGAAAAAGTTGGAAGAAATTAGATAGGAAATGATACAGAGTGATTCGAATGTAGAGATGTCATGAAAAAAAAATGGTCAAAAATCGAAATTTAATTATCAATTGCTCCTTTCCTATTAGGAATAAACGAACTAAAAAATACGTTTGTAACGTATTTCGGCGAGCTCTTTCCGATAAGGCACATGGGATTTCGATTTGGATCCATTTTGACCCCCAAAAAAATTGACAACCGTCAAAAATTTGTATGAAAATTCGTAATTTCCACTTTTTCCCAAATTTTTCCAATTTCCAGTCGTTTTAGGTATAGGTAAATGTATTGCAAAAAGAAAGTATTTGAGATTCTTTACTTTTATGTTCAAATACGTTTTCTGTTCGGCGTTCCGGCGACCGAGTTATTTGGTGCCAAATAGGAGTCTGCAAACTGCATTTTTCGACATAAAAAAATTCAAAAAAATTACTTCCCATTTTCCGAATACCGCCAGTTTCAATAGGGTTTGGAACACCCCGGTCCTCTACAACCTCTGAAAATTTAAATCGATTTAATTCACTTTTGCGACCTGTAATCGATTTCAACGGAAATCGCTGAAATTTCGATTTTGACGTTTTATATCTCCGAAACGGAACACCCTGTATAACTGAATTTTTACCGAAGCTAGCCGCACTATCCCTCTATTAACCCAGAAAATTTGGTTGCTCCCCCTCGAACCGTTCTCGAGAAAAAAAATTGAAAAGGTGAAAATGTCGAAACGGACGACAACATACGGCCACACACACACACACACATTTTTCTGACCAACGGCTCGGTATATAGAGCGCTGTTGGCGCTCTATAACTAGTACGGATAGACCGCCTAATCGCCCCCCGAGGGGGCTCTATAAGGTCGGTAATATCATCATTGTCATGCACTGAAAGGGGGCTCCATAATGTCGATAATATCATCATTGTCATGCCCTGAAAGTTTCGTGTTTCTAGAGCATGTATTAAGGAAGATATGACACTCCTACGGATTGATGATGCAGAATAGACCGCCCTTCGTAACCGTATCGCTATATACATACAAACACATATTACATATAAATACAATATGTACGATTTCGCTGAAACCCTACTAAATTAAACTTGTCATCTTTCGATCGGCTTTGAACCATACATTAGATAACATCATCTTCCTGAAATGGTCGAGCTGGATGAAGATTGGTGGCGAGCACTTCGGGCACGCCACTGATATCTCTATGGAAAAAAATTGTGCATACATATTATGACCGTCGCTTCTTTCAATCTAAGAAGCCGTTCGCGAGTTGTAAGTTGTTAACTTTACCCCTAATCGTTGCTATGGCAATCATTAAAATTGAAAATTGCAAAAATATTTTTCAATGATTGACCGAATTCTACTTAGATGCGAAATTTCTACTCTGCAACTCAATAAATAACGGAGAAATCAAATTGATCGTCGTCATGACTACCAAAAATCGAAATTATTTTCAAATAAAAAAGTAGTTTACTTCCATCCCTTTCGATAGCCACCTCACTCGTTCCAATCGCAGAAGGCGTCCGCGAGTTATAAATTGTCAACTTTATCCTTAATCGATGCTATGCCAACCATGGGAATCGATATTTCCAGATATATTTTTGAATGAGTGACCGAATTCTTCCGAGATATCAGTTTTCAACTTTCCAACTCAATAAATAACGAAAATAGCAAATTGTTCATCGTCCCGGCAACGAAATGTCAAAATTATTTTCACATAAAAAAGTGGTGTACTTTCTAACATTTCGATCGTCACTTTACTGGTTTCAATCAGATAAGCCGTTCGCGAGTTAAAAATGATCAACTTTATGCTCAATCGTTGCTATGGTAATCATCGGAATCAAAATTTATAAAAATATTTTTTAATGATTGACCGAATTCTACCCAGATATCAAATTTCAACTCTAAAACTCAATAAATAATGGAAATAGCAAACTGTTCGTCGTCATGGCAACGAAAGGTCAAAATTATTTACACATAAAAAAGTAGCTTACTTCGTTCCCTTTCGACTGCCACCTCACTCGTTTCAATCAGATCAGCCGTACGTGAGTTAGAAATTGTCAACTTTATCCTTAATCGTTGCTATAGAAACCATGCGAATCAAAATTTACACATATAATTTTGAATGATTGACCGAATTCTTCCCATATATCAAATTTCAGCTCTCTAACTCAATAAATATCGGAAATAGCAAATTTTTCGTCGTCATGCCAACGAAATGTCGAAATTATTTTCAAATAAAATAGCTTACTTCCTCCCCTTTCGATTGCCACCTCACTCTTTTCAATCGAATAATCCGTTCTCAATTAATAACAAATCTAAGCAAAATTTAAATCAGACCCATCATTGTGATTTACCCCGTATACTACCTCATGGAATAGCCTTTCTATGATGCTTCGCCGCGTCATCGAAAAATTGTTAAAATTGGTATTTAATGACTAATTCTTCAAATTATATGTTCCGAAATCCACTCGGGAAGGTCTATAGAGGCATTGCCCAGTATTTTTCAAGTCGAAAACGGTTCAGAAACCCTAAAATCTCGCAAGGAAAACTGACATTTTTGCGACATTTCGACCCTTCATATTTTAATACATTTCTCCGTATGAAACTGATTTTGACATGCATTTGCATGGTCTGAGAAAAATTTAAAAAATTCGTATTTAATGCTTAAATCGTCCAATGGAATGTATTGTAACTAAAAATATAAAGTCCGTTTTACCTTTGGCATGTATATTTCAAGCCGAAATCGGTCCAGGAAGCTTCCAATATCGCTACAAAAACTGTTATTTTCATGACATTTTGACAGGTCATATTTTCATTTCGATGTAAAGAGGGTCAGTTTCATTTGTTTTGTCAAGGCACGGCTTTTAATATATGCACTTTTTAAAATTTTTCCTGCACCGATGCAAAAAAAGGTATTTATTTACAACTTTAACGAAAAAATATGGAATTTTAATTAGTGTGGAGTGTTCTCAGATGATGTAGGAAGAAAATAAACCAAAGAAAGAGCTGTTAAATAAGAGAAATAATACATAATAATGCCATTTAAAGATGAATTTTGATGGAAAAAACAGAAAAAATGAGTTTTTACCCCCTAAATCAGGCCCTGGATCACCCATTCGGGATTGATTTTAAAGCCTGATTATATCCCCAAGGGATAGTGTTGAAAAAGTTGGAAGAAATTAGATAGGAAAAAATACAGAGTGATTCGAATGTAGAGATGTCATGAAAAAAAATCGTAAAAAATCTAAATTTAATTATCGATTGCTCCTTTCCTATTAAGAATGAAGGAACAAAAAATACGTTTATAACGTAGTTCGGCGAGGTCTTTCCGATAAGGTACATGGAATTTCGATTTGAATCCATTTTGACCCCCAAAATAATTGACAACCGTCAAAAATTTGCATGAAAAATCGTAATTTCCACTTTTTCCCAAATTTTTCCAATTTACAGTCGTTTTAGGTATAGGTAAATGTATTGCAAAAAGACAGTATTTGAGATTCTTTAGTTTTAAGTTCAAATACGTTTTTCTGTCCGAGGTTCCGGTGACCGGGTTATTTGGTGCCACAGAGGGGTCTGCAAACTGCTTTTTTCGACTTAAAAAATTCAAAAAAATTACTTC
The DNA here is from genome assembly GCA_963971165.1 of Philopedon plagiatum. NCBI lineage: Eukaryota > Metazoa > Arthropoda > Insecta > Coleoptera > Curculionidae > Philopedon > Philopedon plagiatum. The sequence continues at coordinate 48,553,963 of OZ020195.1, read as the reverse complement.
CCATTTTCCGAATACCGCCAGTTTCAATAGGGTTCTGAAGCTCCCGGTCCTCTACAACCTCTGAATATTTAAATCGATTTAATTCACTTTTGCGACCTGTACCCGATTTCAACGGAAATCGCTGAAATTTCGACTTTGACGATTTATATCTCCAAAACGGAACACCCTGTATAACTCAATTTTTTACCGAAGCTAGCCACACTATCCCTCTATTAACCCAGAAAATTTTGTTGCCCCCCCTCTAACCGTTTTCGAGAAAAAAAATTGATAAGGTGAAAATGCCAAAACGGACAACTTTCACACACACACATACACACACACACATTTTTCTGACCAACGGCTCGGTATATAGACCGCATCGCGGTCTATAACTAGTACGGGTAGACCGCCTAATCGTCCCCCGAGGGGGCTCTATAAGGTCGGTAATATCATCATTGTCATGCCCTGAACATTTCGTGTTTCTAGGCCATGTATTAAGGAAGATATCACACTCCTACGGACTGATGATGCAAAATAGACCGCCCTTCGTAACCGTGTCGCTATATACATACAAACACATATTACATATAAATACAATATGTACGATTTCGCTGAAACCCTACTAAATTAAACTTGTCATCTTTCGATTGGCTTTGAACCATACATTAGATAACATCATCTTCCTGAAATGGTCCAGCTGGATGAAAATTGGTGGCGAGCCCTTCGGGCACGCCACTGATGTCTCTATGGAAAAAAATTGTGCATACATATTATGAACGTCGCTTCTTTCAATCTAAGAAGCCGTTCGCGAGTTGTAAGTTGTTAACTTTACCCCTAATCGTTGCTATGGCAATCATTAAAATTGAAAATTGCAAAAATATTTTTCAATGGTTGATCGAATTCTACTTAGATGCGAAATTTCTACTCTGCAACTCAATAAATAACGGAGAAATCAAATTGATCGTCGTCATGACTACCAACAATCGAAATTATTTTCAAATAAAAAAGTAGTTTACTTCCATCCCTTTCGATAGCCACCTCACTCGTTCCAATCGCAGAAGGCGTCCGCGAGTTATAAATTGTCAACTTTATCCTTAATCGTTGCTATGCCGACCATGGGAATCGATTTTTCCAAATATATTTTTGAATGAGTGACCGAATTCTTCCGAGATATCAGTTTTCAACTTTCCAACTCAATAAATAACGAAAATAGCAAATTGTTCATCGTCCCGGCAACGAAATGTCAAAATTATTTTCACATAAAAAAGTAGTGTACTTTCTAACATTTCGATCGTCACTTTACTGGTTTCAATCAGATAAGCCGTTCGCGAGTTAAAAATGATCAACTTTATGCTCAATCGTTGCTATGGTAGTCATCGGAATCAAAATTTATAAAAATATTTTTTAATGATTGACCGAATTCTACCCAGATATCAAATTTCAACTCTAAAACTCAATAAATAATGGAAATAGCAAACTGTTCGTCGTCATGGCAACGAAAGGTCAAACTTATTTTCACATAAAAAAGTAGCTTACTTCGTTCCCTTTCGATTGCCACCTCACTCGTTTCAATCAGATCAGCCGTACGTGAGTTAGAAATTGTCAACTTTATCCTTAATCGTTGCTATAGAAACCATGCGAATCAAAATTTACACATATCATTTTGAATGATTGACCGAATTCTTCCCATATATCAAATTTCAGCTCTCTAACTCAATAAATATCGGAAATAGCAAATTTGTCGTCGTCATGCCAACGAAATGTCGAAGCTTTTTCAAATAAAATAGCTTACTTCCTCCCCTTTCGATTGCCACATCACTCTTTTCAATCGAATAATCCGTTCTCAATTAATAACAAATCTAAGCAAAATTTAAATCAGACCCGTCATTGTGATTTACCCCGTATACTACCTCATGGAATAGCCTTTCTATGATGCTTCGCCGCGTCATCGAAAAATTGTTAAAATTGGTATTTAATGACTAATTCTTCAAATTATATGTTCCGAAATCCACACGGGAAGGTCTATAGAGACATTGCCCAGTATTTTTCAAGTCGAAAACGGTTCAGAAATCCTAAAATCTCTCAAGGAAAACTGACATTTTTGCGACATTTCGACCCTTCATATTTTAATACATTTCTCCGTATGAAACTGATTTTGACATGCATTTGCATGGTCTGAGAAAAATTTAAAAAATTCGTATTTAATGCTGAAATCGTCCAATGAAATGTATTTTACTAAAAATATAAAGTCCGTTTTACCTTTGGCATGTATATTTCAAGCCGAAATCGGTCCAGGAAGCTTCCAATATCGCTACAAAAACTGTTATTTTCATGACATTTTGCCAGGTCATATTTTCATTTCGATGTAAAGAGGGTCAGTTTCATTTGTTTTGTCAAGGCACGGCTTTTAATATATGCACTTTTTAAAATTTTTCCTGCACCGATGCAAAAAAAGGTATTTATTTATAACTTTAACGAAAAAACATGGAATTTTAATTAGTGTGGAGTGTTCTCAGATGATGTAGGAAGAAAATAAACCAAAGAAAGAGCTGTTAAATAAGAGAAATAATACATAATAATGCCATTTAAAGATGAATTTTGATGGAAAAAACAGAAAAAATGAGTTTTTACCCCCTAAATCAGGCCCCGGATCACCCATTCGGGATTGATTTTAAAGCCTGATTATATCCCCAAGGGATAGTGTTGAAAAAGTTGGAAGAAATTAGATAGGAAAAAATACAGAGTGATTCGAATGTAGAGATGTCATGAAAAAAAATCGTAAAAAATCTAAATTTAATTATCGATTGCTCCTTTCCTATTAAGAATGAAGGAACAAAAAAATACGTTTACAACGTAGTTCGGCGAGGTCTTTCCGATAAGGTACATGGGATTTCGATTTGAATCCATTTTGACCCCCAAAATAATTGACAACCGTCAAAAATTTGCATGAAAAATCGTAATTTCCACTTTTTCCTAAATTTTTCCAATTTCCAGTCGTTTTAGGTATAGGTAAATGTATTGCAAAAAGACAGTATTTGAGATTCTTTAGTTTTAAGTTCAAATACGTTTTTCTGTCCGAGGTTCCGGTGACCGAGTTATTTGGTGCCACAGAGGGGTCTGCAAACTGCTTTTTTCGACATAAAAAAATTCAAAAAAATTACTTCCCACTTTCCGAATACCGCCAGTTTCAATAGGGTTCTGAAGCTCCCGGTCCTCTACAACCTCTGAAAATTTAAATCGATTTAATTCACTTTTGCGACCTGTACCCGATTTCAACGGAAATCGCTGAAATTTCGAATTTGACGATTTATATCTCCAAAACGGAACACCCTGTATAACTGAATTTTTTACCGATGCTAGCCACACTATCCCTCTATTAACCCAGAAAATTTTGTTGCCCACCCTCTAACCGTTTTCGAGAAAAAAAAATTGATAAGGCGAAAACGTCAAAACGGACAACTTTCACACACACACATACACACACACAGACACACACATTTTTCTGACCAACGGCTCGGTATATAGACCGCATCGCGGTCTATAACTAGTACGGGTATACCGCCTAATCGCCCCCCGAGGGGGCTCTATAAGGTCGGTAATATCATCATTGTCATGCCCTGAAAATTTCGTGTTTCTAGGACATGTATTAAGGAAGATATCACACTCCTACGGACTGATGATGCAGAATAGACCGCCCTTCGTAACCGTGTCGCTATATACATACAAACACATATTACATATAAATACAATATGTACGATTTCGCTGAAACCCTACTAAATTAAACTTGTCATCTTTCGATTGGCTTTGAACCATACATTAGATAACATCATCTTCCTGAAATGGTCGAGCTGGATGAAAATTGGTGGCGAGCCCTTCGGGCACGCCACTGATGTCTCTATGGAAAAAAATTGTACATACATATTATGAACGTCGCTTCTTTCAATCTAAGAAGCCGTTCGCGAGTTGTAAGTTGTTAACTTTACCCCTAATCGTTGCTATGGCAATCATTAAAATTGAAAATTGCAAAAATATTTTTCAATGGTTGACCGAATTCTACTTAGATGCGAAATTTCTACTCTGCAACTCAATAAATAACGGAGAAATCAAATTGATCGTCGTCATGACTACCAAAAATCGAAATTATTTTCAAATAAAAAAGTAGTTTACTTCCATCCCTTTCGATAGCCACCTCACTCGTTCCAATCGCAGAAGGCGTCCGCGAGTTATAAATTGTCAACTTTATCCTTAATCGTTGCTATGCCGACCATGGGAATCGATTTTTCCAAATATATTTTTGAATGAGTGACCGAATTCTTCCGAGATATCAGTTTTCAACTTTCCAACTCAATAAATAACGAAAATAGCAAATTGTTCATCGTCCCGGCAACGAAATGTCAAAATTATCTTCACATAAAAAAGTAGTGTACTTTCTAACATTTCGATCGTCACTTTACTGGTTTCAATCAGATAAGCCGTTCGCGAGTTAAAAATGATCAACTTTATGCTCAATCGTTGCTATGGTAGTCATCGGAATCAAAATTTATAAAAATATTTTTGAATGATTGACCGAATTCTACCCAGATATCAAATTTCAACTCTAAAACTCAATAAATAATGGAAATAGCAAACTGTTCGTCGTCATGGCAACGAAAGGTCAAAATTATTTTCACATAAAAAAGTAGCTTACTTCGTTCCCTTTCGATTGCCACCTCACTCGTTTCAATCAGATCAGCCGTACGTGAGTTAGAAATTGTCAACTTTATCCTTAATCGTTGCTATAGAAACCATGCGAATCAAAATTTACACATATAATTTTGAATGATTGACCGAATTCTTCCCATATATCAAATTTCAGCTCTCTAACTCAATAAATATCGGAAATAGCAAATTTGTCGTCGTCATGCCAACGAAATGTCGAAATTATTTTCAAATAAAATAGCTTACTTCCTCCCCTTTCGATTGCCACATCACTCTTTTCAATCGAATAATCCGTTCTCAATTAATAACAAATCTAAGCAAAATTTAAATCAGACCCGTCATTGTGATTTACCCCGTATACTAACTCATGGAATAGCCTTTCTATGATGCTTCGCCGCGTCATCGAAAAATTGTTAAAATTGGTATTTAATGACTAATTCTTCAAATTATATGTTCCGAAATCCACACGGGAAGGTCTATAGAGACATTGCCCAGTATTTTTCAAGTCGAAAACGGTTCAGAAACCCTAAAATCTCGCAAGGAAAACTGACATTTTTGCGACATTTCGACCCTTCATATTTTAATAAATTTCTCCGTATGAAACTGAATTTGACATGCATTTGCATGGTCTGAGAAAAATTTAAAAAATTCGTATTTAATGCTTAAATCGTCCAATGAAATGTATTTTAACTAAAAATATAAAGTCCGTTTTACCTTTGGCATGTATATTTCAAGCCGAAATCGGTCCAGGAAGCTTCCAATATCGCTACAAAAACTGTTATTTTCATGACATTTTGACAGGTCATATTTTCATTTCGATGTAAAGAGGGTCAGTTTCATTTGTTTTGTCAAGGCACGGCTTTTAATATATGCACTTTTTAAAACTTGCACCGATGCAAAAAAAGGTATTTATTTATAACTTTAACGAAAAAATATGGAATTTTAATTAGTGTGGAGTGTTCTCAGATGATGTAGGAAGAAAATAAACCAAAAAAGAGCTGTTAAATAAGAGAAATACTACATAATAATGCCATTTAAAGATGAATTTTGATGGAAAAAAACAGAAAAAATGAGTTTTTACCCCCTAAATCAGGCCCTGGATCACCCATTCGGGATTCATTTTAAAGCCTGATTATATCCCCAAGGGATAGCGTTGAAAAAGTTGGAAGAAATTAGATAGGAAAAAATACAGAGTGATTCGAATGTAGAGATGTCATGAAAAAAAATCGTAAAAAATTTAAATTTAATTATCGATTGCTCCTTTCCTATTAAGAATGAAGGAACAAAAAAATACGTGAATAACGTAGTTCGGCGAGGTCTTTCCGATAAGGTACATGGGATTTCGATTTGAATCCATTTTGACCCCCAAAATAATTGACAACCGTCAAAAATTTGCATGAAAAATCGTAATTTCCACTTTTTCTCAAATTTTCCAATTTCCAGTCGTTTTAGGTATAGGTAAATGTATTGCAAAAAGACAGTATTTGAGATTCTTTAGTTTTAAGTTCAAATACGTTTTTCTGTCCGAGGTTCCGGTGACCGAGTTATTTGGTGCCACAGAGGGGTCTGCAAACTGCTTTTTTCGACCTAAAAAAATTCAAAAAAATTACTTCCCATTTTCCGAATACCGCCAGTTTCAATAGGGTTCTGAAGCTCCCGGTCCTCTACAACCTCTGAAAATTTAAATCGATTTAATTCACTTTTGCGACCTGTACCCGATTTCAACGGAAATCGCTGAAATTTCGAATTTGACGTTTTATATCTCCAAAACGGAACACCCTGTATAACTGAATTTTTTACCGAAGCTAGCCACACTATCCCTCTATTAACCCAGAAAATTTGGTTGCCCCCCTCTAACCGTTTTCGAGAAAAAAAATTGAAAAGGTGAAAATGTCAAAACGGACAACTTTCACACACACACACACACACACACACCATTACACACCTCCCAATGCTTATGGCAACGCGTGCATAAGCCCCAATTGTGGCATTTTCGAGTTTTTTGTACAGGATTGTGGCGCCCATTCCGAGGAGTGTATAGGGATACAAATAATTTCTTTACACTCCGTAGTTTTTTTCTTATCGCTGAAAAACATTTATGGCATCCGTTTCCACAACTATAGCATGACAAGAACTGTGTTAATGCGACGCCAGTAATATTTCAAAGTAAGAAGTTGTGTAAAAAAAGTTGCCACTAATATTGGGGCAGGTACAAAGTGTTATTTGCGACGTTGTCAAATTTCTTAAGTTGCCACAGTTATAGTATGAATGTGTGTGTGTTAAAAATATATCTACCAGACTTGAAATTAATATTTTTGAAATAGCGGGTCGAGTGATAGCTCATTTCGAAGGTCATTAAATTTTCTTTTTCACGCTGCTCAGTTTTTTTTTAATTTGGTTTAGTAGTTTTTAAGAAAATGCCTTTTAAACATGGTAACCTTTCAAAATTCATGCTTTAATTTTTAGGTTAATTTTTTTATTTTATTTTATGTGGTTTTAAACCGTGATTATAGTCGAACAGTCCTTAAAAAAGGAATAATCTTCAGATTTATGTTTAAATTCATAAAGGTAAAAAAAGTTTAATATTCATCCATGGTTAGGGTTGTAAATGGCATTACAAAAATGTGAGAAAAATGGCATCTCATAAAAAATCAAAAAACCACTATTTCGATTTTGGCGGGTGACCATGCTTAAAAGGCATTTTCTTAAAAATTACTATACTAAATTTAAAAAACTGAGCAGCGTTAAAAAGGAAATTTAAAGACCACTGAAATGACTTGAGCCCTATTCTCATTTAAAATTTTAGGGGTGAAGCTCACCCCTGCTAGGGGGTTGAAGTTAAAGGGTTGAAAATGTAAAAGCGTTTTTTTCTTTATCATTGGCCAATCCTGAATGTATGTCTTTTTATGCAGAATTTTTTACACAAAAGTATTTCGACTTTGTAGTTATTTTCTAAATGTTTAAATTTATTAAAAATGCAAAATTGCATATCGCCTAGTACCCACAATAAGGAACCCAATAAAAGCTATAAAACAAGTAAAAGTCAAATTGATAAATTTGTATTTAAAATTTTATTTCGAGTATGAGTTTGTTAAAATGATATCTAATAATTTTTTTTTAAATGAAGCGACTTCACAAAAGGAAAAACACTAAAAAGTATGAAATAATATATTTACGTATTTTTAGCTGTGGGTAATGGTAAACTTAATTTTGTTTAAAGTTAAGTAAGTTGTACACCGAAACTTTTAAACTTTGAAGTCGGCGCAATTTTAAAGTATATACATAATAGAAATCCTTACTGACAATATATTAATAAATTATTTATAAAAAGTAATATTTTTAGTTATTTATTACTGAGCCTAATGGTCTGCCTAATGGCGTTCGACTTTTAGTAATTTGCACACATAGGTTCTGAACTTTAAAGTAAGCGCAACTTCTTATTAATTGTTTTTCAATTATCATTAAGGATCCTAATACTTTGAAATTCCGTTGATTTTAAAGTTTAGAACTTTGGTGTAGGTACAAGTTACGTAACTTTGAGCAAAATTAAGTTTACCATTAGCCTCAGCTATAAATACGTAAACATATTATTTCATACTTTTTAGTGCTTTTCCTTTTGTGAAGTCGGTTCATTTAAAAAAAAATCTTTATTTTTAGTTCACCTATTCTCCCCCCCCCCTCCCCACCATCCTATCGTCCCCTCTTTGAATTTGTAATGTCCAAGTAATATTGGATTCTTAAACCTTAGTAACTCCGACAGTGACATATAGTTAACATTTTTAAAGAATTCTCCTCCCGCTCCTTCGCCTGTCGTAATTTTTTTACTTCCCAACCCCAAAAATGAGGTATTAGTCAACATTTTCAGAAAAATTCTAGGCCGCCCCGGTTTTATCCCTCTCACCCCATCCACTTTATTATTTTTTAAAATCAGATACAATAGGACCACCGTACCGTCATGCTAAACACAACGGAGAAAAAATTATTGAAATCGGTACTCCATTCCTAGTAAACACGCAAAAATTGTCGAGAGTTTTTTTAGTTTTTCATAGTTTTTTTAGGTTTCCACTTACTTCAGCAAAAAAACCCTTAAAGTGGGCCATTCGGGAGAACTCATACAAAACAAAAAAAATTTATCAAAATACGTTAATCCGTTCAAGAATTATGCGTGAGCATACAGAAAAAAAATGACACATACGGGTCGAATTGATAACCTCCTCGTGAAGTCGGTTAAAAAGTGCTTATTTGAATGTATCTAATTTAGGAAGGAATAATTAAGAATAGGAAGAGACATTTCAAGATATTCCTACATTTTTACCCTTGCATTTTTTAAGCAACTTGCAATTAAATTCATATTAATTTTTTTCTTAGGTTTGGCACAGATTAATCAAGAACAGTATAATATTTCTGCAGCCAGTGGCAGTCGAGAAAATGTATACGTTTTTAGTGTTCCGTAAAACGGAACACTTATGGAATCACTTCGGTGTCCGTCCGTCCGTCCTTCCGTCTGTTACAGGCGATTTTCTCTGAAACTATTCGACGTAAAAATTGGAAATTAGGCAAAGAAATAGAGTGTGGTGGCCCAATTATAGACGTGAGGTATAAAAAGTTAAATCTGGATTCTGGGGGTTAATTTCGGGGGGTATCGTGTAGGGTGTAAAATGAAAGCTTACCGAAGCACGAATTCAACGATATATATGATTATTTTTTTATTGCTTTTTTTAAACATTTTTCGGGAAAAACGCTTAAAAATTGCTGTCCCCCACCAGAAGCATCGCTAAGAAAAATCTGAAAAAAATTACAAACTTTGGGAATTAGGTGTAGATTGAGCGAAAATTATCAGGATTGAAATATTCTAGAGCGGCCAATTGTTATAAACAATTGTTTATTTCCTTATAACTGCTGAACCATCGGTTTTAGAGAAAAAGTTTTATAACAAAAAATATTTCTCATGATGTAAGGAACAACTTTTGTTCTTGCACGTTTTTAAAACTGTTTAATTTGGCTCACTCAGCTCCGCGCATACGCGATGTGATACGGCGCTGATGCAGTCGGCGGCGGGTAGCGCGGCAGATGGACAGAGATCGGGCGGCCGAGGTTTGCTCAGGTTAAGTGGGGGCTGATGGCACGGAACACTAACTGTGCAAGTATAGCTTGCACTTGACCGTTTTTTTATGAGTACGTCGTTTTTGACGTATATTCTAATTTTAAATTACACCTCCCTAATTAAAATTTACCGGTCAGACTCAATAACAAAATTAGCTCTGTATCGCTAGACCGGTCTAATTTAAAAATTAAAAAAGTTAAACTAATAGGTGTAAGACAAAGACAACTAAGTTATACGTATGTACTATAAATTTACTAGCGAAATTTTTTGCAAATTTATAACGAAAATAACACTCTATATATTTTCCACAACAGTAAAATTAAATTAATTTTGGCAGCACAGGAACTAATAAGTTTTTAATGAAACCTAATGGCCATGAAAAACTTGCGAAAACCTAACTAATCAACTGCAAGATCTTAACTTAAACAAGTAATAAATTTAAACCTATCAAGCGGGTCCTGAGAAAAAAGTTGCTCTCACCCCTCAAACATATGAGGGAATGACAATGTAAGATCAGTTACATTAAAATATTTTATATATCACCTTGTAGCTATTTAAAAACCAACCCTTTATGGCCGATTATAGGCGACCGAATATGTCTTCGAAAATGTACAGCCATTGACAATTAAAACTTTTAGGTGTGCATTCTCCTTCAATTTAGACCTTAAAATTGTCAGTAGCTGTACGTGTGTTGATGAGAGCGCTCGTACATATCCGGCAAAAATCTCTGTCAAGGAGGTCTTTAAAGTCATGAAGGTCTACTAAAAATGTACGCGCGTACATTCGAAGGATGAGCGACTCTGTGGAGGTAGTTTAATATCATCGAACCTGATGCACTAAGAAAAGAACGGACCTGTGGAAAAATCTAACAAAGCAATATAAAAAAAACAGTTTTTTTTTTTGTTTTATTGGGCCTAATGTAACATTAAACACCACAACATTAACAACAAAAGAAACAATATGTTATGTTCAAAAAAGAGTGCAATATACGCAAAACATTTTTATTATTGATTCTTAAAAAAACAGTTGATGCCTAGTGTCAAATTAAACAATAATAATATATTAATTTTTATATTAAGTGACATTGGGCGTTTTTTGAACAACTCACCAACCTTTAAACGCCGCTCAATATCTTAATTTTCTACAAAACGGAATTCAAAATTTTATTGAAAATTTACTAGTGAGACCATACGCACAGATTTTTTTTTTATCAAACGGATGGTGCACCAGCCCATAATGCAAGAGTAGTGACCAATTATTTAAATGAACTTTTTGAGAATCGTTGGATCAATGGCCCTTTTCGATGGCCGGCGAGGTCTCCGGACCTTAATCCCTAGATTTTTTTCTTCATTTTTTCACATTAAAGAAACAGGGTAATACACAAAACTTCAGAATTTACAGGATCTTAGAAACAGAATTACGCAAGCAGCAGACTTTGTTACTCATTTTCAAATGCAGAATGTATTACGAGAATTTCAAGAAAGAATTAACTGTAGTAGATATGTGAATGGTGAATGTTCCGACTTTTCAAAGCAACTTGTCGATATCTCAAGAAGAACTATTAGGTTTTGACATAGGACAGTATGAACAAAAAATATTTAAAAAAAGGGTGTGCCAATAAAATTATTGAAGTAATTCGAATTAAAATGTCAATTTTTGTAGCACTTCCGTTTAAATCGGAAGTGAAATTGTTACGATATTAGTAGATAATACTCCTTAAATAAACTTAAATTAGCTTAGTATATTTTTCCTATATTAAATTAGTTTCTTGATACCAACGCGTCTTGCAAGTAGCTTCAAAAAACAATTTAGCCTTGATATTTAGCAAAAATAAGAGTAACTCTTGCCAAACTATTAAAAATAAAGTCTTATATTTCTTACTTGCCCAGGTTTTCAAAAAACGATTTTACCATATTATTTTCTCAAGTTTGTTCAAATTGTACTGTAACTGGTAGGCCATGGCAAGGCTATTAAAGTAGGTAGTAGGAAAAAGTTATTTTTTATGTTTTTTCAAAATTTTCTTGCCGATAGTAATAACATTAAGTGGAATTTGACAACAAAATCTACAATAATTTGGTAAATTGACATTTTATATGTAGTTGACTATAATTTTTCTGATATTATTGCAAATGTTTGTCTGTGGTCTACTCATTGCAATGCAAACTGTATAAGTGAGTACATAATATGGCAAACTAGTATTTTGATAACGTTTAAAAAGGACAATTAGGAAATGTACGAGTAATACCTTATATGTAACAGTTTGGTAAGAGTTACTCTTATTTTTACTAAATATTAGGCTAAATTGTTTGGAAAAGCAATTTTACTGTGTCTGCAACACATTTACGTATACTTACGAACAAGAAACTACTATTATAAAAAAATATTAAATATTCTCCAAGCTGCTATTGGCATTTAAAAAATTATAAAAATATTTAGTTTACTTTGAAGTAGGTTTATGATCCAAATATCATAACTAACCAGTGGTGGAGCCTTTTGGTAAAAGCAATAAAAATAAAAAACAATAAAATTTGATATATCAGTCACAGATTTCATATTTGGATCAGGTTTTTAATTTAAGACAACTTTGGCCTACACTTTCGATGTTTTTAAAAATAAGGGTATTTGACTCTTGGTGAGTGTTGAAAAAAATGTCATTTGCATCCTTACAACTTTACATAATATGTGATATGAAATATTTTAATTTGACACTAATCATCAGCTTTTATATACAACATTTTTTTTCGAAATCAGCACTAGATTTCCATACGTTATATACTTTTTTTGTACACACTGTATATGGATATTATTTTGCTTTTTTATTATTTCTATCAATTTGATTCTTGATAAAATATTTAACGTGCTTCCAGGTACGCGATGCCAACACCTCATTCTTTTTTAAGCATTCAGTTAATTCATCTTTGCCAGGAATCTTCCCTTTTTTTATATGGGTTTTAAAAGATCCCAAGACTGCCTCCTTTTCTTCATTTGTCCAAGGGCATGGTGCTGATCCTAAAAAGAATTAAAAGTACATATTAAAATTTTCCTGGTTTCATGAAACCGTCGTTAAAAAAACCGAGTAAAACATTTTACCCACTTTTTTTTTTAGTAGCAACTCGTGTCCTTTGGCATATTTCTTTAACGCCCTCATCTCGTGTCGTTATATTAAGTTCATTAACTTCTTCATCCACTGTCGTTGCATTAATTTCAGTAACTTCTTCACCTTCTAAATCATCCTCTTCCTTGCATTCGTCTTCGTCTAAATAGGGTAAATCTAAAGGCAGTTTGACATTTTTTAACTTTAAGAAAACCCATCGCTGGTACTATATCTACTTATATGGTCGAGACATCAAGGGGGCAAATAAATTAGAAATTTTTTTCCGGGGCATTTTCTTTGGCATACAAAGTGGTAAACACTACATTTTTTTCAAATTTAAGCTGAATGTAAAAACTCATTTTTTATTTTTGAAAGTATTTCCAGAATTAGTGAAGAATAGTACAAAAAACAAGTTTATAGCCTTTTTTTGGCCCGTGTCCTTTTTCTGACCAGACCTGAACAAAAACGACGGGTTTTATGACTTTACATCTTAAGTCGTTTCGAAATTGCCAGTGAGTAGTGGCGCAACTATAGAAATTTCGTGTGTCATATCTCGTACATTTCAAAAACCAAGAAAAATATTTAAGGCAAAATGTTGTCTTCATCATACGTACTCGTATATCCAAAATTTTAAAAATTTGTTGAAAAATGGTAAAGTTATTATTCTTTAAAACAAACGCTGGGTAATTTAATGTAGAGCATATTATTTCATTCTGGGGAATTCTGCATTTTATAAACAATTGTTAGCTTTATTTTGCTTGAAATTTAGAACAGGTCTAGAACGATTTGTAACTGCGTTCTTGAATCTTTATCGCTTTATTTTCACTTGAATCAACTTGGAAATAATACGTTTATTGTTTAATAGGATACAATAAATTAAACTTTTAAAAATATATTTTTATTTATTTTTGTATCACTTCTATAATAAAATATTAGAAATCTGAGAACGCAGCTGGGAATGGTACTAAAACAGTCTACGAGCTTGAACCAAAACAGAGTTATTAAAACAACAAGCTTTATACATTGAGAGAAGGAAACCGCTTATTCATTCAATACTCATACATCTTTGCTTTAACAGTTTTCATACATTAAATACGACCACGTTTTTAGACCAGCGCAAAACTCACAAAATATGTAATATAATTGATGTAATTGGACCACACAAAACAATTAATAATAATTTTAAAGGAAAGTAGTTTAATATTAGTAAAAACTTAAAACACACCTTTTATCTCAATTTCATCCAAACGCTTTCCAGCAAACTTATTGGCCTCGCCTTTATCCACCGCTAATAACAACCTGCTTACTTTAGTCAATTCTATTGCACTTTCGTGCATTCTATAGAAATCTCTATGTACGGTGATGTCATGCCCAAGATGACGAGCGAGCCAGTCGTATTGATTTTCAGTCATATTAAACAACTGGCAGACTGTTGCTACATATTTTCTCATTTTTGTCCCTGTAATTACTTTGGGGTTTTCCAAGTCAATTTCGTCACAAATTCTATTTAGACATTCATACCCTCTCAAAGGGGCGTTAGAGGGGTCTGATCTAGCAAATACATACTTGCTGTTCATAGATATATTGCATTCATATCTGTATCTAATTAAAATGTCAATAGATTCCTTAATTAGCGGCGTAATAATTACTGGGACTTTTCTTCCTCGTTTTCCCTCAATTTCAACTACACATAAAGTTTCTGCCAGTTTTCGTTCTATTGGCGATAAAGATTCTTTAATTTCATTGGTGTTTTGCTGCTCCCAAGACGGTCTTCCTATGTATTCGCTCATTTTCATTTTGGCAGCCTCTCCTGATCTTCTCTTGTTAAATAAAATGATCCTCGCTAATACTAACGTTGCCAACCTTGTATACGTTTGGTAAGTTCGGTTACCGTCTGCAATTACCTTTATAGCAATAGGAATGTTAGAATCTATATAATTGCCTAATTTTACTAAATCATTGGTAATTGGTAACAATTCAACAGAGTTGATCTTTCGCCGATACATAGTTGCAAGTGCTTTTGATGAAATTCTAATATTCCATTCCATATCCATTAGATGTTGAAGCGATAATAATGATTCATTATGTTGAATGTTTCCTGTCCTAATAGCTGTACCCCGTAAAATTGCTATACATTTTCTCAAAGCGTATCCAATTTTTAGCGCTAAACTTGGAGTTTTAAATTCAGGTTTTGAATTGTTTTCTAGATTGGTAATATTTTCAGAAACTTCTTTTGTCGCTTGTATCAGCTGGTCAAATTTTGCAGGTGTCATAAAATCGGTCAAACTTTTAGAATAATTGTTTTCAAGTCTGTTTAATTCTATGGTAAGGCGTGCTAGTTGTCTCATTGTTTGTCGGATGAAATCATTTTGTGAATCACCATATTTTTCAAATTGCATGGCTCCGAATTTTAATATAAGGGTATCATTTTTACAAATATCTCCTATATCATCCAAATTAAATTTGTTAACTATATTAACATAATATTCTTTAGGAAAGCCAAGCCCAAAAATATCTGATATTAGAGCATTGCTTTCAGCAAGAACATGTCTTGGCTGAGTCTCTTCAGGTATTTTATCTTTGCATGCATATTTTCGGTGATGCCATAGATGCTTTTTTAGGAAAAATCCCAAACAATTGGGACAAGGTCCGTAGTCACTAATTTTGGTTAACTTTGCTTCATTTACTGTGGGTCTGCGAACTAATATTAATTCTCCTTTTTTTGTGGCCAATACGCTACAGTTGTGATAAAAATCACCTGCACGAATGATTTCTGTAAATCCTTTACGACGTTGTTCAGAGAGTTTTGGATAAACTAGGTACTTTGCTACTTCAGGGTCCTTAAAATGTTTAGTTTCAAAATGTCTAGCCATATTTATTATAGTTTTATCGCAAAAGTAGCAACTGTGGCCTTTGTTTCTTATTCTTTTGCCATTTTTCTTTGATGCAGCCTCTATTACAATTTCATTATGCTGATTCTCTTTTCTGTAAAAGTTAATTGAATCATCAGTGCTACTACAAAATGCAGTATTTACAGAGTTATCTAAACTTTCATTTAATACTGTTTTACTAGTAGCTTTATTTTGGGCCTGTATTGGCGATATGTTCACCTGCAATTCAGTATTATTTTTGGTATTTGAAACATTGTTCAGTTCATTCAAATATTTTTGTTGATCTGTGCTTAAGACAATATTTGTGCTACTACGAAATGCAGTATTTACAGAGTTATCTAAACTTTCATTTAATACTGTTTTACTAGTAGCTTTATTTTGGGCCTGTATAGGCGATATGTTCACCTGCAATTCAGTATTATTTTTGCTATTTGAAACATTGTCCAGTTCGTTCAAATTTTTTTGTGGGTCTGTGCTTAAAATAATATTTTGTAAAATTTTAATTTTACTAGTTTCACGACGGCGAACTTTTTTAGGTCGTCGTCTTTTACGTCTTTTTGCCTGATTTTTTTTCCTCTTTTCTATTTCTGACGAGGAATCTGATGGAACATACTCACTTCCAGAAGTAATTTCTTCATCTTCAGAAGACCGCATATCTTTGAAGCCTGAAAACATATAATATATATATATATATATATATATATATATATATATATATATATATATATATATATATATATATATATATATATATATATATATATAATATGTATATATAATATGAATAAAGTATTAACAGAGGAAGGGGATATCTTGCATGGTGCAAGTAAAGTTTTACAAAATATTGTTTAAAGGAGCACGGAAGACAAAAGAAAAATGGTAACATATTCGACAGTTCACATAAAACTGACAAAAGTTGTATAGTAAGTGCTGAATTTAACAACAATACACAAGAACTTGGATGATCTTGACGATGCTGATGAACAATACTGAATATAACGCTAAGCGCTATCGGACACAATAAGACAAACACATAAAACCCAGATGGAAGGGACTTATTTTGAAATAAATGATAAATTCAAATGTCCAACTCTATACAACTATTGCCAATTACCAAATACAAATAATAATTTTGTAAAATCAGATAATTTGATAATTTTATAGATTCTCATATTACCACTACATCAAACCAACTGAAGGCCGTAACAGAACTTAGCAAAATTTATATAAGGTTTGCAACGTTAGTGTTAGCTAGAATAATTTCGTTTAGCAAGAGAAGTTAAGGAAAAGCTGCAAAAATGAAAATGAGTTAATATAAAGGGTTTCAAAATGGTATTATTTGGTTAATGCCGCAAATATTAAAGAAAAATATTTAATTAACATATTATAATGTTCATGCAGAGCTTCTTTATCCAACAGAAAAAATTTAAAAGTCAATAGTTATTGAATAAAATTAAAATAAAAATTTAAACTTTTTTTGTAAAAAGTTCCTATATTTTCCTGTAAGTTATCATTTTTATTATGTAACTTTATACATTTAATTTTAATCAACAACTATTTACTCTCAAAATGTCGACAAAGGTATTTCTGAATAAACCAGAATTTTTAATGTGTTAATGTGTTTTTCTGTGCTGCCACGTCGTTACTAGAATAGACTTAATTATGTCACTATGAACAGTACATTTATGTTCATATATATTTGCGGTAATAGTCCAGTAAAACTCTTTTCAAACAAAAATTAGAAAAATAATAAATTTTTAAAAAATTTTCAAGGTGTTGCAATACTCTATTGACAAAATTCCATCTACATCCAATACCATCTGGATGGTCCGTTGTGATACCACAACATGATGCGGTAAGAGTGTGTTATGAAGAGATCAGTCAAGTGCATTTTTATGTTCTTTTTGTACAGACATTTAAAATATCTCTAGAGACCCCTCAAATATCTATAACCAACTTTTAGCTCTAAACTTTGAGTTTTTGGTAATATTTTCAAGAGCTCCTTTCGCCACTTGTATTAAAGTCAAATTTTGAAGGTATCTTAAAATCAGTCAAAGCTAGTCAGAAAAATTATTTTAACACAATTTAAGCTAAGAGCTAATTTAAAAGTAGTATGCTTACATTATTTCCAAATTCCATACAACAAAGAAATTAATTAAAATACACCTTTTAGCAGTAGTAGAGGTGCAAGTACAATTTTTGCAGGTTAAGAGTCCGGCTTGTAAAAACTGAAAATATTGATAGTCGCTGTTTTTTGATTCTTTGTTGTACCAAATTTGGTTTGTCTTCTTCAGAAACCATACATTGATTTTGGCAAATTATTACTGGAATACATAAATAATATATGGTCAATTAATTTTTTTTAGCCCAGCCCTTTTATTTTATACTTTAATTTGGTACGACACCTATAGTTTTTATTTTTTTCCAAAATATACCACAATGAATTAAAATTACAAATAAACAATTTTTTCTAAAACCCTCACTATGCCAAAATAAAATTTAAAAAAACTGGAAGCTACTAACGTTTTATTGGGCAACGTAAGTAAAATAACGCTTAAACCCTCTTACTGAATAATACCTTTTAATTACCATTTATCCCAAATGGATCGTTACCCATGAATAAATACAATTGACACAAAAGTATAGGATACATTCTCTTAAGTCTTATGTGATAAATTTATACTAATGATATGGATTAACTAGTTGGATATGGTAACTCTAAACTACTATTAGTTCCAATGCTTCTAGATTTTTCCTCAACAACTATAAACTTTTTTATTTTAGTTAAACAGAACCTATTTTTTTTTTCAGTTGAAGGAGACATTTATTGTCTTCATTGATCTTCATTATGGGTAGGTATAGTCTAGATTGCAAAAAAATGGTATGGGTCGTTTAAAGTTAAAACAAATTGTTTGTAATATTAGTTTTATAACTAATGTCTCCAACCAACTCCTCTCTATACTAAATCTCATGGTCTCATATTTTATAGTTGAAAATGAATAAGTTGACAAAGAAGAAAAAATTTTGAAGTTAAATTGAAACGGTTCCACAAAATTCGTTACGGTAAAACAATTATTTGACTGTTCTATTTAAAATAGTCAAGTGCTGTAAAGAACCTGAAAGCATATAGCTAATACTGTATTAAATATCGCAAAAATGTGAGTCTAATAACATTTTTACCAAGAAGTTATAACTACCAGGTCTCAAAGCTTTTAAAAAATCTTTTTTTTATCGTTTCTAAGGCTAATTTATTTTAAAACCACAATTTCTACGAAAAATAATTTTTACTTGCATTTTTAAATGTTCTTTTGCTATGCTATCTCAAAAATATTAATTTCAAACATTCTTGTTTACCAAATATTCTTGATTTCATAAACATTTATTAATTTCTTTGCACACCCTATATACTTCTTGTGCATTTTTCGTGTCTAGAAGGTTTCCATTAATAACAAACTTGATCACCTCATATATAATAAAATATCCGCGGGAAACTCTGTGCATATGACTTTAAATTGAATTTTTTTCGATTCATAAAAAAGTTTCTTCCCAATAAAGTTTTTCCATTAAGAAGAAACTCTTTTGTCTTGGACAAAAATTTGGTTGAGGTATACGAGGAGCAAAAAAAATTGGTTAAAGTTTTCAAAGTAAAACAAATCGTTAATAAAATTGTTTTTAAGGCAGGTATCCCATTAATACTGCGAAGATTTATTTCTAAAAGCTTCACCAAATTTTTTTCGTGCGAGTTACTGTTAAGCCTTAACATTTTTTTTTAATATTAGGTTCCTTGCAAACTATTGTTAATTTTAAAAAATCGGTCAAGTGCAAGCTATACTTTCATAATTAGTGTTCCGTGCCATCAGTTCCCCACTTAACCTGAGCAACCCTCGGCGGCCCAATCTCCGCCCAATTGCCGTATCACATCGCGTATGCGCGAAGCATTGAAAAACGTGTAAGGACAAAAGTTGCTTCTTACATCGTGAAAAATATTTTTTGTCGAAAATCATTTTCTCTAAAACCAATGACTCAGCAGTGAGAACTGACAAATAAATTATTTATAACAATTGATCGCGCTAGAGTTTTTCAATTCTGATAATTTTGGTTCTATCTACACCTAATTCTCATATTCATGATTTTTTTAGATTTTTCTGAGCGATCATTTTGGTGATAACTGATAAGAGTGGGAGACAGCAATTTTTTTGCGTTTTTTCCGAAAAATGTCTAAAACAATGCATAAAAATATACATCAAATATATTGTTAAATTTGTGCTTCAGTAAGCTTTCATTTGACACCCTACACGTTACCACTGAGTTTTTTTTTCATTTCCAAATTTACACCTTGAAATTAATCGCCAGAATCAAAATTCAACTTTTTATACTTTACGTCTATAGTTGGGCCACCATACTCATCTCATTGCTATATTTCAAATTTTTACGTCTAATAGTTTCGGAGAAAATCGCCTGTGCCAGACGGATGGACACCGAAGTAATTCCATAAGTGTTCCGTTTGACGGAACACTAAAAATATTGGGTATTTGGATATACGTATATTTTTATGCTATTTATTCTAGCAATCTTAAATACATCAATTTATAATATATAACAGTAACATTTTTTTAAATTTTTTTTGTGCCCTGTATACTTACCAAAAATTTTTGTTCGTCAAAACTAATTTTCCTTTAAGAACGGATTTTTATCAAAAGTAAAATTTTATAAGAAACTTTACTTACGCGGACACTGTTCAAAAAGTTCTGTGAATATATGGTTTTGAGTATTATGTTACGTACATACGTCTCTTTATAAAACGTTAGTACCACCTAATTGTTTCCATTTTGTCCTGAGGTTACTGACATTTAAAAGGCAGTTATTTTCCTAAATCTTCTCTCGCAACGTAAATAAATTTATATCTAGCACAAAAATATCATTTTCTTAATTTTGAGACGAATTTTATTATTTTTTTCTTTTTTGATAAGGCTTGAGGCTATATTCAGGGTTGGCCAGTGAAAACGAAACATGCCCGATTTATCATATTTATCGTCCCTTAAGAAAAAAAATCGCTTTGGCACATGTATCTTTCGTGGAAGGGGAAACCATTTGCTTATATTTTCAACCATTTAACTTCAACCCCCTAGCAGGGGTAAGCTTCACCCCAAAAATTTTAAAAGAAAATAGGGGTCAAGTGATAGCTCATTTCAAAGTCTCTTGTTATCGCTGCTCAGTTTTTTAAATTTGGTTTGGTAGTTTTTAAGAAAATGCATTTTAAACATGGTGACCCGCCAAAATCAACATAGATGTTTTTTTTGAGACGCCTTTTTTGTCACATTTTTGTAATGCCATTTACAACCCTAAACGTGAATGAATTTTAAACTTTTTTTATCCTTTATGAATTTAAATATAAATCTGCAAATTATTCCTTTTTTCAAGGACTGTTCGACTGTTATCACAGCTTAAAACCACTAAAAGTATTGTCTGCGCGTTTTTTACAATTTTTATCAGTTAAATTTAAAAAATAAAAAAAATCGATCAAGTGCAAACTATACGTGCACAATTAGTGTTCCGTGCCATCAGCTCCCCATTAGACCTGAGCAAACCTCGGCCGCCCGATCTCCGCCCATCTGCCGCACTACCCGCCGCCGACGACACCAACGCCGTATCACAGCTGAGTGGGGAGCGTTTCGACTAAGCCCAAATTAAAAATTTCGAAAACATAAAGACAAGAGTTGTTCCGTACCACGTGAGGAATATTTTGTGTCGAAAAACTTTTTCCCAAAAACCAATGGTTCAGCAGTTATAAGGAAATAAACAATTAACTTGTTTATAAAAATTTATCAAGCTAGAATTTTTTAATCCTGATAATTTTCGTTCAGTCTACACCTAATTCCTAATGTTCATGATTTTTTCCAAGCAATCCTTTTGGTGATAAGGGTGGGGGGCAGCAATTTTTATGCGTTTTTCCCAAAAAATATTTGCAAAAAATGCATAAAAATACGTCATATTTACTGTTGAATTCGTGCTTCAATAAGCTTTCATTTGACACCATACACGATGCTCTTGAAAATTATTTTTTTCCATTTCCCAATTAACCCCCTGAAATTAATCCCGATAATCAAAATAAAACTTTTTATATTTCAAGTCTATAATTGGGTAACCACACTATCTCTGTGTCAATTTTCAAATTTTTGGGTCAAATAGTTTTAGAGAAAATCGGCTGTGACAGATGGACGGACGGACGGACGGACGGACGGACACCGAAGTGATTCCATGAGTGTTCCGTTTTCACGGAACACTAATAAAAAAAACTTATGTAAAAATTAAAGCATGTATTTTGAAATTTACCATGTTTAAAAGGCCTTTTCTTAAAAACTACTGAACCAAATTTAAAAAACTGAACAGCATTAAAAAGATAATTTAATGACCTTTGAAATGAGCTATCACTTGACCCCTATTCCAATTAAAAATTTTAGGGGTGAAGCTTATCCCTGCTAGGGGGTTGAAGTTAGAGGGTTGAAAATATAAGCAAAAGGTTTCCCCCTTCCACAAAAGATACATGTGTCAAAGCGTTTTTTTCTTTAAGAAAGATAAATATGAAAAATCGGGCTTGTTTCGTTTTCATTGGCCAACCCTGTATATTGCCACTCACTATTCATCGTTCTCAGCCGCAGTTGAATTTGACAAAAGTTCTATTTTCTAAATGTCACGTGAAAACCAAATTTCAGTTTTTTGTACCAAAGAATACTTAAATCCAAATATTATTCTATTCTTTAAACTTTACTTACATCCCATTGCGTATACAGACTATTTGAGTTGGCACTTTTTAAGTCCAACCTTCATCTTCGAAACAAAAGAATAAGTCTTTAAATATGTTGCTGTAAACCTACTTATAAAGAAATAATTCCCAACTTATTGGTATCCTTATAACTTTTTTATTATTTTCTATAGTTTAAAATTAATTTTTTAGTTCTCTGTTATTACTTTAAAACAATAAAATTAGGTAATTTTTATTTGAAATTTAATAACGGACAAAATAAGGAAAATACCAACTTACCTTTTATGGCAGCTTCCCTGTCTGGGATAGACGTTCCCTTTGTTGTTTCGTACTTTGGTAGAAATAAAAACTTATGAGGAACATTCTCACTATCTGGATTTGACCGAACAAGGTTTAACATCTTTTGTGCGCGGGTAGCCATGACGCATATAATAGTGGCAACTCCGACGACACCCTCAAAATACTAAAATCTTATTTCAGTTAAATCAAATAAAAGCTCAAGGCAACATTGCAATTTCTTTATAGAGGTCGCCACTTTCTTACCACGCCCACGACGCCATAATTGGGTGTGTAAAGGTAACATACTTAACCCCAAATAGTGGCGACTTACACAATTTAAAGCAATTTTTGGAATTGCTCGGTTAATTTAAAAAATAGGCAAAGAAAAATAAATTAGATGATTAAATAGAAGAAGAAACAAGCATGAAGCGATGAGATAGAACAAAACACGTGAAAAATAAAGCTGGTATCATTAAAATAAATTGTGGCGACGCGTGTAAGTTGCCACAATTTTGCCGGATGCCATAGTACAGTCTTATGCATACACAAATCGCCACAATTATTGTTCGGTATACACACACACACACACATATACACACACACACACACACACACACACACACACACACACATACACACACCCACACAACTTAAGTATGCGATAAAGTGTTATGTCTGTGAAGAGAGGCTATCCGTTACAATGCCTGAGAACATGCATCTTATTTGTAATAAAATGTGAATTTTACTACAAGTAAGATAATTGACCAAACTCTCAGCATTTTCGTGGAGAACTTACTAGAAATTTAGCTAGTTCTAACGTATGGTAAGGACGTGCATGTCTTTACAGAGTAACACAATATTTTCCAAAAGAAATTAATTCTTGAGAAATATCATGTTACTTGGGATGTGACATGAATCAACTACAAACTACGATCAAATATTTTGTAGTCCTGAAAAGGACTGATTTTGTCGGGGTAGGTCGGGGAGGGCATGGTTCCGGGATCAGTTGGTGGAATCAGCTGGACCATCTTCATCCTGATGGTCCATGATCCACCAAGTGGATGAATCAGCCGGACCGTCATAAACTTCCGGCGGCGGTGGTGGCACCCAATCGGTACTGGAGTCCGGCTCCATCTCTTCAGCCGACAACTCCCCATTTTGCCAATCGATGTTTGGCAATTCCAGACCCAGATCTGCTTCTTCGACTGCCCGCTCATCTTCCCAGACATTAAACATATCTTCTGCCTCGATGTCCAGAAGTCGTTCGATGTCCAAGAGTCGGTCATCCATATCGACTTCATTCATGTCAATGGTATCATCGCTAAAAACCGATGAACCGCGACTTAATGGTCGTTCAATATTCATATTTAGATCTGCTAACTAACAGATTTAAAAATGAAGTGATTCTGTGACTCGCTCGCAACCGTTTAAATAGAGATAATCTACCCCCTCCACCACTCCATCCCCACCTTTTCACCGCCAACAAACTAGAGAAAATTATACAAATGCCCACCATCCAAAATTGATACTGGCGGACTTCACTGTCGAAAACTGCTTTTAGTTCTCAAAAATGGTATAATTGTGTTCTGGAAATGTGACCGACAAAGAAACTTATACTCGATCCGTCGGGACTTACATAATTTCTATCTAATGTCACAGATGCCGTGGCATTAGATAAATACAAGTACAATCAAAATATTCTGAGGTCCTGAAAAGGACGGATTTTGCAAAGAAAATTATACTCGATCCGACTGGACTTATATAATTTTCTATCTAACACCACATGTACTATGGCATTAGGTAACTAAAACTACGATGAAACATTCTGTGGCCCTGAAAAGGACCATTTTTCAAGGTATAATAACTTATTTGTAATCAGGCTCGATTACAAATAAGGCACGCACTCTGATGTTGTAGAGTACCAACAGCTACTCCACAACCTTTGCAGTTCGGTATGTGCGCGCGACTACCGAAATCTTGGGTTACATGACCACTGAAGAATTGGTCACCAGCCGACTTGTTTTCCAAGTCGGCATAGCAGCCAACACACCAGTCGTCATCACCCACTGTCACCAGGTTTAAGGTCTTACACACCCGGCGGGATCGGACGGGGAAAACTTTCCTCCGTCTTATTGCCCAATTATCCAAATTCATAGGGGTATCATCGCTTAAGTATCCATCATCGTCTGATGATGCCATATTGAGATGAGCGAATGTAATGAAGTAAGCAGTCGAGCCGAGCTGCTTTTAAAGACCTCAGTTTCGCCCACCACAA
This sequence comes from Philopedon plagiatum, assembly GCA_963971165.1. Lineage (NCBI taxonomy): Eukaryota > Metazoa > Arthropoda > Insecta > Coleoptera > Curculionidae > Philopedon > Philopedon plagiatum. The sequence goes on along the minus strand of OZ020195.1, from coordinate 48,528,879 downwards.
CCCACCCCCACCCCCACCACCCCCAGTGTAGCATAGCGGATTGATTTAAAATATTTTTGGCATTTTTAAAATTTGAAAATAATGAAAAATAAAGATTTTTGATTTTTCACCATTTTCATCAATTTTTTTAAGGCATTTCCCGACCATCTACGGCAAAAGTGGAAAGCACAAACGATTTTGATTAATTTGAACTATTTTTTGGCATTTTTTAAATTTCGAAAAAATAAGAAATAAAGATTTTCAATTTTTTTAGCATTTTCATAAATTTTTTTAAGGCATTTCCCAACATTTTATGCAAAACTTGTATAAGACTAAAACGTTTCTTTTACTACCCTTAACCCAGTTCGGAGGTTATTTTTTTAATATTCCAAAAAATAAGTATGTCGGTCCCAAGCCTCCCTATGGCTACTATATTTTAATAATTTTTTTAAGGCATTTCCCGACACTTTACGGAAAAAGTGTAAATCACAAAAGATTTGGATTCATTTAAACTATTTTTTGGTATTTTTTAAATTTTGAAAAAATAAGAAATAAAAATTTTCAATTTTTTTAGCATTTTCATATGTCGTATGTAGTAAAAATAAAACTCAAAAATGTCCTTTATAAGTTTATTTTAAATATGTAAAGTACATAATTTGGAGAATTACATGACTTCAAACTAATGTATTGATTTGTTAGTAACAGAACCATTTAGTATATTGTAGCTAAAAAATGCATCGTGAATGACTAACGCGTACACTTTAATGTCTTTAGGAAATCTACTCTTGCGTGTTTCAAACTCCAATTTCACGTCCACTGTGGACATCCTAACGGCTTCTGGCTGGTGACTGCAATCGATTACGAATAACGGATTTTTCAGGTAGTCGGCAAAACTCATCATAGGATCGCTAAGTTCTCGCTGGTAGTAGCTAGCTTGAAAATTCTCATAATTATAATAGGCTGCGGCATACAGTTTCTTGGAAAAATCTAAATTCCATCTTTCGTAGGGAAATACGGCAGAGTTCAGATAGAGCCTAATATCACTTATATCGGCCGTTGTAAATTGTGTGCTATCTTTTGCTCTGTTGTCGGAAGAGCTAGTTGGTTGAAAACCGATAATCAAATATCTCGGTTTTTCGAGACTCGTGCTAGTTCTTAAGGCCCATACGTCTGACGATGTTTCTCTCAAAGAGGGTAGCTCGTAAAGATCCCATTTACGGTAAGCCATTGGAACGTTTGCGTTACTTCCACCTTTATTCATGCGTGATAATATCTTTAACTTCTGTCGATCGTCTGGAATTATGTGACGAGTTTTCCATCCAATTTTTTCAATTGAAATGTCTGCATCTACTTCGCCGATATAGCAATTTTTGAAAGTGCGGGCGATAATTAAAATCAACTCTTGCTTGACGTTAAAAATACCCTTTGAATAATCCTCTGCGAAACCCATGAGATATTTTAGAGGAAGCTTGCCGGAGAACACGTTACTTGTGGAATCTAGTATAACTTGATTTGCTTCGTCTAGACCCCATCCGCATGCCATGAGAGCTCTATTTTGTGCGGCACCCAATGACACCATAGTTTTCATCGTTGTAGTAATTCCGGGTTTCCGAACGACGGCAACTTGCTCCCCTCCCATTTCATAACGACATTCGTCGAATAGAAAGGTGATGGCATTATTTGATAGATAACATTTTTTAGTAACGTCTTTGGGTGAATGTTCCTTCGATGTAAATGTAACTATCCGATATATCCAAAATGATATCTTGAAAGTGTACAGGTATGCGAATTTCATCGGAATTGCGGAATGTTGGAGAACCGTAAGGTTTATATGTGTGTTCTTGAAAACTAATAATGGAGTTATCAAAAATTGGTTCGGTAAAAACTTCGATTTTGTCACTGCTAGCGGCCATCATTTTCTAATTTTTCTCACTTTCAAACCGATCGATTGTAGAAATTTGCAATCTTTCACGGAGAGCTGCCGATTGCTGTGCGGATGTGTTTTCGATTGTCCATCTGACTTGCGAATGAACCTTGACTGTGTTGTCTGCTTACTTTTATGTCGTTTAACTGAATCTTGAATTGTTGACAGCTTATGCAGTTGACGGTTAAAGCAAAAACCCATTATACGATTTTTTTCAACTCTAGTTTAACTATAATTTTCTCACCTCGAAAATCGATCAAATCACCGCTATCGTCCAAGATGCGTAGAGTAATGTTGTCGATAAACTGACGACCATCCGGCATTATCGGCATATAAATATTATTTTGCGGTTCTTTGGAGATTTTGTAACTGGGTTCGACGTCAATATCAAATTCAAATAACGTATGACTTTCCAAAGAATTCAGGTATGCTCCGGAAATTATATTACAATCCACACGTACGATGCGCACTTTCATTATGTCCACGATGGTACTTGATTCGTGTCTTTGTCCACCTCGCAGCAACACGGGGCCAAATCCGAGCACTTTGCCGATACTATTGCTACCTCGAAAATCGATGCTATATTTTGACTTTAGCTCACATTTTAACGTATTATTATTGGCTGTTAATGAAAATAAATCGGTACCAACTTCATTGCATGACTCTTTTAGAGCGGTGTTCATGGCTTTTGCTATTTCATTAATTTCGTAAGCTCCTGGTGGAATCCTTACATACGTTGGTATCGCTGTTTTCAAACGGCTGAATGAATTATTGCTTTCGTCGATATTAAAAATCGAATTATATGTGTAAAATCCCAGCAGTGCAACTCCATATTTGCCTGTTGTATTTAACTCGATGGGTGGGTAAAAATCCGCAGTTAAGACACTTGTATGTCCTGTTAGAGTGAATGTGTAAGACATGACTGAGCACGAAACTATTTGTGTAGCTATTTTATTGCTGTTTGCAACAGTTAAATGGATTTAAGCTGAAGCGTTGTTTTATTCCTTTGGACGTTTTTAAACTGTTTTCTGCCTTTATATTCACATCGTTAATTTTACAATAACAACAAAATATTTTTTTTTTGGCGTCGGTCCATCGCCCTCGTCCGAATCTGAATTATTGCTATTATAATGTTCGAAACAGTATTGATATTTCGATATATCGATGTCACTTTTTAGGTGATTAGGTAACCTATCCCAAACTAGTGCTATTTCATTTGGAGCTAATGCGATCAACACTTCTTTGGGCGTATTTTCTAACTGTTCGGCTGTCATTTTTTGTAATCCTCCGACTTCACGATATGCTTTAAGTGATAGCAACATTTTGGTGTAGTTGTCACGTTCCATTTGGGGTGTCAAAGACATACTTTTTACGATTGTAAAAGAAACTTCAAACACAAATGTCCACACCAGACTGTTCCAAATTCTTGTTGACGGTCGTATGTATAGTAAATTTTCTTCGTCGCTTCGGAACCCATCTGCAGATATCGTACCAATTCCATGGGTGGGGGTAAATCACCGAAACTATCGTAGTATGTTACCTCAGAATTGCTTTTTCTATATGCTACCCAATGAGTCCCTACACCCGACATACTATCCAAATTTATAATGGCGGCCTCGTGACGTTTGGGACCGCGTACTGGTAATGAATCTCTCATATATACGCCTCGAAAGTGTGGTATTTTCATTTTTAAGGCGTACTTTTCTATATCAATATTGGATAGTGCTCTTTGAGGTAGGGATTCTATTAGTTTTTTGATTTCTTATTATTATATGCTGTTGTTTATAAATAATCCCAAACCTGTGCGATATGGTTTCAAGTATAATCCGTTTCCACTTGAACTTAGATGTAAGCCGGTACCTATTTTTTCTGCAGTCGACTTTTTTACTGCTTTTACGGCACGCACGATGCCTGCTACACCACCTGCTAATGAACCTAAGGCCGATAGTCCTGCAAATATTGGTATTAACGGTAATATCCCCCCGGTCTCTGGAATTGGAATGATTCTAGGCGTGCGAATTTTTCGTTTGCCACCGGCTATTCTTAGGGATTTACATGCAGCTACTGCAGCTATTTTCGATGCTTTCGTGATATTTTTCTCGATAAGTTTTTTCCCACCAGCTTTTAACAATTCTGATCGAACGGGTCGTCTAATAGATGATCCAAAAGCTACTTTGTGTACTCGCTTATGTTTACCGACGCCATTACCTTTAGTGTGGCGGCGGCGGCGCTGGAAGCGACGTTTACCTCGAATGGATGCTTTTCTCGATTTTGATGATGATGATACACCCATACCAAAACGTTGTTTCGCTTTCATAATGTTGGTTACCAACCAAGCTGCAGCTTTTTCACTAGCGCTAGAGTCTTTCGATTTTACTCTTTTCCACGCGCGTTGCTCGAGTTCCTGATCTGCTTGGTGGCGAGCACTTAAATTTTCACTATTACGCAAATAGGCTAAATCGTGTTTTTTGCATGCGACATCCAAAGAATTAATTCCTTGATCTCCTCTTGCCACACGTTTTACTACTTTCGTCCCGGGCCCGCAATACTGATAGCCGGGAATGTGTAACTCGAATGGTAGCCTATTAATTACTGAATTAACAATACCGCTTCCAGTCTTACTTGATAAACGAGACCGTCTACTTCGTCTGACGAGCGACATCTGAATGATAGTTTACGTGAAAGTTCAGTATAAAATATAGATTTTGTTAAGATGCGTATCGTCAATCTTAAACAAAAACTTCCCGTCGATAATCTCGATATAAAGGTCGGATCTGGACTAGAACAAAAATTATTTAAAAGACATGGTCCTTTGCTACCGTCATCTATTCGTGGATTATTAATAGGACCTTCAAACTGTGGAAAGACAAATGTTATGATTTCGCTGCTTACTCACCCCTCGGGACTGCGTTTCGAAAATGTTTATATCTACTCAAAGTCGCTCTATCAACCGAAATATGAATATTTAAAGAAAATTTTATCACCAATCAAAGGTCTTGGCCACTACGCTTTTAGCGACGCAAATAACATTGTGGAACCGTCGGATGCTAAACCTAATTCAATATTTATTTTTGATGACGTTATGTGTGAGAAACAGGACGTTATAAGATCGTATTTTAGCATGGGACGTCACAAAAATGTGGATGCCTTTTACTTGGCGCAAACGTATTCTCGTGTTCCTAAGCAGCTCGTCCGGGATAATGCCAACTTCATTATTATGTTTAAACAAGATGAGATGAATATGAAACATATATTTTCCGATCACGTTTCACCCGACCTGACGTTTACACAATTTCAAGAGATGTGTGCTAAATGTTGGGATAATAAATATGGTTTTTTACTTATTGACAAGGATAGTGATGTAAATTCGGGCAGATACCGCAAGGGATTCGATAGTTATATATTCCTATAATAATAACTTGGATAATCATTTCATCGTTGAACGGTGCTTTGAAAGCATCATGAATGAAGAAATCGAATTAAAACGAAAGCTACTGGAAACTACAAATGCGGTTAGAAAAAAATTTAAACAAATTAAAGCAGCTAAAGTGCAGAATGAACATGATTTGGAAAAGTTTTATGAACCAGTTTCTAAACCACTAGAATCTATATCTAAAGCCGTAAAGCAGCAGCAACAACAGTACGCAACCAAAAAATCAAGTACTACGACTAAACCACAAAGTCGGAGTAGCAGCAGCAGCAGCTCGGTGGGAATGGCGAAAATGTTTGAAGAACATCCAACAGAAGCGGATTTTGAAACATCTACACCGATTTCGCAAAAAACACAAATTCCTACACCAAAACGTGTAAATCGTGAGTCACTGTTCGAAATCCCTTCCCCATCAACGATAACATCATCTTACACATCACCACACACATCAAGTGATAGCAGTTCAGCCGCAAAAACTATTCAAGATTATTTAAATGGATTAAAATTGGAACCGTCCCGTTATGATACCGTGTATGGTGTACGCTTTGGTAAAAAAGACAATAAATCAACAAAATATATTGGCAACTTGGTGGTTCGTTTTCTAACAAACGGAAAGATGGTGTTATACAGGATCAAAACAAACATTGCTGAATTCGATGGAACGGCTGAGCTTTACGATTTGATTTTTCTAAAAAATCCACCAGCCCTAGATAATGATGACGAAATTAGTCTAGATGTACTTCGAAAATACCAAACCATTTTGAAATTGACGGATGCGGCCTATGACGGTTATGACAAGAAACGTGGTTTAAGGGAAACCCGATGGAGAAAATATTTACGAATCATAAAACCGCTAATTACGGAAACTAAACTGGGTGGTGGTGGTGCTCGAAGAAAAAAAGTCAACAACAAAATCCAACTACCAGTAAAAAAGCATCTATCTTCGAAATCATCTGAATATGTTTATTGGAATAAACCTAAGGAGTTAGTGGATAGATTACGATTATTGTGGGGGTCAAAAGTAGCTGGACATACCTGACATGATAATGAGATTATGTCAATTATGGAAGAGCTTCGAGAAGAAGGAATAATATATTAAGTTTTGCACGTAGTTGCCATCCTCAGTGTCTTATAAGACGTGCAACCTTATAATATGGATCCTAGCCGAGAAAAAATTAAAGTCGTAAATGAATTACATAGGACAGCAAGAAAAAAATTTGTTAGAAGACGTACGGTCATAAAAGCATATCGAGATTTGTGGCAAATTGATTTGGCGGAAATGCAGCCATATGCTACTGACAATGATGGATACCGTTACATTGTTGTATGTATAAACTGTTACTCCAAATTCGTGTACACCAAAGCAGTTAAGAATAAGACCGGTGTTGAAGTTACGAATGCCATGAAAAGCATCATTGAAGAAGCATCCTATGCACCAAACAATTTACAGAGTGATCAAGGAAAGGAATTTTATAATACCACCTTTCAAGCACTCATGAAAAAATATAATATAAACCATTATTCCACATATAGCACGAAAAAAGCGGCAATTGTTGAGCGTGTTATAAGAACTTTGAAAAATAAGTTATATAAACAATTCTCGGCTAGAGGTTCTTACAGATGGTTACAAATATTACCAGCTATAACGAAGACCTATAATAACACTAAACACCGCACCATTGGAATGAAGCCTAACAGTGTAAAAGAGGATACCCCTATTAAAGCATATGACTATTTGAAAATTGCTCCGAAGAAAAAAAAATTTCATTTGGGTGACATTGTTCGCATTAGCAAGTACAAAGGTGTATTTGACAAAGGATATACGCCTTCATGGTCCACGGAACTGTTTGAAATAGCAAAAGTTAATATTACAAATCCACCTACCTACTTGCTACAATCATTGGAAGGTCAACCTATTAAAGGATGTTTTTACGAAGCAGAACTGCAAAAGACAGCTAGCCCTGGTGTTTATTTAGTTGAGAAAATTCTTAGAAAACGCAAGAACAATCAAAACGATCAATTGTTTGTAAAATGGTTAGGTTTTCCAAATCAATTTAATTCTTGGATAGACAAATCAGATATTGTATAAATATTATCAAATGGGTTTTACGTTACGTATGTATGCATTATAAATAATAATAAATATTGCTTTTCATAATTATGCGTTTTATTTTCAATTTAACAGTATAATTATGTTTTTAAATAGAACTTTATCTAGGTTGGTTTCCATTTTGTTTTTTTTTTTGATCCTTTATCTTCGTTGTAGTATACCGTGCAGCATGTGAGTGAATTTGATACATATAGACAAGCCAGACAAAGTAATTTTCAGCAACTAATACTTGATAGATATCGTTTTCAAAGGAGAATTGGAAAAATGGATGTAATGCTAGCGAGGATTTTAGAACGGAACCACAGAAATAATATATATCAAGAGCGATTTGTTAATTCAAATGTATGGTGAATAATAAACATATTTAGTACAAAAAGATTTTTATTAAGATTTAAATAATACATCCATACTATCATTAGAAAAACGCACTTATTCACATAAATTTAAAATTACATGACTATCATCAGAAACTTTTACACTATCTCTAAATTGTCTCTATTTTTCGGAATTACCAGCGCAGCCCTTCTTGGTCGAATTCCATGGTCTCACTATTATTACGTTCTGATGAACCTCCTCCCCCTACTCCTCCTCCCCCTCCTTCTAAGAAAACAGGACTTTGCGGTGATTCGTTAATTATTTCGAGATCTTCAAAATTGCTTGAAGAAGTCCAGCGCTGCCCTTCTTGACTGAATTCCGGCGTATCGTGATTATTATGTTCTGATGAACCTCCCACTGAGACAGCGAGACTTTGCAGAGATTCACTAGAATTTTCACGAGATATTTGTTGCGGTGATTTCATCCCATGTTTCTTATGGTACTCATTTTGACACCATTCACAGAAACCCATTATTCCACTAATAAATTCCCAATTTTCGCAATTGGCACACATCTGACGACCGTTTACAGAGAATGGGCGAACAACTGCTATTTGACGTTCACTTTTTGGTGACTGCATTTTGAGGAAATAAATTACTATGCAGTATTCTGGAAGTACTGAAATGCAGACTGAAACAAGAAAGTTTTGTACCTCTATTTGTATCTCTTAGGTGACCTTCAAACCCCTCCACTCTCATATCCCATGTAAAATCGTGGTCACCATACACAGAATAGACTTGTTTCTTTATCTACATGCGCGTAATACGAATTTTGAATCGATTTCCTTAAGTCTTTTTGTAACAGATTGCAAAAAATCTTCATTCGCCTCTTGAGCAAGCTTTTTATTCATTTCATTAAGTGCTTTTCTAACATATTCCAAAACATCATTATTCACTAATTCACTAAGTCGTTTAATAATTTCACGCCTTTGTTCAAGAACATATTCCTGATTAGCGGCATCCCCAGGATTCTTTGGTGGTGCTACATTAGTTAGAGATTTCCCTTGTATATCATATTGACCATCATCGGTCAATCTAAATCCAACTCCTGGTTGTCCAACAAGAACAATGTGATTTTGGTCATTAAATTTTTGGCGCCCAAATTTATCAATTGTGTTGTTAACACGACCCATTTTTAGCTTAAACTGATGTGATTTTTGTGAAGGTTGCCTATTTATAAAAAAATTAAACAATAATTTAGGTACATAATCATTTATTTAACATCTCATGATATTATATTATACAATGAATTAAAGATTTTCTTCATCTTCTTGAACACACTCCATTTCGTCATCGCTAACAGTACCCAATGCTTTACTATCAACTTCATTGGTGACTGCTTTATTTCCAAGGTCATCAAGAATAGTGGTATCATCTGCGGGAGCCAAATCATATTTTGTAGCTAATTCATCGGGTAAATGAGGCACTTCGAATAGGTAGCTTCCCAATTCTTCATTTATCATTCCAGCGCAAAATTCGTCCAGATCAATGGTTCCATATAGGTATTTCTCGCACGTGTGTGCTCCAGCCGTGAAATTTACGGCGTCTTTCATATACTTCCTATACTGACTTTCACTAAAACCCACATCGGATTTACCATAATTTGCAAAGTGTAGTATTTCTTCAGCCAGCTCTCTTAATTTACATGATAACCAATTAATGTACATATCTCGATTTTCAATGACAGTAGGGCAGTCACACATCTTAAATAGAAAATAATGGACATGTGATTGTGTGTGACTGTGTGTTTTTCGATATTTACTTAACGAGAACTATTTTATTACATTTTAAATCAACATTAAAATAGCCTAATCAACAATATATTACAAACAACCAAAATTTAACAACGCTCTAGTATTACCTCCAGAGAATACATGTGAGCTTTGCCCCAAATAAGTTAAGGTGTACTGATCACCGGAGTTATTCATCATTTCAATAGTATCCTCTGTCAGAATTTCAGCTACGCGTGATGGTAAAAATGTTTCAAATGTTGCTTGATGTGTTGGATCAAACAATGTGACGGTAATGGCTTTTCCAAAACGTGAAGTCAAAGAATTAATTTTTTTTATCATATAAATTTTGCACACCGTTAATGTAGAGAATTTTCTACGTTCCAGAAATTGAATATCTTGGTTTATCATATTATTAATTTCGGCTATGGTCTGCTTTGAAATGCTCATGATTTAAAATACAATAAAAACAATTACTGTCAAGTGCCTTGAATAAACACTTGTAGAACACACCACAAACACAATACTTTATATGCCAAAGCAACAGTTAGCGCATACGATGTATGAGTGACAATGAAAGCTATTTTCGAAATGAGTCATATTTATTAGGAAGTAATCCAAGGTCAAGTATTTATTTATGGTGGGAGGAATACATCCGACGACCTCGAAAAATACAAAACAAATGTAACCTTGAAATAAGCGTCGTCCACCTGGTCATCACCAAACAAAGAAACATCTGCTCGCGTTCAAGACCAAGCAAATGTAACCTTGAAATAAGCGTCGTCCACCTGGTCATCACCAAACAAAGAAACATCTGCTCGCATTCATTGAAAATATGCATCGCAAATGTAACCTTGAAATAAGCGTCGTCCATCTGGCCATCATCAAACAAAGAAACATCTGCTCGCGTTCAAGGCCAATTTCTTGACCTTGACCTTGGAATAACACCTGCGCATGTCAAGGCCAAATAACAATAGCACACCTGCGCTTTCAAGGTCGACCCTACTGCGCATGCGGAAACTCACTAAGCATCTACTTCTACTACTAACGATGAACTACAACAAAAGTAATAGTATAACCTTGGATGAATTAAGAATGCATACGGGATGATTTAACATTCTTTGAAGCCAAAACAAACCATTCTAAGCGACACTGTAAACACAATTTGTAAACATTGGCCACATCTTATTTCACCTTGTATTTTTGTACAAAAAAATACGTTAGAAGCATCACAAGATTTACTAAAGGTAATAAAAGCCCTAAAATGTTTTATTTTCTGCTAAATAATAATAAATTTGGGTTATAAATCTCTTAAATACATTGTTTCTAAAGGATTATTTAAAGTCGCTCCGAGTCATTTATAAATCTATAAGTCGCACTTTTTCTTTTCTAGTTCATTATACAAAGACATACGTGTAACCGAGTGTTTAGACGTATTTCCTAAGCAACCAACAGAAACAGCAACACTTCTGAGCTCCAACACTCCAATGCTATTTTATCTCTTTCATAAAAAACAACAAATAAACAGGCTACACGTTCAATACGCTCACAGTATATGGAACACCGAATCCTTTCTAATTCATCCAAGAGTAGACCCAAACCTTAGCGTGTAGAAGCTTTTGATCCCTCTCATTCGGTGAATTATGGTTAGTATTTCTTGGATAGTCAATTCAGTTTGATGACATAACTTCGATGATCAAGCAGAAAACGTTTTGCAGCTGTACCAACGCTTAAATTATTTGTAAATTTCAGTCGCTCATCGTGGGACTACGTCACCAGGGGGCCAGATGCCATCTTCTCGTCTTATAATGAGCGATGTTTGATGGCTATTTTGAGGGTAAGTTTGATTAGAAAAGATTCTAATTTTTTGGGAATAAGCTTTTAGAAGGGAGTACTTTCGTATTATGAAATAAAAAAATTGCGTGATAAGCTTATTGTATAGTAATAAAATTGTCTTCAGCTTTAAGAAAGTTGTACACCAAAGTTATAAACTTTGAAATGGGCGCAATTTCACAGAATAGTGATTCGCAATGATAATTCGTAAACAATTAATGAGGAGTTACGCCGACTTCAAAGTTTATAACTTTGCTGTACAACTTACTTAAGGTTGAACACAATTAGACTCAGTAATACAACCAAAAATAATATTTTATACTTCAGTGCTTTTTTGAAGTTGGTTAATTTCTTGAAATAAGAATAATATAAGGCAATATATTTACGAAGATTGTCTTAAACTGGACTATAGAGACTTTAAAGTTTGATTATAAGACTTTAACATATTTTAATATTGGTAATCTATCTACATCTTAGCATTGTAAAAGCAAGCTTTTAATTTAGGTAGGAATTTGCCACCCGATTTATTTAAAAGTTTTAGAATAAATTAGTACCAAATCAAAATGTCATGATGGGCTTATTCGGCAGTTTATTTTATTTCATAATACAAAGTACTCCAATTGAAAAGCTTATCTTTAACAATTGAGTATAATAACAAATGAGTATTTTTACAGGTGGGTCAAAATTTTGTGGGCAACTAGTGATATCAACGCAACAAGCAAAATACACTTTTTTAATTAAGGAATGTTTTTTAATAATGTGCCTAGTTTTGCGAAGAAATTATTAACCTACAAATAAACACCGCAAAAATCATAAAATAGGTACTGCAGTATAGTGAACATTGCTACTCTAGATGTTTATGACTTTTTTCTATGGGTTTTAGTACTCTAGATTGATAGCGGCTTCCCGTTTTGATACGTTTAGCGTCTCCTCAATAGAGTTCGTGGCTTGTACTAAAAGCCCAGAATAAATGGATGGTGTTTATACTGAGCTAAAAGTATGATTATTCGTAAAATAAAATTAGGAACGCTGTCGAAACTCCGTTTTCTTTAATAAATACAGTGCTGGCGACTAGACATAGTAATACGATCTTTGTCTACGCACGTGCAGGCTGCCAGCTGTAGTAGATATGAGATTGCCAATAACTTTAAAAACATTTTATCGAGGAAAAGTGCTAACTTGTTGCCAATACACCTTTTAGAGCCGATATAATTTTTTAAATAACAAAAATTTAAAAAAAAACTCCACCCTAACACAGCCTCGAACCCCCGAACTCTTGGTCAACTCGCTGAGATTCTACCTCTGGACTACGCTGGTAATGTAAGAAAATCGGTCCGATGCCATTATATTTGATGACAAGCGCTGGCGTGGCTGAGATCGTGTTTATAAATTTTTATGTTTAACTGCTAATTAATAATACATTAATACAATGCAAATACAATGCGCATATTAGCTACCCAATTAGTTTTTCTTTTTTCAAACCAAATGTTTTGAAAGAGTATATTTTACGGGGCGGTTTGAATGTATTTCCATAGTAGGAGCGGCCCGATATTATTGGTGGGCCGTCGACAAATTGTGTCTCTTTTTTTAACTTCCTAAAGCGCGTTTGTCTGTTTCTCTCTTAGTTTTAATGAATTTATATCGTCCATTTAAACCTATGAGGCCAATTTAAAATACGAACCAGCCCGGAGCAAGCTTGGATATATTTCGACGATGGCTTGATTGGCTTGATTGTTTTTTGGGGAGTTTTCGCATGGAACTTTCACTTTTTTGAAAGAAAAGTTTGGTTTTAAAAAATAAATTATTAGGTGGATCATTGAAAATAAATATGTAGGTGGGTCATTGACCAAATAACCTTATGGACGGGCAACGCCTGACAATTACCGTTCAGTTGCACTAAGAAAGTTTAAGATTTCGAACTGATTTAAATTAAGATCTTCTAGTTGATAAGTTAGGTTTTGACAGGTTTTTGTCCTGTCAGTGTTAATAAGCCGTCATTAAAAAATTAAGATTTTTTCTGCTATTTCAGCGATTTGCTTGGTTTTCAAATGATTTTCATTTTGTAACGGGTTGCTAGAATAAATTAAGTTCTATTATTGTCGAAAGAATATACTAAATTTGCCCTTTTCTTTATAAATTTGAGAAAAAATTCAGAAACAAAATTCATAGTATGAAACTTACATTATATTCATTTTCCTAATTCAAAAGAACAAAAAAATACACTCGGAGAGCACGACACTACAATGGCACAGGGCCGCATTAAGAACCATACAGTAATTACAAGTGTTACTATTGCCTATTAACCAATAGCAATAAGTTTTGAGCCTAGCACGTGCATATCACTCGCTAATTGTTTATTTTTCTGAATTGTGGAAATGAATAGGGTTTAGTCAGGGGCGGCCAGTACTTAAGTGCTCTGGGGCGTGAGTTTTCCCGACAATATGCAAAAATAATAATAAACTATATTAAATAATATTTATTTATTTTAAACATATCTATTCCGATTTATTTTATATTTTGAATATTTGTGATTTTACATTTATTTCAAAAACAATACAGAGGTTTTGTTTGCGCTTATCCGCTAACTGGGGTTTCTTTCGATCCCGCCGTTGCATCGAGGCAACATTTGAGCCACAGAATTCAACTTCGTTGACGTTCGTTCGGTTTTATTTGGGTTAATTCGATACTTCATAATCGGGATTTTAGCACGCGAAAAGGAGCTCGACCGGTGAGCTCAGCCGCCAGCAGTCCACTGTTTTATTCCGCGGTGTGGTGGGCGATTTGCGATTATATTCATTTGGCGACGTGCAATTTTTAAAAATTAGGACCTATTTAACTTGCGGTTTATAAAATACCACTCTTAATCGTGTAAATTTGTGTTCTAGTATTTTAAATGATTGAAGGATTATCTTTGGACAGCCCATGAAGGTCTAAACCTAAGTACTCTATGTACCGTGAGTGTACTAGAAGTGTCCGGCTCACACATCGACGCATACCGCATGTAACCAGATATGAATGATGATGGCGCTCCCAGGGGTAATAAATTCCGGAGGTAAACTACCCCTCCATTCGGATCTCCGGGCGAGGGGTGCTCATGGGGGCCCACCATAGAAGAATTCCAAGAGTATAGTAACCTTTGCCAACATCTGCGGGCCTAATTCCAATTTGGACTCTGTCCACCTATCTCCAATCATGCAAACCCCACATTCTTTTGCTGACCGAAACCCAAATCAGCTCCAAATCCTCAACCAATCATCCAATCAACCAATCATTTCCAGGCTATGAACTTCTGTCATGTTTTCGTCTTCATGGTGGGGTATGTGCCTACGTTCGCAGCAGTCTTTCTTGCACCAGACTCCCGAACCTGGAATCAGGTCAGCCCGATATTCTCTGACTAAAATTCGCCTTAAATCTTCTACTAAATTTATCTGTTGCATCTAGCGCTCCCCATCAGACAAATCCTACAATGAGTTCTTTGACTATCTCTCGGCAAAAATCGATCATCTCATCTCCGAATTTCCCTCCGCTGAAGTTATCGTCCTAGGCGACTTCAACGTCCATAGCAAGGAATGATTAGGATCCACAACAACTGACCCAGAAGGCAGAGCAGCAGGAAACTTCGCAATCAGCAATTCGCTCACCGATTTGATCAGAGAGCCAACATACTTTCCCCGCGTTTCTACCCATAATGCAAATCCACTAGATCTTTTTCTTACCACCCATCCTGAGCCTTACTTAACATCTGTATGCGCTCCCCTTTGTCGTTCAGATCATGGCCTCATTACCGTCTCTTGTCCCATACATCCCGAGTTTGCTGAAATCATGCCAGAACGCACGATCTGGCACTACAATTCTGCCAACTGGGATGGTCTTCGAAACTTCTTGTCTGCTTTCCCTTGGAACCCTGTCTGTTTTTCCACTCCCGATCCCTCCGAAATTTGCTCTCATATCACAGACATTATTCAAGCAGGTATTGAAAGTTTCATTCCCCATACCCGCAAGAAACCTAAGAGATAGTTTTTGTGTGTTCAAACTGCAATTGGAGTTGAAAAAAAAATCAGCAAAAATTCTTCATAATAGTGTGCCTTTATATTTCCAAAGAAAAGAGTAGATACGTGGGTAGATTAAAGACCTATTTTCCCAAAAATATTTTTTCCAAAATTTTTTTACCAAAAATTTTTTTCAAAATTTTTCCGATAACTTTTTTACCAAAATTTTTTCCCAAAAATATTTTTCAAAATTTTTCCAAAATTTTTCCAAAATTTTTTACCAAAATTTTTTTTCAAAAATGTTTCCCTCAAACTCTTCAAATTTTTTTCAAATGTGTTTTTCCTAAAATTCTTTTTAAATCTTAATGCCTTACAGAAAATATTCGAATGTGAATTCTGCAACCGAGCGTTCACCAGGAAGGATCACCTCAAGCGTAATGGAGATTGCCGCATAGCGGTCAAGATCTGCGACGTCTGCAGTGGAATTTTCAAGTCGGAGGGGGCTCTTCTGCGTCACCAGAAGGAGAAACACCCAGCTCCCAAAAGACCAGATAATGCCACGCAGGCACCCATGGCGAAAAGAACAAGACTCGTTTCGACAGATTGTGAGTATTGAAAATTTAAATTTCGGGTGGTCTAAATAAGAAATTTGTCTTTATATAACTCGAGTACTAATTATTTATTCCTTCTTTTAAGAACCAACAACATCGTCCACACAGCATTGTGCAGCATGCCAACTTGATGTTCCCACGAACCGATGGGGCGGACATCTAAGGACCCTAAGGCATCGTGAGAAATGCTGCGTGGCGCAGGAGGAGGAAGGTGTAGAGTTGGTAAAAACATCATTCCGGAGCCGAATTGCTACGTACCGTACCAATTTGTTATTAATAAGGTTACCAAAAACATGACTTTAATTACAGCATATTGTGTAATTAGTTTAAAACAAATGAAAAAGTAAATAATACCTTTGGTTTTTAGTGGAAGTTGTCAGTTTAATCATGGATTAGCTGAAAATTTGGGCAGCTGCAGAAAGAAAAAAAATTTAACGCTGTGTTAAACTGAATATCTTTTGTTTTAACGATGAATTAGGATTTAACGCTTGATTAAAACTTTTCTGCAACCCTCTGTTAGTATTTCCTCATAGTAGTTCATCACGAAGTTCGAATATTACAACGTTTTTTTAGTTTAATAACATAACCTCGCCAGCAACCCGCAATATTTTTGCAGCGATGCCAACGCTTAACTTATTTCTTAAGTTTGGGTCACCCATCGTGGGACTACATCACCAGAAGTTATCTCTCCGTTTTATAATAAGCGATATTTGATCACCATTTTGAGTGTAAATTTGATAAGGAAAGATTGACAGACACTCCAACGCTAGTCCAGCCTAATCTGGCAACCAAAAGTTTTAAATTGACAAGTGTAACTAAAC
The DNA here is from genome assembly GCA_963971165.1 of Philopedon plagiatum. Classification (NCBI taxonomy): domain Eukaryota; kingdom Metazoa; phylum Arthropoda; class Insecta; order Coleoptera; family Curculionidae; genus Philopedon; species Philopedon plagiatum. Next base: position 48,512,078 of record OZ020195.1, on the reverse strand, counting down.
CCAGTGGCGGCTCGTGGCCTAGAGCAACAGATAATTTGAAAGAAGTCGCATTCGATATTTTGCCAAAAATAAATATAAAATAGAAAAGGGCTCATTGGTGTTAGTCTTTAATTACCACACATGCGTTTACTGGAACCTATGTTATCTGTTTCTATCCACTTGTTTGTTATGTTTGTTGATACTTTGACGATATGCGAAATTTAATTGAGAGGCGATATTAATTGTACCCAAGACAGCAAATTCAGTCGAACAATGCATGTGCCGTGCCGAAACTTCGTGTCTCTTAATCTTCTGATGTAAATGTTTCAAATCTGTGTATCCTACCTTTCTCCATATTTTATCCATACCTTCAGAATAAAGCAATAAGCATGAAAAGCAGAACATTGTATTCAAAGTTTTACAACCGCATATCCACTGGGTTTTTATACACTTCTTTGGAGAAATGTCTTGTAAAGCAATGATTTGCCGTTTCATCCGATTGAGAAAGGTTGAAATCGGGGATAGGTCTTTCACAGATTTTAAATTGATTTTTTTCAGGCAACGAAAGCCTCGAAAAATTATTTTTTTAAATATTTTGCTCGTTATTTTGCATTTTCCACACATTGAAATACCAAAAAATGTCGCCAAATGAATATAATCGCAAATCGCCCACCACACCGCGGAATAAAACAGTGGACTGCTGGCGGCTGAGCTCACCGGTCGAGCTCCTTTTCGCGTGCTAAAATCCCGATTATGAAGTATCGAATTAACCCAAATAAAACCGAACGAACGTCAACGAAGTTGAATTCTGTGGCTCAAATGTTGCCTCGATGGAACGGCGGGATCGAAAGAAACCCCAGTTAGCGGATAAGCGCAAACAAAACCTCTGTATTGTTTTTGAAATAAATGTAAAATCACAAATATTCAAAATATAAAATAAATCGGAATAGATATGTTTGAAATAAATAAATATTATTCAATATAGTTTATTATTATTTTTGGATATTGTCGGGAAAACTCACGCCCCAGAGCACTTAAGTACTGGCCGCCCCTGACTAAACCCTATTCATTTCCACAATTCAGAAAAATAAACAATTAGCGAGTGATATGCACGTGCTAGGCTCAAAACTTATTGCTATTGGTTAATAGGCAATAGTAACACTTGTAATTACTGTATGGTTCTTAATGCGGCCCTGTGCCATTGTAGTGTCGTGCTCTCCGAGTGTAATTTTTTGTTCTTTTGAATTAGGAAAATGAATATAATGTAAGTTTCATACTATGAATTTTGTTTCTGAATTTTTTCTCAAATTTATAAAGAAAAGGGCAAATTTAGTATATTCTTTCGACAATAATAGAACTCAATTTATTCTAGCAACCCGTTACAAAATGAAAATCATTTGAAAACCAAGCAAATCGCTGAAATAGCAGAAAAAATCTTAATTTTTTAATGACGGCTTATTAACACTGACAGGACAAAAACCTGTCAAAACCTAACTTATCAACTAGAAGATCTTAATTTAAATCAGTTCGAAATCTTAAACTTTCTTAGTGCAACTGAACGGTAATTGTCAGGCGTTGCCCGTCCATAAGGTTATTTGGTCAATGACCCACCTACATATTTATTTTCAATGATCCACCTAATAATTTATTTTTTAAAACCAAACTTTTCTTTCAAAAAAGTGAAAGTTCCATGCGAAAACTCCCCAAAAAACAATCAAGCCAATCAAGCCATCGTCGAAATATATCCAAGCTTGCTCCGGGCTGGTTCGTATTTTAAATTGGCCTCATAGGTTTAAATGGACGATATAAATTCATTAAAACTAAGAGAGAAACAGACAAACGCGCTTTAGGAAGTTAAAAAAAGAGACACAATTTGTCGACGGCCCACCAATAATATCGGGCCGCTCCTACTATGGAAATACATTCAAACCGCCCCGTAAAATATACTCTTTCAAAACATTTGGTTTGAAAAAAGAAAAACTAATTGGGTAGCTAATATGCGCATTGTATTTGCATTGTATTAATGTATTATTAATTAGCAGTTAAACATAAAAATTTATAAACACGATCTCAGCCACGCCAGCGCTTGTCATCAAATATAATGGCATCGGACCGGTTTTCTTACATTACCAGCGTAGTCCAGAGGTAGAATCTCAGCGAGTTGACCAAGAGTTCGGGGGTTCGAGGCTGTGTTAGGGTGGAGTTTTTTTTTAAATTTTTGTTATTTAAAAAATTATATCGGCTCTAAAAGGCGTATTGGCAACAAGTTAGCACTTTTCCTCGATAAAATGTTTTTAAAGTTATTGGCAATCTCATATCTACTACAGCTGGCAGCCTGCACGTGCGTAGACAAAGATCGTATTACTATGTCTAGTCGCCAGCACTGTATTTATTAAAGAAAACGGAGTTTCGACAGCGTTCCTAATTTTATTTTACGAATAATCATACTTTTAGCTCAGTATAAACACCATCCATTTATTCTGGGCTTTTAGTACAAGCCACGAACTCTATTGAGGAGACGCTAAACGTATCAAAACGGGAAGCCGCTATCAATCTAGAGTACTAAAACCCATAGAAAAAAGTCATAAACATCTAGAGTAGCAATGTTCACTATACTGCAGTACCTATTTTATGATTTTTGCGATGTTTATTTGTAGGTTAATAATTTCTTCGCAAAACTAGGCACATTATTAAAAAACATTCCTTAATTAAAAAAGTGTATTTTGCTTGTTGCGTTGATATCACTAGTTGCCCACAAAATTTTGACCCACCTGTAAAAATACTCATTTGTTATTATACTCAATTGTCAAAGATAAGCTTTTCAATTGGAGTACTTTGTATTATAAAATAAAATAAATTGCCGAATAAGCCCATCATGACATTTTGATTTGGTACTAATTTATTCTAAAACTTTTAAATAAATCGGGTGGCAAATTCCTACCTAAATTAAAAGCTTGCTTTTACAATGCTAAGATGTAGATAGATTACCAATATTAAAATATGTTAAAGTCTTATAATCAAACTTTAAAGTCTCTATAGTCCAGTTTAAGACAATCTTCGTAAATATATTGCCTTATATTATTCTTATTTCAAGAAATTAACCAACTTCAAAAAAGCACTGAAGTATAAAATATTATTTTTGGTTGTATTACTGAGTCTAATTGTGTTCAACCTTAAGTAAGTTGTACAGCAAAGTTATAAACTTTGAAGTCGGCGTAACTCCTCATTAATTGTTTACGAATTATCATTGCGAATCACTATTCTGTGAAATTGCGCCCATTTCAAAGTTTATAACTTTGGTGTACAACTTTCTTAAAGCTGAAGACAATTTTATTACTATACAATAAGCTTATCACGCAATTTTTTTATTTCATAATACGAAAGTACTCCCTTCTAAAAGCTTATTCCCAAAAAATTAGAATCTTTTCTAATCAAACTTACCCTCAAAATAGCCATCAAACATCGCTCATTATAAGACGAGAAGATGGCATCTGGCCCCCTGGTGACGTAGTCCCACGATGAGCGACTGAAATTTACAAATAATTTAAGCGTTGGTACAGCTGCAAAACGTTTTCTGCTTGATCATCGAAGTTATGTCATCAAACTGAATTGACTATCCAAGAAATACTAACCATAATTCACCGAATGAGAGGGATCAAAAGCTTCTACACGCTAAGGTTTGGGTCTACTTTTGGATGAATTAGAAAGGATTCGGTGTTCCATATACTGTGAGCGTATTGAACGTGTAGCCTGTTTATTTGTTGTTTTTTATGAAAGAGATAAAATAGCATTGGAGTGTTGGAGCTCAGAAGTGTTTGTTGCTGTTTCTGTTGGTTGCTTAGGAAATACGTCTAAACACTCGGTTACACGTATGTCTTTGTATAATGAACTAGAAAAGAAAAAGTGCGACTTATAGATTTATAAATGACTCGGAGCGACTTTAAATAATCCTTTAGAAACAATGTATTTAAGAGCTTTATAACCCAAATTTATTATTATTTAGCAGAAAATAAAACATTTTAGGGCTTTTATTACCTTTAGTAAATCTTGTGATGCTTCTAACGTATTTTTTTGTACAAAAATACAAGGTGAAATAAGATGTGGCCAATGTTTACAGTGTCGCTTAGAATGGTTTGTTTTGGCTTCAAAGAATGTTAAATCATCCCGTATGCATTCTTAATTCATCCAAGGTTATACTATTACTTTTGTTGTAGTTCATCGTTAGTAGTAGAAGTAGATGCTTAGTGAGTTTCCGCATGCGCAGTAGGGTCGACCTTGAAAGCGCAGGTGTGCTATTGTTATTTGGCCTTGACATGCGCAGGTGTTATTCCAAGGTCAAGGTCAAGAAATTGGCCTTGAACGCGAGCAGATGTTTCTTTGTTTGGTGATGGCCAGGTGGACGACGCTTATTTCAAGGTTACATTTGCGATGCATATTTTCAATGAATGCGAGCAGATGTTTCTTTGTTTGGTGATGACCAGGTGGACGACGCTTATTTCAAGGTTACATTTGCTTGGTCTTGAACGCGAGCAGATGTTTCTTTGTTTGGTGATGACCAGGTGGACGACGCTTATTTCAAGGTTACATTTGTTTTGTATTTTTCGAGGTCGTCGGATGTATTCCTCCCACCATAAATAAATACTTGACCTTGGATTACTTCCTAATAAATATGACTCATTTCGAAAATAGCTTTCATTGTCACTCATACATCGTATGCGTTAACTGTTGCTTTGGCATATAAAGTATTGTGTGTGTGGTGTGTTCTACAAGTGTTTATTCAAGGTACTTGACAGTAATTGTTTTTATTGTATTTTAAATCATGAGCATTTCAAAGCAGACCATAGCCGAAATTAATAATATGATAAACCAAGATATTCAATTTATTCAATTTTATATGATAAAAAAAATATAAATCTTAATAAAAATCTTTTTGTACTAAATATGTTTATTATTCACCATACATTTGAATTAACAAATCGCTCTTGATATATATTATTTCTGTGGTTCCGTTCTAAAATCCTCGCTAGCATTACATCCATTTTTCCAATTCTCCTTTGAAAACGATATCTATCAAGTATTAGTTGCTGAAAATTACTTTGTCTGGCTTGTCTATATGTATCAAATTCACTCACATGCTGCACGGTATACTACAACGAAGATAAAGGATCAAAAAAAAAACAAAATGGAAACCAACCTAGATAAAGTTCTATTTAAAAACATAATTATACTGTTAAATTGAAAATAAAACGCATAATTATGAAAAGCAATATTTATTATTATTTATAATGCATACATACGTAACGTAAAACCCATTTGATAATATTTATACAATATCTGATTTGTCTATCCAAGAATTAAATTGATTTGGAAAACCTAACCATTTTACAAACAATTGATCGTTTTGATTGTTCTTGCGTTTTCTAAGAATTTTCTCAACTAAATAAACACCAGGGCTAGCTGTCTTTTGCAGTTCTGCTTCGTAAAAACATCCTTTAATAGGTTGACCTTCCAATGATTGTAGCAAGTAGGTAGGTGGATTTGTAATATTAACTTTTGCTATTTCAAACAGTTCCGTGGACCATGAAGGCGTATATCCTTTGTCAAATACACCTTTGTACTTGCTAATGCGAACAATGTCACCCAAAGGAAATTTTTTTTTCTTCGGAGCAATTTTCAAATGGTCATATGCTTTAATAGGGGTATCCTCTTTTACACTGTTAGGCTTCATTCCAATGGTGCGGTGTTTAGTGTTATTATAGGTCTTCGTTATAGCTGGTAATATTTGTAACCATCTGTAAGAACCTCTAGCCGAGAATTGTTTATATAACTTATTTTTCAAAGTTCTTATAACACGCTCAACAATTGCCGCTTTTTTCGTGCTATATGTGGAATAATGGTTTATATTATATTTTTTCATGAGTGCTTGAAAGGTGGTATTATAAAATTCCTTTCTTTGATCACTCTGTAAATTGTTTGGTGCATAGGATGCTTCTTCAATGATGCTTTTCATGGCATTCGTAACTTCAACACCGGTCTTATTCTTAACTGCTTTGGTGTACACGAATTTGGAGTAACAGTTTATACATACAACAATGTAACGGTATCCATCATTGTCAGTAGCATATGGCTGCATTTCCGCCAAATCAATTTGCCACAAATCTCGATATGCTTTTATGACCGTACGTCTTCTAACAAAATTTTTTCTTGCTGTCCTATGTAATTCATTTACGACTTTAATTTTTTCTCGGCGAGGATCCATATTATAAGGTTGCACGTCTTATAAGACACTGAGGATGGCAACTACGTGCAAAACTTAATATATTATTCCTTCTTCTCGAAGCTCTTCCATAATTGACATAATCTCATTATCATTTCAGGTATGTCCAGCTACTTTTGACCCCCACAATAATCGTAATCTATCCACTAACTCCTTAGGTTTATTCCAATAAACATATTCAGATGATTTCGAAGATAGATGCTTTTTTACTGGTAGTTGGATTTTGTTGTTGACTTTTTTTCTTCGAGCACCACCACCACCCAGTTAAGTTTCCGTAATTAGCGGTTTTATGATTCGTAAATATTTTCTCCATCGGGTTTCCCTTAAACCACGTTTCTTGTCATAACCGTCATAGGCCGCATCCGTCAATTTCAAAATGGTTTGGTATTTTCGAAGTACATCTAGACTAATTTCGTCATCATTATCTAGGGCTGGTGGATTTTTTAGAAAAATCAAATCGTAAATCTCAGCCGTTCCATCGAATTCAGCAATGTTTGTTTTGATCCTGTATAACACCATCTTTCCGTTTGTTAGAAAACGAACCACCAAGTTGCCAATATATTTTGTTGATTTATTGTCTTTTTTACCAAAGCGTACACCATACACGGTATCATAACGGGACGGTTCCAATTTTAATCCATTTAAATAATCTTGAATAGTTTTTGCGGCTGAACTGCTATCACTTGACGTGTGTGGTGATGTGTAAGATGATGTTATCGTTGATGGGGAAGGGATTTCGAACAGTGACTCACGATTTACACGTTTTGGTGTAGGAATTTGTGTTTTTTGCGAAATCGGTGTAGATGTTTCAAAATCCGCTTCTGTTGGATGTTCTTCAAACATTTTCGCCATTCCCACCGAGCTGCTGCTGCTGCTACTCCGACTTTGTGGTTTAGTCGTAGTACTTGATTTTTTGGTTGCGTACTGTTGTTGCTGCTGCTTTACGGCTTTAGATATAGATTCTAGTGGTTTAGAAACTGGTTCATAAAACTTTTCCAAATCATGTTCATTCTGCACTTTAGCTGCTTTAATTTGTTTAAATTTTTTTCTAACCGCATTTGTAGTTTCCAGTAGCTTTCGTTTTAATTCGATTTCTTCATTCATGATGCTTTCAAAGCACCGTTCAACGATGAAATGATTATCCAAGTTATTATTATAGGAATATATAACTATCGAATCCCTTGCGGTATCTGCCCGAATTTACATCACTATCCTTGTCAATAAGTAAAAAACCATATTTATTATCCCAACATTTAGCACACATCTCTTGAAATTGTGTAAACGTCAGGTCGGGTGAAACGTGATCGGAAAATATATGTTTCATATTCATCTCATCTTGTTTAAACATAATAATGAAGTTGGCATTATCCCGGACGAGCTGCTTAGGAACACGAGAATACGTTTGCGCCAAGTAAAAGGCATCCACATTTTTGTGACGTCCCATGCTAAAATACGATCTTATAACGTCCTGTTTCTCACACATAACGTCATCAAAAATAAATATTGAATTAGGTTTAGCATCCGACGGTTCCACAATGTTATTTGCGTCGCTAAAAGCGTAGTAGCCAAGACCTTTGATTGGTGATAAAATTTTCTTTAAATATTCATATTTCGGTTGATAGAGCGACTTTGAGTAGATATAAACATTTTCGAAACGCAGTCCCGAGGGGTGAGTAAGCAGCGAAATCATAACATTTGTCTTTCCACAGTTTGAAGGTCCTATTAATAATCCACGAATAGATGACGGTAGCAAAGGACCATGTCTTTTAAATAATTTTTGTTCTAGTCCAGGTCCGACCTTTATATCGAGATTATCGACGGGAAGTTTTTGTTTAAGATTGACGATACGCATCTTAACAAAATCTATATTTTATACTGAACTTTCACGTAAACTATCATTCAGATGTCGCTCGTCAGACGAAGTAGACGGTCTCGTTTATCAAGTAAGACTGGAAGCGGTATTGTTAATTCAGTAATTAATAGGCTACCATTCGAGTTACACATTCCCGGCTATCAGTATTGCGGGCCCGGGACGAAAGTAGTAAAACGTGTGGCAAGAGGAGATCAAGGAATTAATTCTTTGGATGTCGCATGCAAAAAACACGATTTAGCCTATTTGCGTAATAGTGAAAATTTAAGTGCTCGCCACCAAGCAGATCAGGAACTCGAGCAACGCGCGTGGAAAAGAGTAAAATCGAAAGACTCTAGCGCTAGTGAAAAAGCTGCAGCTTGGTTGGTAACCAACATTATGAAAGCGAAACAACGTTTTGGTATGGGTGTATCATCATCATCAAAATCGAGAAAAGCATCCATTCGAGGTAAACGTCGCTTCCAGCGCCGCCGCCGCCACACTAAAGGTAATGGCGTCGGTAAACATAAGCGAGTACACAAAGTAGCTTTTGGATCATCTATTAGACGACCCGTTCGATCAGAATTGTTAAAAGCTGGTGGGAAAAAACTTATCGAGAAAAATATCACGAAAGCATCGAAAATAGCTGCAGTAGCTGCATGTAAATCCCTAAGAATAGCCGGTGGCAAACGAAAAATTCGCACGCCTAGAATCATTCCAATTCCAGAGACCGGGGGGATATTACCGTTAATACCAATATTTGCAGGACTATCGGCCTTAGGTTCATTAGCAGGTGGTGTAGCAGGCATCGTGCGTGCCGTAAAAGCAGTAAAAAAGTCGACTGCAGAAAAAATAGGTACCGGCTTACATCTAAGTTCAAGTGGAAACGGATTATACTTGAAACCATATCGCACAGGTTTGGGATTATTTATAAACAACAGCATATAATAATAAGAAATCAAAAAACTAATAGAATCCCTACCTCAAAGAGCACTATCCAATATTGATATAGAAAAGTACGCCTTAAAAATGAAAATACCACACTTTCGAGGCGTATATATGAGAGATTCATTACCAGTACGCGGTCCCAAACGTCACGAGGCCGCCATTATAAATTTGGATAGTATGTCGGGTGTAGGGACTCATTGGGTAGCATATAGAAAAAGCAATTCTGAGGTAACATACTACGATAGTTTCGGTGATTTACCCCCACCCATGGAATTGGTACGATTTCTGCAGATGGGTTCCGAAGCGACGAAGAAAATTTACTATACATACGACCGTCAACAAGAATTTGGAACAGTCTGGTGTGGACATTTGTGTTTGAAGTTTCTTTTACAATCGTAAAAAGTATGTCTTTGACACCCCAAATGGAACGTGACAACTACACCAAAATGTTGCTATCACTTAAAGCATATCGTGAAGTCGGAGGATTACAAAAAATGACAGCCGAACAGTTAGAAAATACGCCCAAAGAAGTGTTGATCGCATTAGCTCCAAATGAAATAGCACTAGTTTGGGATAGGTTACCTAATCACCTAAAAAGTGACATCGATATATCGAAATATCAATACTGTTTCGAACATTATAATAGCAATAATTCAGATTCGGACGAGGGCGATGGACCGACGCCAAAAAAAATATTTTGTTGTTATTGTAAAATTAACGATGTGAATATAAAGGCAGAAAACAGTTTAAAAACATCCAAAGGAATAAAACAACGCTTCAGCTTAAATCCATTTAACTGTTGCAAACAGCAATAAAATAGCTACACAAATAGTTTCGTGGTCAGTCATGTCTTACACATTCACTCTAACAGGACATACAAGTGTCTTAAGTGCGGATTTTTACCCACCCATCGAGTTAAATACAACAGGCAAATATGGAGTTGCACTGCTGGGATTTTACACATATAATTCGATTTTTAATATCGACGAAAGCAATAATTCATTCAGCCATTTGAAAACAGCGATACCAACGTATGTAAGGATTCCACCAGGAGCTTACGAAATTAATGAAATAGCAAAAGCCATGAACACCGCTCTAAAAGAGTCATGCAATGAAGTTGGTACCGATTTATTTTCATTAACAGCCAATAATAATACGTTAAAATGTGAGCTAAAGTCAAAATATAGCATCGATTTTCGAGGTAGCTATAGTATCGGCAAAGTGCTCGGATTTGGCCCCGTGTTTCTGCGAGGTGGACAAAGACACGAATCAAGTACCATCGTGGACATAATGAAAGTGCGCATCGTACGTGTGGATTGTAATATAATTTCCGGAGCATACCTGAATTCTTTGGAAAGTCATACGTTATTTGATATTGACGTCGAACCCGGTTACAAAATCTCCAAAGAACCGCAAAATAATATTTATATGCCGATAATGCCGGATGGTCGTCAGTTTATCGACAACATTACTCTACGCATCTTGGACGATAGCGGTGATTTGATCGATTTTCGAGGTGAGAAAATTATAGTTAAACTAGAGTTGAAAAAAATCGTATAATGGGTTTTTGCTTTAACCGTCAACTGCATAAGCTGTCAACAATTCAAGATTCAGTTAAACGACATAAAAGTAAGCAGACAACACAGTCAAGGTTCATTCGCAAGTCAGATGGACAATCGAAAACACATCCGCACAGCAATCGGCAGCTCTCCGTGAAAGATTGCAAATTTCTACAATCGATCGGTTTGAAAGTGAGAAAAATTAGAAAATGATGGCCGCTAGCAGTGACAAAATCGAAGTTTTTACCGAACCAGTTTTTGATAACTCCATTATTGGTTTTCAAGAACACACATATAAACCTTACGGTTCTCCAACATTCCGCAATTCCGATGAAATTCGCATACCTGTACACTTTCAAGATATCATTTTGGATATATCGGATAGTTACATTTACATCGAAGGAACATTCACCCAAAGACGTTACTAAAAAATGTTATCTATCAAATAATGCCATCGCCTTTCTATTCGACGAATGTCGTTATGAAATGGGAGGGGAGCAAGTTGCCGTCGTTCGGAAACCCGGAATTACTACAACGATGAAAACTATGGTGTCATTGGGTGACGCACAAAATAGAGCTCTCATGGCATGCGGATGGGGTCTAGACGAAGCAAATCAAGGTATACTAGATTCCACAAGTAACGTGTTCTCCGGCAAGCTTCCTCTAAAATATCTCATGGGTTTCGCAGAGGATTATTCAAAGGGTATTTTTAACGTCAAGCAAGAGTTGATTTTAATTATCGCCCGCACTTTCAAAAATTGCTATATCGGCGAAGTAGATGCAGACATTTCAATTGAAAAAATTGAATGGAAAACTCGTCACATAATTCCAGACGATCGACAGAAGTTAAAGATATTATCACGCATGAATAAAGGTGGAAGTAACGCAAACGTTCCAATGGCTTACCGTAAATGGGATCTTTACGAGCTACCCTCTTTGAGAGAAACATCGTCAGACGTATGGGCCTTAAGAACTAGCACGAGTCTCGAAAAACCGAGATATTTGATTATCGGTTTTCAACCAACTAGCTCTTCCGACAACAGAGCAAAAGATAGCACACAATTTACAACGGCCGATATAAGTGATATTAGGCTCTATCTGAACTCTGCCGTATTTCCCTACGAAAGATGGAATTTAGATTTTTCCAAGAAACTGTATGCCGCAGCCTATTATAATTATGAGAATTTTCAAGCTAGCTACTACCAGCGAGAACTTAGCGATCCTATGATGAGTTTTGCCGACTACCTGAAAAATCCGTTATTCGTAATCGATTGCAGTCACCAGCCAGAAGCCGTTAGGATGTCCACAGTGGACGTGAAATTGGAGTTTGAAACACGCAAGAGTAGATTTCCTAAAGACATTAAAGTGTACGCGTTAGTCATTCACGATGCATTTTTTAGCTACAATATACTAAATGGTTCTGTTACTAACAAATCAATACATTAGTTTGAAGTCATGTAATTCTCCAAATTATGTACTTTACATATTTAAAATAAACTTATAAAGGACATTTTTGAGTTTTATTTTTACTACATACGACATATGAAAATGCTAAAAAAATTGAAAATTTTTATTTCTCATTTTTTCAAAATTTAAAAAATACCAAAAAATAGTTTAAATGAATCCAAATCTTTTGTGATTTACACTTTTTCCGTAAAGTGTCGGGAAATGCCTTAAAAAAATTATGAAAATATAGTAGCCATAGGGAGGCTTTTACCCAGAGAGGTAGTTATTTGTTTCAATTATTTTAGTCATAACAAATCAAAAAGAAAATTACTATATTATAAAAGTAAAAACATTGGAATACAAGCAATTTTTATATGAATCTCTTCATTTCTTTTGGTCCGCGGCCCCCTATACAATAAGGCATAACCTCCTAACTATAAACCATAGAAAAATAAAGGGCTTGTTAGAGAAAACTAGGAAACCAAATAAGATCCTACATAACCCGCGGATTTCAAAGATATCTTTGTTGTAACCTCAAATATTTCTCTCTTCGTCTTCCAGTTATTGCTGGCCCGCGTCAATGTAGCAGGTTAGCCAGCTCACCTCCCGGTCTCGAGCTTAGACCAGAGCTCTTCCAACCCGCAGGGACTGTGTACACATTATTCCTTTATTTTTCTGTGGTTTTGAATTTTGGAATACAAGGCGTTTTTCAGAGTTCACCGGTTGTCATACCGGTTACAACCGGTAAATGCTCTACCACCACAACCGCCTCAACTTAAGACGGTTGTGGCGCTATCCTGAGGCGTATTCGATTGACGAAAATTGGATTGATATAAATACCATCGTCGAAAGATTTATATCTTTCGACGATGTAAATACTACTGAATTTCTGTTTACCAGTTACTGGTCTTCCAAGGCTTATCAAATAAAAATTGTTGTTTTTGCAAGGCTTCAATAAATATTAAAATTTTTGATAATTAATAAATAAAACATCCTAAGCATTGATACTGTTTTTTGTACTGAATAAAGCCAGAAAGCATAATTATACCTGGCCTCGTTTGTTTTGGGAAGATCTAGTACATTTTCATTAAATTTGGTACTTTTTCAATCATAATCTAGTACCAAGTAAAAAAGGTCTGGCAACACTGTGTCCGTTCACTGGTGGTTTAGCCAAGTATGGTGGACGCCCACGGCTAGGTGCAATAATGCCTGGTTTTAATATAAATTTAAGATGGCCCGCATTTGTCTGTGGGAGATAATTGGAAAAAAATCAGTGCAGGTTGGTGCAAATTGTGTACTACAAAAGAACAAACCTCTTGTGTTGAAACTGTAGTTACTTGCACAGATTTTTTCTAATTGATATCTTCTTACATACATAAAAAAAGTGTAGGTCAGTGCAATTTCGTGCAACACAAATGAATAGATCTTATGTTGCCCTATTCGACTTTTTTAAATTTAGAAAGATTAATGCCACAAAACAAATTAAAAAAAAATGAATTACCCCTGTACTGCCGTCCCAAAATCAGATGCCGTATCTACAGAAAGTGCCAAACGGAGAAAATTAAGTTTAAAGTTTTCTTAATAGCCTTTAAGTATTTAAAATATTTTAAAGGAAGCAATTATTGTACTTTTTAAATTAACATCGTTTTAAAGAAATATTAATTAAGAAAAAAAATACAAAAATCATCTATTTTGATAAAAAAATCAGATACGGCATTTTTAACTACATTTATATCTTGGTTATACTAAACACAACTGCCGCATGTGCATATAAGCGCTACTAAACATGCTATGCTACATAAATTTAAATGTTTATATTGTTTACAGGTTTGTAATAAGACAGTACTTTTAAGTAATAATATAATTAATGAACATATTAAAAACTAAGCGATATATGTATTTTTAAGATTATATCCTACCGAATAAACATTATTAAATGGTTGTTTTAATATTATTTTATTCTAGTCATCAGCTTCTGGCAAATTGATCCAAAAGTTTTTTCGATTCTCCGGCATAATGTCACCAAGATCTTTTACAATAGCGTCCTTTTTTGTTTTTGGAAAACCTCTAGGTCCATTACGACGGTGTGCAACAGATTGGGACATAAGACCGTTTTTTTTCATCGCTTTTTTGCATAAAAAACCTAATTTCTTAAATTCACTTTCGAACGACATTTTACATTCTAAAAAGAAATTTCCACGTCTAGACTTTATTTGGACAATGTCTCAAAGGCGTACCCAGCGAGGGGCAGGGGGGGCAGCTGCCCCCCCCCCTAGAAATTTATAAATTATAAAAAAGCACCGCTAAGTGCAGAAAATAAAAAAATCAAAATAAACCACTATGGTTTTACTAAAAAAATTACAAAACCGAAAAATATAGGACACTACTACTAAAATATATTCATATACGTAAGTCAAACGCAGCGCACTGCACAGCCTATTAGATTTGCAATTGGCGGAATTAGCCAAGAAATATGAATTTTCTATTACGACCCTGGCCATTTGCACCTGCCGAGTCAGCCGAGTGCACTGCCGAGTGCCGATGCCGTTTGTTATTTTTGTTTTGCCAACCGAATTATAGAGTGGAGTGGGAGACATTCCGATCCGATGCGTCCGACTCCGAATTCGGAACGTCGAAATCTTAACCTTGCAAAGTCGTGAATTTGTTGTATTGTGTTGTTTTTCTAATGGAATTTAATTATTTTCATTTAGTTGTTGATAAATGTATATGTAGTTAGCAGTTACGTTACACTAGTAAACATTGTGAGAAATTTATATTAAATTGTACTGTAACAAAAATGACCCTGAGTCCGCCCCTGACTCTTCCCGGCCGCGTGGAGAATTGTCGAGACGCAGCGCCAAGCTTCGACACGCTGCGGAGCGCCGGGATTCGGGGAGCCTTCCGACACCGACTAATTCGAGGCGATTCGAGAAGCAGGCGCTTCGGATATAAAAGGAACAATGTCGGGCGACGAGGGCAGATTTCGCCAGTGCCGGGTTAAAGAATAGAAGACTTTTATAAATAAATACAAGGCGTTACATAAACTAGTTATTGTGTTTACATAAATTAATCAAAG
Source organism: Philopedon plagiatum (assembly GCA_963971165.1). Lineage (NCBI taxonomy): Eukaryota > Metazoa > Arthropoda > Insecta > Coleoptera > Curculionidae > Philopedon > Philopedon plagiatum. The sequence continues at coordinate 48,496,944 of OZ020195.1, read as the reverse complement.
TGTAAATAAATTAGTAGAATTTTAGTTAAGTGTTAATAAAAGTATAGTTTTAATTAATTGGCAGTTTTTACCACATCGTAGTCGAACAAGTCCACGCTAAAAACGTTACAGTACTTATTGGAAAATCAGCTGAATCTACCTATTCCGGGCATCTCGGTATCTCTACACTGATAAATGGATATCAGGAAATTTTTTCAAACAGATAAGGTAAAGTTAGTAAGTTACATTCGACGACATTTGTGATTTTCTATTATTTTCTATAATAGGTAATCTATACAGGGGGTTGTGTTTCATAATAACATGCTAATATTTAAGGGGGTGGTTCTTGGACCCAATTTAAGAAAAAAACTTTATATGAACGTATGTCCTAAACGAAACATCTTAACTTTTGAGATACAAGGTGTTGACAATTTTCACAAAAATTTCCTTTTTTGTAATATCTGTAAATTCCAATTAAAAAAAACAAAATGTTTTTTCTATGTTACATGTAAAACAAAACACTAACATGGATATCACTCACACTGTATAAAATACTAATAGCAGCATTATTGTGTTTTGCAGCTACTAAAACTCTCAAGAGGAAAAAAGAACATGACAGTAGCAGCGGGAGCGATGATAACAATGATCAAATTTCATCGCCAAGCTCATCTAAAACTGAATCTGAGCAACCGTTAAATTCTTTGAGATCTAAGAAAGTCACTGCTCCTAATTTAGAATCTTTACCGTCAACATCTGCCTCTGTAGTCAATCCCGAAATTGAAGAGAATGATGGTTGCCACGAAAATGACTTGGGTCGTTATGAAGGAGAAACATTTCACCTGACGATGGAAAGAAAAAAGGAGTTGTTAAAAAATCCGTGGGTTCCACCCAAGAATTACGATTTTGCAGCCGATGCCAGTCATTGGCGAAGAAAATTTAATTATGCTTGGTTAGATCAATACACACCATGGTTAGCGTATTCCAAGCCACTAAAGGGTGCCCTGTGTAAGCACTGTGTTTTATTTCCTCCTTCCACTGGGACAGTAAGGGGAGTGTTAGGTTCATTTATGATCAGACCATTTACGAAGTTTAGGAATATGCACGAAGTTTGTCGTAAACATGCCACCAATAACTTTCACAAATCTGCATCTGCTGCTGCAAAGGCCTTTCTCGAAAATATACCTGTGGACATTCAAGTTCAAAGTTTCCACCAAAAAACAATCGAAGAGAACAAGCAAATATTGGCCTCCATTATTTCCTGTGTAGTATTCTGTGGCACCCACGATATGCCTCTAAGAGGAAAAGAAGCAGATGAGGGAGTTTTTTTAGATCTAATGAATTTGCGAGTTGAGTCGGGCGACATCAAATTAAAGAATCACCTGGAAAAGTGTCGTAGAAATGCTGTTTATACGTCACCAAAAATACAAAACCAACTGATATATTTATGTGGCGAAGTTATTAGGGAGAGTGTGATAAATGGTGCTAAGAAAGCCATGTTCTACACAGTTTTAGCCGACGAGACAGCCGACGTTTCAGGAAAGGAGCACCTATCCATTGGCTTGCGTTTCTATGATGAAAGTAAAAAAAAAGTCCGAGAAGAATTTGTGGGTTTTGTGGAGCTGACAGCACAGGATGCCCCAGTAATTGCCAATGCAATAGACAATTTTTTGGTTAGCCATAATTTTTCACCGCAAAGTTGTGTAGGACTTGGTTTTGATTGCGCTACAATGGCGGGCAAAGAGGGTGGCGTAAAAGCGATTTTAAGGAAACGGTACACACGAGCATTATTTTTTCATTGCTCAAGCCATAAAATAAATCTTGTTGTCAATGATGCAAATAATGTTCCGGAAATTAGAAACACTATTGGCACCGTAAAGGATGTTATAACCTTTTTCAGGGAATCCACCACTCGCAGAAGTTCCGCTCCTAATCTATCACGACTGTGTGAGACTAGATGGTCTGAAAAATACAAAAGTATTCGCTTATTTGCACAAAATTTCCCCGAGATTGTGAAATCACTTGAAAAACTGTCTATCGAAGGAAACTACGCCACGAGAAAATCTGCGTACCAGTTGCATTCCGCCGTTACCAAACCCTCACTAATTGTTGCCCTAACTATAATTGCAAAATATTCAGCTTTACTGGAGCCGGTTGTTAATGCCTTGCAAGCAAAAACTATGGATTTAATTAAGTTGCAAGAACATCTGAACGTAATCCTTAACGTACTGAAGAAAAACCGTGAAGATGCCGACCTAGTTACTGATGAAGTACTTAAAAAAGCACAAGATTTTGCATTGGAATTGGAAATAGAAATTTCTATCCCTCGAATTACCAAGAGGCAAATACATAGAAACAATCCTCGATCAGACTGTGATAGTGACTACTGGAAGCGTTCGTTAATTATACCGTATCTGGATTCAATTATAGCCTCTTTAAATATTCGCTTTTCTCAAGAACATACTCCAGCGTTTGTCTCAACAAAAATACAACCATTATATATGCTCGACATGGAAACCAATCAAGTAGAACAAAATGCACAATATTTTACCCAGTTTTATCAATTGGATGATATTACTGCGGAAATGGACCTATGGTATAATTTGTGGAACGAAAAAAAGTCAACTGAGGACCAGCTAAAAGACGTCGAAATAACTGACCTTCTCGACGAGACCGATGTTTTTTATCCCATCATAAAACAGGCACTTTTAATTTTAATCACAATTACATGCACCACGGCAACTGTAGAACGATCCTTCAGTACTCTTAGAAGAGTGAAGACTTGGTTGAGAAGTACCATGGGAGAGGAAAGACTAACAGGATTATGTCTGATGAGTGTGCATCGTGATTTAATTAAATCAAATCGAGAGCAATTTGAAAATCAAGTTTTAAATAAATTTGCGACAAATCCAAGAAAACTGTTATTGAAGTAAAAATTAAGCGAGTTATGTCAAAATTTAGTAATTAAAAAGAGAAATGCAAAATCCATTGTTTTTTTTTTGGTCAGCCCCCCCCCCCTATTTCAGATCCTGGGTACGCCCTTGCCAATGTCTGATAAATAAATTCGTTTCCGGTGTTGTCTCATCTTAGCCTCTGATTTAAGATCTTTCCACTTGAAGAAGTCTTGATAAGACATTACTTTTACTTCTGTTTTTGATTTTTGCGCTTTTTGCACGGCATCGACAAAATCATCAAAATCGTAGATCTTGCCTTTTTTTTTTCAGTGATAGCTCCACCTGATGGTGGAAGCTATCTGCCGACATAAAGGTATGTCCCGGCTCAAAAAAGTTGAGGAATATTTCATTTGGGGATATCTCAGAAGAATTGATTATTTTAACAAAAAAAGAAAGTAGACACCAATTTTTATTTTGGCTAGAACAGTTATCCAGCCAAAGTATAATTTTAGGTGCATCCCTATATTTAAGAAAGAATGCATAAAAGCAGCTTACAATGTCTTCTTTATCCCTGCCAGATACAGCTTCATTCCACAGAACGGCAAATGGCTTATGTTGTGTCTTGGATCCTATTGGAACAAAGCTTTCATTATAAGTTGTGAGTCTTTTAATAAATAAAACCTTCTTAAACGTATCAACCCTAGGCAACATAATAACTTTTTGCAAGTCTACAGAAAAACAAACAGTGCCATCTTCGAATTTAGTTTGGGCGTGTACTTGATACGACTCTCTGGACTCTTTGGCACGGTCAATATGCTTTTTCCAAGTAGAACATTTGTCGCAGTTCTCTTGCAAATCATCTTTTGTGTGACCATGCATATTAAATTCCTCACAATATTCACACTCCTCGTGTCCCAATGAAGCAACTGAAATATTCTTTGACTTAACACGCAAACGATAAGCTTCGTAGCTTACTTTCATGTTTGGATTTTCAGATTTAAACATATCGAACATTACAGTAACGGAAATGTCGCTAGGAAGATACCTTCGGTTCGGTGCGTGCTCTCGTCTAAAATAGAGAAAAATTACATTACAGTTTCTTTTTAAACTTACCTGTAATGGAAAATGGATGGTTGAAAGGACTCTATGTGAGCATCTACTAAATCATAATCTATCTTCTTTTTGGCCGACTGTTTTCGCCGATCTTGTAAAGGATTTAGTTGATTTTTTGGAGTTTTTGTCAGGGTGTCATGTAAAACCCGGTAATTAGTTTTTTTAAAACCTAGTGTAGTCAGAAAGAAAGTCTTGCACACTTCCATCATTTCACCATTCCCATCCTTTAAATTATATTTAAAGGTGTTTTGTTTTCTTTCGCTTTCAGTTGTTCGCCGTTTAATATCAAGCCGACAGCAAGTATTTAGAATAAATGTTTTTCTCTCTTTGCTAGACAGCTTCCAAAAATTAGTATTCAAAGTTTTTCTCTCATCTTCAGAAATAACCTTCGAACACTTCTTTTTACAGCTATCCACTTTACATGCAGGCAGCACCTGGTGGTTATTGATTAGTTCTTGTCTCTTTCGCCTGATTTCGTCGGGAGTTACACAGTTGGGCCCTTTTACCTGGGATTCAGTCAAACGTCTTTAATCCCACACAACAGTTGGGCCCGATATATACTTATCCCTTTAAGAGTGTTTATGACAAATATTATGTAGGATTACCAAGTCTAAGGAAATATGTTTGTGATATTTGCATTGCAAATTTTTTCCACAAATTTCGGAATGGTGCTTTTTGAACTGTTGTAAATGGTATATTATATGCACTCATCATAAAAACCAATCCGCAAAGAAATTGCACATAAGAGTTTTTGCCTTGTTTATTATTTTTGTCAGTTTTACTATTTATATGGTTCGTGCACATTTGTCTTTTCCAGCAAAGAAGTTCTTTGTTACATACTAAACACATCACGTGTGATCCCGTGAATTGTAAATCCGGAAAACCCTTAAGAACTTTTTACTACCCACACGACGTAAGGGCTTCTGACATTTTGTGTTTGCCATAATAACTTTATTATAATGTATGTATTCCCGCAAATAAAACAATCGACAGCGCTCCACGCTGGCACACTATACACCTGCGACGCACCATTCACAACTAGAAGATTCTGCTCTTGAACCAGAAAACATATTACTATTACCCTCTGTAAAAACGTTAATGGTCGCCGGGCGGCTGTGTTGCTAAATGTTGGCAACACTGCCATTCTTCAGTACGTGGTCACACCACCACCAGTATAAATAGGCGCCGCGCGATACGATGACGCCCACGCGGTATGCCCTGAACGATGCCGATGGCACGACCCTATAAACGTACCTGCTATTTGAAAAGACGTCACACACGGACACGTTCACTACGCGGTGAATAGCAAGGGACCTTCTTTTAGTTATTTGACCACAACCTTTCACCTGGTAAACATCTCCAGGTGTATTATACAATTTTTATCTGAAGATGACGGGAAGTGTTTACCAGTTGAAACGTTGTGATACAATGCATAAAGACAATGGAAGTCCAAAACACATCTCTCATTTAGGTTTTAACGGCTATTGAACAGTTTGAAACCCACCTACGACCTACACCATTACCCTACAACCAGCACTTTTGTGGGTTAGACCATTTCTACATAACACAATTCACTTTCTTACATAATGAAAAGAAGTTTCCATACTCAATAGGTAGGATAGACATCCTACGCCCTCTTTATTTTAACGCTACTGAAAGTGAATTAGGAATTTCGTACCCTACAACTCGAAAACCAAACGTCGCGGATCGAAAAACAGACTCATAAGTGAAACATTAAAAAATTCAAATACTGTCTTTTTGCCATACATTTACCTAAACCTAAAAGCACTGGAAATGGGAATTTTTGGGAAAAACTAGAAATTCGATTTTTGACCCACATATTTCACAGTTTTTATTTTTTGTGGGGTCAAAATGGTTTCAATTAAAATCCAATATACGTCATCGGTAAGACCTCGTCGAAATACATGATTTCCATATTTTTTAGTTTCTTTATTCTTTATAGAACGGGAGCAATTGCCCATTAAAATTCGATTTTTTTCTTGTTTTAACCTCGATATCTGTACATTTGAATCACTCTGTATTTTTTTTTCATCAAATTTTTGCCTAATTTTTAACACTAGCTTATAAAGAGATGATCCCACTTTAAAATAAATACCGAATGGGTCAACCAGAAGCGAGGGGTAAAAACAGAATTTTCTTGTTTTTTTTTTCCGGCAAATCCTACTTTAACCGATATTATTCCACACTAGTTTTCTTACTTAGTGATTCTTTTCGGGTTTATTTTATCAGTTGATTATCTAAGAATACCTCCCACTAATTTAAATCGCACATTTTTTCGTTAAAGTTATAAATAATAGTATATTATTTAACGAGCGGTAATGTAGGTCATAACTCATGCAGCACGAGCCGCAGGCGAGTGATGTAATTCATCAAGTGAGTTATGACCATTACCGCAAGTTGAATACTATACTTTATCTACGACTATAACAATAAATACTAAGATACAAGTACAGAGAAAGAACTTTATTAACTTTATTAACTTAATTTGAAAACGTCAAAATTATTCGAGTGACATTACTTCCCTCAGTAACAATAATGGACTGTTTCCTTTCAGCCAATCGGCTTGTACAGAGCCACCTTGATATTCGGTTCGTAAAGCTTTTCCGATTTATTATAGTGAGTTATAGCAGTGAGTTATTATAACTCACGCTGTTTGTTTATAGATACTATTAATTGTTCAAAAGTAGTTGAATAATTAATATATAATTTAATAGGAGTAGATAAATATGTTTATTTGCATCGGGAACATGCAAAGTTACAAAATTTTTGAATTTTCAAAGATTGCCATGAAAACTAAGAATTGCAGTCTATTTACTCGAAATTATTAAGATATGATGTGTCATAATTTGGCAAAAATACCAGTTTTTTTTGAAAAATTGAAAGGGTTCTGGACCGATTTCGGCTTGAAATTTACACGAATAAGGTTTTGGGAACCTTCTACTTTAAGTGAAGGGATATTTCATTATATGAGTTGCTCATTAAATGCCATTTTTATGGATTTTTCGATGACACTACAACACTGAAATTCGCCACGTACTCATTATGAGTCATAAAAACACTTTTGACGACACTGCCAATGAAATCATGTTTAACAAGGTTCGAAATTTGCGCGAAATTTTGCAATAGACATATTTTCTGTTTAGAGACCAAAATAAATGAACAACAGCAACGGCATAAACTTTTAATTTATATAGACAATATGAAAAAAAAATATTCCAGATTTATTTGGGTTATATGCATATTCCCTATTATAATGTTGCTTTGACTCTTTACAATAAAATAAAAATGAATTCATTCTTTTGCTTTATTTCCTACACTTACAAATAAAACATAACATAATAAAATTGATCTAATTATCTAATCAATTATGAGCAAAAAATAGAAAAATAATCCAATATTTGTTAAATGGAATCTATTATATCAGCATTAAATACGGGCAGACCAGTTGTGTTAAGATTTGTGATGGCAAATACACTTCCTGCAGCGGGGTATATTTTTCTCTCTTCTTCAGTTAATGAATATTTAGAAGTTGTAACAAATAATATATCAAAATTAGGACCTCCCCATATCGCTGACGTAACATCTCTAGCGGGAAGTGCGATTTCCTAAAAAAATAATTTTTTATTACTACGAGTATATATTCCTTTCCTATTAATATTGGTGTTACGAATGTCACGTCAATTTTACTATAAGCAGCCGTCCAGGTGCATTGCTATTTAATGATATTATTTATTATGCACATGCTCGTATTTCTTAGTCTACTTAACACGTTTATTAACCGACTTCACAAGAGGAGGTTATCAGTTCTAACAATATGTCTCATTTCTTTTTATGTATGTTGAACGGTTGAATGGATTAACCAACTTTCGTAATTTTGTTTTGTAGATGTGTTCTCTCGATTTGTCCCATTTTAAGGACTTTTTGCTGAAGTGAGTGGAAACCTAAAAACTTTTCAAATCGACGAGTGTACACTAGTATACAGGCTTTTTCATTATATTTTGAAACCCACTTGCAGCCGTTACTATAGAAAACGGAAGAAAAGTTTAAATACAAAAGTTGTAGAATTGTTCGTCTATTTTTTGTCGGGTATCAAATTTTACAATATCTTAAAGATAGGCAGAGAAATGAACTCAACTTACATTTTTTTAAATGTAACATCCTGTATATTACTTTTCAGTAAATAAGATCTCTTTTTTCTGATTTCAAAAATATATAATTTGTTGCGTTTTCTGAAATATTTAAGATTTAAATTTAAAAAAATTGTCGGGTAAAAATATCTTGATAGCCTTGACTAAACAAATGCCTAACATGCAAATGTAATACTTTGTGTTATTTAAAAGTAATTTCGAAGTTCTTGAATAGGCTTCTGAAGAAAAAAAGACGCAGTATTGTTTTTATTCAAATAATAATAGTATATTACATAACAAGTGTTGAAAGTGACATTTTTCAGGAAAAAATACCTTATTTACTGACAAGTAATATACAGGGTGTTACGTTTAAAAAAATGTAAGTTGAGTTATTTTCTCTACTTATGTTTAAGATATTTTAAAATGATATGAATAATCAAAAACCCTGTACTTTGAAATGGCGGCACCGATTTAAATAATTTTTTCTCTATTGTGCGTGTAGAATGACGGCCCGGTTGCTATTTGACTTTAAAAAATAATAAGGGGGATAAGTGGGATAAAACCGGAGCCGCTGAGGTTTTTTTGTTCGAAAATGTTGTCTCATTTTCGGGGTTATTAAGGTCAGAAAGCGTAATTGTGTCTAACAGATTTTTAAAAAAATACCGGAGTTAGGGGGAGGGGGGGGGGGGAGGGGGGGGGGTGGTTAAAAAGAAGCAGCTGAAAATTTCTCCAAAAATGTTAAATTTTCGGGGTTACTGAGATCAGAAAATCTATATCTTTGTGTTGCAAATGTTTAGAATTACCTGGTGGGAGGGGGGATAAAAGTAGTTGATGAGAAGTTATCCAAAAATTTTAATTAATATGTCATTTTCGGGGTTATTGAGGTCATAAAATCTAATTTTGTCTAAAAGATGTTAACAAAATCACCGGCGAGGAGGGAGGGGGAGGGGGAAGGAGCTATTGGCAAGTTCTCAAGTTCTCTTACATGTGGACGGAAAGCGGCGGCGAAACTTAATATGACGCGCACGCCTGTGCCGCGCGGGAACAGTTATTCCGCTGTACTAAAACTAATATGTCATTTTCGGGGTTATCGAGGTCACCAGATTTACTTTTGTGTAATAGATGTTAAGAAAATCAAGGGGGGGGGGGATAATGAGGGGCGACTGGCAGTTTCTCTAAAAATGTTATCATATCATATGGCGATGAGATAAATTGGAGAGAGAGAATAGGTGCAGTAAAACGAAAGAATGTTTTTTTTTAAATGAATCAACTTCGCAAAAGAAAAAGCACTGAAAAGTATAACATACTATTTTTACGTATTTATATCTGTGGTTATTGATAAGCCTAATTTTGGGCAAATTTGAGTAACATGCACACCGAAGTTCTAAACTTTAAAGTCGGTGAAATTTCACGGATCCTTATTCGCAGCCATAGTTTATCAACCATTAGTAAGGAGTTGCGCTTACTTTAAAGTTTAGAATTTTTGTGCACAAACTACTTAAAGTCGAATGCATTTAGACTTACCATTAGGCTCAGTAATAAATGACTAAAATATTACTATCTATTAATAATTTATTAATATACTAACTTGCGCCCGCGACTTCGTCAGCTGTGTAACAATTTTTGAAACCCATTTTACCGAATGATTTATTAAAAACTGTAAAACAAGCGTTTAATCATTTATTTTTTGGAGTACTTCTATGAAATTTCAAGTTAAAAGGACCAACAAATGTTTTTTCTCCATACAAACTTTCAACCCCCTTATGAGCCCCTTAGGGGTTGATTTTGAAAAATCCCTTCTTAGTGAGTTTCTACATTATACAATAAAACTACTGACCAAATTTCATATTAATAGCTTTAACGGTTTCGGCTCGCCAACTTCGTTTGTGATATAACAATTTTACTCCATTACAAAATTTCAACCACCATTTTATCCCTTAGGGGTTGATTTAATAAAAACTGTAAAACACGTGTTTAATCATTTATATTTTGGAGTACTTCTATGAAGTTTCAAGTTAATAGGACCAACTAATATTTCTTCTCCATACAAAATTTCAACCCCCTTATGACCACTTTAGGGGTCGAATTTTGAAAAATCTCTACTTAGTGAGTCTCTACATTATAAAATAAAACTACTGACCAAATTTTATATCTATAGCTCCAGCGGCTTTGGCTCGCCCGCGACTTCGTCCGCGATATATCAATTTTACTCCATTACAAACTTTCAACCTCCATTTTACCCCCTTAAGGGTTGATTTATTAAAAACTGTAAAATATATATATATTACTTTTACCATTAACCTTAGTTATAAATACGTAAAAATGTTATTTCATATTTTTCAGTGATTTTCTTTTTCTGAAATTGGTTGGGTATATTCGCGCTAGTTCCTAAATAAATTCATGGGATTTTGATAAAATTCTTTGTTTTGTAGATGAGAGTTTTAAAGCTTTTTTTGCAGTAGTGAGTAAATAAGAAAATCTACGGAGGGGGGGGGGGGGGGGTAGAGAGAATTAAAGGAACGGCTGGAAATTTCTTTACAAGTACTAATTAATGTGTCATTATTCAGGTTTTCGAGATCATAGTCTAGTCCAACAGGTGTCAAAAAACGGGGGGGGGGGGGGGAGAGGGTGATAAATGAAGCGGCTGGAATTTATAATTTAACTTTTGGGTATCTTTCCGGATTATTAGGGTCAGAAAATCTAATTTTGTCTAACAGATGTTTAAAAGATTAACGGTAAGACAGAGGGGATATAACAGGACGGCTGAGAATTTCTCGGAAAATGTTAAATAACGGGTCATCAGGGTCGGGATGTCAGAAAATCTAATTCTGCCAAACAAATGTTTAAAAATTTTGAAGGAGTGGGGTGACATACATAAAGAGGGAAAAAAGATAAAACAAGTTGAATGATTGTGATGAAATGTATCGAGAAACGATTTATTTTTTCGAAAACATTGTGTAATATTTTATGTTTTAGTGATATTGGGGTCAAAGACATCAATAATTAATGCACAGTAGATACAAATAAAAAGAGGGGAGATAGGAGGAAGGAGAATAGGTGAACTAAAAATAAAAGGTTCTTTTATGTTTAAAAAAATGAGCCAGCTGCACAGAAAGAGAAGCACTGAAAAGTATAAAATAATATTATTACATATTTTTTACTGAGGTTACTGGTAAGCTTAATTTTGTTGATATGTAGTTAACTTGTACACCAAAGTTCTAAACTTTGATATCGGCGCAATTCCACAGTATAAGGATCCGTAATGGTAATTCATAAGCAGTTAATAAGGAGTTGCGCTTACTTCAAAGTTTAAAACATTGGTGTACAAATTATTGGAAGTTGAACACGATTAAGCTTACCAAGTCTAGCAACAAACCTCTTTAAAATTGCGCCGACTACAAAGTTCATAGCTTTGCCGTACAAGTGACTTAAATTCGAGTATAATTAAGCTTACCATTAACCTCAGTAATAAAAATACATAAAAATATTATTTCATACTTTTTAGTGCTTTTCTTTTAGTGAAGTCGCTCTATGTTTTAATAAAAAAACAATTAAACCTCATTTGAGACTTGTTACTGACAACTTGTCAATTCGTTTTAATTCAGTAACTGCAGGTTGCAGAAAATTAAATTAAGCTATCGCCGGAATGCTCAATTTTTCGTTTCGTGCCCGTGGTAGTAGAATTTTGTGACAATGGTCTTGGGCTAGCAGTACTTCTTGTTAGTAAAGATGGAATAGCAATCAAATCAGATAAATCCTTAGTGCTTGAATCCTTGAGCCATACTTCTGCAACGCTAATTTTGAAATTCAGAAACTTCATAACCCTAGTTTCACCAAGTTGTTTTTTGCCATCCCTGTACAGTATCCAGGAATTGGCATTTCCGAGATCAAACAAATGAAAAATTGTTTTAACTGTCCACTCCTACCTTCTAGCTCCCATTCGATAATAACTTATCATTCTGTCAATCAAGTCAATCCCACCCATGCATTTGTTGTACTTTTTACAATGTGTGGTGTAGGTACCTGCACAAATTTGGAGTCTTTCTTCGACCATCGTTTACACTCATCCGGGGGTTCGATTTGTAAACTAATAGATGCCACAATAACGGATTTCATATCATACCACTGCACAATATTGACCTTTGCGTCAGATCTGGCGTCTTGCTCTGACGATCCCCGACCTCTGGGCACTCTAAATTTCATAATAATTGTGCCAGTTAAGAGAATATTTTTTTCTAACATGTACTCTAGTAACGGAATGGTGGTAAAATATCTATCTATGTAAATGTTTTTTCCTTCTAGTAACGTTGTGGCCAATCTATTAACGACAGAGGGACCAACCCCCAAATTTGTAATATCATTCTGCAAAAACGTATTTTCCCTTGATAGATTTCGAAGTCCAAAAGTAAACCTTTCGGAGTGGCACACACAAAGTTTTAAACCTTCGGGATTTGGTTTGCCCCGTACACCCTGCTTCATTTCACAGACGCCAGAAAACGGAATCATCTGCTTATCTGTCGCAATGGCATTGCCCTCGTTCAACGCAAATTAGCGGTCGACAGCGCCAATATTTAGCGCTTACTAGAGGAACGCAGGAACGCGTGCGCAGTATACGAATAGTCTTTTTTCCGAAGTCATCAACGACAAACCGATTCCAGTCGGTCAGCGTGCTCTCCTGGGTTAGATAACGTATTTAAAAATGGGTAGTATTCTTAAGCACGAGACGCGTTCGCCCGCGGGTGAATTCTAATCAACACACAGCTTTATCTATAGAACACCAAATATCTGGATCAGGGGCGGACCAGCACCCGAACTCCGTTCATGGCTGCTTCGGTTTGCTTCGTACGGGTAGCCAGTGTTGCCAGAACCCACGACTTTTCGTGATATCTCACGATTTCGGTTAATTTCTCCCGATCTCACGAATCAAGTACCAAATCTCACGATTTTTACCTTTATAGAAATATCAATCAGCAAATCTCAGAGACAATTGGGGTGCAGCCTGTGGATGCCTCAAGGCAGGACTAAAGTGCTCAGCTGTTTGCCAAAATTGCTGTGGAGAAAGCTGTGAAAACGTGGTGGAACTAACAAAATTTGTGGACGAAAGGGTCATCGACGCCGATTATCCTGCACTAACGCCATTCCTCAACACATCACCGAAGAACCTTTATTAATAGTTGATAATTACTTGCAACTTGACCCTTCAAAGCGACAGAAAATTATAAAGACGCTTATTATATTAAACAAATATTCGTGGATTAGGCCTACTGGGGAAAATACCACAAACATATGCACCTAGAAACTCTACCTAACGGTTGGAAGGAGTTCTTAAATTATATTATAAATTGGGATATGTTGAAACAAAAATAAAAGATGTAGATTCAAAAGAATAATATATTTGTGAAAATATGAAGATAATGCTCGAGATAATGGCAGAGAAAAATAAGACAGAGAATAATAGCTCTTCTTCCTGCTCGACAACGCGATCGCCTTCAAATGGCAACACCCCGAGATTGGCGCGTACGATTCTCACAATACACCCCGACATTAGCCAGTGCGGTAGCAACACGGCAAGCAGAGAGAGTTTTCTGCGGGGCGTCTCAATACTCACTCTCACTGTGCTTTATAATAACCCAAAATCTGCATCGCATGGCAGCTTATTTCGACGTCGGTTTGGAGGTCATCGAAAGCAAATCGTATTTATGAATGAAATCCGTACAAGATATTCTTCTCTCTATCTTATTTTTCTCTGATAATTGCATTGTTGTGAAATGTAAACTCTTGCATACCGTAAAACCTTTAAAAATATTGATAATTAGAAATCTGAGGCCAAATTATTTGTCAGAGACTCTACAAAAAAGCACTGATGTGTTTTTCCATAACAATAAAGACTAAGTGGGTTATATCGCCTCAAGGATTTTTTTATCTTACTTTTTCGTATTTTTCGGCTCATAAAACTTTTAGTAACAATGCTACGTAAAATTTTTAACAAAAGTTGTAGGCAATTCAATTTTCTACAGAGATGCTTTATATAAAGTTTTTGTGCGACTTGCGGTTATAGAGATATCGCCAAAAAACTGATTGCACCCTTCTTTTCAATATGGCGGCCAAATGGAGAGGGTTGCAATCCCGAAAACTGAGATTTACACTCATCAATGACCGACCCCTTTACATATCCCAAAAATAAAATTGCTGCCTATCCAAAATCTTTAATAAGCCTCTTTTTTTCCGACCATTTAATTGGAGTAATACGTAATGTAATATATAATATATAACAAAAAATGGTTTTATCTACTTACTTGAAGAAGCTCTCCAGTTCTCGGATTAGCCTTTAATATAGCGCCCCCACCATATACGGCAATCCATAGATTGTCATCCTTATCAATAGTCATTCCGTCTGGTACACCAAGTATGAAAGGAAAATGTGCTAAATCAAATACCACTCGAGGATTTGATATATTTCCACCTTCATTATCAAAATCATATTCAACGATCTAAAAAATTATAGTATTAAAATATGAACACCAACCACTTTCTTATAATTTTTATAGTTTTATTATAGTGCATCAAAAATTATAATGTCTCGCAGAAAAATGTAACAAAGAATTAAGACGTATTTTCACTAGTCGTACAAGGTACGGGCTTGGCAAAGGCACAGCATATGCTCCACAAGGGCAAGGATTCCTCCAAGCATTCACACTGCCACGAGTTTACGCAGTTTTAGTCGCTCTTTAGCTTTTTAAGAAGCTCTGTCGATGATAAAGAATGTGTTTGAAGTCTACATTGATAAAAATTGCGCCAATACTGAATGAAGAGGAAGAAAAAAACCTTAGTTCCGCAATCGGTTAGAAAGCCCGTTCAAAATTTCTTGCGGGACTCATGCAGGTGACATGCGGGCGTAATGAGAACGGGTGACGGAAAGCCCCGTTTAGATAATGACAAATAAAATTTGAAGGTTTAATGCCGATCCGATGCCGAGCAGATGCCATAATGAGAAATGAGCTTTATGCACCTTCTGATATTTATCACATCTTTAACTATAAACTAGCTTTATACGCGGCTTGGCTCGAGCATAATTAAATATACCAAAAACTTCCATTGACCTTCAGCAAGATGCACCTTCGCGGCATTCATTCATAACAACTAGCCTTTCGTTTGCTTCATGCATTGTGCGTGTTTAGAACAAGGACCAATCGCTCACGGAGTTAGTGTTGTAAATATCCGTATTCTTTAGATATCCGAATAATACGGAATCGGAATCAGCTAATATCCGTATCCATTATCTGAATACGTATCCATTTCTTGACCCGCGCGATAGCGGTTACAAATCATGTAAACGTATGCAACACTAAAACATTTTTCCTACGACCACCTATGAAAGTGAGTAAAAAAGCACGGTTAACTTGGCGAGAAAGTGCCTTATATCACACACGTGTTGAAAAGTACTTGTCAACATGACATTTAAATAGATGGTGCCAGTTTCATTTGTTTTATTTTCAGCACACTTGATGAAAATGTTAGTGTTGAAAGTGAGGGTTTTAAAAGACAGAAATTGAGGTTTTTTTGTAAATATTTTTGTGGTCGTAGGAAAAATATTGTACATTACTCCTGTGAAAGTAATTTTCGCACACTCGTGGTATTGCCACTCGTGTGAAAAATATCACTTTCAACACTTGCTATGTAATATACTATTCTATCCGGATACGGCTAGGTAGGTCGATGAGCTATCATATCATTCGAAGACGAAGGTTGGGGATAAGAAGGCACCGTCGTTCGTTCTCGTTTGAATTCGGTTCGGGTGAGGCGGGCCAAGTTTAACCAATGGGTCTCATCCCATAATGATACCCGTTACCCCGATAACTATGCTATCTTTTTTTAGGAAATGTCATTAGAAAGAGAAAGCATAAGATCAAATATGCCAAATCGCAGACATGTTGTTCGCTTACACTCGATTCCGATTCCGTTTTCTCTTTGCACTTTGCATTAGTAACTACCCGATGCGAATTTATTTTGATTCCGAATCAAGTTCCGACTAAGTTTAACCCAGAGGTTCCATTTTTTTTTTTTGATTTTGTTTAAGTGGTGTGGCCTAAATAATTTAGGCCCAAAATTAAAATCCTAGATCAATAGTTTGAAAAGAAAACTTAATTTTACTAATTTTTTCTAGGTTAAGCGGCTTTATTTTATCAAAAAGAGTAGTATCAAAATTTTGTAAGCCATATGATCTTCTTTCAGGCCTTAGAAACGATATATTTTTAGTGGAAATATTTAATATTTTTAGAAAGCTTTGATAATCCTGAAAAAAGGACAAAAAATGTGCTTTTCGTAAGTTTTAAATGATACATTCAAATAGGATGGTATGAATTCATTTCAAAGAAAAAATTGGTTCGCTATCCACATCTGTTTGAAGGATAAATGCACATATATAGAATAGAATACACAAAATAGAAGGTTGAAAATTCTAACAAAAAAATTATGGAATCAGAATATGTTGATATATCTCAATAATTATGTTGGGGAAACCCAACCGTTCGTTTCATTTATATATTTCTATTTTTATTTCCAAATAAATATTAATAGCCAAGATGGTATAAAATCCCTTTCAAATAATAAAACTCAAACTCGTATCTCTTGCTTATTTAACTTGCATTAAAATGCGCAGTTAGCGGTTAAACACAAAGCATATTTCAGGGAAAATATCTACAGAAAATCTTTCCCCTAATTTATTTATTCTAAACCGGCACTTTGTCGGCGAAACTTCAAAGGCCTAGTTTCCTTAGGAAATTTCTTATCTTTTAGTTTTATTGCTTTAACGTTCTAAAATACATGTATAAAAAGCCAGCAAACATGGCTACAGATATCAATCCCGCTATCTCTTCACCTCGTCGCGTCGTACCGAACTATCAGACGCCAACCCTTTCAATTTTAAACCAATAGAAAAATATCTGCTTAAAGGTGGTTCGTAAGCGTCATTGTAAAATAACCTGTAATTGCTCAAACCCGTTCACGCCGGTCCCCGAAGGGATGGTACATTTCATTTCAACTTAATTCCCGCCGTGTAGCGAACAAGGAGCGGGTTATTGAAAATCCAGTAATAACTGACGTTACTGAGTTGGCGGTTTTAGGGCATGTTGCTCTAGATCCGACGCCAAGTGCAAGGAATATGGCTACTGTATCTGGTGTTAAGCGCACTAGCATCCAGACGATTTTAACAAAACACAAGTGTCATCCGTAGAGAATAGAACTGGTACATGAACTGAATGAGAACGATTTTGAGAGACATTTGGAGTTTTGAAAAACCATGAGTGTACGAACGATATATGATTAAAATTTTCTACACAACATCTGCTTGTCTGACAAATGCTCTTTTTTGTAAACGGTATCGTGAATCGGCATAATTGCCGCTTTTGGTCCGATTCAAATCCTACCAATTTCCATGATATCCTCAAAAATTAAATGTTTGGGCTCGCATTTTCGGTGACCATCCGTTAAGTCCCTTTATTTATCCGGCAATTTGACTAGGGAGTTGTATTTACAACTATTAGAAACGACCATTGATCCAGCTTTGACCGATATTATGGAAAACATCATTTTACGAGAAATATAATGTAGAAAATGTAATATTCCAACAGGACGGAGCTCCTCTGCAGAATGCACTACCCATTCGACAGTATTTGGACGATAGATACCCAGGATGATGGATTGTAAGAAGAGGGACTAATGAGGGGCCACCACGATTACCGAATTTATCTCCGTTAAATTTTTTTTTATGGGGTCAATTGAAAACTAAAATTTGGGCAACCCAACCGACCTTACTGGAGGATCTGACTAAGTATTAATGAGTGTCATCAAATTACTCCTCAAATTCTTTTAAATGTGCGAGAACACTTTCAACTGAACCTTTATTACTGTATGGAAACTGGTCGCCAACATTTTCAACATATAATTAATTAAGTAGGTAAGTAAACGGTTTCGTATTTTGTTAAATTTTCCATTAATATTGAGCCAAATTCAAAAATTTTGGTTTCGTTGTAAAGAGAAATAAAAGAGCTTTAAAATGTGCTACTTGACCCCCATTGTCATTTAAGATTTCAGGGGTGGATGTTACCCCAACAGGGGGGTTGAAGTGACGCAGCTGAAATAGCAGCGAATTAATGTGTTCCCCTTAAAAATAGAATTTACGGATCCGAGAGATTTTCATTATAATGAAATATCATTATATTGAAAATCGCTCGGACACTTAATGATGTGTGCTAAAATAAAGCTGTTTCGTTCTCGATTGGCCACCCTGTATAGGGTATGCCACGATATGAGAAAAGGTATATACGAGAGGCGCAAAAATGTTTTGTTTTGTCAATTTATTCACTGTAGCAACGTAGTAAGGGTTTACACTATTTTCGTGAATTAGTTCACACGACAGGGTGTCACGGCTAATGATAGACACTAAAAACCGTTAAAAAAATTTGAATGTTTTTTACAAAAAGAAAGAGGTTAATTCTGCATGATAAGATACGAGGTACGCCACAAATGTCAGTGTTTAATAATACGTCAAGGATATAACTAATACGAAAGCGGATGCCGCGAGTAAAAGATTAAATCTGCTTAGTACATTATGTACTTACCTGACGACTAGCTGAATCTATGTAATATAATTTATTGTTGGCCTAATTCCAGGCTAAACCGTTACTAATATTAACAGGACTAATCTCTACCGTGGGATTATCAAGATTTTCCCTAGTAATTTTGTAAAACACACCATTGTCTATTGTATCCTGATCCGCACCCATTGTTCCTAAAAAAAAAATTGAAGAAAATTATAATTAATTCAAAGTAAAAGCCTAAATGTTGATTAGTTTTGACAGATACGTGTTACTGGTTAATACGGTATTAGTTACAAGATCGAAAAAGAAAATGGAGGGTGAGTAGTGTGAACGTTGCAGAATATATAGTCCAACACATATTGGCGTAAGAGTTCCGAAGATTATTCTCCCCAAAACTGTTTTACATAATCTTGCTTAACCTGGTTGTCCCAAACATTCCCAATGCAACAGGTGTACAGGTGATGTTTTGGATCTATATTAGTAGAAAATTTTCTTCTTATTTTTGGCCAAATAATCACCTGTAAATTTGTATGTTCTACTGCGTCAAAATGACATTATTTATAATTGTGTTTGACGGCCATAATTTACTACTTTTTTGCACTCCATGAGTCCAATTCATCGCGTTTACACAAAAGCTATTTGATGATTCATTGTCAATATCAACAATGGTAACATATGGTAATATAGGTAGTACATCATAAGAGCATATTAGGTAATTATAAAAAAATCGTAATTTAGGATTTAAATTTTAGTAAAAAAACATGCAGTAGAACATAAAACGATGTACGTTACTCGTACATAATGCACTTTATCGGACTGGCCTCCTTTGTATCAACAAGTATAAATAAGGACTCGTCCAGTAAAGTTATGCATTATGTACTAGTAACACTAACTTATTTAATATTAGTGAATTAATTTTTCAACAACAAAATAAATTAATACATAAAATGTTACAAAATGAAATTAAAACTAACTTAACAATAATAAATAGATCAGATATACATAATTACCATACGCGGTCCTCGAATAAATTAAATTTCAACACAACTAAAACTTCTAAAGGTAAAAAAGCTATAAGTCATAATTGCTATATTCAATACAATAATCTTCCTAAATCCATTAAATCTATAAAAAATTTAAATACTTTTAATATTCATTTAAAAAAACATATCTATGACCAAAGGGAATAATTTTTATTTTAAATATATTTTCTATTCTTCGTAGCGATGATTATTTTTATAAATATTTAACAAAAGGTAAACTATCATCCATAATTAAATAGAATTTAAACGTAGAAATTCTGATAAGTTTAAAAACTGCTTTAGCTTACCTCATTCTAGGGACCTTATATAAAATATCAATGCTTTATACTAAATCAACATTTCTAGATAAATACTAGTAACAAACAATATTTGCTAATTTTTCTGTAAATTACTTAAAAAAATATTTAGAAGGATTACACGAACGACTTCACATCTTCTGATCTGTATTTTGGTTAATGAATTTTAATTTTAAATTAAATAATAAGTTTATCATAGTAAAATATAAAAGAAAATATCAAAGAATAATTCCAATTTTAATGTAATAATGAATCCAATATAAAATCTTTGTATTTTTTAGGATTCTGAAATATATTGCTTTGAATTTTAACACGAATATCTATTATGTGGAATTTTGTAACACACACAAATTTACTCAACATGGTCATTGTCCCAAATTTACAAAATTCACAACTTCAAAAATATTAATTTTGGAGTAAAAAGTTAAAAGTAATTCATCAAAAACTATGCACAGATGTTTATTTCTGCTTTTGTTTAAACTATCTTGGTTTGAACAATATCTGACCGGGTGTCGCGCGGTCTTACTGCTTTAAGCAAGGAAGGTGCTACAGGAATTCTTCCTCGGCCGAGGTGGTACCAGTGGCGTGTCGTATAAGGGACCAGGGGGCGACGGCCCCTTATATGGGAAAAATGGGGAAACAAAATTTAAAAATAATAATTTTGATACGGGAGCACAGATTTAGGAGTAATCTGTGACGGGACCGCTACATTCAAATTTTACCCGCGAATTATGTGAATTATCGGATCATCCGATTAGATCTTGAGCTGTTGGCGACAGAATGCGGAAATTGCGTAGTTATACGCATTTATAGCATATATAGCATTTTTAAATCCCGAAATTGGTCAGGCAAATCCAGCAATAAATGATGCTAATATTGATTGCCAACTACAAGTCTGTGATGCAATTGATACTGATCAAATAATTCCTAAACGAGATGATGCTAAGCTTGAAGCCGATCCTAAGCAACCTAAGCAACTACCTGATTAGATACCTCCACAAAGAAGCGAGTCTCCGATGCTAGGGTCTTCCATATGGGATTTTATTAAACTTTCCTCGACTAGTGAAGTTCTTCCTCAATAACCGCCATCAGTCAGGCAGAAAATTGACGAGGAAGCAAATCCGAAAGTAACTCCAGGAAAACTTCTTGACCAGATCTCTCCCAGTCCAGAGATCACAAAATTGAAAAAAGGGGAAAAACGATGAAGAAACCTATGAACCGTGCTAAACACCTACGATACTATCCAGGCCTTAAAATTACAAAACAGACACAACAAGAAAACAAAGGAGACTTTCAAAGAATTGAGGAAGTCGCAGGCGGCAGCAACCTAAAACGCAAAAGGAAATATCCTCGGAAATATCTGACAGTTCAGAAGAAGATAATGAAGATCTCATGCATTGGGAAGATGAAGAAGAGGTAATTTTTTAAAGTTGTTTAAAAATTTTCAGAATATGCCTAATTTCCAGAAATATTTTTAGGCCAGCACGGAGGTTGCGAAGTCTTTGTTGGTTGTGAGGAGCCTTATCTATTAACCAAGAAATCTGTGGACTGGAGACAATGTATTATGCCATTGTGTACACGGTGTTACATGAGGACTGCACCAACTTCTTGAATATTTGTTTGCCCTGTGGCCATTTCGCTGCTAAGAAAAAATGGATTTACGTCATAACATAACTCCTATCACCATCTAACCCATATATAGTAGGGTGAGATTTTTTTTTTCCCTTGGGCTCCGTCCGAGACCGGAAGCACTGCGGCCACTAGAGGCCTATTGTGCCTACCCAATAACTTTTGTTACACCCACTCTGTTATCCCAGTTTCCTGCACAAGCCTGTACAGGTCCACAAGGGAGCGGGTGATCAATTCCTCCGGTTCTAACTTTGGTTGCCCGAACAGTTGGTGGCGCTTGCGATCTAGTGACTCGCAATTATATATAATGTGCTGAACTGTTTCCCTGTCCCTACCGCATAGTCTGCAGCTAAGGTCTCCCTGGTACAGTTTCATTTTGTTGAGAAGGTCCTTTACAGCCATGTGTCCTGTTAGTACCCCTACGATTGTCCTCAACTGGATCCTGCTCAGATTTAGCAGTTGCCTGGTGAGTCTAGGATTGGGATTTCCTATAGCGGCCTTGCTGTGGTTCAGTCCCTGTACTCCGTTCCAGTGGACTTTGTGTTGTTGTTTGAGCCATCTGTTTACCGCCTCTCGTGCCGTGCACTTTGGCACCCCGAGAGATGGTTCTGGGCCAATGTATGGTGTAGCCGATCCCTGTCTAGCAAGTTCGTCGGCTTTTTCGTTACCAGTGATGCCCTTGTGTCCCGGTACCCACATGAGCTTCACTGAGTTTCTGGCAGCTAGCGCGCCAAGATCGTTTATACACTCCCATACCAGTCCCGAAGTGACTCTGTGGCATGAGAGTGCCCTCAAAGCGGCCTGACTGTCTGAACAGATATAGATCCGCTTATTTGAATAAGCCCTCCTATTGTTTTCCAGCGCACATTGTAAGATGGCGTAGGTTTCTGCTTGGAATACCGTGGGGTACTTCCCCAAGGAAAAGTTCATGTCCCTCCTTGGTCCGACCCCATGTACTCCTGCTCCGGTTCCCGCTTCGGTTTTTGATCCGTCGGTGTACCATATGATTGCCCCCGGAGGAAACTCTGGGTTTGTCGAAGTCCATTCCCTGCGATCCGCTATTACTACCTCGTAGGGGATGTTGTATTGGAATTTTGGAGTCATGTAGTCCGATCTCATTTCTAAATCGGGCCCTCCAATCTTCTCTCTTATGAGTTCATGTCCCGCCCTTTTCCGTAATGAAGAGGGCAGAGTGTTTTGCAGTCGATAGAGACCCATCCTCGCCTCTCCCTGGATGACCAGGTGCAAGGGAGGAAGGTCTAGGAGATTCTCCATCGCTGAGGTAGGGGTCGATCTCATTGCCCCTGTAATGCCCAGACAGGCTAGTCTTTGCAGACTGCTGAGCCTGAGCATTATTGTTTTCTGCGTTGCCTTGGTCCCCCAGACCAAGGCTGCATAAGTTATTGCGGGTTTCACCACTCTGGTGTACAGCCAGTGCACCATCTTTGGTGAGAGACCCCATGTTTTCCCATACGTTCGTCTGGCCACCGCAAGAGTGATTTCCGCTTTTCGTATGGTTTTATCCACATGCTTGTTCCAGGTAAGTTTTGAGTACAGTGTTACCCCCAAATACTTTACCTCTTCCTGCAGTGGAATTGTGACTCCTCGCAGGGTTAGAGGACCGAGCCCCTCCTTTTTCCTGCGGTTAGTGAACGGGACGATGACAGTCTTGTTTGGGCTTACATTAAGCCCTTCCTGTCCTACCCATTTTTCCACTACGGCGAGGGCGCTCCTCATGCAGTCCCTCACGGTTGTGTTGAATTTTCCTTGAGTCGTTATGACCAGGTCGTCTGCGTAGCCCAGGATCGAATAACCCCTTTGGCTTAGTTCTTCTAGAAGCCCGTCCATTACCAGGTTCCAGAGGAGGGGAGAAAGAAACCCCCCCCCCCCCTGAGGGCATCCCCCTGCCACCCGGGTGGGTGAGATGGTGATGACACAATTTTTTCTAAGTAGAGTTTCCTTTATTATATTTAAAAAATTTGTCGCTTAGACCTTGTTTATGTTTACACAAATATATGTGCTTATTAAAATTTTTATCACCATCTATCCCTGGTTTACCCTAAATTAACCGAACCTGTGTACCCATATGTTTCGAAATTCTGTGTAATTTTTAAATAAAAATTTTGAATTCTTTATTTTTTTTTATTTTGGCGGTCTTTACCTGCATCAGCCATTTCGGCCCCCAAATCCACGACACGTGACTGGGTGGTACCACCCAACTCATCACCTGGTAAAATCCCTACGAATGTTTCCAGCTCTGGATTTGTTGGACTAATAAATCGTAAATAGATAACTTTGTTATTTGAAGTTGTAGAAAATATTTAAAATAGAAAAATTTTAGATTTTTACAAGCGCCATCAGGAAACGTAACTTAAAAACAATTAAACATCACATAAACGAGTTTTGAACTACCCTTTAGTTTTTTCAGAGGGCTCGCTATATATATTTTTTTCAAACGCTATTGCTAAGTGCTATTTTGAAGTAAGTATACACCGATGTTCGACTGTTTTCTTATAATTTTTAAAAATAAAACGTAACTCAATACCCCTCGTATATAAGTTAATGCAAGTACGATATGGTTTTTATGGAGACATCAACAATCTTTAGTTAATTGACAGGTGCTCTAACCAAGTGCTTCAGTCAGTCAAAGAAAGACAGTTTATTATTTGATTTATTATAAACTAGAGTCAGCAAGAAAAGGGTGATATATTTACAACATATTATACATATAAAATGCAATAAAAATAAGAGGGAAGCAAGGACATTATATGCAATAAGCAAGACTGTATGAGAATCGGCAATTTCCAAGCTTAAAACACCTTCGTAAGGACCTACAGTAATATAATAAATTCTTAACACTTCAAATGAAAAAAGGACAGCACGCCAGCCTAACGAACACATGTAGCTAGATGTTCTGCTTTATTTTAATGGAAAGCTTTCAGTGTTATTGGTGACAGGGTATTAGGGTCTTCTTTGACGAAGGTAGCCTAACTGGTGATAAATATCATCACTTTATCACTGAAGAAATAGAGAACTTTCTAGATAAGTTACCGCTTAATATCCTCAACCGAGCTATTTGGCAACAAGATAGTATACCCCTGCGAATAACACGGCACATGTCTTTTTTTATTTTTTTTTTGATAAAGTCTGCGGCGTTTACTATTATTAAAACTGGTCTGCAAGACCAACCATTAATTTTTCTCTAAATTCTTAAAAAGTAAAATCCTGATGGATATGTCTTTCCGGGGTGGCTCAGATCGAGTTCATAACCAGAACATATTTAACACTTTAGAAGAACTAATGGCAGAAATAAATTTTATTAACTCGCAGCAGAAGGAGTCGCTGTCAATCATTTAAAGACATGTTATGGCACTTGCACTGAGAAAAACGGGGTCACTGGTCACTTTGAACATGTGTTAAGGCAAGGCAATAAAAATATCAGGGAAGCAAGACTGTATGAGAATTGGAAATTTCCAAGCAAAACACATTCGTAAGGACCTACAGAACAAACAGAATTCATTTCACATTTTTATTAATCCTTATATTATTTTAGTTTAATATAAAGGATATTGTAAAATATATCAACCTTTTCATGCTGGCTATGGCCCATAATAAATAAGCTTATAATAAACCGTATTTCTTTGAATGACTGAAGCACCTGGTTACAGCACCTGCCACTTAAATAAAAGTTGTCGATTTTTCCATAGAAACTCTATACGTCTAGCATTAACTCATATACGAAGGATTGCTTGAGTTTTGTTTATTTTTCTTTAAATTATAGGACGACAGTCGAACATCGGTGTAGGTAACATAAAATAGAACTCTTAGCGAGTAAAACAAAAATAATATGGCGAGCCCCCTTTTTAAACATTGTTTCGAAAAAGACTTCAAATATTCATATTAAAAAATAACACTTTTTTGAAAGTAATTTATTACACAGTAACATATAGCAAATACAAGGAAAAGTAAACCTGACACAGCACAAAAAAGGTTCGTTTAGGTTAGTTTAGGATCTTTCTGTCATTGTTTCATTGACGTTTCATTCACTCATTTTCTCATAATTTAAACTTAGGGAAACTTTGTTTTCTAAAAAATATATTTCCGAGAAATGTATTTTAAAGGTTCTTTTTAAAAAAATATATTTTCAAAAAAGCTGTTTTTCGAAAAACAAATGACTTAATTTAACATCAAAAACGATATTTTTTGAAAAAGAAACAGCTAAAAGAGTTGGTCATTTTAGCTTACGCGACAGGACGAATTGTTTGATTAATATGGAAGTGTTAATATGGTAGCATTCTTTTTATTCATGCCTTCAGCTCATTTGGGGGAACATACGAGTACTTACGAAAGTACAGTTTGTCTAAAACCAATTGTCCAATTTTTTTAAAGCACTTTCCAAGAACATTTTTCATAGAACATCTTTTTCGAAATTAAATTTTTTCCGATAGCATTAATTTTTTCAAGCAACGGCTTTTTGAAAAGGTGATTTACGAGAAAATAACGTACCAAACCTAAGAAAGCCTGATTAAACTCAAAAAAGGTTCGTTTGGGTTTGTTCAGGATCTGTTTTCGTCTTTTTTTCATTAACATTTTCCAAGCTACTAGAATTCATAATTTAATTTCTAAATATTGTTTTCAAAAAAATATATTTTCGAAAAATGTACCTGTTTTAAAAATTGTTTTATTATTATTTGAACCATTGAAATTTTTGAAAAAATGTACTCTCGAAACATGGGTTTTTGGAGAAAATATTTTTAAAATATTTCATAAACCCGTTTTCTAAAAAGCATATTTAAAAAAACGTTCAGGACATTTTTGAAAAAAAGTAGGTTCGAAATATGTTTTCGAGAAAATGTTTTTGAAAAATTTCGTTAATCCATTTTCGAAAGCTGCTTTTTGAAACAGATTAATTTCCATAGATGTCTTTTGAAAAAAAATTATTGGATTATTTGTTTGGTTTAGAAGCCAAAATTATCCGGCTCAAATTTTGATAAGATCGCAGTGAGATGTGTAAGGAACGTTTTCAGAAACAATCTAGGAGCATGCTTGCATTTTTTATTTTACATATTAGTATTGCCCTATTCAGTGGCGCACCCAGGGGGGGGGGGGGGGTCTGCGGCCCCCCGACCAACATCCTAGACACATAAAAATTAAAAGGTACACTACTAACTGAAGAAATCCACCGAATTGCAATATTCAGCCCCCCCCCCCCCCAAGACAAATCAGCACCCAAGACAAAATCCTGGATGTGCCAATGGGCCTATTATTCGTATTTTTTTAGTATAATTTATTTCAAAGACCTTACATAGAGGGCAAAATATGTGTCTTTGTTTATAATATTTTGTAGAATACCTATGCAGAAATGATTAATGCTTACGTTACAATATCTATTTTTATACAATTCGCTATTGAAATCCTTTTTGTACAAGGCTCTAGGGGGCGCCCCTGCCCCCCCCCTAAATCCGCCCTTGCAAGAAAGAAAATCAGAGGTTCTTGCAGATTTCTATTGCATTCAATCCGCTAAAAATTGGACCTGCATTCTTTAAATGAGCTGCAATCGAGGAAGAGTAATGTTTATAGCCAAAAGAATCTTAATAAAAGAAAATGATGAAGAACACCTATTTACATTAATTCTGATTTAACATGAAACAAATTAGAAGTGTTTTTACATAATACATATGTATAACTTACCGAACCACAGACGCCCTTCTTTGTCAGCTTTTCCATCGTTAAAGTTGCTGGTCGGGAACTGTTGAGATACTGTCGTCAATACCTTCAATTACATAATTTAAAATGAAATTGTTATTATTTATTTAACTCACTGACATAAAATATGATCAATCCAAAATTTTGATCCAATTTAACATATGATAACTTTTTTTGCCTCAGTCCGAGTTTCTAAATTGTAGATAAAGGTATTGATTTTAATTAATTTCTTTCAATTTTCTAAGAAAGGGTATACTAAACTTGTTGAAATATACATGAAAATAAAAATGTATGTGTTTTTGCTTAAGTTTGTAACACCCTGTAGATTAATTTTGCAATCTTAACCCTACAGAATATGCTTTTCTGTGGAGTATGAGTGATTCTTAAATTCTTGCATTTTTATGCATTTCGATATCTTTCTTCGTTCAGGAGATATGAAATTAAAAAAACAAAAACACTACATATTTAATCAAAAGTCTTTATTACTTTATTGTATCTTAAAACTCTGGGCGTTATGGCTTTGTAAATTAAGCCACATCTTGAGAATTCTCATGATACTTATTCTGTGGTGTTTAAATTTTAAAGTGTCAGCTGGAAATTATGGTTCTTGTGCCTACCGATCCAGCAAGAGCAGTGACTGTAGTAAATGATGGAAGGTCGCAGAGTACATGGAAGTACAAGATCTAGCGTTCAGAGAGCCGTGGAACGTTTTAATGAAACCGGCAATTTTTCGATTAGAATAGGATCTGGCAGAAAACGATGTACAAATGCCCCAGATGATCGTTTTTTAACTCTAAATGTTTTACGCCATAGAAGTACCACTGCTGTTGCGGCAAGAAATCGTTTCAAAGGGGTACGATTACAGATAAACGTAAATGAAATAAATGTTCGGAGGCGATTGAAGGAGGTGGGTTTACTTGCTAGCAGAGACTGGATTATCTAGTCTCTGGTGCTAGACAACCCGTAACTGGCCCAGAGTTGACTAGAAAAAGACAGGACGTCTCCGATTTGCTCGGGAAAATCAAGATTGGTGCTTCAATGGAGTAAAACTTTATTTTCCGACGACTCAAGGTTTTACCTAAGCCACCACCTATAACGGTATGGGGTGTAGTGTTGTAAATATCCGTATTCTTTGGATATCCGGATAATACGGAATCCGAACCAACTAATATCCATATCCGTCATCCGAATACGTATCCATGCTATCTTTTTTTTTTAGGAAATGTCATTAAAAAGAGAAAGCATGAGATCAAATATGACAAATCGCAGATCGTGTTGTTCGCTTACAGTTTATACCCATTCCGTTTTCTCTTTGCACTTCGCATTAGTAACCACCCGAATGCGTATTTCTTTTGATTCCTTATCCGTATTCAAGTTCTCGACCGGTTACGGATCATACGGATTCTTTTAATATTCGTATCCAACGGATTTTTGAATACTTATCCTTGCATCACTAATGGGGTGGCATAAATATGGAAACTCGAATTTTAGTAATAGTTTAGTAATAGTTGATGGAGGAACCAAAACTGCTGATAGATATATTCGAGACATTTTAGCACCGCACCTCGCTATTTTTGCACCGTTTATATTAAGCAACTTCATGCTGATGCAAGATAATGATCGTCCTCACATTGCAAGAGTTGTTACCCAATACTAAAAGAAGCAGTAGCCCAAGATTGGGATCAAATTGATCAAACTCAAATTTGACACCTCATTCAAGGAACGCCAAGGCACATATATTCTTGCGCCGGGGGGGGGGCGCTATTAGTGTTTTTAGTCCTTAATATTGTTTTGTTCTGTACTTTATGACTATCGCTGTATTTTTCTAAAAAATAAAAAATGTTGCAAGATGTGTAGTGTTTTCTTTAAAAATTCATATTTCTTGAACGGAAAAAGATATCGAGATGAATAAGAAAGTAAAATATTAAGAATAAATCAGACTCCGCAGAAAGATTGCAAAATTACTCTGCAAGGTGTTACAAACTTAAGTAAAAAAACATACATTTTTATTTTCCTGTATATTACAACATATATATTTTTCATTAGAAAATTGAAAGAAATTAATTAAAACCAATACAGTTACCTACAATTTAGAAAAAATCATTAAAATTGGACTACGGAAACAAAAGTTATCATACATTAAATTGGATCAAAATTTTGGATAGATCGAATTTTATATCGGTGAGTGACGTTGTCTAAAAATGCACAACAATATTTGTAAATTTAAACTATTCTATATAATTATACTATTACAGTATACAGTATTGCTTGATTTTGTTCCATGCATGAACAGACGTATTCCGCATATCAAATGCTATTACAGGATTGAGATAACGCGACCGGCAGTGCCATCCATTAAGAATTCGGAAGGCGGCTCCCTATACCTTCAAGCATCTCTCTCGCTCTCAAGATTGGCAGATTTATTTAATTGTGAATTCAACTTAGTACTAGTATTACCGGTATGGCGAGGAGCTATGAGAAAAGGAAAGGAACGTGTAAAATAAAACTATTTTAAGTGCACGAAAATGCATTTATTTGATAAACAGTCCAGTCTCCTTTGTTATCAAGTATGGTCTAACAAAAATGAGGCATGCTTGCGACAAGGTTTTCGGCACATAATGCTGGAATTGACCACCATAGTGTGCATATTCTGGATTGCTGTTTTAATGTAAAAATGCGCTTTCCTTGAAGCCTGTGCTTTAGGAATGCCCATGCACACATTTTCGATCGGGTTAGCATCAGGAGATTGGGACGACCATGGTAAGCGTCGGATGCTATTTTCTGCTTTCCAAGCTTGACAGCGACGACTACAGTGTTTGGGATCGTTATCTTCTTGTAGATCCAGGGGTTATTATTTCGGCCAAACCACTTTACTGCGGTGGACTAACTCTTGGGTCTTACAAGAAGATAACGATTTTAAACACTGTAGTCGTCGCTGTCAATCTCCTGATGCTAACCTGATCGAAAATGTGTGGGCATTCCTGACGTACAGGCTGCACGGAAAGCGCAATTTTTACAATAAAGCAGCTATCCAGGCAGATACGCACACTATGGCGGTCACTTTCAGCATCATATGACGAAAACCTCATCGCTGTTAGGATATACTTGATAAAAAAGAAGACTGGACTTGTTGATTAAATAAACGCATTTTAGTGCATTTAATGTAGTTATATTTTACACCTTTCTTTTCTCATGGTGTATTTTTGAAGATATGCGCGCCACGCTCTTGTATGACTGACTAGTTAGAAAATGAGACAGGGAAGTCACTGCTAAGGGATTTTTCAAATAAAGATTTATGATCCAACGAAATCTTATAAGCGTGAGTACAAACCTAAGCAATACAAATCTTAATAGCCTTTTCAGTAGTATAAGCCTATTTTAGTTCTATTAGACTCTACAGAAACTAATGAACAGAACAAAGTTACCTTTTGTCCTGTTAGACCACTTTTACGGTCCCATGCCACTGCAACAACAGATCTATTTATTCCAACGATGAATAAACTTTCATTTTTGGCCGAGGGTATAAGGGGAGTTACGTGGCCATTTAAGGTAATATTGTTAATCTCGTTAGTATTGTAGTCATAACTGAATATTCCTCCTGCGAAAACATCCACGTAGTATAGTGTGTTACTTCTTGCATCCCAAGTTGGTCCCTCCGAAATGTCAACTGGATACGTTACTTGGTATATGCCTGGGCCAAAATCTGCAGGGCTGAAATTAATGCTTTTCTATTTATCCTTTATAACAAGTATTTAACTCTACCAATATAAGCTAATAATAACAACAAGCGGGTTTCTTTGATTTCTGACATTTTTATATTCCCGGACGCATTTCATCATATTGTAACGTATGTCTCAAAAGTTTTGACACAAAAGATGTAGTCATATTTTTTTGGAATAAATAACTTTGATTAAAGTTTTATTATTTGCTATAAATAATAACATCCTTATTACCTAACAAAATTATTAACTTAAACTAAATAAAGGGGCCTGTGCTACCCAACGGGGCGCAATTTTCTGCGAACATCTCCAACCTTGTTCTGGGCGGCTTGGAAATCAATTTCTTCTATCTTTCGGAAAATTCTACGCCTTAGTTTTTCTTCCTTTTCAGCTTGCCAACTTCCATCATACACTTGGCGAGACAAAAGTGCCCAAAAATCTTGAATTGAGCGAGCCTGCAGTAGATTAGGGGGATTATTATTTCTGGGTACTAACGGTATGTCGTTTGCACAAAGCCAGTTTTGTATATTTCCTGGCATTATGGCAATGCCAAATCGGGCCAAAACATTATATTGTCTCGAGCGTCATGTTTTTGCACAAAACTAATTTCATCAGAAAATAATTATTAATATATCTCTAACTGTCTAGAGTCTAGAGCTTCGCCTCTGACTCGTCCCTCATAAGGCCAGTTTTCTAGTTGAATTCGCACACCGAACCAAAATTATCAGCGAATTTCGCTTTTTCTTTGTTTTTTACTTTATCAGGACACTCTTCTACATTATCTGTATAAAAACCATTTGTTGTCGGTAGTTTCATCGATACTGAACCATAACGTTTTTCCTGTAAGATTTTCGTTTATTCTGTCCTTAGTTGTGCAGAACAATTTCTCAACTTAAGTCTTGCAAAGTATTGATGCATCTGGTACTTTGGGGATGCAGTATTTTTCTAAAAATTTCTTCAGAAAAGGATTATTTATTTTTTGAAGTGAGATATCAGCTGCAATAAAAGCTTCGCACAAATTCATGTAGAATTATTTTTGCGTTACATCTTGTTGAATTGGTTTGAAGGGCCCAGAAAGAGATCTTATCTTTATCCTTTCTAAATACTGTGGACCTGTTACATGGCGCTCTTGGTTATATTTTGTGCACAGAAACTCAGAATTACATACTGACCACCATAGGCCGTGTTCACGTTCAAATAATGAGTACCTACATCAGAATATGGAGTAGGCCATTCTAACTGGTTTTTTACTTGTACTCATTTTAATTCCTTTTAAATCAGCATTTACAACGCAACTGCTTTGACTAGTGCCATAGCTTGTCTGTACTGCCTATTACACATAGAAAAAAGCGTTCCCTTGTTATAAGGCATGGTAGGTAGCAGGTGCGGCGCGTGAGTTTTTTTACAGGTGGGTCAAAATTTTGTGGGCAACTAGTGATATCAACGCAACAAGCAAAATACACTTTTTTAATTACGAAAGGTTTTTTAATAATGTGCCAAGAAATTATTTACCTACAAATAAACACTGCAAAAATCATAAAATAGCTACTGCAGAATATTGAACATTACTACTCTTGATGTTTATGACTTTTAGTATCACTTTTCTGTTTATGGCTTTTTTCTATGTGTTTTAATACTCTAAAATAGTACATTTTAGCGGCTTCCGTTGTGATAAGTTTAGCATCTCCTCAATAGATGGCGCGCCTTGTACTAAAAGCCCAGAATATAAACAGAACAAAATTCTGAGATAAAAGCATGATTATTCGTAAAATAAAATTAGGAACGCTGCCGAAACTCCGTTTTCTTTAATAAATGCAATGCTGGCGACTAGACATAGTAATACGATATTTGTCTACGCACGTGCAGGCTGTAAGCTGTAGTAAATATGAGGTTGCCAACAATTTTAAAAATATTTTATCGAGGAACAACTTGTTGCCAATACACCTTTTGGAGTCGATCTAATTTTTTAAATAACAAAAACTTTAAAAAAAGTTCTTGCCCCAACACAGATTTGAACCCGCGACCGTCTGATTAACTCGCTGGGATTATACCGCTGGACTACGCTGGTTATGTAAGAAAATCGGTCCGATACCGTTTAATTTGATGCCTAGCGCTGGCCTGACAGAAATCGTATTTATAATTTTTTATGTTTAACCACTAATTAATATTATTAATACGATGCAAATACAATGCGCATATTGGGTACCTAATTAGTTTTTCTTTTTCCGAACCAAATGTTTTGAAATAGTATATTTTAGGGGGCGGTTTGAGAGTATTTCCATAGTGGGAGTGGCCAGTTATTATTGGTGGGCCGTCGACCAATTGTGTCTCTTTTTAACTTCCTAAAGCGCGTATGTCTGTTTCTCTCTTACTTTTAATGAATTTATATTGTCCATATAAACCTATAAGATCAATTTAAAATATGACCCAGCCCGGAGCAAGCTTGGATATCCTTTGACGATGGCTTGGCTTGATTCTTTCTTGGGGAGTTTTCGCATGGAACTTTGAAACAAAAGATTCTTTTTTGGTTTTAAAAAATTAAAAAATAAATTATTAGGTAGATCACTGAAAATGTTAGGTCATTTTAGGTCATTGACCAAATGACCTTATGGACGGGCCCGCCTGGTAGGTAGTTTGCAAGAAAAGGTAATTCATAACGATCAAGTGCAAAGAATTCTGTAATATTATTCGAACCGCTATTATTAAGCATTTATTGGCCTTCATGTTACATGTTCTCAGAAAATTTTACCACCCTAAATTTCGACCTATGGTGTCTTTCATCGCAAAATCTTCCTACCTACCTACGGCTGTTACGACTACCTAGGCGGTATCCAGGTATTTACGTAGGGTTACGATTGTTCAATGAAATATTCCAACTTCCAGACCTTAATTCATTACACAACATAAGACAAACAATATTAATTATTGTCACTAGAATATATTGTGTCGAAGATGCAGGCCCGGGTGTTGAGGAGGATTAATGTGGAGGTATATATATATATATTATCTGAATTACGCGGAAGATGAATTTGGATCGGATGATTTGTTACCTCCAGGTATGGGAGTTCTACGACGATGAAAGACTACTTCTTTTGGATTAAATGTTCTTTTATTATTTAACTTTTAGTTGACAACTTTTTATGCACATTTCAATTTTTGTTATTGACATTTCTTCTCTAATTATTTATTATTATCTTTTGTTTTCTATAGTAAAAGCAACTTTGTTTTTATCTATTAAAAGGTATTTCTACCAAACATTAACAGGTACATATAACAATTTGTGAGGTCGTGTACTGAGCAAGTGGTACGCCACAAATACTCCCCTCTCTAAAAAAAAATAAATAATAAAAAGAATTTTATCAAATTTTTAAACGTTAACAGAATTCAATGCGAAAGAAACTTTTTTAACATTTTTATTTGAAATAACAGATTCATCATGCTCCGCTAACAGGAAAGCAGGTTTAATTCTGTCTATGCTAACAACTACATCTTTATTATCTTTAAAAATAACAAATGATTTTGGATATTTTTTGATTACTTTAAAAGGACCCTCGTATGACGGCGAAAGAGATGACTTTTTGCCTTCTACTTTAATGAACACATAATTTGAATTTTTTAAATCGTGACACACAAACGGTTTCTCCAGGTTATGCCTATTAATTGCTTCTGGCTTTAAATTAGCAAAACATTCGCGTAAACTGATCAAGATAGGAAAAGTGTCAATGATTTCGTGAGAAGTTGTAAAAAATTCTCCGGGCAATCGTAAAGGTTGACCATACATTAGTTCTGCAGGTGAACATTGAAGGTCTTCCTTTATTGCCGATCTTAGACCTAAGAGAATTAATGGTAGTTCATCTTTCCACCTATTTCTGTTTCCTCTAGCTGTTAGAGCCGCTTTTAAAGTTCTGTGAAATCTTTCAATCATTCCATTGCTCTGCGGATGATATGTTGTTGTGTGTATTCTATGAATACCAAGAAGTTTACTAAATTCTGAGAACAATGCTGACTCGAATTGAGTTCCCTGGTCATGAGTTACTGTATGTGCTACGCCGAAACGTGAAAAATAGTGTGTATAGAGAGTTTTTGCCATAGCTTGTGCTGATATGTTAGATCGAGGATAGGCTTCTGTCCACCTAGTGACTCTTTCAATAACTGTAAGAATATACGTGCATCCTCCTGAAGGAACTAGAGGACCGACTAAATCAATGTGAATATGTTCAAAACGACCTTTTGGAATGTCAAATTTACCTATAGGAGATTTTGTATGTTTATTGATTTTAGAAGTCTGACAACCTAGACAACATTTAACCCACTGATGAATATCTGAATTCATCTTGGGCCAAAAATATCGTGAACATATTAATGTTTTTGAAGCGCGAATGCCAGGATGGGATATGCCATGCAAGTTTTGAAAAATCGTAAATCTAAGTTCTTTTGGTATATAAATTCTTTTATTCGTCGAAGAAACTTCGCACCAAACTTTAATTTTGGTGAAAGAAACTTCTTCCTCTTTTAACGTAAATTTGCAGTTTTTGTTTAAATTTTGACTTTAATTAATGTTTTAAGTTCTTTGTCCGCATCTTGTGCTTGTTTTAAAGAACAGATATCTATGTCAAATATATCTAAGGATCCCATGTTGTCATGTATGCGTGAGAGAGTATCAGCAATGACGTTTGATTTTCCTTTGATATATCGAATATCAGTTGTAAACTGAGCAATGTATTCTAAATAACGAAATTGACGTGGACTTCTGTCTGCTTTGGACTGAAAAATTGTAGTTAAAGGTTTATGGTCACAAAAAGTCGTTACCTTCTAAAAAATGTTGAAAATGTTTAATTGCTGCATAAATGGCTAACAATTCGCGATCAAAAGTAGAGTATTTTTGTTGAGAAGGGCTAAGTTTTTTTGAAAAATAAGCAATAGGTTGCGAAAAATTATCATAAGTTTGTTCTAGTACAGTAGCGATGCCCGTACTAGAAGCGTCTGTTGTCAAAGAAAGTTTGGCGCTAGGTCAAGGATGTGCTAAAATTGTTGCTTCAGCAAGTAGAATTTTCGCTTTGTTAAAACTATTCTCACACTCCTCTGGCCAATCACTTATATTTTTATTTTTAATATTTTGCAAGTCAACTGAGACTTTATGCAAAGGAATTAATATTTCTGACATTTTCGTTACAAAGCGATGGTAGAAATTGATCATTCCTATGAATCGTTGCAATTGTTTCAGTGTCTTTGGTGTCGGAAAATTTTTAATTACATTTATGCGCTCTTCTGAAGGTGAAATACCTTTTTCAGAGATGGAATGTCCCAAAAAATTTAAATTTGATACTCCAAATTCACACTTTGAAGGTTTGAGACTTATTCCAAATTGATTGAGTCGCTCAAATAAAATATTTAAATGTTGAAAATGTTCGTCTTCATTTTTACTTGCTACTAAAATATCATCAATGTAAGCAAAAATAAAATCAAGTCCTTGAGTTACCTCATTAATAAATCTTTGGAAAGTCTGGGCAGCATTTCGCAAACCAAAAGGCATTCGTTGAAACTCGAAAAGACCAAAAGGTGTAGTGATAGCTGTTTCGAAAATATCTTCCTCCGCTACCGGTATTTGATGATAAGCTCTCACTAATTCAATTTTTGAGAAAATGGTACTGCCATGGACATGCAAGTTAAAATCTTGAATATGGGGTAATGGATACCTGTCTGGTGTCGTGACTCCATTTAAAAAACGATAATCCCCGCATGGTCGCCAATCAGAAGAATCTTTTTTAGGCACCATATGTAAAGGGGAAGCTACTGAAGAAGAGCATGGTCGGCAAATGCCTTGTGCGACCATCTGTTCAAACTCAGATTTGGCAATTTTAAATTTAATGGGGTCGAGACGACGTGGACGACAAAAAGGTAAATGTCCATTAGTAACAATATGATGTTTTATTGAATGTTTGGAAGGTAGCACAAAATCTGGCGAAGAAATAAGTTTAGGGTATTTTCTAATAAGTTGGGTATATTTTGTTTCGACAGCAAATAGTTTGGGAGTTGGAACATCTGAATTAACTAAAGAAGCTTTTGAAATCAGAGTAGTTTCAGAGTCAATGAGACATTTGTTTTTAACATCTACTAGCAAACCAAAATGAGCCAGAAAATCTGCGCCAATGATGGGACGATTAATATCAGCTACAGTAAAAATAAATGGGAAGTTGCGTCTGAGCTTAAGATTTACTTTTATAAACTTTTTACCATAAGTTGTAATGGGAGTACCATTAGCGGCAGTTAAAAAAAAATCTTTATCTTTTTTTAGATCTGAAAATACATCCCGAGGAATAACAGATACATCTGCACCGGTATCTATCAACAACTGTAGTTTGTTAGAATCATCAAACACGAAAAGGCGGCGATTTTTATATTTTACTATCCCGCTGTCTGCTGTCGAAACTTTTACATGTTTTTTGAATTTTCTTTAGACTGAAAGGTTTCGTATAGAATACACCAAGGTCCTTGACATTTTAATGCTTTTTTTCCAAACTTGTTATGATAAAAACATACGCGATTTTTTGAGGATGACCGAGATCGACTGTTAGAGCGACTTCTACAGGAAACACATTGATTATTTTGATTTCTGTTAGGTGTATTAGAAAAATTTTGTAAGTGCGACAATTCATTTTGAAGTGAATTAATTTGTTGTTCCATAGATTGTTGTTTTTGAGACATGGAATGAAGAAGATTTTGACAATTAATTGAAAAATCAGAAAAAGCTTTCATTAACTCGTTTGGAATGGTAGATGAATTACCTATACAGGGAACTGATCGATCGACAAGATGCTGTGTTTCAACTTCGGAAACTTTTTTAAAAATAGAAGTTGGTCGATAAGTTTCCCATATATTGTCGGCTATTTCTAAAAGTTCATTGACAACCTTCCTACCAGATGCAGTCAATGCTACCAAAATTGTTTTTGGTAAGCGTCTTTTCCACAATTTAAGCAGCAATTCCTGGCTAACCATCTGTGAACCACCAGCTGTATTAAGCATTTCTCTATAAAAATCTGAAGGCTTGCGGTCACCCATTTCGGAGCCAGAAAGAAGGTCATCAAGTCTTTTTTCTTCACTTGAAGTTAACCTGTTGATTAGAATTTCTTTTAGTTTATTGTACATATCAGATTGTGGAGGGTTCGAAATAATGTCATAAATATTTGATACTATCTCTAAAGGTAAGTTAGCAATAACCAGGAAATATTTTGTTTTGTCTGAAGTAATACGAGAAACTGCGAATTGTGCCTCAATTTGACTAAACCAAATTTCTGGTTTTGTGATCCAGAAAGGAGGTAATCTAATTGATGAAATATTTTCATTGTTAGCATTGACAGACCCACTACTTTGATTAATAATGACATGTTTGTCAATGAGAGGGTTGTCACCCATGTTTTCTTCTGTCATTTCTATGAAATATAAAAGAAAGAAGCAAAAATAATATTATTATTATCAAAGTGAATTATTCAGAGAGGTAAGTAAAAGGGGCGCAAACCACTCACCCAGCAGCCGACTCTGATCTCTATAATGAATTTAAGTCTTTTTCTAATGTTCTTTGTTCTTTGTAGTTCTTCCACGACGGGTTTCTAGAAGGATTTTTCTGGGCTGCGTTCTCAAACAAAGTCAAGGAATTTTTCTAGTCTTCTTTTTTCTTTGTAGATCTTCTACGGCAGTTCTCTGGAAAGATTTTTCCGGGCAGTGCTCCAAGACAGAGATCAAAGAATTACTATCACATCGGAATCTACTCCCAATAGATTGTATCCGGATCCATTGGAATCCGTCTTCGCCAATAAACGTGAAGAAAATACTCACGTCGAGGGGTCACCAATTATGTTGAGGAGGATTAATGTGGAGGTATATATATATATATATATATATATATATATATATATATATATATATATATATATATATATATATATATATATATATATATATTATCTGAATTATGCGGAAGATGAATTTGGATCGGATGATTTGATACCTCCAGGTATGGGAGTTCTACGACGATGAAATACTACTTCTTTTGGATTAAATGTTCTTTTATTATTTAACTTTTAGTTGACAACTTTTTATGCACATTTCAATTTTTGTTATTGACATTTCTTCTCTAATTATTTATTATTATCTTTTGTTTTCTATAGTAAAAGCGACTTCGTTTTTTATCTATTAAAAGGTATTTCTACCAAACATTAACTGGTACATATAACAATTTGTGAGGTCGTGTACTGAGCAAGTGGTACGCCACACCGGGTCTATCGAATTAATGGAAATTTGAAATTTCGAGCTCTAGAAGACATCATCAAACAAAGGTTTTCCACCATCAATCCCATGTTAAACAGAATTAAAACATTAGGACGTTTTGAAAAGGTATAGTTACATTAGTTCACCATTTTGTGACCAAGCGTCAAACGGTAATTTACTTCCAAAAAATATGGTACATTACGATACGGTAAACTAATCAACGGTAGGTGTTAAATACGGCGTGGTTATTTCATATCCGGTGCAAAATTAATTCTAATTGAAACTCAAGAAAATCAAAAGGTCATCATCTCTGGTAATATGGGTGATAAACGAGAAGAAGCTTCATATTCCACTATTCTGACGCGGACACTACATGCCCCTCTCCTGTCAATGCAAAACATGACAGGAACGCTGGAAAAATTAATGACTCAAACGTTACAGTTTAAATGTGCGCTCTGAAACGCCTGAGATTAACAGTTTGACGTCTCTAAAAGTAAACAAACTACTTTCAAAATGACTATATAGGTATCTCCCAATTTCCTTCTAGAACATGGAAAAATAGATAGATTTAAAGTCAATGCTACAGCGGAAAAGCGGTACTGTAAAACCAAAATAAACATAAGATAAAAGTTGATGCTTGAATGATGGATTGCTGCTTATTTTTCTCTAAAATTTCGTTACAAATACTTAATATTTATTGTAACATAAAATTAAACGTACAGCCAAATATGATTACTTAAATTTGACAATACTGACCTTTAATGATACCTATTTATGGAAAATTTTCAATTAACTTTCCACTATACCCGGCGTGACTAACACACGCGCAAACCACTCGCGATATGAGTGTCCGTTTACCGCTAGTAGTTGGAGAACAATACATGATCGGCGAGGTATAATATTAATTCAAACCAGACTCGTTTTTCTATCTTATTTGGATTTTAATAGTTATTGTTCAACTGATTGGTTGTGAATTATGGGTGACGCACCTGATGCGTTTTTAATTTATCACCTTCTAGAAAATGATATTTTGCCAAACCATATTATTATCTATGAAAACCTGCTCGCCTAACCCGGCCAAACGACACTTCGATCGGTCATCCACTGAACACGCGTCGATCACGCAATGTTATTGCTCCCTCTGTTCGGCGCACTAAGTATAGGTATGTACTTACTTCCAGCATCGGCTGTTTGGGCACGTAGAAAATTAGATTTTTAGGGCACTTGTAGTTGTATTTTTGTACAAGCACAAGGGCACAATGCAATAGTGTAGTTTTTTAATAGATTTCATTGTGTAATAAAAAGAATTATACAGAAATTACACTGTAATATAAAAATCAATCGTAGCATTAAAAACAGTCACGGTACTGGGCAAATAAGGCGGCCCTCCACATGCTACTCGTCTAAACGCACGCCCTTGTGTCCGAAGTGAATTTCCTCGTCTGATTGGTTGATGTGTTGCGAAGAGGAAAAATAAATCGTAGAGTATGTGACGCTAGGTAATGTGGATATTTTTTTGTGCTGCATAACAGACCTGTTCAACTTTAGGTCAAGCTTTACGCTTTACACTTATTTTTGCTTATATCCTGACGTCACTTGGCACTAAAGGCAAATGGCTGCGTTTTAAATTGTAGTAAATTATACTGAGAGTAAACAATTTTTTAATTAAATTTCTTGGTAATTATCTTAAAAATTAAATTTTTGTGTTTGTAAATGTCTTCGTTAAACGATTTGTCCAATAAAAAAATACACGCATATTCCTTATTAAAAATGTATGCGTAAAAGTTAGTCAACTAGCGCGTGTCGCAACTACCCCTATTTGTTATCGCCAACTCCTGCTGGACCTAGCTTCGTTGTTTAAGGAACTACTGGTTTTTTTAAAGAAGGGTCTACGTTCTATATAATTTTACAGCCCGATCAAAAGTAACGTACAAAAAAACATGCATTACGTATTTAACATATTTCCATGTTGTTTTTTTGTGTCTTAACTATTTCCAACTTTTTAACCATGTGAGATTTAAACACCGCACAACAAAAAAATCCTGTAGCCCTGTAGCTTTCTATTAGATATCGTAGAACTATATAGGACCAGGTGGGTTAAAAAAAATTAAAGTATAAATCAAAAAATTTATAAACTTACTTGGCAGCTGCAGCTGTAGCTATAACAAAAATAACCAAACTCACGATGGAACAAATCATTATTCTTTAAAGTAAATACTCCAAGCAAACTTAACAATGTTAAAGCATGTATGATTGTATATTTATATAATTCCCTTATCTTGGCAATAAGTATGGCCACTTAATAATTTAGATAAGCAACTATGAAATCACCCTGATGGCATCCCTTGTCGAAAACACAGATTTTGCAATTCATTGTTTTACTCGAACCTGGACAGCCAGATGTAACATGTAACATTCAAGTATATACTTACCTTATAAGTATAGCCACTTAATAATTTAGATAAGCAATTATGAAATCACCCTGATGGCACCGCTGCGCTGGTCGAAAAGACAGATTTCGCAATTCATTGTGGATGGATCAGGCTCTAACAAAACCCTACCTCCACCTTACTGTAAGCTATTTCCGTAGGAGGCTGGTTCATTTTCATCTGTTGCGCAATCTCTGGCAGCTGTGACTTGTTGGAAGTAAAAGACATCTATTTCACTAACTAATTTGTATTTATTTATTTCCTGGTTGAAGGTATATACAACTACTGGTTTTGACACTAATAAAAGAAGTGACGTGTATTCTTCATGTTCTGTTATTACGAGATGTTATTGTTGTATTTGGTGTACATTTATACCGACTTTTGTATTTTATGAACTGAAATACAGGACTATGCCTGAGAACAAGTGGGAGTTTTTCCCGCACTGTTATACACCGAAATTGTGTGAATTACTGAACTATAATACAGGACTATGCCTGAGAAAAAGAGGGAGTTTTCCCGCACTGTTACACACCGAAATTGTCTG
Organism: Philopedon plagiatum; assembly: GCA_963971165.1. Classification (NCBI taxonomy): domain Eukaryota; kingdom Metazoa; phylum Arthropoda; class Insecta; order Coleoptera; family Curculionidae; genus Philopedon; species Philopedon plagiatum. The sequence goes on along the minus strand of OZ020195.1, from coordinate 48,454,584 downwards.
AATTACTGAACTGTAATGCAGGACTATGCCTGAGGAGAAAAAGAAAGGGGATTTTTCCCGCACGAAACAGGACTTTTGATCTTACTTGACCGTCGCGGTTCTGTTGCGCTAAGGGGCGCAACAGCCTCTCGATGTGGTATATTTCCGACTGATACTCTGTTCCCGACGGGAACCAAGTTGAACTGACACGGACGACCCTTCGGAGAATATTCTCCGCGAGTTCCGGCCAATTGCAGGTCACTTTGGTATGACGCTTACGAATCATTTTTAAGTAGATGTTCTCTTATTGATGAAAGGGTTGACCGGATACTTCGGTACAACGAAGTGAACAGACAGGGGATTTAAAGTCTGTAGCCATATTTGCTGGCTTTTTATACATTATTTTTAGAAAGTTAAGGCAATAAAACTAAAAGATAAGAAATCTTCAAAGGAAACTAAGCCTTTGAAGTTTGCCGACGTTCGTTAATCTTTTAGACGACATAGTATTTGTGTTTTACCGATAACTGCGTGTTTTTATGCAAGTTAAATTTACACAGGAGACACGTTTGAGCTTGTTTATTTGAAGGGGATTATTTAGAATGCAAATAGAGTTATAGAAATTAAACGAACGGTTGGGTTTCCCCAACACATTGTTTTACTCGAACCTGGAGAGCCAGATGTAACATGTAACATTCAAGTATATGCTTACCTTACGTCGCACTTAAAATGATTCTAAATACCGAGTTGGCCCATCTATGATCTGAGGCAAGAGATGAACTCAAAGCATTTTTCTGCTAAATATCACTCCGATTTGAATGGTTCAAAAATACGACCTCGAGTTAGTCTACAAAATTTGTTATATACCATATATTTTATATTAGCTTTTATCCGCGGCTTTGCGCGCATATCGACATTTGAGGCGTAACCGTTTTTGTTTTATAAAAAAAATCGGTTTAATAAATTTTTGGATCTATCTTGCAACGTATAGCTGTGTCACATCCTGTTCCTAATATACAATAATTTAAAAAAATGTATCTTGGAGATTTATATAGGTGACATTTGCCTCGAGGCAGCCTTATACATTGCTCGAAAACGAAACGTCGCGTCGGAGAGAAAAACGATTTGACACGTCAAACTTTGGAATCTCAAATACTTTCTTTTTGCAATACAGTTACCTGTTTCTAAAACGACTGGAAATTGGAAAAATTTGGGCAAAACTGAAAATAACGATTCTTTATGAAAATTTTTGACGTTTTTAATTTTTTTTCTGGATTTTTTTTTTAGACATTGAAAAAATTACGTGTCTGGGGAGAGGAAGACCATGGAAAAATGTTTCTATGTGTAGGTGTTTGTATGTATGTAGCGATACGGATACGAAAGGCGGGCTCTTCTTGATCATCAGTCCGAAGAAGTGTGATATATTTCTTAATACGTGCTCTGGAAACACGAAATTTTCAGGGTATGACAATGATGGTATTGCGATTGCCGAAATTATAGAGCCCCCTCGGTAGGCGATTAGGCAGTCTACGCATCGACACGCATTCGATAGTACTCTGTTTCGTTTTCTTGCAAATTTTTTAAATCCTTGAATTTTTTAAGTCGCACTTGTATCTGAAAATACGCTCTGAAATGATTCTCCGCGTTTTTACACGTTGGCTGTAAGCTAGCTAAGTCAAAGCTAGACTAAATTTTTCTAGCATTAGTTCCACTCAGTGGCGTGTCGTATAGGGGCCGGGGGGCGCCCCCCCCCCGCCAACCAGCAACCAACTTCCTGAATTTTTGTCAGCCCTGTGGCAACTTCGCTGTTAAAAAAAAATGAATTTACCTCATAACTCTGTATCACCAACTGACCCCTACACTCCTATCACCATCTAACTCATATCCAGTAGGGTGAGATGGTGATGACCCAATATTTTTTAAGTAGGGTTTTCTTTATTATTTTTAAAAGAAAATTCGCTTAGACCACCTAGCATAGCTTGTTTATGTTCACACAAATATAAGTGTTTTTCGTCAAAGTTAAATAAATTCAAAGCCAACCATTTATAAGCATTTAAAATTTGTATCACCATCTATCCCTGGTTTACCCTACACTAACCGTACCTATGTACCTCATTCCCATCTTTCTACCAGAACACTGGGAAAAGAAAACAACGTTTCACACATATCCGTAGACCGCCTTCTGAAAACCGAAAGTTTCATCCGTACAAAAATAAGATTTTTGCAAGAACTCTGAGAAGATGATTACGACAGGCGCTTAAAATTTTGCGAAACGATGATGGAACGTTACATCGCCAATCCAGATTTTGCCCATCGAATAATTTTCTTTGACGAATCAACATAATAATATTCTTTAAATGGAAATGTTAATAGGCATAATTGTCGATATTGGGCCAGGGAAAATCCTCACTGGATATGCGAAAATCATACTCAGTTCCTCAAAAGGTTAATGCTTGCAACAATGAATGAGGTCTACTTACTTTGTCATATATATATATATATATATATATATATATATATATATAATATATATATATATATATATATATATATATATATATATATATATATATATATATATATATACATATATATATATATATATATATATATATATATATATATATATATATATATATATATATATATATATATATATATATATATATATATATAAAACATTTTTTAACAAATCACCATTTTTCATAGAGATTCCACTAACCAAAATATTGTAATATTTGGAAAATTCCTGGTTTTTTTAAGATATCAAAACGATATTTGAGTAAATTTGTCAAGTTCACCAATTCATTTATGGTATCACCAGCTAGGAAAACTTCATTACCACCATCTTGTGTAATCTTGATAATTCTTGCATCCCCAATAAACACAAAGTGAATCTCATAACCATTTCCCTTCATGGGTTGCCACCCGGTGTTGTTGGAATAAATAAAACTCAACATAATTCCTTGATTATTTAGGAAGGAAATCCATTGATCTTCATTAAAAATCACATTTTGATTGTATTTGTATCCACAGAGTTTAACAACAGGAATATATTTTCTCTCTAAGGAAAATCCAATGCTGACCCATTTGGATTTGGATTTGTTTATGTAGTAGATGGATTCATTGATGAGAGCTGCATTGCGCTTCTTACTAAACTCTTGTTGGTTTCCTTTTGGTTGATACATTTTCAGATGCTTGCTTGAAATAATGTCAGTAGAACTGTGGGTGATTGCTTAAATAGATAGATGTGGTAGTGGGGATAGTAAGCGTGGTAGTGGGGATATTAAGAGTGGTGGGGGGATTTAAACACGATTTTATCGACATTCAAGGATTCAACTGTTCCTTTGGATACATTCCAAAAGAATTAGCGATTTATGATGGGATTCGTTGCTCAAATTATCTGTTTAAATCACCATTTCAGAAAAATATGTTATCTGCTCCTGATATCAAACTAGTTAAATGGGCCGAAGAGTATCATGGACTAAAATGGGAATTTGGAAATATAGAACTTAATGAAATTGAAAATATTTTAAAGCATGTGTTAGAAGTTTACCAATCGCCCAAAATTTACGTGAAAGGGAATGAAAAAATAAACTTCTTAAAAAAGTTTTTGGATGAAGATTTCATTTACGCTGTTCCCATTGGTCAAGAACCAAAATTAAGTAGATTTAAGAAAATTCCAGAATGTTATTTTCACAAAAATGTGAATCCATGGCATTGTGCATTAGCAAACGTAAAATTGTTATATAATTATAGGCATTGTTATGAATAAAACCCTTTATTATAAATATGTTTTTTAATGGGAATTTTATTTATAATACAAATACAAATACATATTAAACAATATTGAACATATAAACAATAATAAAATTATACTTATGAATACTACACACACATTTGAATTACATTCCTCTACATGAGATCTTCTATATAATTCCTTCCATTTGTCTGTTAAGACATGGCTTATATTAGAGTAATATAATCTTAACTTATACTGTACAACGGTAGAATTATTTATAATATTATCATCATCTATTTTGGAGGTAAATAAACCATTATTTATATTCATTCTTTTCCATGTTGATGGCCAACTATCATTATTTACATTATTAACCGATAGACAAATAAATGCATCTCGAACATTAGGATCAACTTGTATGACAAAGTATTGTTAACGAATGCTGATAGAAATAGAACTCCTACTGGTAGCAGAGCCATTTTCAAAATAAAATATTTTTCCAGGGTTCTTATGTTTTGTATTCGTCATGAACTAAATTTTTTAGAAGAATTTAGCGTTGTAAGGGATTTTATTCTTCAGCAATCAATCTTCTCATTACATTATAGGATTCATGTGAATCTAATCCCAAATTTATTATCGTCAAATGATCATTAAAATGTTCAACTGTTATAGATTCCTTAAGTAGATTATCACATAAAATAATAGCTTCATCATACAATGTTAGTATTTCACTACCATAATTTTTTTGAATAAGTCTGTACTTTACTTTAATAAGATGATATTGGAGTTCCAATACTTTTATTTTCTGTTGAGGTTTTAACATTTTCTTATTCTTTTATAAAAGTCAACACATTCTTGGGTTATTTTAACTGGTCTCAGCTCACAACACTTTGCACAATACTGTAAGTAGAGTGTTTGTGTGCGTTCTAGATCTATCCAATCCATGGATATATCCATGGATATATATCCATTTTACATGGTTATATATGGATATACTGCATTCAATTCCAGGAAATGCCCCCACTCTTCACACTACCAAAATCCCCCCACTCTTCACACTACCAAAATCCCCCCACTCTTCACCCCACCAAAATTCCCCCCACTCTTCACACTACCAAAATCCCCCCACTCTTCACCCCACCAAAATCACCCCACCAAATCCCCCCACTCTTCACCCCACCAAATCCCTCCACTCTTCACCCACCATTAAAACCATTCCACAACACGCACTCTTCACACTACCAAATCCTACCACTCTTATATCAAATCCATTCCTCCTACCCGCCACACCACTTTTATTGCTATAAATTCTCAATATTTACAGTATTTAACACAATTCACAACGATGTCTGTAGCAGTCCCTATTGATTATTCATGGGACACAGAACATTGCGAAAGCTATAATCCACAAGAGTACATAGAAAACAATTTAGTAATAATCAATCCACCTCCCAATCTATCTAAGAGTGCTAAAAAAAAGTTTCGAACTCAACAGAGAAAGAAAGTTCAAGAATTGCAAGCAAAAAAACTATGTCTTGCCCAACAGCAAATGTAATATTTAGTCATGTAAGCGGAAAGAAAACCTTGATAGATTTTACTACAGAAGAACTAGAAATGTTACCTTTGGAATATCTAATTAATTATGCAGATCCTTTGGAGCTCTTGGATGTATGGGGAAAATTACCAATGTCTTATAAATCAAGTTTTGATCTTCAAATTAAATTGCCATGTTTTATACATTACAATCGTCCTGACTGGAGCACACAATTCGATGGTCCTCCTGTATCCGAGAAATCATGTTTCATGTGCAATAGAAACATAAAGTAGACTAATGTAGATAAACTCACTGTTATTTTTGTTCAAAAGTAAACCTGTATTTTAATAAATGTTTTATAAATGTCAAACAAATAATTAGAAGTATTATTCATTAATCCATGGATTTACAGCATCCCACCACCACCAAATCCCCCCACACAAAGCTTCACTCATTTCATCGTATTACAGCGCGTTACTTAAAAGGGTAAGTGCGGTCAATACAGACCCCATATGTAGAGCGGTAGACCCGCCCAAAACAACAAATTCTTAAAAGTGGGTGGGTTGGAATGTACACACCAAAGTACATCTCCTAACACTCCGTGCGCATGTCTGGCACGCTCGGTGTGCGCGTGGTACGCATTTTGGTATGGCGGCTCAAAAAAAAAAAAAATAAATGGCGGCTCAAAAAAAAAAAAAAAAAAAAAAAAAAAAAAAAAGGCGGCTCAAAAAAAAAAAAAAAAAAAAAAAAAAAAAAATGGCGGCTCAAAAAAAAAAAAATAAATGGCGGCTCAAAAAAAAAAAAAAAAAAAAAAAAGGCGGCTCAAAAAAAAAAAAAAAAAAAAAAAAAAAAAAAAATGGCGGCTCAAAAAAAAAAAAAAAAAAAAAAAAAAAAAAAAGCTTTTTTATATTTTTCGTTTTTTTACATCTGCGCAATAGAGATGCGCATGAGCATGCCCCGCCCACACGGATTCTCTTTATATTCTCTCTTCGCTTCTCGTTCTGCAGTCGCATCTTCAGCTCGACAGTTGTGTCTTCTCCTTGTTACCTATATATCCTCAGCGGTTAGTTAGCGTTGATATTATATTAATTGTTTAGTTTGCAAAAACAGTATTGTACAAAGTGTTGTGAGACCGGTGAAAATATCCCAAGAATTTTTACAAAAGAACTGTTTTTTGTTTCAGTTCTCAAGATGTATCAGTGCAGTGAATGCAACAAGAGTTTTAATCATCAATCGAACGTGTATAGACATAAAAAAGAATCGTGTGCCATGAGACCATCTTGTTCTCGCAAAAAAAGGAAGGCTAATACCCAGGTATGTGATGTATCCATGAAAAAAGCTAAAATAGAAGATATTAAAGAAGACAGACCTCCAATACCTAAACTTACTTTATCGCGATGTAAAGATTGTGATACTTGGTACGTGAAAAATAAACTTTCTGCCCATTTACGGTCAAACCTACATAAAAGTGCACTTAAAAGTGACGATGATGTGAAAATTTTAACTTCTGCTTTTAAAAATAGGATTGTGTCTTACATGTTGCTGCCATCGAAAAAGTATGTGGACATTGAAGAATTTTTTGATGAAGTACAACAAAAATTTGTAAGTTTACTTTCCGAACAGTTAGTTAAGCATAAAAGTGTTAAGATTAATGTAGAACTATTTGGACAATATATTTTACAAACAAAAGAGGCAATCGAAACTAAATCGTTTAACACAAAAAATAAGGTCATAACTTCAACAACAACAGATTTATCTGATATTTATAAACAATTTTTGTCTGAAATTAAAGAGAAGGTGTCAATATTCACAGAAAATGGATCAGGTTGGGCATTGGAAAAAATATTACATTTGGAGCTTAATATAAATAAATTTAATCCTATTAGAGCTTCATCGTATATACCATTACCAAAACAAATTTCGAATAAAAAAGCTGTTGTTAATATCAAAAATAATGATTCACATTGTTTTGCATGGAGTGTGATAAGTGCACTGTTTCCTGCTGAAACAAATGTAGACAGAACAAGTTCATACCCTAATTTCTTTGAGTATTTAAATTTTGAAGGAATAGAGTTTCCTGTAAAGTTGAAAGATATACATAAATTTGAAACGCTTAATCAAATATCTATAAATGTTTACGGTTTAGAGAGTGTTTATGAAGATAATAAATTCAAGTATGAAGTGGTTGGTCCTCTTCATTACACCAGTAAAAAACTTCCAGCGCACATAAATTTGTTGTTGATAAGTGAAGGTGAAAACAACCATTATTGTTGGATTAAGGATATGTCAAGATTAGTATCAGCACAAGTAAATAAAAATCATTTAAAAAAGTATTTTTGTGATGGTTGTTTAGTGTATTTTACATCAATGGAAAAATTAAAACAACATCAATCACATGATTGTAATCATTTGTTTACAAAAGTTCCTACCAACGACATTAAAATTAATAAGTACGGTCAGCATATACCAGAAAATATTTTACAGTTTGAAAATTTTCAAAAACAACTAAAAGTTCTATTTGTTATCTATGCAGACTTTGAATGCTTTTTAAAACCTTTGCAGCATCAAGAACCAGGAAACGAACAGAATTCTTATACTTTAAATACATTTAAACATGAACCGTATGCTTTTTGTTATTTCATTAAATGTTCATATGATGATTCTTTGTCGGTATTAGATTCATATTTTGGTTTAGATGCAGCTGATGAATTTTGTAAACGAATTGAAGGTCATGTACATAGAATTTATAATGAACATCTTAAACCTGTAGTGAAAATGCTTCCTTTATCAGATGAGGAAGAGCTGGCTTATAAAAATAGCACAATTTGTCATATTTGTAACGAAAAACTTGAAGAAAATGAAAAAGTAAGGGATCACGATCATTTAACAGGTAAATTTCGAAATGCAGCTCACAGTATCTGCAATCTAAATTTTAAAATTCCAAATTTTATACCTATCTTTTTCCATAATTTAACTGGTTATGATAGTCATTTATTTGTTAAACAATTGTGCTGTGAAGAAGATAATATTGATGTACTTGCACAAACCAAAGAAAAATATATTTCATTTTCAAAATCCATATTGGTTGACAAAGTAAAAGACAGGGATAATAAAGAAAAAAATCTGTTTATTAAAATGAGATTTTTAGATTCATTCCGTTTCGTTGGTTCCTCTTTGGAAAAGCTTGGTGAAAGCTTGGAACCAAATCAGTGCATAGAGATTAAAAAATATTTTGAAGATCCTAACCAGTTTAATGAAATTCGTAAAAAAGGTGTTTATCCCTATTCCTATGTTGATTCTTTCGAAAAATTACATGAAAATCAACTCCCAGCTATTGAACATTTTTATGATAAACTTAAAGATGAACCTATGTGTCCATCGGATTACAATAGAGCAATTACTATTTGGAATTTATTTAATTGTCAAAATCTTATGGATTATACCAAAATTTACTTATTGTCAGATGTTCTCATATTAACAGATTTCTTTGAAGCTTTTCGAAATATATCTTTAAATAACTTTAAGCTAGATCCTGCACAGTATTACACATTACCAGGTTTAAGATGGGATTCAATGTTAAAAATGACTGATGTTAAATTAGAATTATTAACGGATATAGATATGATACATTTTTTTAAAAATAGTATAAGAGGTGGTGTCTGTCATTGCAGCGTTCGAAAAGCTGAAGCTAATAATCAATTCTTGGAAAATTATGATACAAGCAAACCAAATTCATTTATAATGTATTTGGATGCCACTAACTTGTATGGACATAGTATGAGTCAATGTCTCCCCGTAAGTGATTTTTCTTGGTTGAACGATGAAGAAATTGAAGCCCTTGATGTGATGTCTATATCTGATGATGCTGAATTCGGGTATGTTTTGGAAGTAGATTTAAAGTATCCTCAAAATTTACATGTAAAACACAACGAATTACCTTTTTTGGCTGAAAATATTTGTGCACCAGGTTCAAAACAAAAGAAATTAATATGTAATTTAAACCATAAAGAAAAATATGTTATTCATTACCGAAATCTGAAACAGGTGCTTCAAAATGGATTAAAATTAACTAAAATTCATAGAGTTATTAAATTTAAGCAAGCTGCATTTCTTAAACCATACATCGATTTAAATACCGAAATGAGGAACAAATCTAAAAATAAGTTGGAAAAGGATACTTATAAATTATTTAATAATGCCATTTACGGTAAATCTTTAGAAAACATTGACAAGCGAGTTGACATTAGATTAATCACACACTGGGAGAATATTGGTAAAAAACAAGGAGCGCAGACATTGATTGCTAAACCAAATTTTAAAAATCGTTTGGTCTTTAATGAAAACTTGGTTGCGATACAAATGGAAAGAGTAAAAGTGACTTACAATAAACCTGTTTATGTTGGCTTCACAGTCTTGGAATTATCAAAAACCGTTTTATATGATTTTTATTATGACTATATTAAAAGCAAGTATGGAGACGAAGCAATTTTGTTATACACGGATACAGACAGTTTGATCTTGCAAGTAGAGACTGAAAACTTTTATAAAGATATGCAAGACAATTTAGAGAAATTTGACACTTCTAATTACAATGAAAACAATATACATAATTTAACTATAAACAAATCAGTATTAGGGCGAATGAAAGATGAATTTGCAGGTAAACCAATTTCAAGTTTTTATGGAACGGGGGCTAAAGCTTACTGTGTAAATTTAGAAGAGAAATCTGAAAAAAAGGCAAAGGGAGTTAAAAAATATGTTATAGAAAATTCCATTACTAAACAAGATTATAAAGACGTAGTTGAAAATTCTGAGATCAAATTTAGAAAAATGAATATTTTTCATTCAATTTTACATGACATGTTTACACAATTAAAAAATAAGGTTGCTTTGTCTCCAAAAGATGATAAACGCTATATAATTCCAGATTCTTTTAGAACTTTAGCTTGGGGGCACAAACATATAAGTATTTTGGAAGAGAAATCCAAGACTGATGATGACCAAGTTAATAATGTAATTGATATTCTAAAAGATTTAGTTCATGATGAATATAAAACATAAGAACCCTGGAAAAATATTTTAGTTTGAAAATGGTCATGCTACCAGTAGGAGTTCTATTTCTATCAGCATTCGTTAACAATACTTTGTTCATACAAGTTGATCATAATGTTCGAGAAGCATTTATTTGTCTATCTGTGAATAATGTAAATAATGATAGTTGGCCTTCAACATGGAAAAGAATGAATATAAATAATGGTTTATTTACCTACAAAATAGATGATAATATTATAAATGATTCTACCATTGTACAGTATAAGTTAAGATTATATTATGTCAATAAAACTTCAATAGTGACACAGGAATGGAATCAGTTGTATAGAAAATCTTGTATAGAAGAAGAATGTAATTCAAATGTGTGTGTAGTATTATTAAGTATATTGTTAGTAGTGTTTATATGTTCAATAGGATATATATTATTCAAAGTATATTTGTATTATAAATAAAATTCAATAATATATAATAATAAAGGTTTTTATTCATAACAATGTCTATAATTATATAACAATTTTACGTTTGCTAATGCACAATGCCATGGATTCACATTTTTGTGAAAATAACACTCTGGAATTTTCTTAAATTTACTTAATTTTGGTTCTTGTCCAATGGGAATAGCGTATATGAAATCTTCATCCAAAAACTTTTTTAAGAAGTTTATTTTTTCATTCCCTTTCACGTAAATTTTGGGTGATTGGTAAACTTCTAACACATGCTTTAAAATATCATCAATTTCATTAAGTTCTATATTTCCAAAATTCCATTCCAATCCATGATACTCTTCGGCCCATTTAACCATTTTGAGATCGAGAGCAGATAACATATTTTTATGAAATGGTGATTTAAACAGATAATTTGAGCAACGAATCCCATCATAAATCGCTAATTCTTTTGGAATGTATCCAAAGGAACTGTTATATCCTTGAATGTCGATAAAAAGTTCTGTCTTACACTCATTCATGGTTAGTCGCTAAATGATGTTTAAATCTATAAGATTAGTGTTTAAATCCCCCCACCACTCTTACTACTCCCCACTACCACGCTTATTATCCCCACTACCACGCTTGCTTATTTAAGCACTCACCCACAGTTCTACAACCATTATTTCAAGCAAGCAACTGAAAATGTATAAACCAACAAGCCAACAAGAGTTTAGTAACAAGCGCAATGCAGCTCTCGTTAATGAAACAATTTACTACATTAACAAATCCAAATCCAAATGGGTCAGCATTGGATTTTCCTTAGAGAGAAAATATATTCCTGTTGTTAAACTCTGTGGATACAAATATAATCAAAATGTCACTTTTAATGAAGATCAATGGATCTCCTTCCTAAATAATCAAGAAATTATGATGAGCTTTATTTATTCCAACAACACCGGGTGGCAACCCATGAAGGGAAATGGTTATGAGATTCACTTTGTGTTTATTGGGGATGCAAGAATTATCAAGATTACACAAGATGGTGGTAATGAAGTATTCCTAGCTGGTGATACCATAAATGAATTAGTGAACTTGGCAAATTTAATCAAATATCGTTTTGATATCTTAAAAAACCAGGAATTTTCCAAATATTACAATATTTTGGTTAGTGGAATCTCTATGAAAAATGGCGATTTGTTAAAAAATATATATGATGTTATTACACCTATGGAAAATAGTTTAAATGTTTGTTGTGTTTTAGAATTATTAAACTTTTACTCAGATTGTGTTGTGGAGGATGTAGAATCATTCGCATGTAATGAATTTGTAAAGACTTGTATTGAAAAATAAAATTTTAAAATATATTTTTCCTTTTTATTCCTCCCACCTCCTAAATTAATATTTAAAGCTCTGAACTTACTTTAAGTCTGAACACTCTCCAACAAGATGTGGTTAGCATATACATCTCAACGAGTAGCATATAACCTAACAAGTGCTATAGAGAATCTATCACAACACTTTAGTAACTTAGAATTTGATGCTGCCCATGAAGCCGAGTATGGATTCGAAAGATTTTATACGTATGAGGAATGTATGGATATGGCTAGAAAATATGAAAAAGCAGCAGAAGCCTGTAACATATATTTACATACTTCTGATTTAAAGTCTTTTCTGTACACGATGAAAGAAATGGGATTTGAGGAGCATTTGGATGAAGTAAAGAAGTTTTTGCCACCTGAAATTATTCAAGAATTCAACCTAATTTATAAGAAATAAAAAACTTTAATATATTTATTTGTTTTATTCAATCATTAAATAATTATTATATAAATTATATACATTAGTAAGTGCACATATACATGGTGATTTAGAATGATAAAAACAATGAGCTTCTCCTTCTTGTAATTGTGGATTTTCGTCAAGTTCCATGACTGGTTTTAATGAATATTTTCGGATGTATTCGGATTTCTCTCTCCCTTTCACATAAACTTGATCCACCTTTTCTGTTAGATTCTTGATTATTTCAGAAAATTTGTGAATTGGTGTATATCCTTCATTCCAAGGAATACAGTGATGATTTTTCATTAACCATATAGCTTGTTTATGTAAGTCAGGTGGTAGGTATTTTATATCAAATGGTGATTTAAAGATATAGTGGCATATTTTTTGTCCATCATAGGCAGCCAACTCTTTGGGAATAAACTTCTTATTTTCTATGTTAAATCCTTGCACATCGACAATTAATAACCTCATAATTTCAAAAGTGAGAATTGTTTAATCATAGATTTCTTGTCAGAATATTCTTGTAGTTGTTGTTTTAATTTTTTCAGCTCTTCTAAAAAGTAGGATACTCGAAGTTCTAGATCTTCACCCATAATGGTAGGAAAGAACAGTAGAACATTGATTTTATATAGTTTAGCGCTTTAAAGTTGTCTAACATTTTTGGTTAATGGATTGTAGCTAAATACTTTGTCATGCATAATGAGACAATAGGCAGATATTTTGTCTTTAAGATCATCATGTAATTCAAACTCAACTCTCATAACAATAGGTCCGGATTCAATTGTTTCTTTCTGATGTGAACAATCGATATATACGATAGGAGCATAAGTATTAAATTCCTTTGGAGAAAAAATGGGTTCAGGTGTTATTCCATAGTAAGATTTTTGAAATTGTGAAAACATTTCATATAATGATGCAAATTTATTTTTAGCAAAGTCTAAAAATAGATCGTTGTAGGGATATCTCTCAGAGTTTAAAAACACTTTAATGTTTCGTAACTTAACGTTGGAAAATAAAGACATATCAGTTGTTGATTTATCCCTTAAGTCTTTTTGAAAAGCAATTGCTACATGACGTGGGGTATTAACTTTCGTAGATGTTTTGACAGGCCAGTTATGACGATTAGTTTTTAATAATTCTGGGTATTCGATGAGTTCCCAACTCCGGAAAGCAATTATTATATCAGTATTCTTATTAATTATTTTAGATAATGCTAATTCTTGAGGAATAGCTACTGAAATGTGAGGTATATTCCAAGTTAGCTTAGTAAGCTCAATTTTTGGATTTTCATCTGCAGTATTAATTGTTGCATTTTTGTCTGAATTATCTCGTACTAAAATAAGTTCTTGTTTGGCATTTAAAATAATTTTTTTGTAGTCTTCAAAAAACCCCATTAAGAATTTAAGCGGAATGCAAACATTAAATAATCCTGTTGTTGCATCAACAACTTGTGAAGATTCCATAGGAAACCAACCTGCGTTTTTAAGTTTATTGCATTCATTTTTATTATACGACATGTATCCCTTTATTGTTGAAGTTAACCCAACATCTCTAACTGAATCTATTGTAACACCGTTTAGTTGATAACGCATTTCTTTAAAAAGGAATGCAATCCCATTGTTTATCAATTTTAATGTATTTGAGATAGTATTATTATCTTTTGTTAGTTTACCCTCTATGTAAAGAAAGCTTTCGGAAGGAAGAGTATATTTGTCTACTTCATGAACAGGTATTATAATTTCATCATTATTTCCCAATTTTGTAGGTAGGTATGGTTCATAACCATGAACTTCGGAATGCACAATTGAATTATCTATGAAAAGACCTTCTGCTACGTTAAGGATATCCATTATACTAAAACCTTTAAACCTAGAGATTTCAAAAAGCTTATATTTTCAGGTGTTATCCCTTGTGTGTTTCTCTTTCTACTAATCTTTGGTTTACGATGTTTAGTCTTCTTATAGTTTTTATTAATTTTTGTGGGTAAATTGAAGGTTTTTCTATTATAAAGGATAACCATTATACTTCTTTTATATGCAACCTTATAGTTACAGTTTCGTTTCGAAAATCAACAATATTTAAATCTTGGTCTATTACCTTTATTGTTATTTTATCTATTACTTTTACTGTAACAGGAAAATAAATAATATTTTGGGGACTTTCTATTATTTTAAATCCAGGGCTAACATTAGGGAAAAACTGATGAATAATGTGTACTGGCTTTCCGTTCAGATAGGAACCTTCTGCGATACTGCAGTCTATGCATAAAGAATTAACTTTTATAATCTCTGCTGGATTTTGCGATGTTCTTGGAACTCCATCACCAGATACAATGCCCTTATTAAAACCCAAAAGTTTTCCTATTGTTCCATCTTTAAAAATAATATCTGTAGTAGACTTTATTGTTGATTTTAATGTGTTGTTATTTGCATAGAGGTGAAACGAAATATTTCTTTTTTGGAATTCAGCCTGTAAATATTTATTAACATCATCCATTTCATAACTTCCCGTAGGAATTGTTAAAAATTCATTATTTTTTCCAAAATATACTTTATTATTGCTTTTATCAATATTTGGTATTGCATTAAATGTTTCAAAGTTGGTAAGTCCTACAACGTAGGAAGTGTTAGGATCTAAGTAAATAGGTGGATGGAAATCTGCTTGAAGTATAGCTGAATTTGCGGAAAGAGCTATAGTAAACGACATGATGGTCGTAATAAGAATAAAATGGAAACACAATTACGCATTATTATAAATAAACTGTAATGATAACTGTCCACAAGTTGAGGTATTAAAAGATTGATATTTATCATAGTTATATTTAATATTGTTGTTGCTACCATCGCTATAGAAATAAGTTATAACTTCATTTGGTGGTCGTAAATTTCCAAAACTATCAAAGTAAATTATGTTATTATTATTTTTAACATACGCTGTCCAGTGAGTGCCTTCCCCCATATCATCATCTAAATTTATAATACCTGTTTCATATTTTTTTATTTTTTTGGGTAACTTATTTCTCATAAAGACACCTCTAAAATGTGACAACTTTAATATTTTCGCATACTTTAATAAATCTATATTTGTCAAAGGTCGGCGAGGTAGCAAATTTAACAGTTTTTTGAATATGGTTTTAAATATAGACCACACCCTTGCTTATATGGTTTTAAATAAAGACCTTTTCCAATTGATATTTTTTCCATTTCTTTGTTGTGTCTTGTTTGTTCTTCTAATTTTTTTTGCGCGTTTTTAGCTGAATTTACTGCTTGCGCAATGCCAGCAGCGCCCCCGCTTAGGGCTCCTAGAGCAGATAAACCAGCAAAAATAGGTATTAAAGGTAAAATTCCACCAGTTTTTGGAATTGGAATAATTCTTTGTTTAGGTTCTTTTATTTTTAATTTTTTAATCGATGATAAAGCTGTGCTGGCAGCATTCCTTATATTAGCAAACTTTTTTCCAACCAGCTCTTCACGTGCTTTTCTTACACCTTGGTTAAAGGATATTTGACCTCCTTTCTTGCGTTTTTGTTTTCTTTTTCTAATTCCCATACCGAGTTTTGTTTTTGCTTTCATGATTCCGGCCACAGCCAAGGATGACAGTTTTTCGCCTAGATTTGAATCTGAAGCTTTAAATCTATTAAATGCCTTTTTAGCTAATATTTTATCTGCCTCGTTTCTGTTTTTTAAATCGAAATATTCCGAATATGCTATATCGTGCTCTTTGCAAGCTTCGTCTAATAAATTAATTCCCTTATCACCTCGAGCAAGCCTTTTATTTAACTTTGTACCAGGCCCACAAAAGTTATAAGAAGGAATATGGAGCTCTACTGGTAATTTATTAATAAGAGTATTTAATAAACCACTACCTGTTCTCTGTCCTTCCACGCAGTGAATGACATTATTATGTCTAATCATTATATATAAATGATTTAAAAACGCAAATAACCTTACTTAAATAGCGATGTTCAAACAATGAAGATCAAAAAACAAGATTTTTCTTTACCGATAAAAAATTTTGATTTATGTCATGATAATTATCGAAAACATGGACAATTATTTGGTGGAAACTGTAAAAGATGTTTAATAGTAGGACCATCGGGTTGTGGGAAGACAACTGTTATGATTTCTCTTATAACACACCCTAATGGATTAAGATTTGAAAACATATATGTGTACTCAAAATCCTTATATCAATCAAAATATGAATATCTAAAAAGGCTTTTTGCTCCACTAAAGTTTATTGGTTATTTTGAATCATCGAACGCTGAGGATATTGTTTCACCCACTGAAATAAAACCAAACTCACTGATTGTATTTGATGATATAGTATGCACTGATCAAAGTCTAATGAGGGATTATTTTTGTTTCGGACGTCATAAAAATACAGATTGTTTTTATTTGTGTCAAACTTATTCATCAATCCCTAAACAACTTATACGTGATAATGCCAACCTCTTGGTAATTTTTCAACAGGATGCTACAAACTTGAAACATATATATGATGATCATGTAAATGGTGACATGAGCTTTCAAGAGTTTAAAAACTTATGTTCAATGTGTTGGAAACATAAATATGACTTTGTCGTTATTGATAAAGACTGTGAATTTAATGGTGGCCGCTATAGAAAAGGATTTGATAATTTTATTTCCACTATATAACTCTCTGACACAACGATAATTTTCTAGTATACAACCTACCTTTTGTAAAGATGGACGAAAAAACAGCGAAAGAGTTGGTAAAAACTAGACAAGCCGTTAGACAAAAGTATAAAGCTTTAAAATCAGATTTATCTGATAAAGAAATTCGTATGGAAAAAGAATTTAAACCAATAACTCAACCTTTGCATGAATTAATTCAGACAATTAAAACAGAACCGTTCATTAAAAAAGAAGTATATTCACCACAATTAGTTTCGACCCCAAAATTTCAATTTCCTACGCCAGAGGTCAATCAAAGGAAATCAAATGCATATAGTAAATATCTTTCAACACACATGCCCTCACTTTTAGGAGATGAAGAAGTATTTCTTGACGATTCGCAACAGTTAGGAGAATCAAGCCCTGAAACAACAATTGAACCAACTATAGGTGAGTTGCGACAAGATGTTTTAGAATTAACAAGGACACCTGCTTATGAAGAATATTTGGAAGCATATCATTCACTTCTAAGACCTTTCGTGGATGGGCTAATAAAAGACACGGAAGGCAAATTTGATAACAAATATGGGTTTAGCCATGATGTTGATGCAGATAAATATAAGATTGCTAATTCTGTGGTGGATTTCATAGGAAAAGATTTTAAAGTTGAAGGAGTTAGGTATGAGGGAACACCTGGATTGTATGAGCTTCTTTTTAAAAAAGAACCTGTTGGTTATACATCAAATGATATGGAAAATTATATGGATGTTTTGAATAGGACAAATGCATATAGACGAAATTTTGATCCTAATAGTCAAATTCAAGGTTCGACCGACATTAAATACTTGACAATAGTTAAACCTTACTTATTACAAAAAGGTATATTAAAACGTGGAAGCACAACAGAGACGGGTTATCGTGCAATACTACCAAGTACTTCGCGTTTGTTACCTCCACAAAGACCGCGTTCTACAAGAAATCTGTCTACAAAAAGTGGAAAGGGGGGAGCTATGTTAAATTTATCAAAAAAGAAATTAGATTACGTTTATTATGACGATCCAAACGAAATCATAGATAGATTGAAATTGTTGATGTCATCGCAAATGGCTGGACATACTGGTCATCAAAATGAAATAATATCTATTTTAGAAGAACTAAGAGAAGCAAAAATAATTAAATAAATACTAATTCACACATGTTTATTCCTTATTCTACCGCTGGCAACAACCATGTCTATTGACAAGTTTGGTTCCCACATCTTTGGCAAAGATAATAAAGAACATAACATTATAAAACTTGTTGACCTTAGTGCTGTTAAACTATATTATAATTTGGTATTACCTTTTATGGGAAATTACTCTCTGTCCGATAGAGTTTACCATTTATTACAAGACAAACGAATTACATATGTTTTTCCTATGGAATCTGCTACTATAATTTCTGGAGAATACCCGAAAAAATATGTTTTTTTAAAAATTAATGGAAAAAAGATCACTGACCCTGTAGGTATTCGGTTAAAAAAAGGGGATGTTCTTTCTTTTCATCGTCCTGAAAATAGCCATTTAGAAGATTTTTATGGTGAATTGTTAATAAAATGTCCTGTAGAAGTAACAAACTAAACATTTAGAAGTCATGAGTAAACAAACCAACATCAAGGAAGATCTAGTCAACGAGTTACATAAACCTGCTAGAAAAAATTTTAGACGACGACGGGTTATTATTAAAAATTTAAACGATTTATGGCAAGCAGATTTGGTGGAAATGATACCTTATGCAAAACTAAATAAAGGATATAGATATATTTTAGTTGTTATAAACACATTTTCCAAATATGTTTGGGTTCAACCTGTTAAAAGAAAAACTGCTGAGGAAGTAACTTTAGCTATGGAAAAAATTTTAAAGCTTGCGAAAACGCCTCCAACTAACATACATACAGATCAAGGAAGAGAATTTTTCAACAAAAACTTTAATAAATTAATGGAAAAATATAACATTAATCACTACAGTACATTTTCCACAGTCAAAGCAAGTATTGTTGAAAGGGTCAACAGAACTTTAAAAACTCTCATGTGGAAACAGTTTAGCTTGCAAGGCAATTATAAATGGTTGGATATCCTAAATAATATTGTTTTTAAGTATAATACAACTAAACATAGAACAACAGGATTAAAACCTATTGATATAAATGAAGAAAATGAAAAAGATGTTCTAAAATCAACTTATAAAAATATAAAAACAATTGACCCCAGAAAATCAAAATTTAAACAAGGGGATTATGTTAGGGTTAGTAAATACAGGGAGGCTTTTCAAAAGGGATATACACCAAACTGGTCAAATGAAATTTTTCAAATTAAAGAAATTAAATTAACCAACCCAAGAACATATTTGCTGGCAGATGACAAAAATGAAATAATTTTAGGTAGTTTTTATGAACCGGAGTTGCAGAAAGTCAAACATTCAAACGTGTATCTCGTGGAAAAGGTGCTAAGAAGAAAAGGAAACAAAGTTTATGTTAAATGGTTGGGAATGGATAAATCACACAATTCTTGGATATTAAAAAAAGATGTAATATAATAAAATAAAAAACTTTATATTTAACAACATGGTTTTATTTACTTCTGATATATCTATATTAAATTCATGTCACTTATATACAACAATATCACTAGAGCTTGATCAGCACTGTCATTTTTCTTCACAAGAATCTTTTCCTTAGTCTCTTTTAAAACAATTGAGAAATAGAATCTTCTGCAAAGAGGACAGTGCGCGTTTGTTTTCGTCCACTCTGTTAAACACTTTATACAAAATTTGTGTGTGCACGAATTGGGTGTGCAAATTTCTTCTCTTCTCATGGAATATAAACAAACAGGGCATCTGCTTCTGTCTTCTTGTTTAAGTTTTTTCACCGATTTTCTGCAACCAACCAGCTTTCGTTTTTGAATCATATTTCTAGCAAATAATGTTTCAGAAACCGTGTGCGTATAAATTTATAGATATTCCCCCACTCAAGTCAAGCCCACATGGTCGAGGTGGGAGGATATGAGCTTGAATTGGTTGTAATAAAACAAAAATTATTTAAAACGTTCATTGTATATTTCCTTCCTATAATTTTCATCCAAAACATCCTTTAGTAGGGTCTCAGCATATTGAAGTCTATTTTGAAAGCGGTATCTATCCAACACATACTGCTCATAATCATTCTGGCGTGCTGCTTTGTAAGCAAACTTCCATGCAAACAATACATGGATTTTATTCATATTTTCGTTAAATGTAACCTTCTTCATAGTGTTTCTCTAAAATCACAAGCTTTATTCCCTCCTTTTATATCGGAGCACCGAAGTGTGTGTTCCAGCAATGTAAAACTATTATACAATTATAAGAATTGTTCTAAAGTTGTTTTTTCAATTTTATGGTTTGTGATTTTCTGCACATCCGGTTTGTTACACATTACACAGACGTCTGATAAAATAATCATATGTAGAACTTGCTCACACACTTTACATTTAATTTCATCTTTACAACAATCCATGGCACGCTTATAATGGGTGTTCACATGTATGTGTTTACCACGTGGTTGTTCTATGGCTAATAAAAAGTAACACTCGTGACACAGACTGTACATGCCACCTGCCATGGATGTGATTAATATGTATGATTGCATTAAGCACACTTCACGTTTTAAATAGTTCTCTTTCACAGCTTCTGACAGACATCGTTGTGAATTGTGTTAAATACTGTAAATATTGAGAATTTATAGCAATAAAAGTGGTGTGGCGGGTAGGAGGAATGGATTTGATATAAGAGTGGTAGGATTTGGTAGTGTGAAGAGTGTGTTGTGGAATGGTTTTAAGCTCCTGAGAGGAGAGGAGAGAGGAGAGGGGAGGGGAGAGGGGAGCGGAGAGGGGAGCGGAGAGGGGAGCGGAGAGGGGAGCGGAGAGGGGAGAGGAGTGGTGTGAAGAGTGGGGGGATTTTGGTGGGGTGAAGAGTGGGGGGATTTTGGTAGTGTGAAGAGTGGGGGGATTTTGGTAGTGTGAAGAGTGGGGGGAATTTTGGTGGGGTGAAGAGTGGGGGGATTTTGGTAGTGTGAAGAGTGGGGGGATTTTGGTAGTGTGAAGAGTGGGGGGATTTTGGTAGTGTGAAGAGTGGGGGCATTTCCTGGAATTGAATGCAGTATATCCATATATAACCATGTAAAATGGATATATATCCATGGATATATCCATGGATTGGATAGATCTAGAACGCACACAAACACTCTACTACTGTATACAAGCAAATTAAAAATATTCAAATAATTCCTGCAATCTGCTTTACGGTCTAGGTAACAAAAATTCATAACTACATTCTTCCTAAAATATTCATTTATTTTTAGGCAGAAAAAGCAAAACATAAGCTAAAAAATAAAATTTTTAATATGCAATGTAACCACTGGTCTTTAAATTAAACTTTTGGTGGATATACATAAGTGAAGCCCCACCACTACTATACAACAACTAGATAATAATATTAGGCTATTGGTTATTCCATTAAATCAAAATTTAATCTTGATTGCATGCTGTTTTCTGCTTTTAAAAGCCGCCTTAAGGGCCCTAGCAAGCAA
This sequence comes from Philopedon plagiatum, assembly GCA_963971165.1. Classification (NCBI taxonomy): domain Eukaryota; kingdom Metazoa; phylum Arthropoda; class Insecta; order Coleoptera; family Curculionidae; genus Philopedon; species Philopedon plagiatum. The sequence continues at coordinate 48,432,836 of OZ020195.1, read as the reverse complement.
ACTTTTTGCGGGCAGCAAAAATTTAGAAAACAGTGACATGTTTAGTTAGATTTGCAAACATTTCCTTTTGTAATGTATCGGACTAACGACAGTATAGTATAGATGGACAATCTCAAATATCTATGGTACTCATATATATCACTGTGGTTCTCAAATGTTGCAACTTTGAAAAGGCTGCCCTCCCAACTTTTTAGCTTCATAAATGTAATGTGAGAAAAAAATTTTAAGCTAAAAATTTCAAGTATTTATGACTTCCATTGTAAACATTTTTTATAAGTGGCAGCAGAGGTAAAATGAGGTAAAAGATTAAAAGGTATAGAAATAATCTATGTAATTTCCCAAGTCTAAGAGAAACTGTTCAAATTGTTTCAAAACTATATAACCGTGCATTAGTCAAAGCTTAAAGGTGACCGCTTTATCGAAGATGTCATAACGATCTTGTTCACACTCGCTTATTTATTTGTTTATACTTTTATACTAATATATAAAAGGGTAAATTGACTGACTGACACACTCATTCATCAACTCCCAGCCAAAACTACTAACGCTAAAGAGTTGAAATTTTGCACACAGCTTTCTTTTACGCCGTAGACGTCAACTGAGAAAGGATATTGCAAAACTCGCCCCTTAAGGGGGTAGAAGCAACCCCTAACAGTTAAATTATGTTTTATTTTAAAGACTACTAAGTTCTAAGGAAAACGCCAAAACACGTCAATTTTATTGTATTTTTTTACATAAGACTACTTTTTTCGTGTTGGAATTTTAAACAACACTTCTACCACTGATTTATCAAGACCCAGCCCTAACTACCAAAGATAGAAATCTGGAATTTTGCACACAGCTTTAGTTTAGGCCCCAGACGGCCACTGAGAAAGGATAGTGCAAAACTCATCCTCCAAAGGGGTAAAAGCAACCCCTAAAAATTGAGTTATTTTTTATTTTAAAAACCACTAAGTTCTAAGGAAAATGTCAAAACATGTCAATTTTATTATATTTGTTTACATAAGACTACTTTTTTTCGTGTTGGAATTTTACCCCTAGGGGGTAAAAACACATTTCTACCACTGATTTATCAAAGCCCAGCCCTAACTACCAAAGATAGAAAGCTGAAATTTTGAATACAGCTTTAGTTTAGGCCCCAGACGTCCACTAAGAAAGGATATTGGAAAACTCACTATCTAAAGGGGTAAAATCAACCCCTACAAATTAAATAATTATTTAGTTCAAAAACCAATTGGTTTTATGAAAAAGGCCGAAACATGTTGATTTTATTTAATTTTTGTGTTGGAATACCCATAAGGGGTAAAAACAGTAAACATTGTGTTGTTTTAATTTTGCGTAAAAACTATAAAACATGAAACTAGCCGATCAATTTTCTTCATATGAAAATTTTAATTGCGTTTTCGTGGACTACAAGAAAGCCATAAACAATTAGTTTTGGTTGCCTAATAGCAAAATTTTAATACTGTGGTGGATATTAATCCTGCTCTGAAATATTATTATCTGCGGTTAGCCTATAATAAAGGTGGAAGACCATTCAAGACAAAAAATGAAAAGTCAACAAGGAAGTGTTCCACGTATAAGCAAGGCTGCCAGGCTAGCATTTTATTGAAAGTACTTCATCCAAAGCTTATTTCAATTCTCTTGCAAAACAAAGACTAAATTTGCCAGAAAATGTCTAACTTTACTACTCAAGAAGCGTTGAAGGCTGGGGCCAATAAAAAAATCGTTTTAGATAACTTAATTAGAGAAACAGGTTGTAAAATGACATTAAAGGACCTCACTAATCTTGGAAATCGTAGCAAGACTAAGGCAAAAAATTTGAAGAATGCATGCATATTTCAAGAAATTCATACCATTGTATTGAGATTTTAGTTGATTAAATTGGTCTTTTCAAGGGTTCAAGATGACGGAATGAAACAATAAATGGAATGTTTTCCAGAGATTAATTTTGTAGATAGTTCTATTCTTTATAGCCTTTGATGGTGCCTATTGCCTGGTAAATCTAAGGTTTGCGACTTACATAACAATGGTAGAAGATGGATGCGGCCGGAGTGAGATTGTAGCTATTTGCTTGTTCGCGAACGAGGATGAAGATTATTACATTATTAGCAGAATAATAATTGTTATATTTTTGAAGCAAGATTTAGGCTTTGTTAAAGTTTACACTATAATAAATTATTGTTTTTTGATTGAATTAAGGTATCTTGACATTAATTTTCTAATGTTGCCGTCACCCAGCTCGGCATCCATGGTGGCTGCCGGAGTCACTTCCTTATTTTTGTCTTTATCCCCATGTGGTTTTCACCGCAAAATCTAAATCTGAAGTCAGATGTGAGCCATTGACAGCTGACAGCACATCTTTTTTAAATGACAAGGAACCCACGAAAATCACATTTTCAGGGCCCAAATCAGCAGAGTCATTTCAAGAAAATAAAAGAGCTAAACTTTTAATTCCGACAAAAGATTTCGATTCAGCGACTCAAAATACATGAGAAATGACTATAGTAGTCTAGCCCGCCGGAACGAACACTTTTTTTTTGTGGGGCTGTGGTACTTGATAGGAAGAAATTTAAAACTCATGAATAAAAAAAGCTGATGACAAATTGGCCTCGGCGGTAGATGTGAATAAACGCAAGGAAAATTTAAAAAAAAAATATTATTTAAATATGATTTAGATCATACACATCGCCAACAAAAAAGGCAATCGACCTCACTGAATATAATATTACCTACACTTAGTTATGTTATAGCATAAATCAGCAACAATTTGCCATTCATCCAAATGCATCGTTGTGTATAATTTGATTCACTGCGTTCCATTCAGAAGCTTAGGGATGATACAAAATACTAGGAACAGGTACCTTGTAACAGATATGAGCGCATAACAGGTACGTACAGGTAACAGGTATCGATTTTACCAAAAATACTAGGTTCCCCTGTAAGCGTATTTTTTACTCGTCGGATCGGATTCACGCGTCGGCCGTTCAGCAGATAAATACGTTGACAAGTACAAGTATTATTTACGCGAAATACGCTGTGTTGAGCAGCAAGCGCCGCCGCCGCGCCGGGATCTGTCTCTGTGTATGGAGTATTTTCAGTATTTTGATATTTGATACGAAGTAAGAGGTACGATTATTGATATGTAATTTTCCCCGAAAGCGCGTTCCCGCACACAAGATGTATCAAGTACAGATTAAATTATTTTATTATTTATATTATACAGGGTAAGTAAATTCTAGGAGTGTACTCTACACGCAAATGTAAGTCGAAAAAACTGAAAAGTTGTAATCAGATTTTTTTTTGCGAATTACAAAGTTTTAAAAATATATAAAATGAAAAAGATGCTTTATTTTCTTTTGTCGGTATATAGATGATAATCATGCCGTTGTACTTGTAAAAGGTGTCTTTGAACCTATTTTATCAAAAAAATTGTAATTAAAAAAAATTAAGTAAGGTGTTTTTTCAAAACGTAATGTGTAAACAAATGAAAATCGGATTACAACTCTTCGGTTTTGTTGACTTATATTTAGGTACGCGTAAATACACTCCTAAAATTTGGTGCGTTCCTCCCGGCTCACCCTGTAATATAGCCGGAAAAGAGCATGAAATAAATTAATTTGATTATTTAAGAGCAATATATAATTTATTTTGTTACCTAATAATTATTTTAGTTGCATGGTAAATATTTTCTGATGTAATTAAATTCATGTTTTTTTGAAATGTATTTCGAATTGTACTGTACTAGGTAAAAAATAACAAGAATTTGGAACAGGTATGAACTTGGAACTGGAACGTAACGCACCTGTTACCGGAAAATACTGTTTTGTATCAACTCTACAGAAGCTGCAATTTGATACTACTTGATTATGGATTTCAGACTTAATGACGCCGCCGACAAATTTAAATTTAATGAAAAAATCGTAAAATTTTTTGCACCGAACATCCTTTGCGAATTCAAATAACCAAAATGAAGGTATTGAGAATATATGCCAAATATTTTCTTACAAATGTATTATTAAAATGACACAATAAAACCCTGCACCTATATCTAATAAAAAGTGTACCTTAGTAATATTTTAATCAAATCTTAAATTAAAGCTAAACGAATTGAGGTGCGGACCTTGGATTTGCGGTATAATGTTTCTTTTTGAAGACCTTTAAAATGAGGTACCACACGGCATAAGGTTGCTTGCATTTAAAATGTTTGACCTCAACTCCCTAGCGTCACCCCTCAAGGGGGTTCAAAAAGTTAAATTACATAAAAAAGCAGATTTTTAACAAATACGATACAACTAAAATTTGGTGTCTCTATCTATACTAATAGCAAAGATATTTGCCCACACAGAGAGAAAAAAAAAGTTGGTGGGTATTAAATCACATTCTACAATTTTTTAAATAAAAAAATAATTCCCTGGATAAAACCATATTTCAAATAAAAAAGCGATACTTGCAACAAAATTCCTTTTATATTTTGCATAATTCCTGTAATTAAAATATTTAGTTGAGAAATATATTCTTAAAAAAATTAAATTATTTTTCCGCCAACAAAAGCGTTAATAATTAATAGAAAAATTCGCATAATTAAACATTGTATTAAACGTTTCATTGTACAAATTAAATTGTATTGTCGCAATAACGAAGAAAATCTACTGACAATTATAATTTAATTTTCCTAATAAGGGAAAAACAGAACTAAATATGTAATTCCAAAAATTAAAGTTTATTCCTGAGAACGTAATCGCGACTTATGAGAATAAAATTATTCTTTACGCTAGCCATAAGCGCCATGCCATCCCGGAATCCCGGCGTGCATCGCATTTACCCATCGTCCCTTGATGAGAAGGCAGACTCAGCGGCTACCCGGTAGTAACAGTGAAGGTGACGGCCATTTGGTCTATTTGTGTTAGTGTATATATTTATGGATAATATAATAGCCTTTTGTTGTTTTATTTTGTAGGGATATACCTATAAATGTACCAAGATATGCATGTATTCAGTGCTAAGTAAAATTTAAAGTTTCTGTGTACCTATTTGGTAAATATTTGTTGGCGTTATAGTATAGATCTTTTATAGAACAAAAAATAAAAATATACCTACTTTTCTGTATGGCGACTTTATTGCAGGGTTTTATTGTGTCATTTTAAAAATGATTGTATCACATTAAATGCAATAAATATGTGAAACGAAAGTAGACATTTTCATCTTTTGTTTTATAAAAGCTCTATATTTTAACCTCAAGAAATATTTTCTTACTGCTTAAGGTTCTCTTTGCTCCGCTATGTTTGGTATTGTCAACCTAATTCAGTTTTTTTACGTTTATCTGCTTTACTTTAGCATTTGAAAAAAGTTATGTATAATATGATATTCGTTAAGCAAATCATTACTAGGCAAGTATGAACGCATGTTTCAATCTATTTCTTAACTGTTTGGCCCGCAAAAAATTTACGATCATGGTGACAGAAAAAATGTCACTAAATTTTTTGAGGGCCAAACATTTAAAAAATAGATTGAGATATGCGTTCATACTAAACTAGTATATAATGATTTGCTTAACGAATAGCATATTACACATAACTTTTTTCAAATGCTAAAGTAAAGCAAATAAATCTAAAAAACCTGAATCAATTTTTTTGGGAACTATATCGGGATTGCAAATAGTATATATGTCGTAGGCAGAATGCAAATTTAGGCTTTTTATAAACTTCCTAGGCATTTTACAAAAAGCCGGCAAAACGCGAGCATAAAATGCATTTTTCGTTATGACCAACACCAATTCAGGCAAACTGATAAATGCCGGCAAAACAAGAACAGAAGAATGTATATTACGTTGTAACTGATTATTTTTAGGCATTTTACAATTTGCCAAAAACGGTGCCGTCAAAACGTAAAAATAAAATGGAAAATACTATTAAGTATTGAGAACAATATTTTCTGTCACCTAAGTTTAGTTTTGTCACTAATCTGCAATACCCTAATTATACCGACTTAGAAAAGTTTTTTATGCGAACGGTGGAGTGGAAGACAATCAAAGGTCGGAACAGGGCTAGCACCTGGTTAGGGGCCCTGACAAGTCTGTTTCCTCGCAGGCGAAGAGGGATCGGTGCGCCAGGGTGTTGGTTGGGGTCCTCTTCGGTGTATTGATTTGCACGTCTTTGCGTGCAAAAGTCGACTAGTTTAATATTCACGTTTTGACGGCACCGTTTTTGGCAAATTGTAAAATGCCTAAAAATAATCAGTCACAACGTGATATACATTCTTCTGTTCTTGTTTTGCCGGCATTTTATCAATTTTCCTGAATTGGTGTTAGTCATAACGAAAAATGCATTTTATGCCCGCGTTTTGCCGGCTTTTTGTAAAATGCCTAGGAAGTTTATAAAAAGCCTAAATTTGCATTCTGCCTATATATTTCTTAGTAAAACTAAGGTTTACTTCACGTAATTAAATTAAGATATTTTTATTAACCAATATTAGTTGTAGGTATCATACCTTCACATTAAATGAATTAAATGATAATTGATACAATTAAGTCATATTTTACTTTATCGTGTAAATTTACTTACAGAAATTATAATTTACTTCAGTTAATTAAACCTGCCAATTAAATAATTAAATTCGCTGAATTATATATTTAATTGCTCGATACCAATTAAATAATTTAATTGAAAGATAAAAATTTTACTTGTGTAAATTAATTCTTTCTCTCTGTGCAGACGAAGACTTTTCGGATACCCTGCATATATACAAACTCACGTTTCGGTATTAGTGAGCTTTTCGAATCAATAATGAAAAATATAGGACAATAAATGTTTATTTTTTAGAGCTTAAACCTAAGAAGTGCAATTTTTAACTTGGATTGGTACACTTGGAATTTGGAAAATCAAAAAATCTATTTGATGTTGTACACAAACTGCGAAATTCTGCAGATGCCTTTGATGTCAATCGTACAAGTTAACTTAGAACTGCTTAAAAGGGTAACAAGGGAAATTATTCTAATACAGGGTGGTTTAACTATTATTTTTTAGGTTATTCGAATCACTTATACTGGAGCAAATATGCTACATTCCATGAACACAAGAATCGTACAAGACTCATAAAATAGTATTCGACTATCGATAAGATCAGTCTAATTTGACAATTAAGGGTTTAAACTACTTCTAACCCCTGAAATCTATAGGTAATTTCACAACATTACCTGAGATTGCGTTCCAATTAGTAAATGTCTAATTTAAAGTGTTTTATTCGTTCGGTTTTTTAAAATTTTAATGGAAATTGAGTTGTAAAAAGTACTCAAAATAGTACATATCTTAGCATTAAAAAGGTTTGGCCAGCTTCACCAGAAGCCTGCGTACGGGAGTACGGGCTGCCCAAGCAAACTGAAGGAACTTTAAAAAAAATACGCACGCCACTGAATTTTTACTTTTTAGTTACACATTTATATGTTTTTGACAGTTAAAGGGTTGATAAAAGTTATATACTGACTTTTTTCGATTTCGGCTTCGCTAAGGACAGAAATGCAATTTGATTACGTTGCATACCGCCATTTTCACCATTTCCTGTAATGGTATTCAGGCAGATTTAAATAACAATAATAATTATAATCTATACACATTAAACATTCCGCGAATCTGTCATTGATTTGATACCCAGTTGGATCCCGCTTAACTGTTGTTCGCGATTCGCTCATTTATCTTAGCTTTATTTGTACGGAATACATGTCTTTATTTTTGTTATTCGTTAAACAGGTAACATTTTATTATATTTACAGCCGATTGCAGAAAACTTTTAATCAAGCGTTAAATCCTAATTCATCGTTAAAAACAAAAGATATTCAGTTTAACACATCGTTAATTTTTTTTGCTTTCTGCAACTGCCTAAATTTTTAGGTAATCAAGAGTTAAACTGACAATTGCTACTACAAAACCAAGGTGTTGTTTACTTTTTCATTTGTTATTAACGAAGAGAGAACTTAACGATGAATTAAGCTAATTACACAGTATGGTGTAATTAAAGTCATGTTTCTGGTAACCAGGCGCGGCCCGTGAGTTTTTTTACAGGTGGGTCACATTTTGTGGGCAACTAGTGATATCAACGTAACAAGCAAAATACACTTTTTTAATTAATGAAGGTTTTTTAATAATGTGCTTAGTTCTGCCAAGAAATTATTTACTTACAAAGAACACCGCAAAAAATATAAAATATTCAAATTGCAATTTTGCTGTGGCTTTTTTTAGATTACGTGCAAGCCTTTTTAATATAGTTTTTTTATAATTGATCCACTTTTATGTGGTTAAATGTGTTTGTATATCAAATCGATCCTTCTATCTTCTGTTGGGAGAAATGTTCAATAACTAGCTCATTAAAAGGTTTCTCAATGCTTAACTTGGCTAAAGCGCTTAACCTTGTCGCCACTGTATTTATTAAGAAAGTACCTATTAACCATTTTTTGGTCGAAAAGCACCTCTCTTTCCACTCTCGTCATTGGAATAGTACATAAAATCTCTAATAATTTTCCGCTTTCCGAAAACGTTTCACTAAGGTTCATTTCTAACAAGAGCTGTAAAACCGCAACAGCACCCGCACTATTATAAAAATCTTCAAGATTAAATAAAACATGCAATTCTGATTTAAGCTTGAAAACGTTTATTATCTCATAATTATTTTTAACATGTTTTAAAAAGTCTTAGGAAAGTCGTTCTTGTAATCAGCAAAATTATTTGTATTAAACAAACGTGTGACAATTGTACATACTTGGCTTAAAATTCCTGTTAATGTCTTTCCCTCTGTTTTTTGTGTTACGTTTTAGATCCAGAAGAGGTTTGGGGCGTCCTTTTCCTTTAATTTCTAAACGTTTTTCACCTGTTAATGAACTACTTATTTTACACTGCAGTATTTCTTGCACTAGCTATTGTTAACATAAGTACTCAAGTACTGGTACTACACAAAGAACACAACATAAATATCAAATATTATCCAAACAAAACACACACTAAAATTAGGTCACAGCCGAAATACTTCAACTTAACAAAACGATAAACAAGAGCTTGACGGTTGCGGCATCACAAATGGAATTCTGATATTTCTGACATATTAAAGCGTCGAATGCCAGGTCACTATTATTACTGTGGGATTAAATGTTTTATAGGCACAATTACAATTATTATTATAATTATTATTATTATTATTATTATTATTATTATTATTATTATTATTATTATTAATACTATTATTACTATTATTATTATTAGTAAATACCTAAATATCTTAAAATAAAATTAGGTAAGCTTATATTAAATGTATAAATGTATCGCGAATCGCTAATATTGTTCTAATAATAAATTGGTCAGATTTAAATTAGTGAGTCAGATTTTGCGACAACCCGACACCCGGCGCGGCAGCGTTGACCACCACGCGTGCCCCGAAAGCGTTATTATTCATTGGTGGGCCGTCGACAAATTGTGACTCTTTTTAACTTCCTCAAACGCATAATATGTTTGTTTCTCTCTGAGCTTTAATGCATTTTGTGTAATAAATATACACCTATGAGGTCAATTTAAAATACGGCCAGTCCGGAGCAAGCTTAGCTTGATCATCGTTGTATACGGTGGCTTGATTCTTTCTTGGGGATGTTTGGCAAGGAACTTGCACTTTTTTGAAGCAAGATTCTTTTTGGTTTTAAAAAATAAATTATTGGGTAGATCATTGAAAATTTTAGGTGGGTCTTTGACCAAATGACGTAATGAAGCGCCTGCTGGTAACATTTTTAATAAAATATTGGTTACTTTGGCAAAACTAAATGTTTCAATACAAGAAGTTGAAAGGAAAATCCTTTCTTTAATATTTTAAAACAAAATTATATACTTACACTTTTATTGCAGGTATCATAAGCACACACTAACAAAAAATGTAGGAAACATAAAGTTCATCATTTATAATGTGGATTTTACTAAAAAATATACCTTTCATTTTCAATAACATCAATTACAATTACTCCTTATAAGTACCACTATTTTGTTGTTAGACTTGTGCAAAACTAATATTCTATTGCCAAAATTCTTCTTGGTTATAAACTATTCTTTATCACAATATTATAATTGAAACGATTTTCCTACTAGTCTTCTATAAAAATATAGATTAGTATTCTGGTAAATTTCCCTTTACTTATTTTTCTTCAACACTTCCAAATATTCGAATTGGCAAGTACTATTTTCTTGTCCTCCTTCATTTACAAATAATAAATCCATAGCATAGAGGCAGTTTTTATTAATTATTTTTGCCATTATAACACAATCCAAAAGAAAATTAGGTACCTACTGTATTATTTACAAAAGTAAAAACATTGGAATTCAAGCAATTTTTATATAAATCCTTCTTTTGTTTTTTTTTTCATGGCCGCCTATACCTACAATAAAGCATAACCTAACTATAAACCATAGAAAACTAAAGAGTTTGTTATAGAAAACTAAAGTTTTTTTTAAATATAAAAAAGATAGTTTGTAAACCACGGATTCCAAAGACGTTTGTAATGTAACCTCAAACATTCCTCTCTTCCTTTCCAGTTGTTGTTAGCCCTCGTCCACGTGACAGGTTGACCAGCTCGCCACCCGATTTGGCGCCTTGACCAGAGCTCTAGCGACCCTTAGGGATGGTGTATACTACACGTTACTCCTTTATTTTTCTGTGTTTTTGAATTTTGACATACTAGGCGTTTCTCAGAGTTTACCGGTTGACAAACCGATTACAATCGGAAAACGCTCTACCACAACCGCCTCTACCCAAGACTGTTGTGGTCTAAGGCGTATTCGATTGACGAAAATTGAATCGATTCGAATAGGTTTAGGAATTTCGAGCGAAATACGTAATTAAATGAAAAAAGGAAGTGGAAAGAGATAAAATAACATTTAAGTGTCATAAAATGATCCGGATCGATCTAGTGAATTGAATACGAGAAAGGGGCCCTACTCCAGGAGGTTATAGTTTTCTATAATCGACACAAAGCGATCGTGTTGGTTTTGTCTGCCGATTATTTGATAGCGAACGTAAAACAGAGCGAAAATATACCGCTTTGTCCCTAGAAATAGAATTCTACGACCTCGCGGAGTTCCATTGCTGAGGCGTATTAATAGGTCTGATCGTTTATGTTGCACGAATCCCAAGCAAACACAACCTTCTTTTTTGCTTGTAGAAGACACTAATTAAAAACAATCAATTTACGTTAATGCAATTTTTGCAACACAAACGAATAAACCTAAAGGGACCAGGATCAATTCAAGTTTTGTATATCCAAAAAAGGTCTGTTCATTAGAGTGGCACGAAACTGCACTAACCTACACTTTTAGATTTATTCTTTTGTGTTGCATGAACCAGCACTGATTTTTTGCTAATGGGTATCTCCCAGAAATAAAAATAAAGAAGTGCACGTTAGTGCAACACAAAAGAACAAACCTTTTGTGTTGCACAAAACTGCACTAACCTACATTTTTTTTTTATTCGTGAGAGACACCCATTGGAAAAAAATCAGTGCAGGTTGGTGCACATGGTGTAATACAAAAGAACAAACCTTTTGTGTTGAAACTGCAGTAACTTGCACAGATTTTTTTAATTCATATCTTCTTACAAAAAAAAGTGTAGGTTAGTGCAGTTTCGTGCAACACAAATGAACAAATCTTATGTGGCCCTATTCGACTTTTTTAAATTTAAAAAGAAGATTAATGCCACAAAACAAATTTAAAAAAATGATTGAAATTATCTTTGTAATTTTCTTTATGGAACTTTTCTAGTTTCATAAATTATCAGTAAATAAAAATGAACAAAAGTATTGATACACATTGATGTAAACTTATATTTTTAAAAATCATAGAACATATTTTATTTATGTAAAAGTAACAAATTTATATTTATAAAATATTTCAACATCTATGTCACAAGCAGGTTGGTACTATCTAAGGTACCTATATTATTTTGAGCCAATCTTCACATTACATCTTTGATATATTCTCTGTGACTTATCTATAACCTGTAACAAAAGAAAATGGAACAGATAATAATGGAACAGGTAATAACATGTAAAAGTATACGTACATGATTACATAGTAATCTTAATAAAAGCACTATGAACAACAACCCAGGTAAATAACTTGTTCATAGATATTTTATTCTTAAAAGTAACAATATGATTTACATGAGTATGATAAAAATGGTAGTTAAGTAAATGTGTAACAGAAAAATTCCAATCTTCAATCTCTGAATCTGGAATCACGAGCAAAAAGTTTTTTAAATGAGAAATATTTGACTTCGAACTTAATTTTGAATGAATTTGTGGTGGACTAAATGAACACTCTACAGTTTTAGTGTGCCACATAGTTACAAAATTTTTATTTATGATCTGTACTACCAGTAATTAGGTTGATAAATTGACCAGGATACCTACCCACAGTGCCGTTGCTAGGCTAAATTTGACTGATGGCAAGCCAGGAATTTACACACCTATAACAAGACCTAATTAGCTTATAGACTATAATTTTTCTATTTGGTGCCCCTTGCCACAAGCGCCCACACAAGGCCCTAATCTGCCAGCTACGTCACTGCTTACCCAGATAAAAAAAATATAGTATGCATGTTAGCTATTATGGATAAAGGGTAACATAGAACTTGAGGTAAAAATAGATAATTCCAAATAGGAAACGAAATTTTACTTAAAAATTTTATATCATAAGTAGTGAGTGATAAAAAATTAATGACAATATTTTACCGTTTCAAGGAAATACCAGCAAACTTTAAAATTTTCTCCCTGGTATTTACCGAATCTTGTGGCTAGGATAATCTCTCAAATAGCATCCATTTAGGACTCCATTCCTTACATGTAGGTTTACCAAGTCTAGGCAATATGTTTATGATATTTGTGTGCCTTATCTTTCATTAAAAGTCTGGTTTTTAGGGTTAGGAATTCATATTCGTTAGAAATAATACAATCCTATTTCCATGTACCTAAAACAAGCACATAAATGGATAATGATGATGATGACAAAAGGATAGTGTGTAAGGAAGCTGAAAAGCAGCAGATTTTTTATGCAAAGCATTTTAACACAGATTTTAAAAATTAATAGAAAAATTGTAAAATTTTGCCAGCGTATACACTAGTTTATGGTTAAAGGGTGTCATACTACTTACCTTAAAAAATATATGTTTAGAAGTTTATTTTCTTCTATTTTTGTGTAAGTTTTCTATTCGTCATGCCTATTTTCCCATTTTAACATACAAAAATATTTTCTTTGATACAAAATAACTTCGCTTTTCAAAAAATACAAAACGCTTTGTTGACATTAAAATCTGACGTTTATCGTTCGACTTTTCGCGAAACTGCGACCGCTTCCAAATCTAAAAACCGATGTTAAGCGATTGCTGTTTCAAGTAGGCCTGGGCCGGCTTTGATTAAATCTTGGGTAACTTGACCAAAATTTAACAACGCATTAAAATTTATCACGTTGTTAGTTAATTACGAATTAAATGTTCTTTCTGCAACCCGTCGTAATTACATCATATTGATTAATTAGTTTAATTCATCGTTAAGTTCTCTCTTCGTTAAAAACAAACGAAAAAGTAAACAACACCTTGATTTTGTAGTGGCAATTGTCAGTTTAGTTCTTGATTAACCAAAAATTTTAGCAGTTGTCTAAAAAAAATTAATGCTTAACTGAATATCTTTTGTTTTTAACGATGAATTGGGATTTAACGATTGATTAAAAGTTTTCTGCAACCGGCTGTTAAAGTCATAATTTTATACTGAAAATTAGGCATTTAAATAAAAACACAAATGACCTCAATAAATAAAACATTTTTTGTGTAACATAGTTGTTAAGGCGTATGTCTTCCAATTTAATTTTTATGTCAGTTCATACCTCCTTTTCGTGATTTTATGCTGTGAACTGTTTAAAAACAACAATATTTCTTTAATAACTTGACCATTTATTAACACGTACATAGATTTTACTTGAACGCTTCGGAGGCAGCAAGAGAAGAGAGCGATTGCTTTACAGAACGGAGCTCATCCGAGGCGTTCTTACCACGTTGTCAAACTTACAACAAAATCAAATACATGAAAGAAAACATTCTTGAATTTTAAAAGTCTAAACATCCCGCCGCCCTTGAAAGGCACGGCTTTCAAACAATTCAAATTAATCCTGAATGGGTAATAAACTCAGTTTAGGCAATGCACGTTTAACAACACCATTCTTCGTGCGTACGCTGGCAGCGCGTACAATGCTGTCAGGACCTGGAAATAGTTCTTGTATTCTTCCAAGAGGCCAACACAATGGTGGGACGTTCTCTTCTTTCAGTAGAACCATAGAACCCACTTGTAGCTGAGGTTTCTTATCGAATTGCCATTTATTGCGTTGTTGTAGAATATGTAGATATTCTTTAACCCAGCGGGACCAGAAATGTTGGAATATTTGTTGCATGTGCTGGTACCGCTTAACATAGTTAACTTTGGAGACGGTGATGTCCCGTTGTGGTACAGCTGTGAGGGGGCGCCCAATCAAAAAGTGTCCTTGTATCAATACCGTGTAAAATTCTTCATAAGTTAAAGGAGTTTGATTTAAAACACGTTTTAAATGATGTTTACATGATTTAACCGCGGCTTCCCACAGACCGCCAAAGTGAGGGGAACGAGCCGGAATAAAATGCCAATTTATTTTTGAGCTACTTAAATAACTCTGAAAAGACTCATTGTTAACTAACCCCTGAATAGCCTGAAGCTCGTTGTTTGCGCCGACAAAGTTAGTACCATTGTCCGAATACAGATCACTGTAGAGCCCACGCCTCGAAACAAACCTTTTTAACATATTTAAAAAACCCTCACTAGTTAAGTCCGAAATGAGCTCTAGGTGAACAGCCTTCGTAGACAAGCATACAAAGACACTTATATAAGCCTTTATAAATTTTCGATTTTTTGTTTTGCCATCCTTTAATTCAAAAGGACCAGCAAAATCAACTGCTGATGAAAGAAAAGGACTAGTCGGTGTTACTCGAGCGCTAGGAAGTTGTCCCATTTTGATCGACATGTCACGAGGTTTGGCTCTAAAACATTTGATACATTTTCGTATACAAGATTTTACTGCGTGTTTTCCATTTATTGGCCAAAAACTTTGTCTAACATGAGATAGAGTAGTATGTAAACCAGAATGTAACGAGCGATTATGTTCGCGCATAATTAACAATCGTGTAAATGAGTGTTTACATGGTAAAATTATCGGGTGTTTTTGACGATATAAAAGGTTTGTGTTTTCAAGTCTACCACCGACTCGAAGTAGACCCTGATCATCCGGAAATGGGGATAGTGCTTTTAATTTACTTTTCGGGTGAACGTTGTTTTTCTTAAGAGATTTTAAATCGTCTGAAAAATGTTCGTATTGCACTATTTTTGACAAAACAGTAATACTACGTTCGATTTCAAGAGCAGTTAATACTCCAATCTGTCGCTCCTCTTTTGAGATCTTTGAATTATTTATAAATCTCAAACAGTATGCCGTAACTCGTATCAACTTGTCATAATTGGAGTATTGGTCAAACAAATCGAAAGGCTCGAGAGGTTTATTGTAAAAAGTAGTTACTGACGGTTTATATTCAGGAATATTATTCAGGTTACGAGAAAAATTTAAGATATTACAATCTTCAGGCCAACATTCGGGAATTTGTTGGAGAAAAGGTGGTCCATGCCACCATAAATCTGATTCTATCAGATCAACTAAATTTGCGCCACGCGAAATTATGTCCGCGGGGTTAATCAAGGAAGAAACGTAATTCCAATTTTTTAATTCAGATGTTCCTTGGATCTCGGCAACTCTATTTGAAACAAATGTTTTCCACATTCGTGGCTCGCCAGCTATCCATGACAAAACTATCGTGGAATCTGTCCAAAGGAAGATCTCATTGATTTCAAGGTCTAGCGTAGTTAAACATTTATTAAGTAACCGGGACAATAATACAGCTCCACAGAGCTCCAGTCGCGGTAAGGTGATAGTCTTTAAGGGAGCTACGCGAGACTTTGCACACAACAGGTGACATTCAACCTTCCCTTGTTTATTGACTGATCGGAGATATATTGCGCAAGCATAAGCCCTTTCACTTGCGTCAGAAAACCCATGTATCGTAATATGCTGCGGATTTTTAACCAGAAAGTGTCTTGGTATCTGAATTAAATGAATCTTTGAAACTTGATCTTGAAAATTTATCCACTGTTTATAAATCTCAATTGGAACAGGATCGTCCCAAGCAGCTTGAATCTGCCACAATGTCTGTATTAAAAGTTTAAATCGAATTAAAATAGGACCTAACAAACCAAGAGGATCAAAAATCTTTGCTACGAACGACAGAATTTTCCTTTTTGTGACTTGGTTCGTACTATTACTAAGATCGTGGCATTTATATTGAAAAACATCCAAGGAAGGTATCCAAGATATCCCTAAGGTTTTGGTTGATAAATCATCAGTGATGATGTACTGAGAATCCGTGGTTTTACTTATATTTTCCAATAAATTCGGATCGTTTGACTGAAATTTTCTTATTTCAAACCCATATTGTGCTAAAAGATTCGAAAGATCATCTTTAATTTTCCTTAAAGTGCGACTGTCAGAAGCACCGGTTAAAACGTCGTCCATATACATATCTTTATTTATTATGCTACATTCTGTAGGATATTTTTCAGCGTTTTCTACGGCAATTTGCTTTAAGCAACGGGTTGCTAAAAATGATGCGGGTTTCGTGCCGTACGTTAAAGTTTGTAAAGCGAAATGCTTTACTTCTTTCTCAGGGTTTTCTCGCCAAACTATACGTTGAAGATCCCTATCTTCAGGATGTATTAAAATTTGACGATACATTTTCGTTAGGTCGCCTATAAAGACCACTTCATGTTTTCTAAAACGTAGTAGCACCGTAAATAAATCGTTTTGAATAACTGGACCGTCCATCAATACGTCATTACGAGATATATTCGTTGAAGATTTGGCGGACGCGTCAAACACGATTCTAACCTTAGTAGTGACACTATCAGGTTTTATTACGCTGTGGTGCGGTAAGTAATAAATTGGGGTATTTGACTTATCGTTACGAGAAATCTCTGTCATATGCTTTAGTTGTTCATACTCGGTTAAAAAGGCTTTGTATTGCTCACTGAGCTCGCGATTCTTAGAAAGTTTTTGCTCCATTGCATACAAACGATTCAAAGCTCGGTTTTCGGATTCGCCTAAATCCAAAAAATTATCTTTTAACGGTAACTTTATTATAAACCGACCCTCGTCGTTGCGCGTGAAATTTTGCACGAAATGTTGTTCGCATTCACGCTGCTCTGCCGTCCAAGTGTTTTTTATATCTTGTGGAGCTTCTTCAATTAGCCAAAATTTTTCGAGTTGTTCGCGTAATTTTAGGCATTCACCAGAATTTGTAAAAAAGCATTTTACCTGTTGTTGATTCATAGGAACATTTCCCGCTATAATCCACCCCAGTAGACTGTTTTGCAATATGGGTAAATTTTTCCCAAGTTTTATTTGACCGGTGGACAATAGTTCGAAGAAAAGAGAACAGCCTATTAAAATGTCAACACCTGATGCAATGTTAAAATCGGGATCTGCCAACGGAACATCAGGAATCTTTAAATTTGAAATATCAAAGGAAGATTGAGGGGATAAGTCCGTAATTTCATCGATTACGAGACATGAAATGTTTGTTTTAAAATTATGATGAAGTGACTCTAACGTTAACGTTGTCTGTTGAGAAATGTTAATTTTGATTTGATTTATTCCAGAAACTGGCAGATTAATTTTTGTCGTCTGTAGTTTAAGTTTTTCCACTAGATTTTTAGTAATGAAGTTAGACTGAGAACCACTATCTAGTAATACCCGGCATGTTAATTCTTTATCTTGAGAATCGTACACCTTTACGATTGCAGTTGATAACAATACCCAATTTTCTGGAGATTTTTTAATGTAATGAGATAACACTGCCTGCGCATTTACTTGGGGACTATTCTGAGAATTATCTTGTGCACTCGCAGTGCTCTTTTGATGCTCGGTCTTATTGTCAACGCTTGACCGAACCTCGTTCACTTGCTCATGGTGGATTCGCGAATTATTTATATTATTTACGGGTACTGTTCGGTGTAATAAACTACTATGTTTTCCGTTACAAATTCTACAGCCCATAGATTTGCACTCGACATTCTTGTGATTTTTACGTAAACAATTTGTGCATAACCGCATTCTTTTTACTTCTTGGTAACGTGAGTCAACTGATAAATCTTTAAATTTGGAACAATTAAAAATAAAGTGTTTTTCGTTGCAAAACGGACACGATACTGAAAACTCTTGTTTTAAAGTGTAAAAGCTTTTGTGATCATTACTACGCCGACTTGCGGCACCAGTAGATTTTGAATCTAATGCCTCTAAAACTTGACAACGCTGATTTAGAAATTTTGTAAAATCATCTAAGCTTGGCTGACTAATTTTCATGCTAAAATTTTCCCATTCTCGTTTCGAGTTAAAATCTAATTTTGAAATAAGCATATAAATTAGAATTGTACTCCAACTATTTACAGGTTCTCCTAAACTTTCAAGTGCCCGACAATTTCTTAAAAATACATCATAAAATTTTCGTAAATATACGTGAGATTCTTTAGGTACTACAGGAAGCTCAAATATGTCCTTCATATGCGCGTTAATTATAGCCTTTGTATTATCATATCGATCTTTTAATAACTGAAAAGCTTTTGGATAATTAATATCGGATATCTGAAGGGATGCGATAACTTGAGCTGCCTCGCCCTTTAAAGAACCTTGAAGATAGTAAAATCTTTCAATGTTATGCAAATTCGTATTATTGTGCACTAAGGCCGTGAAAGTGTCATAAAATCTTTGCCATTCGTTGTAAGAACCCGAGAACTCAGGTATTGTTAAAGGTGGTAATTTTGCCGACGCGTTAGGTCCCGAAACTAAGTTTAAACCACCCGTCTGAGGGGGTAACGGATTATTAGCAATATTTTGTAAAGCTAAATTTTGCATAAGATCCCTAGCTCGAGATATAGCATCAAAATATTTTGTTTCAAATTCATCTCTTTCGTTAAACTCGGCGTCTTCATCTAGAGCATCTTTACTTAACAATATTTCCTCATATTCACCCTGTATTTGCCTAAATTCGTATAAACCAGGGCGTATTATTTCGAAACGTGTCTCTACCTGCGTCAGTGATCCGGACGATGTATCAAATCTATCCAAAAACGTGTGAAAACGAGCTAATTCAGAATTTATATTCTTTCGCCTTGCTTTAAGTTGTTTTATTTTTTCATCAGACATTTTTCCCTTTTTTATCTAATGAGAAATATTATTTATCGTGAAAACTCTTAATTTATCCGTGAAAACCTTTAATTTATCGTGAAAATGTTTAATTTATTCGTGAAAACCTTTAATTTATCGTGAAAATGTTTAATTTATCCGTGCGATAGGTTATAAGATCAATAAAATCAATCCTTTAAACCTTCTTTTATAATAATTTTTTTTTTATTTTTAAATAAACGAGAACCAACTGTGATCCAACTAACTCGTGAATCAATCATACAAGTTAAATATTCAACTGTCAACTCCGATGCAACTAACTCGTGAATAAGCAATATGCGGTATCGAGAATTTTCCTAGGTTAGGTACCCAAGAAAGTACAAATTTTATCTAAAGAAGCATAGCTAATTCAACAAAAACTAAGCATGAACCTATGCAATTTGCCCAAATTCTTTATCTGTTAATACGTGTAATTGTAATTTATGTAAAATACGATTAAACATCATTTAAACGAGATCTGTTTCATAAACAAGTGGCAGCAGTCGTAAAGGAACGACAAGGATAGGCAAATAGCACTTGGTATAAGCAAGAAAAAGACGGGATCTGACCTTACTATGCTCTTCGTTGTCTTCTTGCCCCCATGAAGCTGGATGCCGTGTAACGTGTGAAAAATGGCCGACCAAAATTCGTGATTTCGCCGATTCTATCGGGCTTCGACGGACCAATGTTAAGAGCATTCATCACCAGCTGAAACATGCTAATTTGTTTCAAAGAATTGCACCAAAACTAACCAACGAAATGATACGAAATTTTGGAAATATATTATAATTTTATAGCAAAATGAGGGAAAGTCATTTAAAAAGAAAAATCAAAAAATTATTTTTAAAATTTTTGTTATTTTGT
Organism: Philopedon plagiatum; assembly: GCA_963971165.1. NCBI lineage: Eukaryota > Metazoa > Arthropoda > Insecta > Coleoptera > Curculionidae > Philopedon > Philopedon plagiatum. The sequence continues at coordinate 48,412,611 of OZ020195.1, read as the reverse complement.
AATATTTATTTTTTTAAAAGACTTTCCCTCATTGTTCACGATTTTCTCTATAATTTATGCGGAGATCGAATTTTTGATTAAACCTTTAGTTTTCTGTAAAACTTTGGAATTCCGTAGTTAATGAATTTTGGAGAAAATCGCGTAGCTTTTTCGGCAGTTAACACATTTTGGCAACACAGCACGCATCGTACGACACCGGGAGCAGTCTTATTATTAAGATTAGCGTGTGATTGTGATTTGGATTTTCGGTGTATTTAAATAGCTATCATGGGGCGGACTAGAAAGAACGAAAATTCATGTGTCAGAAAACGATTATGTTCAATCCACAAGTCGCAAAAATAGACGACTTTCTATGAAAAAACGGTAAGTAGTGTGTGAGTAGTTCTACTGGTTATGGTAGGTATATATGATTTATATGAAATTAACCGATATAAACACGTAATAGTCTAAGATCCGAAGTAAGCTCATCCTTCACCGATCTGCTTACCGGATAAAAAGTATTTTTCATCAAACATAAGATGTTAACAAATATATCGCGAATGGGTTGCCTAATGAAATATGGTCATGGCTATCCTTAATTAAAAATACTGTAACTCATTTTTTGTTTAATATTTCACTCACTTGCTTACCAAACGAACTTAATACACTAATCGAAAGTATAAAGCATAAGGAACATGCAAAAGTTAGGTTGCCTACTTTTTTTCGGTCCCTATACCGGGTTGCCAGGTACTTATAAACAGGTGAGTCGATTCTAGTAATTTGTACTCATCTGCTTTCTCTTTGAAACTATATTAAAATAAAGATAATTTTATTGCGATCACGGTGGTATAAGGTTGCCTGCGAAAAATCGGTCATGAATCACGGTTGCCAGGCTTTGAAATTTAAAAATTGGGGCAAGCGATGCGCGACAGAGAAGCATTGCGCGTACTATTCGGTGCGATAGAGGAGGACACAGCATAGCAGCTGCGCGTGACGCGACGTTCGGATGAAAGAGAAACTTTTTTTACATGACACTAATGCCGAGTTGTACAATAGTGGCTTAAGCTTAGTTCAACTAAAACTCGGTTCAGACTTAAACCTTCCCATATAAATTGCATTGCTGTCAAAAATGCCTTCAATTTGACAGCAATGTATTTGTTATGGGAAGGTTTAAGCTTAAGCTTAAGCCACTATTGTACAACCCGGCATAATGTGTTCATCATTTTACATACATTTTACATACCCTAATTTCGTTCATATTAAAAATCCAAATTTCATTTTTGGGTTGAAGCTTTAGTTGACAAAAACACATTTTTTGCCATAAAAAAAACAATTGAATATTGATTGTGGTTTCTCCGGAGGTGAGTTTAAGTTTTTATTTTCAATGGCAACCTACCAATTTTTTTTATACCATTAGATAGCTCTTTAAATTCCCTTTTCGGTGACATAGGTATCATAAGTGGTAGTTTGCTCTCAAAATGGCGACACTGGAGGCATTTTTCTCAGTTTGAGTAGGTCGCCATTTTGAAGTCCCTGGTTGTTTCATTAAATAACTCTGTAGTTTCGTGAGGAAGACTGTTTAACTTTTATTTTTTAACATCATTTCTTTTTAAATAATTGGTATCTGCAAATTTATGTTTTACTAATATTGCCCATTTTTAAAGCAAATTTTCACCAAAATATTAAATAGAAAGGACCAAAAGTAAAATAGCCGTCGCGTAGTACATGTTACTAATTACCTAAAATTATCAAAAACACATTTTAACGGTTTTTTCTAAAAAGAAAGTCAAATAAACAAGACAAAGTACGTTAAAAAGAACATTTATTTAACATAAAATCGGCTATGCATTTACCTAAGTTGGCGTTAAAAAACAGCCCACTTAGGTAAATGCATAAATCTGATTTTATGTGTAATAAATTATAATGTTAATCTTAACGTACTTTGTCTTATTTGATATTTTTTGGAAGAAAACCGGTAAAATGTGTCTTTTTGATAATTATTATCAAAAAGACACATTTTACCGGTTTTCTTCCAAAAAATGTCAAATAAGACAAAGTACGTTAAGAATAACATTATTTATTACACATAAAATCAGATTTATGAATTTACCTAAGTGGGCTGTTTTTTAACGCCAACTTAGGTAAATGCATAGCCGATTTTATCTTAAATAAATGTTCTTTTTAACGTACTTTGTCTTGTTTATTTGACTTTTTTTTTAGAAAAAAACCGTTAAAATGTGTTTTTGATAATTTTAGGTAATATAATAAGTAACATGTACTACGCGACGGCTATTTTACTTTTGGTACTTTCTATTTAATGTATTGGTGCAAATTTGCTTTAAAAATGGTCCATATTAAGAAAACATAAATTTGCATACACAAATTATTTTAAAAGAGTTTTACAAAATCATTTTAAAAAATAAAAGTTAAACAATCTTCTTCACTAAACTACAGAGTTATTTTATGAAAATAACAACCAGGAACTTCAAATTGGCGATCTACTCAAACGGAAAAATCACTCCAGTGTCGCCATTTTGAGAGCAAACTACCACTTATGATATATTACCGAAAATGGAATTTAAAAAGGTATCTAATGGTATAAAAAAATTGGTAGGTTGCCATTTAAAATAAAAAACTTAAACTCACCTCCGGAGAAACCACAATCAATATTCAATTTTTTTTTATGGCAAAAAATGTGATTTTGTCAACTAAAGCTTCAACCCAAAAATGAAATTTGTATTTTTAATATGAACAAAATTAGGGTATGTAAAATGTATGTCAAATGATGAACACATTAGTGTCATGTAAAAAAAGTTTATTATAAAACAATAGAAATACATGCATGCGCACTCTCCTTCATCCGAAAGTCGCGTCACACACAGCTGCTATGCTGTGTCCTCCTCTATCGCACCGAATAGTACGCGCAATGCTTCCCTGTCTCGCATCGCTTGCTCCAATTTTTAAATTTCAAAGCCTGGCAACCGTGATTCATGACCGATTTTTCGCAAGAGTGTTCGCAATAAAATTATCTTTATTTTAATATATGTTTCAATGAGAAAGCAGATGAGTACAAATTACTAAAATCGACTCACCTGTTTATACCTGATGGCAACCCGGTATAGGGACCGAAAAAAAGTAGGCAACCTAACTTTTGCATGTTCCTTATGCTTTATACTTTCGATTAGTACCTATTAAGTTCGTTTGGTAAGCAAGTGAGTGAAATATAAAAAAAAATGAATTACAGTATTTTTAATTAAGGATAGCCATGACCATATTTCATTAGGCAACCCATTCGCGATATATTTGTTAACATATTATGTTTGATAAAAAAGACTTTTTATCCGGTAAGCAGATCGGTAAAGGACGAGCTTACTTCGGATCCTGTACTATGATTAAATAAAATAATATAAACCAAGCGCCAATTGAACTGTTAAATATAACATTTTGATCCATTTTTGACACCCCGTACATCTGAAATGACTTGATAGATTTTAAAAAACGAGGTAGATTTGTTCTCTTTGGCACAAGAAGCATACATCAAAAGTGCGTAATTTGTGAAAGGAATTGATTTCTAATGAATCGCTCTCTCAGAATTTTTCTCGGTTTTAAAATCAATTAAGCTGTTTTAGATTTACGGGATGTTCAAAATGGGGTAATATGTTACGTTGACGCTCTATTGACCGTGAACTTCGGATATAGCAAACTCCGCTTATTACGTAGGTTAGGTTGAATTCAAAATTATTTCTAAACACCAAAACCTTTAAATCAGGGTAAATTAATTATTACAGTTTCTATTAAAAACTGGAGAATATTCTTTTTCTAGAATATTCTTTTTTTAGATAAAACGTGATGAATCCTTTTGGCAAAATAAAATGTTGCCGAAATTAAGATTTTTTATGACAATTTTATGTTTCCTGAACTGGTTGATCCGCTTTTGCCAAAAACCCTACCCATTGGAGATAACATATGTGAAGGAAAAGTATCTTATATTATTCCATAAATTTGTTGGCTGTTATGTCATTAGGTAGTATTATTTTATAATATTACACATTTATTAATGCACTTTTTCTTATAGATACGTACAAAAAAGAAAGAAAAATGGCTGCCAGTCTACCTACCTATCTGTTTATGTATTTCTGTCTATATCTATTTTTTTACAACTTTTATTTTTTCCAAATAAATAACGAATTCTTGAAAATTTGTCTTTAATTTTTAACGATTCCCATATGATAGACAAAAAGATTAAATAAACAAATAAGACATACAATGAATAAAAAGAAATCAAGATCAATAATTATTATCAAAGAATGTCCTATGTCCAACATTTAATAGTTTGCGATTATTTACAGTGAAAAGTGAAATAATTTGAAATCCTAAATACATAATATAAACTTGCTCAAAAATAATCAATTCTTCTTCAAGAAATCAAGTCCTGTCCTAATACAACTCACGACGGCGAGGTCGCGTCGCGTCTCCGAATGGCCATGTTGCCAGATTGCTCATTAACATTGATTTACGCTCTTCATTGGCGAAATCCCGAATTGGAGCACGCGGTCCACTGATGTAGGCTCTTAAGGCGTATGTCTTCCAATTTAATTTTTATGTCAGTTCATACCCCCTTTTCGTGATTTTATGCTGTGAACTGTTTAAAAACAACAATATTTCTTTAATAACTTGACCATTTATTAACACGTAGGTACATAGATTTTACTTGAACGCTTCGGAGGCAGCAAGAGAAGAGAGCGATTGCTTTACAGAGCGGAGCTCATCCGAGGCGTTCTTACCACGTTGTCAAACTTACAACAAAATCAAATACATGAAAGAAAACATTCTTGAATTTTAAAAGTCTAAACAATAGTTTTTACTAATTGAAAGAGTGCTTTTTCTAATTTTATAAAATAAATATTTTATATAACGTGGGCCTGACGCCAATACGATCCATTTACTCTTGTCGAATAATATTTTATGAATCTTGTACGATTCTTGTGTTCATCGAATGCAGCATATTTGCTCCAGAATAAGTGGTTCGAATAACCTAAAAAATTAAAGTTAAATCACCAATTATTAGAATAATTTCCCTTGTTACCCTTTTAAGCAGTTCTAAATTAACTTGTACGATTGACATCACAGGCAACTGTATAACGTTGCAGTTGGTGTAAAACATCAAATAGATTTTCTGATTTTTTAAATTCCAAGTGTACCAATCTAAGTTAAAAATTGCATCTCTAAGATTTATGCTCTAAAACAGAAAAAATGTTTACCATATATTTTTAGTCATTGAATCGAAAAGCTCATACTCATAATACCGAAACGTGAATTTGTGAATATACAGGGTATCCGAAAAGGCTTAGTAGGGGCAAATATCTTTGCTATTAGTAAAGATAGAGACACCAAATCTTAGTTGTATCTTATTAGTTAAAAATCTACTTTTTTATGTAATTCAACTTTTTCAAGCCCCTTGAGAAGTGACGATAGGGAGTTGAGGTGAAAAATTTGAAATACAACCCTATAAACGATGGTACCTTATTTTAAAGGTCTTCAAAAAAGAAACTTTCTACAGCAAATCCGAGGTCCGTATCTTAAGTCGTTTTTAAATGGCAAGCATATAAAAATTTCAAATTTTGAAAAAAACAATTAAAATTTAAGTACATTTATTTCTCTTATTACTTTAAAAGTTGTTCAAAATGACCAACATGAACTTCTTGACAGTAATAAAGTCGATTTTGGAAGTCTGCCAAGAAGTAACACCTGCCATTTTCAAAAAATTGTCAGAAGTGAGTTCCAAAATCGACTTTATTTCCGCCAAGAATTTTGAACAAGTTTTAAAGTAATAAGAGAAATAAAGGTATTTAAATTTTTATTTTTTTTTCGCAATTTTTAATTAAAGGCTAGTCATTTAAAATCGAAATTAAAAACGGACCTCGGGTTTGCCGTAGAATATTTCTTTTTTAAAGACCTTTAAAATAAGGTATCACAAGGCATAGGGTTGTATTTAAAATTTTTGACCTCAACTCCGTAGCGCCACCCTTCTAGCGGGTTGAAAAAGTTAAATTACATAAAACAATAGATTTATTAACCAATAAGATACACCTAAAATTTGGTGTCTCTATCTTTATTAATAGCAAAGATATTTGCCCGTAGGTACTTTTCGGACACCATGTATTTAGATGCCAGAATCTAGCAGTTTTCACCCTTTTAAAAGTCCACCTCAGACGACTCGTGAACTTGGCAATTATTTGTCACATGCGAATTCTTGTCAAGGCGTGTGAGTGGTCTACTTGGACAATTATTCGGCACTTGTCCTTTCCCATTGCCTGTCGGTAAAAATAGCACGAATCAAAAGAATCGCGATTATTTGTATATTTGACGAGTCCAGACTTGTGCGAACTTGCCAAAGCGCTCACACGATTCGACATGCGACTACGTTTATCTGTCGTGTTTTACGATTTCTCCAGTTTGCAATTTAGTTCATTCTGGTTTAGTTTTGGATAGTAACTTCATTTTGTCGTTTGTTTTGACTACTCAACGAATCGAATGCTACGTTAAATTAAAATGTAGTGGTCAAACGAAGTAGTAATGGAATTTCTTGATCTATACGAGCTAGAACCAATATGGCTTCAAAACACCTACAGCACAAAAATCGCAACGCCCGCCGTTCAGGATGCATGGAGAGAATTGAGGAAAAAATAAGCATTAACTGTTAAACAAAAGGTCTAAAAAAGAAGAAATGGTCACTGATGGCTACGTTTCGCCCTTTGTTAAATAAAGTGAAAGCTACTTCAGGAACGGGTAGTGGAGCCGTCGAAGTTTTCAAACCAACATGGTTCGCATAATATGACGAAATGGACAGTTTCTTACGTGGAATTCAAGCCAAGGACTACAGAAAACACAGATGTAGCGTATAAATACTTATATTTTATTTATATTTTAACAGTAATTGTTTTGTCAGGGTATTTTCTCAGTGGTTATAAAATAATCAGAAAATGAATTTCGCATATCCTGTGATTGGCGTCCAGATTTTCTTGTTTTTCTCTTAAGTGGCAAAAAAGAGGAATTCGCGCCTTAATCTTGCCTCTATGGTTCTGGAACAGTGTTTCCATCATTTTCAGTAGCAACAGTATCTGGTGGCGTATATGTGTGTGTGGAACATCTACTTCTTCTTAACAAATTATGCAGCAAACACATGTCAGAACTATTTTAGAAACTTTTTCTGGTTTCAGTTGCATTGGTTTTCTAAAAACTCTAAATATCGCTGTCATTATTCCAAACACATTTTCGACAATACGTCTGCCACGTGACAGACGGTAACTGAATTTTTTTTTGTTTGGTACCTTTTTCATAAAGTCCCGCGAATGGTTTCATTAAATGTGGACCTAGGGCAGACGCATCATCTGCGACAAATACATATGGAATGGGTAAATCTGTCGTAGGCAGTGGTTCATCTTCGGGAATGATAAGGTTTCCTTCTTCTAATTTCTTTAATAAAATTGTATTCCCAAACACACCGCCGTCACTAATTCGTCCCTGACATCCAATGTCAGCAAATGTAAAACAGTAATTAGCGTCTACTAAGGCCATTAGAATTATACTAAAAGTGTGCTTATAATTGTAAAATTCTGATCCACTGTTGGAGACTGGATAACTACATGTTTGCCGTGCAGGGCACCCAAGCAGTGGGGAAAATTCCATTTTCGATTAAACCTGGAAGCTATTTTCTTCCGATCTTGCGATGTTTTGGGCATCTAAAAAAAATATTTGGCATTAATGGCAAAAATTACAATTTTAAACGTTTAAATATCTTCTTTAATTTTTAGGAAATGACAATGACTGGTGATACTGCTGAGGATAGAGAAAACTCTGCGGTCAATAATGAAGAAGCTGGATCTTATGAACAAGATCATATCCAAGTTTCTTTAGAAACAGAAAAAATTGTCACAGTTATTAATGCAGAGGAGGGAAGTATGCCAGAAGAGAGTATGCCAGAGAGAACTGCTAAGGCACAATTGAATAAAAAAAATACAAAGGAAAGGTTCTTGGATCCAGTCCGGAAGCATATAGATAAAGCTTACAAAATGTTAAAATCTGAAACTAATACTGAGAAGCCGAAACCAAATCAGTGTTCCCTTTAGGGACAACTTGTAGCTGAAAAGATGGAAGGTTCTGATGAAATTACGCGCATATATGGTGCATGATAATGATCGCATTTTATTTGAGACCAAGATAAACCAATTAACTCGACAATCACATAAAATGATACTTCCTCCACGCCAATCTCCTCTCAGTCCTATTTTACGGTCACATTCACCCAACGACATATTATTCTCAACCGTCTCAGAATCAAATGTTTATGAACAGTGCCCACATTGAAATCTGTTATACAATCACCTTTATTTTTACAGCCAGGTTCACCGGCGACGTCTTATGATTCTCAGCTATTTCTACAAGAAATACATACACCAAACAATGTATCACACAATTAACAGGATTAACTGCCCCGACAAATTCTTATCAGTCTCAATGTTACTCCTGATGATAATCTTACTTATTTGATGTAAAATGTAAAGCATTTTTATCTGATTTGTCATTAAAGATTTAAATATTTTTTTATAGAAAGTTCAGTTAAAATTACAAAAAAAATACTCACCTTCATCTCATCCTGTAAAACACTGACCAAAGCAGTGCATACTTTAAATGCGCATGCTGAAACTGTTTGTGCTGAACACTTGAAGATATTAGAGAGGCCTTTAAAACTTTCTCCAGAAGCTAAAAATCTAAGGGCAACAGCAAATCTTTCTTGAACAGGGATTGCTTTCCTCATATTCGCATCTTTTTCACTGTTAATGGACCAATTGTATTTAAAAGAAAGTTAAAATCATCTGCGGACATTCTATAAAAGTTTAGGTTCGCGGATTAGCCCTTCTAACATTTCGGAGGCGTTGTACCTAAAAAAAACAGGTCACTATGGGGTTTTATTAAGATGTGTATTTATATACCTTTTTCGACTTCTATTCAATGACACCATCCACCATCGCTTCTTATTTTTTTTATTTTTTTGTTTGTTTTAGTTTCAAATAGGCACCACTCATTACCACATACGCAGCACGAGCAATGACTTTTTTAGTACCACGTTCCATTATTACTGCGAACGGAATAAACCCGCTTATTTTGTATCGTGACTGCATATTTGGCCAGTAAACTTGACGCTAGTGTTTTCCAATTAACAAGTCATGTAAACGATAACTCACTCTTGCTTTGAGTACTTGCCAAATCTTCAATTATTTGCAGATTTTCAAGTACACGAGTCGTCTGTGGCCGGCTTAGAAGTATAAACGAATGTGAACAAGATCGCTATAACATCTTGGAAAAAGCTGTCAGCTTTGAGCTTTGACTAATGCACGGTTATATAGTTTTGAAACAAGTTGAACAGTTTCTTTTACACTTGGAGAATGCATAAATTATTTAGATACTTTTGAATCATGCATCATTTTACCTATGTTGCCATTTAAAAAAGATGTTAACAATGGCGGTCATGAATATGTGAAATTTTTAGCTGTAAAATAGTAAAATAGTTTCTCATATCACATTTATGTAGCTAAAACTTTGTTAAAAACTATGTTTGTGTGAAAAGTTGAAAGGGCTGCCTTTTTGAAGTTGTTACATTTGAGAACCACAGTGATATATACCATATATATTGTCCATCTATACTGTCGTTAGTCTGTTCAGTACAAAAGAAAATGTTGGTAAATCTAACTAAGCAGCACACATTTTGTTGCCCCCAAAAAGCTTGCTTGCTAGTCTTTCTACACCGCTTGAGACGGCTTGGAAAATAGCAGAAAACGCGTGCAGTCTAGATTAAATTTTGATTTAATTCAATACTCAAGAACCTAATATTATTTATCTAGTTGTATAGTATTGGCAGGGCTTCACTCATATGTATCCACAAAAAGTTTAATTTAAAGACCAGTTGCGGTTACACTGAATATTAACAATTTTATTTTTTAACATGTGTTTTGCTTTTTCTGCCTAAAATTAAATGAATATTTTAGGAATAATGTAGTTATGGCCATAAAGTAGATTGTAGGAATTATTTGTAAATTTGTAATTTTTATGGGTCATTTTGGTGCCAATGTTTTGTAGTGCAATACTTACAGCAGTTTCGTAGGTATGTCCACTTATACAGAAAAAGATAACAACGAAATAAAATGTCATGAAAGCCAGTATTCGGTGATGTAGTTGAAATGCAGGCTACAATAAAAGTTTTTTTTTCGTTTTATTTCAAATAATTCTGTTTTTAAAATCATTTTGATTTTATGCTTAGAAGAAATAATTTAAATATAAGTTGGTCAAGTACAAATCGATGGCAAGTACGATCTGCGAGGTTAATTACACAGGTCAACATTTGATCCACGCTGGAACATCAGATACTGAGTAGGTATCTATAGGTGTGTGGGATCGCTGATCACGATTCCAGGGTCCGTGTGACCCCATCACCCGATTCTGAAAGAACGGAAAATTTTACGTTCGGATATGGTTTTATCTTTTCGTAAAAGTGACGCCTGCAGGTCATTTGGAGGTCATTTGAAGATTAAATCCTTGGTTTGGACCATTAGGTCGCTACTATGGCGAGAAATGTGTCTCAAACAGTTGCTCACAATGTTTTCGGGGTCTCTGATCACGATTCCGGGGTCCGTGTGACCCCATCACGTCAGGATCAAGGTCAACTGAAGGTCAAACATCTTAAATCGAGAGATAGCATATTTTCGACCCCGGATTCTGAAAGAACGGACAATTTTACGTTCGGATATGGTTTTATCTTTTCGTCAAAGTGACGCCTGCAGGTCATTTGGAGGTCATTTGAAGGTTAAATCCTTCATTTAAAGCTTTTGGTTTTCAAAATTTGTTTAACTCTAATATAAACAAATTACTGTTGGTCATCATTAGTCAGGTTTGAAACGCTTACGTTTACTTTCGAAAAATGATCTCCTAGCAGCTTTCCTCTTATGTGACACGTTTGAAGAGAGACACACACGTGTCACATCAGAGGAAAGCTGCTAGGAGATCATTTTTCGACCGTAAACGTAAGCGTTTCAAACCTGACTAATGATGACCAAGAGTAAAGTGTTTATATTAGAGTTAAACAAATTTTGAAAAAGAAAAGCTTTCAATGAAGGATTGAACCTTCAAATGCCCTCCAAATGACCTGCAGGCGTCACTTTGACGAAAAGATAAAACCATATCCGAACGTAAAATTGTCCGTTCTTTCAGAATCCGGGGTCGAATATATGATATCTCTCGATTTAAGATGTTTGACCTTCAGTTGACCTTGATCCTGACGTGATGGGGTCACACGGACCCTGGAATCGTGATCAGCGATCCCACACACCTATAGATACCTACTTAGTATCTGATGTTCCAGCGTGGATCAAATGTTGACCTGTGTTATTTGTTCCAAGTTTAGTTAAAAGAGTAACTACGAAAAGTTACCAGCATCTTAAAACAAGATTATATAATAAAGTTTAAGTAGTTTAGAGTATTTTAATGGAAAGTATTGCAATTTAAATATTTTGAAATATTATTTTTTTATTCAATTTCCGAGTTACGTGAATTTGGCAGAAATTTCTTAAGAAAGGTTAGAGAGGGCCAAATTTAAATTTGATTGATTTTACGTAAATATATCTCAAAAATCTTATAATCCCACAACAGATCAGTTTAATTTTTTATTTATCTTTAAGAAATTCTCTGGGAACTTTATGGGATACTCTAAATAAAGAACCATTAAAAACTTACAGAATACAAAGTCATCAACGAGTACAATCCGATCGGTAGTGCATTACATAGGTAAATAGAATTTGTTAAGCTAGAACTTTCCTGGGTGTAAGTTTTATGCCTGAAACAAATAAAAACAATGGCCAATTTTTCGTCTAGATCATGTCGTTACGAGATGGTCTGGTCAGCCTATAATTATGTCAAAATTAAGTTTGCTGAGAAAGTTTGATTTATCATCGGTTGCGGAATTTCCGAATATTACCGAAAAATACATGATTTCATACTTGACATTTTACTACTATTATTTACGACCAATAGGGCAAAAAAATACCCTTCCTCCATTCCATTCTATATAATCGCGCTCTAAACAAAATGTTTTCGATTTTATTACACTGACATTTGACATTATTAGAGATATTTAGACACTACCAAGATCACGGTACAAGCACGGTGCACAGTACAAGCAGGCAATATAGGGGAAGTCTACCTAAAACGGGATACCTAAGGTTCAACCATTAAAAAACTATCTTTTCAAGTATCTAAAAAAGTTAAAGTCGTGACAAGTAGAATCTATTACGATTTAGCTTTCAGAATTATTATGTTTTGATTTTTGGAATATATTAGTTTTGTCCTTAAAATGTATTTTTTTATATGCTGCATATTTCCAGTTTTATCCATATATGTTGATAAAATGGGATTTACAGTTATTCTAAAATGGGATAGACTTTTTACGTGGTAAAACTGTGTTCTTACTTTTATAACTTGAACAGTAAAAAAGCAACACTTTCATATTGTAGAAGCCATTTGCTTTTCTGACCAGGACTGACGATTAAATTTTCTTTGGTATTTTTGCTTTAATAACATTGCGAGTACGGAGCATCTGCAAATACAAATATTGCTTTAAACTCAGGATATCCCGTTTTAAGAACTATGTAATATCCCGTTTTAGCAAACACCGTTATGAACAAATCAAAAAATTATAAACATGACCTACACACCTATATCACTGCAAAAATACAAAATATCTGTTTCAATACAACTACTATATTGCATGTAAAAAACATAGAGTCTGATTTTATTGGCCAATAAACATGCAGCCCTTATATTTCCCACAAGTTTTATAAGAAATCCCGCAAAGTATTAAAAACTTACCTTACTCTGGAAGCACGCAAGCAAACTGTTTGTTTCGACTTGCCACGTCTCTACTTTACCGCGGACGTTATAATTCTACCATATTTGGATAGATAACGCATAGCGTATTGCTTATTAGCGCATTTCCCGTTTTATCCTAGTATCCCGTTTTAGCTAGACTTCCCCTACTATGATATTGCACACGGTGCTTGACGCCACTTAAGAAATCACTACTGCGTGTATGTCTGGAATAGATCAGCGAGGTGGCAACATTGGGCTATTTAGTATTCTTATCATACTTATCAATACTTTTAATTTTTCAAAGTATGCATCGAGTATAGGCGCAATGTTGCCAAATGGATCACTTTGTCTCGACTGCAAGGCATTTTAAATAACGAAAATAGAAATATTTTCTACGGCAAACAATAATTTTTAGTTATCCCGTACGAATATTAGAAACAAATGGAACCGTAGATACATTTGATCCGATACATTGATCTAGCTTTACATGTGATAAAATGTATAGTAAAAGGAGTAACAAAGGCAGGCGCCATAAGGTCCATAAGGTCATTTGATCAATGGCCCACCTAAAATTTTCAATGCTCTACCTAATAATTTATTTTTTAATTTTTTAAAACCAAAAGAGAATCTTTTGTTTCAAAGTTCCATGCGAAACCTACCCAAGAAAGAATCACGCCAAGCCACCGTCAAAGGATATCCAAGCTTGCTCCGGGCTGGGTCGTATCTTAAATTGATCTTATAGGTTTACATGGATTATATAAATTCATTAAAAGTAAGACAGAAACAGACATACTCGCTTTAGGAAGTTAAAAAGAGACGGCCCACCAATAATATCAGGCCACTCCCAAAAATATACTCTTTCAAAACATTTGGTTCGGAAAAAGAAAATCTAATTAGGTAGCTAATGTAAAATTGTATTTGCATTGTATTAATAATATCAATTAGCGGCTAAACATAAAAAATTATAAATACGATTTCTGTCAGGCCAGCGCTAGGCATAAATTTAATGGGCATCGGACGGGTTTCCTTACATTACCAGCGTAGTCCAGTAGTATCGTCTTGGCGAATTGACCAGAAGGTCCATGGTTCGAATCTGTGTTGGGGCAATCTTTTTTTTTTAATTTTTAGTATTTAAAAAATTAGGTCGGCTCTAAAAGGTTTATTGGCAACAAGTTGTTCCTCGATAAAATATTTTTAAAATTGTTGGCAATCTCATATTTACTACAGCTTGCAGCCTGCAAGTCCGTAGACAAAGATCGTATTACTATGTCTAGTTTCCAGTATTGTATTTATTAAAGAAAACGGAGTTTCGGCAGCGTTCCTAATTTTATTTTACGAATAATCATACTTTTAGCTCAGAATTCTGTTCTGTTTATTCTCGGCTTTTAGTACAAGGCGCGACCTCTATTGAGGAGATGCTAAACGTATCAAAACGGAAAGCCGCTAGAAATCTAATAATCTAGTCTAGAGTATTAAAACACCTAGAAAAAAGCTATAAACATCTAGAGTAGTAATGTTCAATATACTGCAGTACCTATTTTATGATTTTTGCGTTATTTATTTGTGGGTAAATAATTTCTTGGCACCTTATTAAAAAACCTTCCTTAATTAAAAAGTGTATTTTGCTTGTTGCGTTGATATCACTAGTTGCCCACAAAATTTTGACCCACCTGCAGTGGCGGCTCGTGCGTTTTTCAGCAGGGTCGGCAAAATTTTAATCTGACAAACTCGAGGATTTACTGTGTTTTTGCCCCTCAGAAAGTATGAAAAAATATATAATATTTTTTTCATGTGTGTCATCATAGGAGCAATAGGTTTTTAAGGCTCGAGTTTTTTTTTGTATGAATTTTGTGTTTTATTTTATATTATTTTTTTGCTTTTTACCTACATATGATGCAAACAAAAAAAGTGATCTTAAATTAAGATTACGTTGACCTTAATACAACAATGCCAAGTTTTGATCTAAAAGTTCATTAACAATATCTTTACTTTTGATAATACTTACAATTTGAGATGCATTCGAACCGTTTCCCTCCATTTTTAATTACTTACTCTGTTACTTAACCAAATTTTTCTGAGCCGGCAAGAAATCACTTAAAATGTTTAAAGTTAAAGGTACACAGTACGGCACAGCAGAAGAGAGTAAGACCCAATAACTTATCATGCTTAGGCACTTAATCAAGTACTAAGGAAAATACCGAAACTGGTAATGAAAGGAGGCCTAAAATTTGCGAAAAACAGTAATCAATACTAATCAATTCACCCAGTCACTACTGTCAGAGTTTCAGTCGGGTTTCACTTTTCACCCTCATCCCCTTATCAAAACGAATTTCCGCAGTTGCCAATATCGCATCTTCTAAGAAAATAAAAATTAAAAATCTAGACCACATCACAATAAAACATTCAATAATATACACTACGTATTAAATTGTAATTAAATTAATATTTTGGATTATTCCACAAGTCCAAACAAGTTCTATTAACTTGATTGTATTGTATTAAGACCCAAATGAATTTTCCATAGAGGAAAAAGAGCGCAAATCGGCAACATGCGGCAAAATCCAGTCTGCCGCAACGCACATTTGAAACCCCGTGTTGAATCTTTTAATTGTGTCATTATTGTATGTTTGGTTGCCTGTTTCGGTAGCTTTTGTCAGCGGCTTGCCGCAGTACGTTCTAATCTGTGAGAAGACCTGTTATTATTACTTTCGGCCGTAGTCATTGCCTAATATGGAGATGACCGACCGGTGAAAGAGTAAATAAGTTTGTAAATAGAAGTAAACGGTTAAATTAAAAGGTAAATAATTGAACCATTAGTTTTAAAAAATAGCCAAAATTAAAAATATAAAAATTTTAAATATTGAATAAGAGCTTTATTGCTGCCTATTTCTTCTATTTTCTTGGGTCGGCACTGCCGACCTTGCCGCCCCTGGCGGGCCGCCACTGCCCACCTGTAAAAAAACTCACGGGCCGCGCCTGAACAAAGGGCATAAAAAAAGCTGATAAGAAGAAAACACGATGGCTCCGAAAATCTAACGGCTTCTCTAGTCTCTAGTCAGTTGTTGAAAGCAGCGGCTAACAAATTCAAAATTATTACAGTGGACATCACTTCAACGAAAACACAAACTTTTTTCGAATGGTTGTAGCGTACAACTCTTTCAGCGAGTTACTGAACGAAAATTTAATCATTGATTAAACTAACAACGTGTTAAATTTAATACGTTGTTAAATTGGTTTCCAATGCTAACCGACCCGCTTCGATTCAAATTTCGGCCTAGCTCGAATCTAATCGCATCACATCGGGAAAACCGTGAACGTGTAAGTTGTCATTTTGTATTTTTTGTATATCCGAGCTATTTTTCGTGTTAAAATGAAAAAATACGAGTAAATAGGCAAGGCGAATGGAGAAATTACATAAAAGTGGAAAAAATAGTACGAAACCCTTGCATCATAAAGTAGTCCAGCCGCATAGCAAAACATTTTTTAAATATACCTATTTTTTCTTATTTTCAAAGTATGCGGTAAAACCGCTGTGCATAAAAAATTCGCTGCTTCTTAGCTTCCTTAAGTCCCTAAATCCTCTTGTCAGTATTACTTTTTTACTGAACTGGTTTTAGGTATATTGAAGTAGGATTGTATTACGTCAAAAGAGTATGTGACTCCAGAAACCAGCTTCTGATGAAACAACAAAGTAGGTTGTAGGCTGTAGAACATAGTGCTTGTATTAAGATCCCTATAGGTAATCATGTAATTTTTCATTTTATTATCAACAGGTTGCAGGAAGCAGTTGTAAAATAACAGGTTGTTAAATAACAGCCTATCTCTATGTTTTATGTTAGAATTCAAAACGGTCTAAAATATTGAAGGTTATATTTATGGACGATTGTGCTTGATTTAAATTTAATAAATCCTTTATTTTGTGTGACTTATAGTAATTATTGTATAGGAGGCTGAAACCAAATAATATATATATATATATATATATATATATATATATATATATATATATATATATATATATATATATATATATATATATATATATATATATATATATGTGTATTTTTTATAGAAGAAAATAGTTTTAATTATAATACTATAAATAGTAGTTCATAACCAACCAGAATTCCAGCAATAAATATTATATTTTTGCACAAGCCAGACAACAAAATCAGATTTTGATTAAGTATAATGTAAAAAGAGTAACTTTGGAATATTACTGAAACTAACGAGCTCCTTTTTTGGTAATATGGACATTATAAATTAACTTTACTTTTTAAATTGAAAATTGAAAATGCGAAATACGAAAATACTTCGGTAAAAGTAGTATAACATACAGGGTGTCTAAAAAGTATTAGTATGGGTAAATATCTTTGCTATTAATAAATATAGAGACACCAAATTGTAGTTGTGTCTTATTGGTAAATAAATCTACTTTTTTTCAGGTAATTCGACTTTTTCAACCCCCTTGGGGGGTGACGCTAGGGAGTTGAGGTCAAAAATTTTGAATTCAAACCTATCCCGTGTGGTCCCTTCTTTTAAAAGTCTTCAAAAAGGAAACATTTTACCGCAAACCTCGTATTTTAATTCATTTTTAAATGGCAAGCCTATAAAAATAATAAATCGTATAATCGGGCGAGGCATAAGTCGACCGTTAGTGCCATACAGTATATACCAGTCTGCTCGCACATTTATTTCTTGTTTTGTGGGGCACTTTTCTTTCTAACTTTTTTCCAACTTTTTGGACTTGAAAAGTGCCCCACAAAACAAGAAATAAATGTGCGAGCAGACTGGTACTGTATGGCACTAACGGTCGACTTATGCCTCGCCCGATTATACGATTTACGATTTATAATTTTTATAGGCTTGCCATTAGTAGGTAATGCAGCCCTAAACTCAGCCAAGCTACCCGTTTAGGGCTGCAATACAGATAGAGCTCTAGACATCCATAGACAGAGCTCCAGGAGTTGATGCATGGGGTCAATGCTTCAGCAAGTGGGTCACCTTGAATTTGGATGACGTCACACCCCGCAGTTCAGGCTTTAACAGATACTTGCGGTGCTATCCTCCGTCGCTTACTTTTAGTACGTGAAAGCGTCTGCAGCTACCTGTATTCGACGTAACATGTCACATGGTGCAGATTTGCACCTGTGTACCGTCATACTTTTAATCTGGGAACCCGGCATCATAAGAGGGTCATTGGTCTACTCACGCAGGTAGGTAGACTTTCACTTCACTTTTTACAGGGATATAGATGACGATCTGTTGTAGTCAGTCGATTTAATCTTTATTAAATTGAAAAAAAGTTTTCGGACCGAATGAGTCATGAACCGCCAACCTTCCGATTAGAACTCCAAAGCCGTGTCCATCGACCCACCGAAGTATATTAATAATTTTGCCTTTCAAGTCTAGGTCAATCGTTATGCAGCTTATCAATCTTTAACCTGTTTGAGGTTTTATGCTCAAAGGTAGTATTGTAAAAATAACAAAATGATGATTTTAAGGGCTAGGATAAAATGACATAATTTACTAGTTTTAGAAATCATGAATCTCCACGTAGGTATATCACTCACATGACGGTACTATTAAAATCAATTACAACGCATTTAAGATTAAGTAGATAATGATTAAAAGTGTGCGGTTTTAATAGCAGCATTGTTAGGAATAATTATAAATAGGAATAAATTCGCGGTATGGGCTCGAAAGTTATGGAAAGAATTAGACGAGCTCTCACTTATGGCAGAGAATTACGTGTAACGCAGTAGAACATTAAAAGAAACAGCTCTTTCACTCTCTAAGAAACATCCGATTTTAAAAAGGGGGTGTTAAATGTGGTATTCGATAATGCACAAATACAAAACACTCTAAAGGCCCTGTTTATTATCAGATTATATAGGTACCTCTGTTCACACTCGGACAGACTGACAACTGTCAAAATAATGGATTACGGGTTATTTCACCTATCCATTATTTTGGTGTGTTTAAGTATTATCCATATTAAAGCAAAAACAGTGAAATAATAAGTAAAGAATGACTTAATTAAAAGTTAGGTATGTGTAAATTAAAACAATCGTATATTTATAATTCGAAATAGAATACTGACAGGACAGTAAATTAACAGATAAATTTAATAATAATAATAATAAAGATGTTTATTTATGCCAATAAAACAATTAAAAATATAAATATAAAAATGATAAACGTAAAAAAGAAAACCAAAAAATGACAGTAGTATACTAGTTGGCATAAATAGGTAGGGTTTTGATTTATAAAAAATCATTCTTCCAATCCTACCCTTACTAAATAATTTTTTATATTTTTTTTGAAAGTTATATAGCTTAAGCCCCTCAGACTAGAAGGAATATTATTATAAATTACAGAAGAGGTATATTTAAACGAAGACTTATATTTTTCAGTATGATGTTTAGGTATTTCTATTGCGTTCTGATTTCTAGTATTAACATTATGAATATTATTCCTGAATTCAATTTTTTCAAATAAATATCTTGGTTTCTGAGTTAAAATTATTTTATAAATAAAACAGGATATGTGGATTTCGCGTCTTTTTTCTAATGTAATTAAATTATGTTGGTCAAAACTAGGTGATACGTGATCATACTTTTTTAGCCCTATTGAAAAACGAACACAGTTATTTTGAAGAATTTGTAATTTCTGTTTATCTTCGTTACTGATATTTTTGTGATAAATGATATCACAGTAATCTAATCCACTTAGAATAATTGAATCAACCAGTCTAAGTTTAGTATCGGTATTTAAGTAGTCCTTAAAGTTATATAAAATTCTTAGTTTGTAGTATGCTTTTTTAATTATATTTTTTATATGTTCATGAAAATTCAGATGCTGATCAAAAATTACGCCAAGATTTTTGCCAAATTCGATTGAAGGTATCTTAAAACTATTGTTAAGAACAATTTTGAAATCAGAATTATTTTTTATTTTAGTGATTAGTGTTTTAGGACCAGTTAAAATTAAGTTAGTTTTATTTTCATTTATTTTTAATCCGTGATCAGTTATAGTTTTTGAAATATTTAAAATATCCTTATTGATTAATTGATTTTTTAAATCTGTGTACTTGATTGAGTGGTATATTTGAGTATCATCTGCAAAAGCTAAAAGATTACCGTGTTTAATAGATAAATGAAAATCAAAAGTGTACCTATATAATAAACAATAAAGGGCCTAATACTGATCCTTGTGGAACACCTCTAGAAATAAATTTACTATATATAAATCTGTCAGAGGGTTTTTGTTATCTAAATAGTAATTTATAATTAACCAATCACATCTTATTTAAAAGTCAAAAATGTCCCTTCGATATTAGTAATGAATGTTGTCTTAAGAGTTTTCTGATCGATTTTATTTTCTGGGTGTTAAACACAATTGCAATAGGGGGCTAAAGGTCTTAAATTCTACATTATAGTTATATAATACTGAAGTAAGAAATTTTCACAACTTAGCCTAAGTATTTTGTAGCAGTTAGAAGATAAAATTTTAATTTTAAAACTAAAACAAAGACCCATTCAAAACTCCTTAAACAAAAAATAACGTTTATTTCTCTTCTGCTAAGTCTTAGATTTTCGAAACACGGGGGTAGTCGAAAGAGATTATTTTTAGCACCACCATTTTGTGGGGTATTTGTAAAACACATTTTTCAAAATGCCGCAAAGGAAATTGCACCCCGAAAAATAAAAACATGTAGCGTTAAGATGCAATACTCCTTTTAGTATTTTAAGAAGTGTAGTACACTGTTTGAACTTAAAACATGATGCAGATAGATACATGTAGGAGCGTATGCCTGTAAAAATAATTAAATTTAACACGTTCGTGTTAGTTAAAAAGCTCTACCACCAGCGTCAAGGTGCGAACGTTTCGGCAGAGGCCCCACCTTCCAACCCCCTGTATGTTTACAGGCCTACATAAATTATGTCTTGCTATACACCATTTAGTTTTATTTTTATTTTTAATATTAAGGTTTACTTTAAGCGCTATAGGCTTTAAAGATTTTAACTAAAAAATAAATACCTATTAGGTGAACAAATAAAACATCACCTTGTGTTACTATCTTTATTTAACCATCAGTGTACATTATACTTAGTAAAAACATTGCATTCATAACTAATACTATTAATAAATATCAATACCAAGTTGCTTCAGTTCTCTTAAAATACTCATAATTTCAGGTGTATTAATGCCATCCGTATTATTCTCTTCCAAACATCGAAATTGGTCTATCGTGTCGTTGACATCTGTGTACTCTAATATAGGACTTGCCGTCTAACTTCCTGAAGTCCTCCTCCCCATTTTTCTACTTCGTAGCCCCTATCGCAAGTGTCTCGGCTGTCTTCGATTAATTTTCTCCTTTGGATTTCTTTTTGAAATTTTAAAAATTTTAAATATTTCGTATTTTTCTTTTTACCCACTATATTATCCAATTCTTTATAAGCGCTTCGGGGGGGAAATAGGTTTTTAATAATATTTACATACTTCCAACCAGACGATGAACTAATGCGTTCACTTCGTTTAAAGTTTCTTTTGTGGGCATTTGTTAGAACTAAAATGTTTCTATAATGTAAGAGGTCGCTATCGGTGTACTCTACAGGGTGTTCCTCAGTCAGGAGATTTAGTAGGCCGTTAACTTAAACTCTACCCCACTAATAATTAGAGTATTTCCTTTAAAATCAGTTGGCACATTTCCAAGAAACCAATTAGAGCACACCTCCCGAAACCCAAACACGTTTTTATTAGACATTTCCATCAACTTTAAAGTTATTTTGCTGCTAGCCATCTTATCTCTTTGACGTCTAACTTGATAATGAAGCTTTCTTACTGATGGTAGGATATTTATTAACGCGTAATGGCGTCGTAACATAGACGTAAAATAGACGTAACATAGACGTAACATAGACGTAACATAGACGTAACATAGGCGTAACATAGACGTAACATAGACGTAAAATAGACGTAACATAGTCGTAACATAGACGTAACATATACGTGTAGGTTATATATAATATAATGTATGTTACTGATTTAAATGTTCAACTTTTTAATAGATTTTTTAAAATCAGGTAATATTTATTGACAAATTTTTTAAAAATTTCACCAGCCTATTTTCAGTTATTATTATTATTGTGTCTAATTATTAAAATCAAAATTAAAACAGATACTAATTTTTTACGTTTTCTGCTTTTTTAAAACCGTAGGGGACTGAATCAAAACCTCTAAATTTACGTTTTAAGGAGTTGGGCTTATATTCTTTTGTCACCAAGAAATTCCAGCTCCTTCTTCCGGAATGGTAACAAGGGCTACCTCCAATAAAGTTTTAGTCATCTCTGTTTGAATTTTTCCAACATCTCTTCTAATTTTAGCTAATTTAGGATCCTTGTCAACACACGCCATTGCAACAACTAATGCCCTTGGCAAACACATATTTTCCGTGTTCTTGATGGTGGATAATTCCTTGTCTCATGCCACATTCCTCTTCAAACTGTTGTAGTTTTTTCCTGTACCTTGACCAGACGGCAATCGTACACTTGTTACTTTAAGACAAAAGGATTCCGTATTCAGACCCAACGAATTCGACTGATAAATGTTGCTTATCACATTCCAAACATCCTCATAATTTACTTCTCCGGCTGGTTTAAAGCGAAGCCCTCCTTCACCACGACTAAAGTCCTTGGAGCAAAAACTAAATCCAACATAATCCGATGGTGGTGGGTCCTCTGTAGATCTCTGAATAACTTGGTGAATCGCTTCTCGCACCCAGCCAACCGGTTCAACTTGTTCGGGCACAGGTTTCAGCCTAAACTCCAATGCACGACCAGTAACATTGTATCTTCCAACTTTCTGAACGGTATCCTTAATAACAAGAAACTTTTCCATTTTAACTAGACACGTCCGTAAACTTCAGGAGTCAGGAGACTAATGCGAAATGCTGTTTGCCACACCTCTATTTATAACTTCGGTTTGGCAGAAAAGAAGAGTGTTCAGAAAACAGGAGGGCGTTGCGAAAACCAACTGAAGTCCTGCAAAAGAGTTTAAGGTTAGTATGCAGTATAATTAAATTATCGAGTACTTACTAACAATATTAATAAATACGAAAACAAGACCAAGCGTTCGAGAAGAATATTCTCTGTAATAAATGTTTACGGTTTTACTATGCAACAGAATAATATTGAAATGTGTCTGTTCTCACACCTTAAAATATTTTAGTTACCAGGAAAAACTTAATTACAGCAATACATGTATGTAACAATTAAACAATTTACCTCACCCTTTAAAAGAAAGAGAATTTTTCCCCCACTACTTCGAAATTTAATATTTTACTTATCAGTTGAATATTCTAAGCACCTGCGACAAAAACAGTTATCGCTTTACCTATTACCACTTTTCTGTACTTTTAGGAGGTTAGATAGAAATATTTTTATACTTACCAAACGAAAATAAATTTCAAAGTTTCTAGTGCTTGAGCCTCGGGCACACACTCGCTGTTAAATAAGCAGGAACAGGACGGGGATATCTGTAACAAATAACACAACTTTTACATCTTAGCTGTTAATATTTCGTCTAATTAAAATATTGACAAGCTATAAAAGTGTAAATAGCTTCAAAATGTATCTGAAAATGTTAGATTTGAACAGTCTGTTTTGTCTTACCATAAGAACGAAAATACTAATAGTCTTCTTTTTATCTTTTATTATCTTTGTCTTTTAAAACACTCGAACCGCAAGTGGTCCTTGGATGATACGGCAAAGCTGCTTGGTACTTTGACTATCTCGGTCAATGGTGGCGAAACAACTGTAAAAGGAAATATCAACTAAGAAGAAACACAATATAACGCAACGACCCAGCGAGTATATCAGCTGGTTCTCCTGTGCGGGTTATACACGATTAGCATACCTATTTAAATGAAAATTTCCTGCTCTGGTATGGGAATACGTACAAAAACAATAGTCATTTAAGCTTGTATTAAACGAATGTGCATCTCCAAAGCAGCACGCTTTATCAAAATAAATGAAAACTTACCCCTTCCCCAACTCTATTCTTCTAGACCACTCTTTAATCGTCATTTTAAACCCTCTACCTCCACCCCCTTTAACCCCATGTGAGCGTGCTATATCTTAGCAAATTCAAAAGTTTTTGTTCATCTAGACACCAGGCACTACATCACACCCTACATTACTACTTACTTATGAACCGAAAAATCAAAATCGCTCCTAGAACCCGCTTAAAATACCAAAAATATTCCTCTCTAGATATCGAATGTCACAATATTACTGTCCTTACTTATTTTTACAGATTTATCTTTTAGCCAAAAAATTTGAAGCCCAAGTTTATCAAAATAAATAAAAAATTGTCTTTCCTCTACTCTGTTTTTCTAGACCGCTTTTCTAAGTGTCAGTTATATAAGCCCTTTGCCCGCACTGCCTCCAACCCCAAATGAACGCACTAAATCTGAGCATAAGCATTCACTACCAGAATAACTCGAAGTGTTTTATAAGACTCGATACTATCACTAATCACTTACTTAGGTACTAAAAACTCCCTCCTAGCACCTTTTTTTGTTGTTGTAAATACTGTTGCGCTTTCATCAAAAAGGTGCTTTTTTACCAAAAAAACCGAGCAAGAATTACCTACTCTCCTCTATCTTTTCGTTACAGCTCGCCCTCTATACCGATAATAGAAGTTTGAGCCCTTCCCTCCTACCCTCTAACCCCCACAGAGACGTGCTAAAGTATGTTCAGCGACCTCCAGACTAGACACTATGCGACACAACACCTTCCACACATACTGAAGAAAATTCTCACCCTGCGACCTTATATAGTAAAAAAAACCAACTGACGACGTACGAAATAGTTTAAAAGAGAGGGGGACACTTTAAAGTGAATCCTGCATATATCCTTGTACAATATGGGTCGGGTTGGATTACATACTAGGGTATGTAATTCCACAAGAATTTTTCTAAGTCCAAAAGGGATAAAAAACAAGCAGATATCTCAAAAACTGAGCTTTTATCAAAAAAATAAACGCAATTTTACCCCCAGATCCCCTGTCGACTTTAGCAACGCTTTAACACTTCAGGCACGTTTCAACCCCCTATGCCCAAGGGTTCCATCCCTCCACACCACAAACCCCGCAGGGTATACCTGTAAACTCACATAAAGTAGCCAGAACTATTAAAATTTAAGCCACCTACCTTATAAACCAGCCGAGTAGACACTTCGCGAGACAACACCTTCACATACTGAAGAAAATTCTCCCCCCGCGACCTCATATAGTAAAAAGCCAACTGACGATGTACGAAATAGTTTAAAAGAGAGGGGGGGATTCACTTTACAACACTAATTCCCCCCACTATATATCCCCTCACTCCTTCATATAAGGAGTGGGGGGATTTAGTGTTGTAAAGTGAATCCCCCCTCTCTGTTAAACTATTTCGTACATCGTCAGTTGGCTTTTTACTATATAAGGTCGCGGGGGGAGAATTTTCTTCAGTATGTGAAGGTGTTGTCTCGCGAAGTGTCTAGTCGGCTGGTTTATAAGGTAGGTGGCTTAAATTTTAATAGTTCTGGCTACTTTATGTGAGTTTACAGGTATACCCTGCGGGGTTTGTGGTGTGGAGGGATGGAACCTTTGGGCGTAGGGGGTTAAAACACACCTGAAGTGTTAAAGCGTTGCCAAAGTCGACAGGGGGTCTGGGGGTAAAATTGCGTTTATTTTTTTGATAAAAGGCTCAGTTTTTGAGATATTTGCTTGTTTTTTATACTTTTTGTACTTAGAAAAATTCTTGTGGAATTACAAACCCTAGTACTCGTATGTATGTATATCCAAGAAGCACAGTGCAATTAGGGAAAGATAATAAAAGCTAACAGTCCTAAACAATACTTTTTTAAATATACAGTATTTTGATTTTAACTAGTGTAGTTTTTCGTAGTTCGCTAAACTTGTCCGGACTTGTCGAAACCTGTCGATACAGGAAAGACTCTAAATTTCTTCATTGTTATCTATTACTTGTTTTAGCTATTCAAAATGATTTTTGTATATGAACATTTCAAAATTTAATTAGGGGATGCGCTTTTAATTATTGTGCCATTTACTACAGGGTATAAGAAATGATATATGAATTATTTCATTTATTTTTTAAATTATCGTTTTAGGATATTACATTTTTACTGTTATTAGGTAAATAAGAGGCGTTTTTAAATCAGAAGGTGGGTGGCTTGCGTATATTACACAGTACAGCTAGAATTGACATTTGTCTATTACGTAGGCCTGCCTAAACATATTTATCAGCTTTTTAAAACTTAGAATTTCCGACACTTTCTAATATAAATGTTACCCTGTAGAATAAAAGGGCGTTGGATACAGAAGAGAATTTAAAAGCTTGGTACATATTTTACATAGGACATCTAATCAGAGATTGATTTTTTTTATTCAATTATTCCATAATTGAAGATAATGTACATATTATTATGTTAATTTTTACTTCTTTTGACTTGATTTTTTTTTTTGCTAAACCTGTGCTAGAAAATATTTTTTGTAGTTTTGAGATTTAAAGTAATTTTTTAAAAAATATTGTGGACATAATGAGATGCGCGTGCGTTGTTACAGGTTATAAAGACTTCTAGGAGCGGACTTTTTTAGTATGAGTTTGTGCTGAGAGCATGCAAGGAGCTGAACATACTTTAGCACGTCTCTGTGGGGGTTAGAGGGTAGGAGGGAAGGGCACAAACTTCTATTATCGGTATAGAGGGCGAGCTGTAACGAAAAGATAGAGGAGAGTAGGTAATTCTTGCTCTGTTTTTTGGTAAAAAAGCACCTTTTTGATGAAAAGCGCAACAGTATTTACAACAACAAAAAAAAGGGTGCTAGGAGCGAGTTTTTAGTACCTAAGTGATTAGTGATAGTATCTAGTCTTATAAAACACTTCGAGTTATTCTGGTAGTGAATGCTTATGCTCAGATTTAGTGCGTTCATTTGGGGTTGGAGGCAGTGCGGGCATGTGAGTTTACAGGTATACCCTGCGGGGTTTGTGGTGTGGAGGGATGGAACCCTTGGGCATAGGGGGTTGAAACGTGCCTGAAGTGTTAAAGCGTTGCCAAAGTCGACAGGAGGTCTGGGGGTAAAATTGCGTTTATTTTTTTGATAAAAGGCTCAGTTTTTGAGATATTTGCTTGTTTTTTTATCCCTTTTGGACTTAGAAAAATTCTTGTGGAATTACATACCCTAGTATGTAATCCAACCCGACCCATATTGTACAAGGATATATGCATGATTCACTTTAAAGTGTCCCCCTCTCTTTTAAACTATTTCGTACGCCGTCAGTTGGTTTTTTTTTACTATATAAGGTCGCAGGGTGAGAATTTTCTTCAGTATGTGTGGAAGGTGTTGTGTCGCATAGTGTCTAGTCTGGAGGTCTATAAACGGGCGGGATTTATGAGGTAAGTGGCATAGTGTCTAGTCTGGAGGTCGCTGAACATACTTTAGCACGTCTCTGTGGGGGTTAGAGGGTAGGAGGGAAGGGCTCAAACTTCTATTATCGGTATAGAGGGCGAGCTGTATCGAAAAGATAGAGGAGAGTAGGTAATTCTTGCTCTGTTTTTTTTGGTAAAAAATCACCTTTTTGATGAAAGCGCAACAGTATTTACAACAACAAAAAAGGGTGCTAGGAGGGAGTTTTTAGTACCTAAGTGATTAGTGATAGTATCGAGTCTTATAAAACACTTCGAGTTATTCTGGTAGGGAATGCTTATGCTCAGATTTAGTGCGTTCATTTGGGATTGGAGGCAGTGCGGACAAAGGGCTTATATAACTGACACTTAGAAAAGCGGTCTAGAAAAACAGGGTAGAGGAAAGACAATTTTTTATTTATTTTGATAAACTTGGGCTTCAAATTTTTTGGCTAAAAGATAAATCTGTAAAAATAAGTAAGGACAGTAATATTGTGACATTCGATATCTAGAGAGGAATATTTTTGGTATTTTAAGCGGGTGCTAGGAGAGATTTTGATTTTTCGGTTCATAAGTAAGTAGTAATGTAGGGTGTGATGTAGTGCCTGGTGTCTAGATGAACAAAAACTTTTGAATTTGCTAAGATATAGCACGCTCACATGGGGTTAAAGGGGGTGGAGGTAGAGGGTTTAAAATGACGATTAAAGAGTGGTCTAGAAGAATAGAGTTGGGGAAGGGGTAAGTTTTCATTTATTTTGATAAAGCGTGCTGCTTTGGAGATGCACATTCGTTTAATACAAGCTTAAATGACTATTGTTTTTGTACGTATTCCCATACCGGAGCAGGAAATTTTCATTTAAATAGGTATGCTAATCGTGTATAACCCGCACAGGAGAACCTGCTGATATACTCGCTGGGTCGTTGCGTTATATTGTGTTTCTTCTTAGTTGATATTTCCTTTTACAGTTGTTTCGCCACCGTTGACCGAGATAGTCAAAGTGCCAAGCAGCTTTGCCGTATCATCCAAGGACCACTTGCGGTTCGAGTGTTTTAAAAGACAAAGATAATAAAAGATAAAAAGAAGACTATTAGTATTTTCGTTCTTATGGTAAGACAAAACAGACTGTTCAAATCTAACATTTTCAGATACATTTTGAAGCTATTTACACTTTTATAGCTTGTCAATATTTTAATTAGACGAAATATTAACTGCTAAGATGTAAAAGTTGTGTTATTTGTTACAGATATCCCCGTCCTGTTCCTGCTTATTTAACAGCGAGTGTGTGCCCGAGGCTCAAGCACTAGAAACTTTGAAATTTATTTTCGTTTGGTAAGTATAAAAATATTTCTATCTAACCTCCTAAAAGTACAGAAAAGTGGTAATAGGTAAAGCGATAACTGTTTTTGTCGCAGGTGCTTAGAATATTCAACTGATAAGTAAAATATTAAATTTCGAAGTAGTGGGGGAAAAATTCTCTTTCTTTTAAATGGTGAGGTAAATTGTTTAATTGTTACATACATGTATTGCTGTAATTAAGTTTTACCTGGCAACTAAAATATTTTAAGGTGTGAGAACAGACACATTTCAATATTATTCTGTTGCATAGTAAAACCGTAAACATTTATTACAGAGAATATTCTTCTCGAACGCTTGGTCTTGTTTTCGTATTTATTAATATTGTTAGTAAGTACTCGATAATTTAATTATACTGCATACTAACCTTAAACTCTTTTGCAGGACTTCAGTTGGTTTTCGCAACGCCCTCCTGTTTTCTGAACACTCTTCTTTTCTGCCAAACCGAAGTTATAAATAGAGGTGTGGCAAACAGCATTTCGCATTAGTCTCCTGACTCCTGAAGTTTACGGACGTGTCTAGTTAAAATGGAAAAGTTTCTTGTTATTAAGGATACCGTTCAGAAAGTTGGAAGATACAATGTTACTGGTCGTGCATTGGAGTTTAGGCTGAAACCTGTGCCCGAAGGAGTTGAACCGGTTGGCTGGGTGCGAGAAGCGATTCACCAAGTTATTCAGAGATCTACAGAGGACCTACAACCATCGGATTATGTTGGATTTAGTTTTTGCTCCAAGGACTTTAGTCGTGGTGAAGGAGGGCTTCGCTTTAAACCAGCCGGAGAAGTAAATTATGAGGATGTTTGGAATGTGATAAGCAACATTTATCAGTCGAATTCGTTGGGTCTGAATACGGAATCCTTTTGTCTTAAAGTAACAAGTGTACGATTGCCGTCTGGTCAAGGTAGAGGAAAAAACTACAACAGTTTGAAGAGGAATGTGGCATGAGACAAGGAAATATCCACCATCAAGAACACGGAAAATATGTGTTTGCCAAGGGCATTAGTTGTTGCAATGGCGTGTGTTGACAAGGATCCTAAATTAGCTAAAATTAGAAGAGATGTTAGAAAAATTCAAACAGAGATGACTAAAACTTTATTGGAGGTAGCCCTTGTTACCATTCCGGAAGAAGGAGCTGGAATTTCTTGGTGACAAAAGAATATAAGCCCAACTCCTTAAAACGTAAATTCAGAGGTTTTGATTCAGTCCCCTACGGTTTTAAAAAAGCAGAAAACGTAAAAAATTAGTATCTGATTTAATTTTGATTTTAATAATTAGACACTATAATAATAATAATAATAACTGAAAATAGGCTGGTGAAATTTTTAAAAAATTTGTCAATAAATATTACCTGATTTTTAAAAATCTATTAAAAAGTTGAACATTTAAATCAGTAACATACATTATATTATATATAACCTACACGTATATGTTACGTCTATGTTACGACTATGTTACGTCTATTTTACGTCTATGTTACGTCTATGTTACGCCTATGTTGCGTCTATGTTACGTCTATTTTACGACTATTTTTATACGTGAAGGTTATATATAATATAATGTATGCTACTAGTATTTTACGTCTATGTTACGTCTATGTTACGTCTATGTTACGTCTATTTTACGTCTATGTTACGACGCCATTACGCGTTAACAAATATCCTACCATCAGTAAGAAAGCTTCATTATCAAGTTAGACGTCAAAGAGATAAGATGGCTAGCAGCAAAATAACTTTAAAGTTGATGGAAATGTCTAATAAAAACGTGTTTGGGTTTCGGGAGGTGTGCTCTAATTGGTTTCTTGGAAATGTGATTTTAAAGGAAATACTATAATTATTAGTGGGGTAGAGTTTAAGTTAACAGATGGCCTACTAAATCTCCTGACTGAGGAACACCCTGTAGAGTACACCGATAGCGACCTCTTACATTATAGAAACATTTTAGTTCTAACAAATGCCCACAAAGGAAACTTTAAACGGAGTGAACGCATTAGTTCATCGTCTGGTTGGAAGTATGTAAATATTATTAAAAAGCTATTTCCCCCCCCCCCCCCCCCCCCCCGAAGCACTTATAAAGAATTGGATAATATAGTGGGTAAAAAGAAAAATACGAAATATTTAAAATTTTTAAAATTTCAAAAAAAAAATCCAAAGGAGAAAATTAATCGAAGACAGCCAAGACACTTGCGATGGGGGCTACGAAGTAGAAAAATGGGGAGGAGGACTTCAGGAAGTTAGACGGCGAGTCCTATATTAGAGTACACAGATGTCAACGACACGATAGACCAATTTCGATGTTTGGAAGAGAATAATACGGATGGCATTAATACACCTGAAATTATGAGTATTTTAAGAGAACTGAAGCAACTTGGTATTGAGATTTATTAATAGTATTAGTTATGAATGCAATGTTTTTACTAAGTAAGATGTACACTGATGGTTAAATAAAGATAGTAACACAAGGTGATGTTTTATTTGTTCACCTAATAGGTATTTATTTTTTAGTTAAAATCTTTAAAGCCTATAGCGCTTAAATTAAACCTTAATATTAAAAATAAAAATAAAACTAAATGGTGTATAGCAAGACATAATTTATGTAGGCCTGTAAACATACAGGGGGTTGGAAGGTGGGGCCTCTGCCGAAACGTTCGCACCTTGACGCTGGTGGTAGAGCTTTTTAACTAAGACGAACGTGTTAAATTTAATTATTTTTACAGGCATACGCTCCTACACATAGGCCTACCATATAAAGACAAGTAACAAAGACAAACTAAACGTCCAGACGAGGGATGGAAAATGTTAGTAAACAATATTTGTTGTGTTGTGCTGTATTGTTTACTTAGTCCTCCACGACACGATAAACCCAAAGCCGGTAATCAATTGAACTCCAAGACCAACGGATACCGGTTATCCTTTTTTATTTGCAACTCCTAGAGAAAGATAACAAAGCATCGGCTGATGCGGTTTAGTCCTGGGACTGGTGGTCTAGATGTACGTCATGACAGTGTTGCCATTTGGGGCGACAAGTCGCCAAAATGACGACTTGTTGTCTCTATGAGATTGTGGCGGCGATTTTCAATAAAAAGCTTATTTTTGGCGACTTTTTACAGGTGAAAAAATTGAATATACACGTTGTATACAATACGTATGAAGAAACAACGTCACAATAATAATCATTATTGCACCGAGGGATTTCTCAAAGAGAATATCTAAACGCGCCACGAATTGTACGTCAAATTTTGGGGATTCCACCAAGTTTGTTCCACAAAAACATTTTTTTTTATTTAGTATTGACAGTTTTCTAACCCCAATATCTCAAAAAAGCTGTGGCCACAAAGTGGCGACGTTTCATACTGATCGATGGCGACTTTTTGCTTTGTTACTCTGGCAACACTGGTCTAGACGCCCGTCGGCAACTGATTGTTTGGGTTATCAGCTGTTTTTGTTTGGTGTAAACACGTGTCGGTGTGTTTACAGTGAGTTTCGAGTTTATTTTACAATTTGTGAGTGTCTTGAAAGCTTTTAACAGTGTTTAATAGGTGTTTCTGTGAGACAATGGGTAAAATATGCATAGTTTGTGGCCATGAGTACCAGAAAGGTGGTGGCAGGTCATTTCATCGGTAAGTAAACAACAACAATATAAAAGGGAAGCATTAGCCAAACCTGTAACACCAAAAATAGTTTTCACCGATTACAAAATGACGATTTCGGTTTCACGTTTCTCATTAAAAGCTATTTAACGTTTTCGGATTTGTGAAAATACGCAGCATGGTAGTGTGTCATGATTTTCTCACTTTCAATAGCTTTTGGCAACAAAAAAAAGCAGTGACACCTGATGCTACTTTGCATTTTCTTTTGCAGGTAGCTCGAACGGAAAATGGTAGTTTTGAAGTGTTGTATTATTTGAGGTCTTTTATTTTTAATATAGCATTAATATGTAGACCTGATGTGCCTAAGTGCTTGAAGTTATTGTAAAGGCTTTTCACTAAAATTACCTTGTCTACTACTATCTTTACATACATGCGTAGATATTATGCAGTAGAACTCACAGTTTAAAGTAGATTTGATCAGTAAAGGATTATTTAGATAGCTAGGTTGTAGGTATTAAGAATTAAGAAATAAGCCGAAAAGAAACAAAAGGAAAAAATGTTTAAACCAGAAGGCAGTTGGTGTGGCATCAAATTTTCTGGTGACCCATACATTTTAACACATATATAAAGAAACCTAATCGTGCCTTTTATAGGAACATAGTTGTACAGTACACGTTACAATTTTTTAGATTTCCTGATGATAAAAGAAGGCAGTCATGGCTTGAGGCCCTTCAGCTAAAAGACGAAAATGTGCAACAATGGACATACATATGTATGGATCATTTTAAAAATACAGATTTTATCGTAAGGAAATCAGGAGTATGAAACCTAAAACTTACTGCGGTACCTTTTAAACCCAAGTAAGTATTTTCCCTGCTTTGTTTTGTTTTGTGTTAATATGTGACTTTCTTCTTGTTTATGTTTGTTACGGTAATGTGTACTTGGGATTGAACTAACAGTTGACAACATAACTGTTCTCTTATCTGTGTTCCCTTTCTTTTTCTCTATGTCCCAAGTAGAACTTAAGTATGTCTCGTAAGAAAGGGTATATTGGTATTACAAATATCTAATTTAGAGTAATTATAGTATATTGTTACTTTAGAGTAAATATCAAGAAAATAGGAATTATCAGACACTTGTTTGCTTGGATGATTTTGTGAAATACCTACATCTCTTACTGGGATAAAAAAAAATGCATATACTTTTGGCTTAATAATTGTGGGAGGAGGGAGCAATGACCATGGCAAATGAAAACAGTAACGTTTCTCTATATGAGCTAGTGGGGCCATTAAGGGAAAAGTTACTGAGTAGGATACTTTTTGTGCAATATAGTGTGACAGCTCTATAATAGGTACCGATAAACATGCACAAAGAACCATACAGATACTTAACAGTCAAGTCATATCATTATAAAAAGTTTGTGTAGGTATTAATTTATCTTCTAACACAAAATAATGAATTTGGCTTATTACTACTACGGCTTGTTACAATTTCTTTCAGAAACAAAGAAAATATGAAAAAGTGCAATAGTAAATAATTGATTTAAGTGCAAGCACTAATAAGTAACAACTATTTTTTTCCAGAACGACCATCTGTAATATTGAAGAAAGATTTATAGCCATTCCTTCTCCAAAAAGGTAAATATCTGTTATCAAAATTCTCCTTGTTTGCAGTGTGCCTCATTGAGGCATAATTACCAAAAATGCTTTAAGGAACACCAGATTTTGTAATAATAATTTTTTATGATGTTACAAACTTATTTAACGAGGCTTACTTTCATCATTTAGACATGATTATGAGTCTTCGAGCACCTTCACAGCTTGTGAACACGGTGACTCCCTTGAGCTAGATAGCAACCCTGGGAGCAATATATATGAGGGAGTGAGGGCAGAACCCAGGTACTTTATGTAAGTCTGTAAACCATTTTCAAAGTATTAACTGACAATCTCGGAGAATAACACTCGTTCTTTCTTCAAAATATTTTCAGGTATCCCGTAACTACCCTAAATATTCACAAAAATATTCCTGACAAAGATGGATCATCTAGGACTGTAACAGCCACAGATTTATCTGGCACACTGACAGCCACAGATTCATCTGGCACACTGACAGCCACACATTCATCTGGCACACTGACAGTCACAGATTCATCTGGCACACTGACAGCCACATCTGGCCATTTACGCCCCAGCTGCCAGGAGAGGAAGCCACGAAAACAAAAGTTAGTAGGTATTTAATACTCAAAAAACATTTGTTTAACGAAAAAGTGTATTTACACATATATGTATTATACTACATATATGTTACCAGCTGTGTTAAGTGATGAACACAGAATTTTGGCGAATGGAAGTTATTAAAGTAATTTGAGTGGCATTGCCAGGTGGGGGGCGACCGCCCCCTGCCCTTTCGATCAACGTGTGATTAACGCCCCCGCTCATATACATAGCGAACAGCTATTTTTTTAAAACACCCTGTTCCCCCCACCCCAAAATGCTGGCTACGGCACTGCAATTTGATTATAAGCTGTTGCACCTTTCGACAGAAAGTATACTTTCTGTCGAAAGGTGCAACAGCTTATAATCAAATTGCAGTGCCGTAGCCAGCATTTTGGGGTGGGGGGAACAGGGTGTTTTAAAAAAATAGCTGTTCGCTATGTATATGAGCGGGGGCGTTAATCACACGTTGTTCAAAAGGGCAGGGGGCGGTCGCCCCCCCACCTGGCAATGTCACTGTCAAATTGCTAAAGTACGAAAAATTTTACAGCTACTTTAATAACTTCCATTCGCAAAATTCTGTGTTCTTCACTTAACAACACAGCTGGTGAAGTTGGTTGCACTATGAGGACATGATCCATATGTATTTATTTTTTTCTGTTTTTGTTTTTTGTTATTGATGAGCACAGTACTTTTTAACTACTTTTAGGTACTCTACTGCGACTTTTAAATTATTAATTAATTAAATATGTTTTAGGTGCTATGATGCTTCAGCTAGCTTAGATATAGAAAACGCTATTCCTAAAGGCGGTAGATCATCCAGTACGATAACAGGCACAGGTTCCTGTAGCGCATTGACAGCCACAAAATTGGCAGATGACAGCTGTAACAGTTTACGCCGCAGTTCTGAAGAGAAAGAACCCCCCCAAACAAAATAAGTAAATTAATAACCTAACAACTTTTCACAAACAAACCATGAATATAAAAGTATATGATATTTTGGTTTTTCAAAGGAAAACGAAAGTAATGTAAATATGAAAAGTTTTTAAAGAAAACCTACTTGTATTGCTCAGATAACAAAACAAAATAATACAGTATTGTTACAGTTTTAGATATCGTATTTTAAGATTAAACGACTTACCTGTAAGGAAGTTCAATCGTAATTATACGACTGGTCCCTTCCGTATAGAACACCCTGTAGTTGCTTCTAAAGTAATGATAGTGCACTAAGTTGAAAGTAAAACATAGTTGACTCTTTTTATAACGTATCGATCTCCCTTCATTAGGCTTTATGATAGCTAAAGGTAGATAAATCGAGTAGAAGGGGTGGGTATATACATTTACATAGGTATTCTTACTAAGGAAAGGGTGAGTTTGTTCTATACGGAACGGACCAGTCGTATAATTACGATTGAACTTCCTTCCTTCCTTCTCACCTAGAACAAGGTGTGAATCCTCAAAAATATGTCTCTTTTTTTCTTTTGTTTTTAAATAGATGTACAAATGTAATGTATTCCGGATAAAAAGAATCACCCTGTATATATATATATATAGTACAACGCAGATTTCAGTTTAATCGGATGTTTATGATTTTTAAAGAACCCAAGAAAGCTTATATAAACACAACAATTATGAATGAGAATTGTGTTACAGAAACCATTTCTCAGCATCTATGTTTCAGGGTTATAGATAGGCATGTTTTTGAATTTTAAAATGGATATGAGTAAATTTCCAGGCATATGCAATTTTTTAATACAGAAAATGGAATCTAGACAAGTTTGGAAGATGAGTAAATCTCTCTGTCTAGGTATCGGTATACAGATGATGAGTAAATCATCCAGTACTGCATATCTTCACTTGTATTTTTGTAAAATTGAGTGTAATTTATATGTAGATGATGAGTAAATCATCCAGTCTAAGTATGCATATCTTCAACACTTACAAAGTGTTGGAATAGCAATCCATAGTATTTTATTTCACAGAAGATGACAAAATGTGAGTTTTTTGAGAATAAGTTTGTATTTATTTTTACTTACTTGATGAACTAGAAGAGATATCTTCTAACAGGCCTTCTAATTTCCGCAGTTTCTTTTTGGTTTTCTCTAGTCTTTCTCTTTGTCACTTTCATATTTATTTTTACGCACTCACAAATCAAACCGGCACTGTTAGCACTAAAAAGCGTAATGACTAATGAAGGGATATGGATACCTTATGAAAAGAGTCAACTATGTTTTGCTTTCCACTTAGTGCACTGTCATCACTTTGGAAGCAATTACAGGGTGTTCTATTAGGAATGGACCAGGAAGTATAATTGGTGGATTGTGATATGTTAATATTTCTCCAACAATCTGCATTTATCATTGCAATTTATTAATTAAAATATCGTTGAGGCAATTCTCAACTCATATTTGTTATTGCTTATAATTTTTCCACTGTCACAGTATTTGCTAGTGTTATAACTAGAGATTGGATTCGAATATTGCATTCCAGGAACGGACTCCATGGGAAATAATGAACACACAAAACATTAAAAATAGTGGAGTCTTCACTTATAATCACTTTATTGTTATGATAACGATATTGATATAAGTAATCCTTTTCCTATAATTATTTTATTAGAAGTTCTATTGATACTATTATAATAAATTGCTCCTTTTTTCCTCGCATAGTCTACACGACCTTCACATTAGTGAGTAAGTACAGTATATCCGATATAACAATCGCCATTCTGTTATTTTGAAACCTAAAGCAGTGATGAAGAAAGCTTCATTTACAACCTTTATTTTTTCTCGTTCCCATACATATGCAGTTTTGGGTATTATTAGGGCTGCTACTATTATTAGTATTATCCCCTATTTAGCCATTGCTAGTTTTATTTTTAATTCAATTTTAATTGAATACTCTGTATATTAGCTTTTTATTCTGTGATAAATTGTAGGCAAGTTGCATATAATGCACCATATGTTTACATAGAATAGTTTTACAGATATTTCCCTGTAAGACCTACTTTTGTTCTGTTGACGGCCTGTAGCCTCTAAACGGAAGGGCAAGCAACATAAGTCATAAGTTCATGTCTTAGTTTTATTACCTCTATCGAAACATATACAATTTGATCAAAATTATTTCCGTCGTGCTTCTGGAACTGTTGTGGTTAAACCGCAAGTTGACATTTCATGATAGGTGATCTAACCCTGAGACAGGACAAGTCGATTTTCTGTAAGTTGCACTACTACAGGTATGAAAAGGAAAATAAATTATTTTTACATTTACCTTGCATTACTAACAGGTAAACTTAGACCTATGTATGATATTTTATACCTTTGTAATTTGTACTAAAATCTGAAAGTTGCACAATATAGTGTTCCGTAAATTTAAGTTAGTACCTGCCTAGTCGATAACCTAGACCCTGTATATACAACAGCTACAAAAATATAACTTCAAAAGGGTACAAAAAACTGCTGCAGTACACATTTTTGCTCTTTATTATGATTTATTGTAATCGTTGCTACTACAAGATGTGTGGCGCGTTTACAAGCATAAATAATGTAGCAATTTCTTTTTGTGTTGTTGCCTACGCCATAGTTTCACTATTGTTTTGGACGATACAACGTGGTATAATTTTTATCCTGCCTAAAAAGTAGCGAATACATTTTGCAAACACATGGAATGTGGAGCGTCTCACACAACAAATTTAAAGTTGTTTAAGTTCTGAGGCAGATTTAGCTATAAACACTTATTGGCTTATTTCTAATTTAAAATTGTTACATGTACCTAAGTTACTGGTACATAATGTTAAAAATATCTACTAATAATGAAACCATAAAAAATATAGCAATGGTAAACTTTACTTACTCCCATACTTGTAAATGATAATAAAAATACTGCTATAAGTGTAATTATGACTTTTATTGCCCTTTTCCTTACTTTTGTTTTTCGGTACCTACATGAAATGCTAATTATTAAAGTTATTGCTAATTACTTTCATCAATCCACCTCTTACTAGCACCTGCTTGGCTTTGTGTTATCGTCACCCTGGTAAGTCATTTTTAGAAGAAAAAAAGTAAGTCCCCACTTGATTGCTTTTAAACTTTATGAAAAGACACTTTTTTAAGCTGTAATAAAAACGGCATTAACCTGTGATTTGGGTTGCTATATAAGTATAAAATACATCTATACCAAAGCCCGTAGTCTTGACACTGGCAAGGTTGGAAGCATGGCAAGTGCCTACCCTTATGTAAAGCAGAATCATAATATACCCCTACATTATTTTACGAAATCATCTGAAAAGTTTAGTTACATTCATAAGTATACATTTTTCATTTGTTTTTATCGAATCGCCGTTCATCCGAATATGTTTGCTTAAAAATTTTAATTAATTCTAAAAATACATAAATCTTTTATTTTAAAACTATCATCAAATTGGTTTCGTATTATAACAACTTTTCACGCCGCCACTGCCACATGTTTATAAACAGATCGTCATCTGTTTATAAACAACCTTCACCCCTTGCCTCTCGACCCCGCATTTGTGTTTATAGTATGGGACAAACAATCCCCATGCTTTGGGTATTTGCGTTACGTATCTTTATAATAATTTCATCTTAGCTCCTACATGTATCTATCTGCATCATGTTTTAAGTTCAAGCAGTGTACTACACTTCTTAAAATACTAAAAGGAGTATTGCATCTTAACGCTACATGTTTTTGTTTTTCGGGGTGCAATTTCCTTTGCGGCATTTTGAAAAATGTGTTTTACAAATACCCCACAAAATGGTGGTGCTAAAAATAATCTCTTTCGACTACCCCCGTGTTTCGAAAATCTAAGACTTAGCAGAAGAGAAATAAACGTTATTTTTTGTTTAAGGAGTTTTGAATGGGTCTTTGTTTTAGTTTTAAAATTAAAATTTTATCTTCTAACTGCTACAAAATACTTAGGCTAAGTTGTGAAAATTTCTTACTTCAGTATTATATAACTATAATGTAGAATTTAAGACCTTTAGCCCCCTATTGCTATTATGTTTAACACCCAGAAAATAAAATCGATCAGAAAACTCTTAAGACAACATTCATTACTAATATCGAAGGGACATTTTTGACTTTTAAATAAGATGTGATTGGTTAATTATAAATTACTATTTAGATACCAAAAACCCTCTGACAGATTTATATATAGTAAATTTATCTGTTAATTTACTGTCCTATCAGTATTCTATTTCGAATTATAAATATACGATTGTTTTAATTTACACATACCTAACTTTTAATTAAGTCATTCTTTACTTATTATTTCACTGTTTTTGCTTTAATATGGATAATACTTAAACACACCAAAATAATGGATAGGTGAAATAACCCGTAATCCATTATTTTGACAGTTGTCAGTCTGTCCGAGTGTGAACAGAGGTATATAATCTGATAATAAACAGGGCCTTTAGTAGTAGAAGAAGAGGGACTGTGCCCCCACCGTCCGCCGGCGGGGTCTTATCTTGTGATCTATGACGTCATATCTCGGCCACCTTTGCGCATGTGCAAATTTCAAGTACGTCATCGAAGTCTACGTCACTGGATCTTACGTCAGCAAACCCAACCTGCGCGCGCAGCTGTCAAATGTCACCTGTCAACTGTCACCTGTCACTTGTCAAATGTCAAAATTAAAATTTGACATACGTCACGTATGAAGGATGACGTCATAAGACATGTGTAAAAGCATGTCAGCTGTCACCTGTCATTTAAGATCTGTCAACTGTCACCTGTCACTTACGAAACGCCAAAATTAAAATTGAACATACGTCAGGTATTCAGAATGACGTCATAAGACATGTGTAAAAGTATGAAAGCTGTCACCTGTCATTTAAGATATATCAACTGTCACCTGTCACTTATGAAACGCCAAAATTAAAATTTAACGTAGGTCACGTGTTCAAAATGGCGTCAGAAGACATGCGTAAAAGTATGTCAGCTGTCACCTGTCATTTAAGATATGTCAACTGTCACCAGTCACGTGTTAAACGTCAAAAAAAAAATTCAACATATGTCACGTGTTCAGGGCGGTGTCCGAAAGCGTTTAAAAAAAGAATGGCGTCGATCGGCCCTTTGGTTCCGGAGATACAGTTTTTTGCTATTAGCGCTCTAATGGCTCAGGTTGGAGAGTTGAAATTTGGATGTAGGATAGTAGATGATGAGATCATTCGATTAGTGAAATTATTTTTCAAAAATCTCGACTTTGAGGAAAAAATTAGATTTCAAATTTTTACATCACCCTGTATAGCAAATTTTGGATTAATTATATAAGTTATGAATATTAGGGGGATTTAGTAATAGAAAAATATGTATCAGGTCATTGGAACTAGTAAAAATTAGATCTCAAAATTTTTACATCACCCTGTATAGTTAATTTTCGATGAAAGATATAATTTAGGAATTTTATTTAAGTTAATAACAACTAAACAATCCACGTTAAAATCGCCAATGTGTAAACTGAGCTGTTGAAACACCCCTGTTTAAACAGCTCTGTTTAAACAGCCCGGTTTCAACTACCCTGTTTAAAAACACCTCTGTTTAAACAGGGCTGTATAAACAGGGGTGTTAGAAATTATTAACTTTATTTTATTGTTAAAATATTATCTGCCGGATGATTATATCAAGTTAAAAGAGCCTAAAACAATAGTACATAAGAGAAAGATTGCATCATTAGTGGAAAATTCCCAACTCAAGCGAGCTAAAATGACTCAGCACGAGGTAAGGTTAATTTAGACGTGTTTTTCGAGGTACGAATATGTGAGAAAACTAGCAATTAGAAAAATTGGTGATTTAACCACAAGACATCGAGATTGAGCAAATTTATATACAAAAATTAGCGAATAATAGGAAACAAGTTAGGACTAGGAATACAAGTAAACTAGAAATACGATTCAGAGTTTCGGATAAAGATGGGGTTAGGGTAGAATGAGTACGAGGAAAAGATGTTGCGACGGACGGAAAAACTTTACGAAATTCTCGACGAAGATCATCGATGCAGGTCTTAAATGCTAAATACTTCTTTCTTATTGTTCGTGCAGCTTGGATAATCCTACGTTTAACGTCTTTATCGAGCTGGCTCATGGGGGTAGACATACTAAAAAAACAGACCCCGTTCTGGAAAAACAGCTAAAAAACAGGCCCTATTCTGGAAAAAACAGCTAAGAAACAGACCCTGTTCTGGAAAAACAGCTCAAAAACAGATCCTGTTCTGGAAAAAACAGCGAAAAAACAGACCCTGTTCTAGAAAAACAGCTAAAAAACAGACCCTGTTCTGGAAAAACAGCTAAAAACAGACCCTGTTCGGGAAAAAACAGCTAAAAAACAGACCCTGTTCTGGAAAAAAACAGCTAAAAACAGACTCTGTTTCTAGAAAAACAGCTAAAAAAAACAGACCCTGTTCGGGAAGAACAGCAAAAAAAAACAGACCCTGTTTCAGGAACCCACTGAAACGTCGAACTACCCAACCACTCAACAGCGAAACAACATACTCTGTTTCGAAAAACAACTCCGGAGCAGCTATGAAACAACTAAGAAAAATGCCTTTGCTTCGGGAAACAGTAATTCGTATTCATACTTGCTCATATATAAACAACATACAGACGATTTTCTTCAAAAATAGAAGGGTACTAATGCTGCTACGAATAATCAAACAGTTATCTGTTAAAAAAAAGCATCCAGTCCATCCTCCTTTTCGAACGGAATTTAAAATAAAAATTTCGTTCAAAGATCTTTAAGAACTGCATACGTAGATACAGGCTATTTTCTTTTAACAGAAAGCAGCCAATAGAACTAGAAAGACTTAGGTACACAACAAGTTTGATACTCAGATCATACCCTAAATCAATATCCGAAAATTGTTCTAGAAGACATATCGAAATATTGGAGAGACAGCTGATAGTGATCTCACACAGGGTCTTAAGCACGATATCGAAACTGATACATGGAAACGGGGAGAGTTACGGGTTGATTTTTGGAAAAATAGTGATATTCAAGTGGGCGATATTAAATACCGAAGAACTGATGGGCTCTACGATCGTCTGTTTTTTTCTAAACCTATTTATCAGAGAAAAGAAGATGAGGAACAATACAAAGATAGGGAGTGATGTATACGAAATTTGTAATCTAAGTGGAATAGCTGATAAGAAATGGTTAGTATACCGTTGACCGGCAGACAATTAACATGGCGGAAATATTAAAAACTATTCTTGCCAACATTGAAGAAGTATTCAGTCGGAACCAGTATTATGGGTCCTGTTTACCGGCAACTTTAATGGTTTGGGAACTTGCTAAAAAATATAATGTACATGTAGAGCCAAAATGTGGAAAGATTTTCTATGAGGAAATAGAAGGTAACATTCATTTTTGGAACGTATTTGAAGGAGAAATTTACGATCCTACCGTGAAAGTTATTAAACATATGATGCCATCTGCAGACCGTACGAAGTTTGTGTACAAAGAAGATCCTAGTATAAACACAGATATGGAGGCAGCACTAATGCTAGATATTTTTAATCAGTTCCAGAGAACAAACACAACACACCAATACTTTTCCAACGCTCCAGATAAACTTAAAACTCTGAGAAAAATTATCCATAGAAATGTAGCTAGATGTATTAAATAAAAGAATTAAACCAAGTCCTTAGATGTTTTACTACCTGAAATAATCAAACCTAACCTCAACAAATATTCTAGTGCAGGTGGTACAAAATTCTTCGAAACTTAAACGATTCTCAGCCTCAAGCTATTTAATAGAACAGGTTCTGTTTCCAAGGGATTCAAGCTTTTCTCAGGGCGTTTGTCTTTGCATTGTGTGTGACGCCCCGTTAACGCCCTGTGAACCACCCTATTGTTGTCCGGTTACTGCCCGGTTGTTGTCCTATTAACGTCCGGTTGCTATCCGGATAACGTCAGGACGTTGTCCTGTATGTGTTATAACGAGGTTTTGATGGATAAAAGGACATGTTCAGATTAAGGGCTTTAGTTGAGAACTGGATGTTATAGTAATAAGATGTATACCAACAAAATAAAGTATCAGCTTCTTGAAACACCAGCTGTTAAATATGGTGTAAGGACAGAGGGGTCTAAGTTCTTTTAAACACCCTGTAAAACCGTAGATATATTAAAAAGAAATTATGCCTGAAAATTATGTAGCCGGTTAAGGGCCTTATATCTAAATATAGCCACCGTTAATACAAAAGGTTCTATTCTAAACCTTGTAAAACTAAAACAAAATACCATTCAAAACTCCTTAAAATAATAACGCTTATTTTCTTATGCTAGGTCTTATATTTTCGAAAAACTGGGTAGTCGGAAGAGAGTCCTTTTTTTTCTTATTCTAAGTCTTAGATTTTCGAAAAACTGCATGGTTGAGATTCTTTCCGGCATCACCATGTTGGTGGTATTTGTAAAACGTGTTTTTCAAAAATACCGCAAAGAAAAGTGCAAACCCAAGCAAACGCTCTCCTTATTGGTAGAGAAATCTACATATTTCGAAAAAATTTACTACTAATTTGTATTTAAGTCGACATTATTTGATTCGACAGTATAAAAAGAATAAAAAGGGTCCCCAAAAGACGCAGGAAGATATGCTTCACAGCTCAAATTGCCCCTTTTGTAGGGAGGTCTTACAAATCAAGCTCCACTATCTTGGTCCTCAGTGAGGATGTCTAAAGGGCCATAATAGATTCTTAGTATACAGATATGACAATAAATCACTAAATGGTTCACAGAAAAATTTCTCGCACCATTTGAGGATATTATTGCATAATATGAAAGACATATTTTAAACAGTACAACCACTAGCAACGTTAGTTGAGATTTTCGAAAAATTTTTGTCAGTCGAAAGGTCTTTTTGACCTTACCCAATACCCGCCAAAGATTCTCCGTTCCTTTCTTACTGATAGGGCACGAATAGGAAAGATATAATATGTTAAACAGTCTAGCCTCTAGTAACGTAATTAGTCAAAATTAGCTCCTTTATAGAGTCAAAACAAGCGAACATATAACAGAGCAAACGCAAAGCGTTATTTTAAGTTGAAACATGGCCGATGGATGGTTCTTTAATAGCCAACAGGCGACAATTAACCCTAATCATGTCCATAAGACATATGGAAAACACTGTATATACCAAACTCCTTTAAGGTGCCAACCCCCTTTGTACAGAGGAATTACCGAACACC
Organism: Philopedon plagiatum; assembly: GCA_963971165.1. NCBI lineage: Eukaryota > Metazoa > Arthropoda > Insecta > Coleoptera > Curculionidae > Philopedon > Philopedon plagiatum. The sequence continues at coordinate 48,367,892 of OZ020195.1, read as the reverse complement.
GGAGTCAGTACGTCTCCCCTCGGAAGGGTACCTGGCGTGTTTCCATGCGGAAAAAAGTCGACCATCCCTTTATACCCCTTAAGGAGCCAGCTCATTAGCAATAATAGGGAACATACCGAAATCACTTTGAATATATTTTTTCTAATTTTCAAACCAGTATACGCTGGAAGTTGTACATGAACATGCAAACATTTTCTGTAAAAATAAAAGATTTTAACTGACGAAATTCTTCAGACTATACGACACACATTTTTTGATTCATTTTTCTCCCCCAAAAGTTACAGTTTTTAGCGCAATTGAAAAGCAAAACTACAGTTAGTTTTATCTAGGACATCTCACGTAGACTTCAAGCCTAAGTACTAACGAACCGAGGGCGTCTGAAGAGAAGGGATCTAATCTATTGCCACGAGATTTAAAGGATTGGACGTGGGAACAGACAGGGAAAACATCTGCAGGCAATTTTTTCAGAATTCAGGTACTAATATGAGTTCAAAGAACTAACTATTTCTATGTTGTTACTGAAACAGAAATTTAAAATGATACTCGTAAATTTCCGCTTTAAAGATTTTTTTATATAAGTCATCCCACGTAGACGTCAAGCCTAAGTACTAACGAACCGTGGGCGTCTGAAGAGAAGGGAAAGGTAAGCTATTGACATGAGAGTTAAAGGAGTGGGTGTTGGGACAGACAGGGAAAACATCTGCAGGCAATTTTTTCCATAATTCTGGTATGAAGGAGAGAAGTTCGAGGTTTTTGTCCCCAGATCCCAGTGCTAATATTAGTTCAAAGAACTAACTATTTCTATGTTGTTATTTAAACATAAATTTAAAATGATACTCGTAAATTTCGGCTTTAAAGATTTTTTTATATAAGTCATCCCACGTAAACGTCAAGCCTAAGTACTAACGAACCGTGGACGTCTGAAGAGAAGGGAAATTTAATCTATTAACATGACATTTAAATGAGTGGGTGTTGGGACAGACAGGGAAAACATCTGCAGGCAATTTTTCCATAATTCTGGTATGAAGGAGAGAAGTTCGAGGTTTTTATCCCTAGATCCCAGTGCTAATATTAGTACAAAGAACTAAATATTTCTATGTTGTTACATAAACGTAAATTTAAAATAATATCCATAAATTTCGGTTTTAAAGATTTTTTATCTAAGACATCTCATGTGGACTTCGAGTCTAAGTACTAACAAACCGTGGGCGTCTGAAGAGAAGGGAAATGTAAGCTATCGACATGAGATTTAAAGGAGTGGGTGTTGGTTGGGACAGACAGGGAAAACCTCTGCAGGCAATTTTTTTCATAATTCCAGTACGAATATTAGTGTAAATAACTAAAGATTTATATGTTGATACTTAAACACAAATTGAAAATAACGTTCCATAAATTTCGGCTTTAAAGATTTTTTTTTGAGTCATCCCACGTAGACATCAAGCCTAAGTATTAACGAACCGTGGGCGTCTGAAGAGAAGGGAAATATAAGCTATTGACATGAGATTTAAAGGAGTGGGTGTTGGGACAGATAGGGAAAACATCTGCAGGCAATTTTTTCCATAATTCTGGTATGAATGAGCGAGAGAAGTTCGAGTTTTTTTATTCCTAGATCCCAGTGCTAATATTAGTTCAAAGAACTAACTATTTCTATGTTGTTACTTAAACATAAATTTAAAATGATACTCGTAAATTTCGGCTTTAAAGATTTTTTTATATAAGTCATCCCACGTAAACGTCAAGCCTAAGTACTAACGAACCGTGGACGTCTGAAGAGAAGGGAAATTTAATCTATTGCCATGAGATTTAAGAGATTGGACGACGGGACAGAAAGGGAAAACCTCTGCAGGTAATTTTTTTCATAATTCAGGTAGAAATGAAGGAGAGAAGTTAGAGGTTTTTTATCCCTAGATCCAGGTGTTAATACTAGTACAAAAGAACTAAATATTTCCATGCTGTTACTCAAACGCAAATTTCAAATAATACCCCTAAATTTCCTCCTTCAAGATTTTTTATCTAAGACATCCCACGTAGACGTCAAACCTAAGTACTAACAAACCGTGGACGTCTGAAGAGAAGGGAAATGGAATATATTGACACTGGATTTAAAGGAGTGAACGTTGAGGGCAGACAGGGAAAAACATCTGCAGGCAATTTTTTTCATAATTCCAGCACTACTATTAGTGCAAATAACTAAAGATTTATATGTTGTTACTTAAACGCAAATTTAAAATAGCGCCCCATAAATTTCAGCTTTAAAGATTTTTTATATAAGTCATCCCACGTAGACATCAAGCCTAAGTACTAACGAATCGTGGGCGTCTGAAGAGAAGGGAAATGTAAGCTATTGACATGAGATTTAAAGGAGAGGGTGTTAGGAACAGACAGGGAAAACATCTGCAGGTAATTTTTTTCATAATTCAGGTACTAATATTAGCGCAAATAACTAAAGATTTATATGTTGTTACTTACCCGCAAATTTAAAATACAACCCTCTAAATTTCAGCTTTCGAGATTTTTTTTTTAATCTAAGACACCCCAGCCTAAGCCATCAAGCCTAAGTATTAACGACCCATGGGCGTCTGAAGAGAAGGGAAATGTAATATATTGACATGGGATTTAAAGGAGTGAATATTGGGAGCACACAGGGAAAACATCTGCAGGCAAGTTTTTCTAGTGTAAATAACTAAAGATTTCTATGCTGGTACTTAAACGCAAATTTAAAAAATATTGTCCCTAAATTTCGACTTTTCAGTTTTTATCTAAGACACTCCACGTAGACTTCAAGCCTAAGTACTAACGAACCGTGGGCGTCTGAAGAGAAGGGAAATGTAAGCTATTGTATTATAAAATACTACCCATAAATTCCGGCTTTTTCAGATTTTTTTTATCTCAGACATCCCAGTCTAAGTCACCAAGCCTAAGTACTAACGACCCGTGGGCGTCTGAAGAGAAGGGAAATGTAATCTATTGACATGAGATTTAAAGGAGGGGGTGTTAGGGATAGACAGGGAAAACATCTGCAGGTAATTTTTTTCATAATTCAGGTAGAAATGAGCGAAAGAAGTTCGAGGCTTTTTTATCCCTAGATTCCCATACTAATATTAGCGCAAATAACTAAATATTTCCATGTTGCTACTTAAACGCAAATTTAAAATACTACCCATAAATTTCGACTTTCTAGTCCCCACACAAACTCTTAAATATACCAACTATTAATTTTTAAACCTCAAATAACAATAGTAATAATATTAACACGATTAAATAAAACACTAGAGTACTTACGTTTTATAATACTTAGGGCACAACACACAAACTAATTCACAGTAAAAAAATCTAAATGACTACCAGTTCAGCCTGCTAACAAAAAACTCGAACCCGTATTTTGCCCTGATTGAACCAACCGATCACGCGTAAAGATTTGTTACTACCTAAACTCGTACTGGCGAATCTCTTGTATGTAGTTACTAATTAAGATTCTAAGATATCCAGACCGGATGTGTCAAAACCACAAATCTCCCTGTTACCAATAAATGTACACTTATATTATCAGAAAAAGGCTCGCAAATATGTTTAGAACTGTATTTGATTTCTTTATAAAATTATTTAAAATAAAACATCAAATTTCTATAATTGCTAATGCCTTTCCATCTCTGAATTAAGAAACTATACTAGTATCATGAATTTACTTAAATTTTTCTCTTTCATTTGATACCCAACACGCCGTTTATCATATTAGAGCCCTTTTTCGACGCCATATCTTCGGGGAGGAGAGGGTTTAAATTTCTACAACTATATACGATGGACATGATTTTTTAGCAAAAAATGCGTAGCAGGGTTGCGTCATCTTTATGAGAAGTAGTTAAAAGGATATTTGTAAAACAAAATACAACCTCCCGTTACATACTCGTGATAGCAACTTGTAAACGTTAACTAATCTGTTTTTGAGAGCAATTTTTCATACCGTACCAAACACCCAAATCCCCACCCTCTGTTTTAGGCCGTTAGGGTACTAACTGTAAAAAACTCGGACCCTGAACCCCGCTGGACGGCTTTTCTTTTTTCAACATCTTCTGACATCATCCTCATCATGTGACCTACGTTAAATTTCTATGTTATCGTTTGACAAGTGACTGGTAACAGATCGAAGATGATAAGTGGCCACTGATGTACTTTTACATATGTCTCACGATATCATCCATAACACGTGACACATGTAAAATTTTTATTTTTGAAGTTTCACAAGTGACAGGTGACAGTTGACACACCGAAGATAACAAGAGACATCCTTAACACGTGACCTAAGTTAAATTTTTATTTCTACGTTTGACAAGTGACTGTTTGGCTGAGTTTGCTCAGGTTTGTCTCGTTGGGTTTGCTGAGGTTTGTTCAGGTCTGCTCAGGTTTGTTTCAGTGGGTTTGCTCCGGTTTCTTCAGGTTTATTTGGCTTTGCTTTGGTTTGCGCGTTTAAGGTTAGCTCAGGTCGCGCGCGCGCGCGACCTGAGCTAACCTTAAACGCGCAAACCAAAGCAAAGCCAAATAAACCTGAAGAAACCGGAGCAAACCCACTGAAACAAACCTGAGCAGACCTGAACAAACCTCAGCAAACCCAACGAGACAAACCTGAGCAAACTCAGCCAAACAGTCACTTGTCAAACGTAGAAATAAAAATTTAACTTAGGTCACGTGTTAAGGATGTCTCTTGTTATCTTCGGTGTGTCAACTGTCACCTGTCACTTGTGAAACTTCAAAAATAAAAATTTTACATGTGTCACGTGTTATGGATGATATCGTGAGACATATGTAAAAGTACATCAGTGGCCACTTATCATCTTCGATCTGTTACCAGTCACTTGTCAAACGATAACATAGAAATTTAACGTAGGTCACATGATGAGGATGATGTCAGAAGATGTTGAAAAAAGAAAAGCCGTCCAGCGGGGTTCAGGGTCCGAGTTTTTTACAGTTAGTACCCTAACGGCCTAAAACAGAGGGTGGGGATTTGGGTGTTTGGTACGGTATGAAAAATTGCTCTCAAAAACAGATTAGTTAACGTTTACAAGTTGCTATCACGAGTATGTAACGGGAGGTTGTATTTTGTTTTACAAATATCCTTTTAACTACTTCTCATAAAGATGACGCAACCCTGCTACGCATTTTTTGCTAAAAAATCATGTCCATCGTATATAGTTGTAGAAATTTAAACCCTCTCCTCCCCGAAGATATGGCGTCGAAAAAGGGCTCTAATATGATAAACGGCGTGTTGGGTATCAAATGAAAGAGAAAAATTTAAGTAAATTCATGATACTAGTATAGTTTCTTAATTCAGAGATGGAAAGGCATTAGCAATTATAGAAATTTGATGTTTTATTTTAAATAATTTTATAAAGAAATCAAATACAGTTCTAAACATATTTGCGAGCCTTTTTCTGATAATATAAGTGTACATTTATTGGTAACAGGGAGATTTGTGGTTTTGACACATCCGGTCTGGATATCTTAGAATCTTAATTAGTAACTACATACAAGAGATTCGCCAGTACGAGTTTAGGTAGTAACAAATCTTTACGCGTGATCGGTTGGTTCAATCAGGGCAAAATACGGGTTCGAGTTTTTTGTTAGCAGGCTGAACTGGTAGTCATTTAGATTTTTTTACTGTGAATTAGTTTGTGTGTTGTGCCCTAAGTATTATAAAACGTAAGTACTCTAGTGTTTTATTTAATCGTGTTAATATTATTACTATTGTTATTTGAGGTTTAAAAATTAATAGTTGGTATATTTAAGAGTTTGTGTGGGGACTAGAAAGTCGAAATTTATGGGTAGTATTTTAAATTTGCGTTTAAGTAGCAACATGGAAATATTTAGTTATTTGCGCTAATATTAGTATGGGAATCTAGGGATAAAAAAGCCTCGAACTTCTTTCGCTCATTTCTACCTGAATTATGAAAAAAATTACCTGCAGATGTTTTCCCTGTCTGTCCCTAACACCCCCTCCTTTAAATCTCATGTCAATAGATTACATTTCCCTTCTCTTCAGACGCCCACGGGTCGTTAGTACTTAGGCTTGGTGACTTAGACTGGGATGTCTGAGATAAAAAAAATCTGAAAAAGCCGGAATTTATGGGTAGTATTTTATAATACAATAGCTTACATTTCCCTTCTCTTCAGACGCCCACGGTTCGTTAGTACTTAGGCTTGAAGTCTACGTGGAGTGTCTTAGATAAAAACTGAAAAGTCGAAATTTAGGGACAATATTTTTTAAATTTGCGTTTAAGTACCAGCATAGAAATCTTTAGTTATTTACACTAGAAAAACTTGCCTGCAGATGTTTTCCCTGTGTGCTCCCAATATTCACTCCTTTAAATCCCATGTCAATATATTACATTTCCCTTCTCTTCAGACGCCCACGGGTCGTTAATACTTAGGCTTGATGGCTTAGGCTGGGGTGTCTTAGATTAAAAAAAAAATCTCGAAAGCTGAAATTTAGAGGGTTGTATTTTAAATTTGCGGGTAAGTAACAACATATAAATCTTTAGTTATTTGCGCTAATATTAGTACCTGAATTATGAAAAAAATTACCTGCAGATGTTTTCCCTGTCTGTCCCTAACACCCTCTCCTTTAAATCTCATGTCAATAGCTTACATTTCCCTTCTCTTCAGACGCCCACGATTCGTTAGTACTTAGGCTTGATGTCTACGTGGGATGACTTATATAAAAAATCTTTAAAGCTGAAATTTATGGGGCGCTATTTTAAATTTGCGTTTAAGTAACAACATATAAATCTTTAGTTATTTGCACTAATAGTAGTGCTGGAATTATGAAAAAAATTGCCTGCAGATGTTTTTCCCTGTCTGCCCTCAACGTTCACTCCTTTAAATCCAGTGTCAATATATTCCATTTCCCTTCTCTTCAGACGTCCACGGTTTGTTAGTACTTAGGTTTGACGTCTACGTGGGATGTCTTAGATAAAAAATCTTGAAGGAGGAAATTTAGGGGTAATATTTGAAATTTGCGTTTGAGTAACAGCATGGAAATATTTAGTTCTTTTGTACTAGTATTAACACCTGGATCTAGGGATAAAAAACCTCTAACTTCTCTCCTTCATTTCTACCTGAATTATGAAAAAAATTACCTGCAGAGGTTTTCCCTTTCTGTCCCGTCGTCCAATCTCTTAAATCTCATGGCAATAGATTAAATTTCCCTTCTCTTCAGACGTCCACGGTTCGTTAGTACTTAGGCTTGACGTTTACGTGGGATGACTTATATAAAAAAATCTTTAAAGCCGAAATTTACGAGTATCATTTTAAATTTATGTTTAAGTAACAACATAGAAATAGTTAGTTCTTTGAACTAATATTAGCACTGGGATCTAGGAATAAAAAAACTCGAACTTCTCTCGCTCATTCATACCAGAATTATGGAAAAAATTGCCTGCAGATGTTTTCCCTATCTGTCCCAACACCCACTCCTTTAAATCTCATGTCAATAGCTTATATTTCCCTTCTCTTCAGACGCCCACGGTTCGTTAATACTTAGGCTTGATGTCTACGTGGGATGACTCAAAAAAAAAATCTTTAAAGCCGAAATTTATGGAACGTTATTTTCAATTTGTGTTTAAGTATCAACATATAAATCTTTAGTTATTTACACTAATATTCGTACTGGAATTATGAAAAAAATTGCCTGCAGAGGTTTTCCCTGTCTGTCCCAACCAACACCCACTCCTTTAAATCTCATGTCGATAGCTTACATTTCCCTTCTCTTCAGACGCCCACGGTTTGTTAGTACTTAGACTCGAAGTCCACATGAGATGTCTTAGATAAAAAATCTTTAAAACCGAAATTTATGGATATTATTTTAAATTTACGTTTATGTAACAACATAGAAATATTTAGTTCTTTGTACTAATATTAGCACTGGGATCTAGGGATAAAAACCTCGAACTTCTCTCCTTCATACCAGAATTATGGAAAAATTGCCTGCAGATGTTTTCCCTGTCTGTCCCAACACCCACTCATTTAAATGTCATGTTAATAGATTAAATTTCCCTTCTCTTCAGACGTCCACGGTTCGTTAGTACTTAGGCTTGACGTTTACGTGGGATGACTTATATAAAAAATCTTTAAAGCCGAAATTTACGAGTATCATTTTAAATTTATGTTTAAATAACAACATAGAAATAGTTAGTTCTTTGAACTAATATTAGCACTGGGATCTGGGGATAAAAACCTCGAACTTCTCTCCTTCATACCAGAATTATGGAAAAAATTGCCTGCAGATGTTTTCCCTGTCTGTCCCAACACCCACTCCTTTAACTCTCATGTCAATAGCTTACCTTTCCCTTCTCTTCAGACGCCCACGGTTCGTTAGTACTTAGGCTTGACGTCTACGTGGGATGACTTATATAAAAAAATCTTTAAAGCGGAAATTTACGAGTATCATTTTAAATTTCTGTTTCAGTAACAACATAGAAATAGTTAGTTCTTTGAACTCATATTAGTACCTGAATTCTGAAAAAATTGCCTGCAGATGTTTTCCCTGTCTGTTCCCACGTCCAATCCTTTAAATCTCGTGGCAATAGATTAGATCCCTTCTCTTCAGACGCCCTCGGTTCGTTAGTACTTAGGCTTGAAGTCTACGTGAGATGTCCTAGATAAAACTAACTGTAGTTTTGCTTTTCAATTGCGCTAAAAACTGTAACTTTTGGGGGAGAAAAATGAATCAAAAAATGTGTGTCGTATAGTCTGAAGAATTTCGTCAGTTAAAATCTTTTATTTTTACAGAAAATGTTTGCATGTTCATGTACAACTTCCAGCGTATACTGGTTTGAAAATTAGAAAAAATATATTCAAAGTGATTTCGGTATGTTCCCTATTATTGCTAATGAGCTGGCTCCTTAAGGGGTATAAAGGGATGGTCGACTTTTTTCCGCATGGAAACACGCCAGGTACCCTTCCGAGGGGAGACGTACTGACTCCGGTGTTCGGTAATTCCTCTGTACAAAGGGGGTTGGCACCTTAAAGGAGTTTGGTATATACAGTGTTTTCCATATGTCTTATGGACATGATTAGGGTTAATTGTCGCCTGTTGGCTATTAAAGAACCATCCATCGGCCATGTTTCAACTTAAAATAACGCTTTGCGTTTGCTCTGTTATATGTTCGCTTGTTTTGACTCTATAAAGGAGCTAATTTTGACTAATTACGTTACTAGAGGCTAGACTGTTTAACATATTATATCTTTCCTATTCGTGCCCTATCAGTAAGAAAGGAACGGAGAATCTTTGGCGGGTATTGGGTAAGGTCAAAAAGACCTTTCGACTGACAAAAATTTTTCGAAAATCTCAACTAACGTTGCTAGTGGTTGTACTGTTTAAAATATGTCTTTCATATTATGCAATAATATCCTCAAATGGTGCGAGAAATTTTTCTGTGAACCATTTAGTGATTTATTGTCATATCTGTATACTAAGAATCTATTATGGCCCTTTAGACATCCTCACTGAGGACCAAGATAGTGGAGCTTGATTTGTAAGACCTCCCTACAAAAGGGGCAATTTGAGCTGTGAAGCATATCTTCCTGCGTCTTTTGGGGACCCTTTTTATTCTTTTTATACTGTCGAATCAAATAATGTCGACTTAAATACAAATTAGTAGTAAATTTTTTCGAAATATGTAGATTTCTCTACCAATAAGGAGAGCGTTTGCTTGGGTTTGCACTTTTCTTTGCGGTATTTTTGAAAAACACGTTTTACAAATACCACCAACATGGTGATGCCGGAAAGAATCTCAACCATGCAGTTTTTCGAAAATCTAAGACTTAGAATAAGAAAAAAAAAGGACTCTCTTCCGACTACCCAGTTTTTCGAAAATATAAGACCTAGCATAAGAAAATAAGCGTTATTATTTTAAGGAGTTTTGAATGGTATTTTGTTTTAGTTTTACAAGGTTTAGAATAGAACCTTTTGTATTAACGGTGGCTATATTTAGATATAAGGCCCTTAACCGGCTACATAATTTTCAGGCATAATTTCTTTTTAATATATCTACGGTTTTACAGGGTGTTTAAAAGAACTTAGACCCCTCTGTCCTTACACCATATTTAACAGCTGGTGTTTCAAGAAGCTGATACTTTATTTTGTTGGTATACATCTTATTACTATAACATCCAGTTCTCCACTAAAGCCCTTAATCTGAACATGTCCTTTTATCCATCAAAACCTCGTTATAACACATACAGGACAACGTCCTGACGTTATCCGGACAGCAACCGGACGTTAATAGGACAACAACCGGGCAGTAACCGGACAACAATAGGGTGATTCACAGGGCGTTAACGGGGCGTCACACACAATGCAAAGACAAACGCCCTGAGAAAAGCTTGAATCCCTTGGAAACAGAACCTGTTCTATTCAATAGCTTGAGGCTGAGAATCGTTTAAGTTTCGAAGAATTTTGTACCACCTGCACTAGAATATTTGTTGAGGTTAGGTTTGATTGTTTCAGGTAGTAAAACATCTAAGGACTTGGTTTAATTCTTTTATTTAATACATCTAGCTACATTTCTATGGATAATTTTTCTCAGAGTTTTAAGTTTATCTGGAGCGTTGGAAAAGTATTGGTGTGTTGTGTTTGTTCTCTGGAACTGATTAAAAATATCTAGCATTAGTGCTGCCTCCATATCTGTGTTTATACTAGGATCTTCTTTGTACACAAACTTCGTAAGGTCTGCAGATGGCATCATATGTTTAATAACTTTCACGGTAGGATCGTAAATTTCTCCTTCAAATACGTTCCAAAAATGAATGTTACCTTCTATTTCCTCATAGAAAATCTTTCCACATTTTGGCTCTACATGTACATTATATTTTTTAGCAAGTTCCCAAACCATTAAAGTTGCCGGTAAACAGGACCCATAATACTGGTTCCGACTGAATACTTCTTCAATGTTGGCAAGAATAGTTTTTAATATTTCCGCCATGTTAATTGTCTGCCGGTCAACGGTATACTAACCATTTCTTATCAGCTATTCCACTTAGATTACAAATTTCGTATACATCACTCCCTATCTTTGTATTGTTCCTCATCTTCTTTTCTCTGATAAATAGGTTTAGAAAAAAACAGACGATCGTAGAGCCCATCAGTTCTTCGGTATTTAATATCGCCCACTTGAATATCACTATTTTTCCAAAAATCAACCCGTAACTCTCCCCGTTTCCATGTATCAGTTTCGATATCGTGCTTAAGACCCTGTGTGAGATCACTATCAGCTGTCTCTCCAATATTTCGATATGTCTTCTAGAACAATTTTCGGATATTGATTTAGGGTATGATCTGAGTATCAAACTTGTTGTGTACCTAAGTCTTTCTAGTTCTATTGGCTGCTTTCTGTTAAAAGAAAATAGCCTGTATCTACGTATGCAGTTCTTAAAAATCTTTGAACGAAATTTTTATTTTAAATTCCGTTCGAAAAGGAGGATGGACTGGATGCTTTTTTTTAACAGATAACTGTTTGATTATTCGTAGCAGCATTAGTACCCTTCTATTTTTGAAGAAAATCGTCTGTATGTTGTTTATATATGAGCAAGTATGAATACGAATTACTGTTTCCCGAAGCAAAGGCATTTTTCTTAGTTGTTTCATAGCTGCTCCGGAGTTGTTTTTCGAAACAGAGTATGTTGTTTCGCTGTTGAGTGGTTGGGTAGTTCGACGTTTCAGTGGGTTCCTGAAACAGGGTCTGTTTTTTTTTGCTGTTCTTCCCGAACAGGGTCTGTTTTTTTTAGCTGTTTTTCTAGAAACAGAGTCTGTTTTTAGCTGTTTTTTTCCAGAACAGGGTCTGTTTTTTAGCTGTTTTTTCCCGAACAGGGCCTGTTTTTAGCTGTTTTTCCAGAACAGGGTCTGTTTTTTAGCTGTTTTTCTAGAACAGGGTCTGTTTTTTCGCTGTTTTTTCCAGAACAGGATCTGTTTTTGAGCTGTTTTTTCCAGAACAGGGTCTGTTTCTTAGCTGTTTTTTCCAGAATAGGGCCTGTTTTTTAGCTGTTTTTCCAGAACGGGGTCTGTTTTTTTAGTATGTCTACCCCCATGAGCCAGCTCGATAAAGACGTTAAACGTAGGATTATCCAAGCTGCACGAACAATAAGAAAGAAGTATTTAGCATTTAAGACCTGCATCGATGATCTTCGTCGAGAATTTCGTAAAGTTTTTCCGTCCGTCGCAACATCTTTTCCTCGTACTCATTCTACCCTAACCCCATCTTTATCCGAAACTCTGAATCGTATTTCTAGTTTACTTGTATTCCTAGTCCTAACTTGTTTCCTATTATTCGCTAATTTTTGTATATAAATTTGCTCAATCTCGATGTCTTGTGGTTAAATCACCAATTTTTCTAATTGCTAGTTTTCTTACATATTCGTACCTCGAAAAACACGTCTAAATTAACCTTACCTCGTGCTGAGTCATTTTAGCTCGCTTGAGTTGGGAATTTTCCACTAATGATGCAATCTTTCTCTTATGTACTATTGTTTTAGGCTCTTTTAACTTGATATAATCATCCGGCAGATAATATTTTAACAATAAAATAAAGTTAATAATTTCTAACACCCCTGTTTATACAGCCCTGTTTAAACAGAGGTGTTTTTAAACAGGGTAGTTGAAACCGGGCTGTTTAAACAGAGCTGTTTAAACAGGGGTGTTTCAACAACTCAGTTTAAACATTGGCGATTTTAACGTGGATTGTTTAGTTGTTATTAACTTAAATAAAATTCCTAAATTATATCTTTCATCGAAAATTAACTATACAGGGTGATGTAAAAATTTTGAGATCTAATTTTTACTAGTTCCAATGACCTGATACATATTTTTCTATTACTAAATCCCCCTAATATTCATAACTTATATAATTAATCCAAAATTTGCTATACAGGGTGATGTAAAAATTTGAAATCTAATTTTTTCCTCAAAGTCGAGATTTTTGAAAAATAATTTGATAAATCGAATGATCTCATCATCTACTATCCTACATCCAAATTTCAACTCTCCAACCTGAGCCATTAGAGCGCTAATAGCAAAAAACTGTATCTCCGGAACCAAAGGGCCGATCGACGCCATTCTTTTTTTAAACGTCTTCGGACACCGCCCTGAACACGTGACATATGTTGAATTTTTTTTTTGACGTTTAACACGTGACTGGTGATAGTTGACATGTCTTAAATGACAGGTGACAGCTGACATATTTTTACGCATGTCTTCTGACGCCATTTTGAACACGTGATCTACGTTAAATTTTAATTTTGGCGTTTCAAAAGTGACAGGTGACAGTTGACATGTCTTAAATGACAGGTGACAGCCGCCATACTTTTACGCATGTCTTCTGACGCCATTTTGAACACGTGACGTATGTCAGTTTTTTATTTTAACGTTTCATAAGTGACAGGTGACAGTTGGCAGATCTTAAATGACAGGTGACAGCTGACATGCTTTTACACATGTCTTATGACGTCATCCTTCATACGTGACGTATGTCAAATTTTAATTTTGACATTTGACAAGTGACAGGTGACAGTTGACAGGTGACATTTGACAGCTGCGCGCGCAGGTTGGGTTTGCTGACGTAAGATCCAGTGACGTAGACTTCGATGACGTACTTGAAATTTGCACATGCGCAAAGGTGGCCGAGATATGACGTCATAGATCACAAGATAAGACCCCGCCGGCGGACGGTGGGGGCACAGTCCCTCTTCTTCTACTACTGCCTTTAGAGTGTTTTGTATTTGTGCATTATCGAATACCACATTTAACACCCCCTTTTTAAAATCGGATGTTTCTTAGAGAGTGAAAGAGCTGTTTCTTTTAATGTTCTACTGCGTTACACGTAATTCTCTGCCATAAGTGAGAGCTCGTCTAAATCTTTCCATAACTTTCGAGCACCTATCACCACAGAACAAACTAACACTGTACAGACAGATGATCAAACCTATACTGACATACGGCGCACCGGTCTGGTGTTCTGCATCTGCTACACAGTTCCAAAGACTGCAGCGGATGCAGAATCTCATACTCAGGTGCGTCACCTCAGCACGAAGACGTACTAGAATAGTAGACTTACACCACATGACAAACATGGAGACAATTCACGAACATGTAACCGAAACTAGCGACAAATTTTACAGAACAAAACTTCAAAATTCTCCACTAACACAACATATTACGGACGTACGTTTCAATCCTGACATAAAACACGGACCGATCTACAAGAAACTACCAATTTACTTTGAGGACCCACCCGACTGACAGACACACATATAAAATACACATATAAATCCGAAAATTAGAAATTCCACCCTCTCTAAGTGGAGCTCTGTTGAGCCAATAAGAGGGTGAGAATTTTCTAGCACCGGAATGGTGCGCGGATCGTTCAGTCATCTGCTGCTGGCAGCGGAATGGCTGGGGGGTTCGCGCTCCAACCCATGCACAACACTGATGCACATGCTACACTGACCGTGTATGTGCACCAATAAAGACGCAGGACGCTATAAATACAGATTGTTTCGGTCACGATCATGATACACTATAACCTATGCAAAATAGTACACGTTCTTTCTAGTCCTTAGATCAAAATGGTTTTTTAAAATTCTTTTTCCATTAGAACCTCTTTATTACGGCATTTCTTAAAATACTAAACCGATAACCGGAATTCACAAATCTTTAAGCTCACGCAATGTCAAATCACCCATGCGCTGCAGGAACTCGTTCGGACAGCTGCTAAGCTATCAGATGCTGCGTTCGCCTGTGGTTACCCTGAGCTAACATCAGCTCCCAGCTCCGCTGGTCTCCCGTGTCGCTGGATGCATGGCATCACAAGACGACGCGCACTTCTATTTATTTTGTTTATATACTTATGTACTCTTTTTGTTTATATATTTATATACATACATTGTAACCTGGGCGAATTGAGAAAAAATCTGAAATAATAAAATTCTTTAAAAAGAAAAAAGAAAGAGCTTTGGAGTTCTAATCGGAAGGTTGGCGGTTCAGGACTCATTCGGTCCGAAAACTTTTTTTCAATTTAATAAAGATTAAATCGACTGACTACAACAGATCGTCATCTATTGGCGACTCCAATTAAGGAAACCCAGCGTTGCCACCTCTGCAATCAGCTGATATAACGGGGAACAATGGCCCACTCGATGCAAAATTACAGAAACCTATGCGATAATTTGGGTTCATGTCTTCTCTGAAAAGTTCATGACATTTGTCAAACTAACCTCAACCTTACTTTTTGGTTAATGACAACAAACTGTGCTTTACTCGTAGTTCGTGATTATTAGTTAAAATCGTATTGTTTTTTAAACTTTTTGTGTGTTACGACATTATAGCGATCATGTTTTAAACCCTTTTGACTCTTTTTAAATTTCTTGAGAAACCCCTGCCTCTAGAAATGTGATTGAAGGGAGAGAACTTTTAAACGCCAAACCAAAGTTTACAGAATATATATTCTGTAAACTTTGGCCAAACACATAATTACGTGTGGAATTTTAGAAAAAACCGGTAAGTAATTTTACATAAAGAAGTGTTAATAGTAGCCATAACGCAAAGTGCAATTTAAGATAAGTTTTGGTAGCTGTCAATACACTGATTCCCACAATTGTGTGAGTTAATCTTTGGGTAGTTTACCCTTGGAATTTTTAATTAACAAAATTCGATTATGCGATATTATTAATACCAAAGGGATGAATATTGTGGTTATGATGAAAAAAGTTTGTAGGTTATTATTTAAAAAACATATGGTCTTGCCAGTACTTTCTAGGGCAAACATATTTTGGTGTGAATGCCACCTTTTTTATGTTGTTCAAATAACTATACATATTACGTAACTTATTTTGGAATTATTGTTTTAGATTCGTTCATTAAAATTTTGTCCCTATGTCCCAAACATCTCTAAACTCTGCACCTCATGAAGTTACTGGAACTTTTAAAATTATTCACGATCAGCTAGAAGTTAAGAATATGAGGTGTTCCTGTAAGGGAAAAAGTATAAGCATATACCAGCAGTTCTGTTACATTGCACCAGGTTGTATAACTCATAATTAAATTGGGCATGACATTGAGGTTTTCCAGTGATTAAAAGATGATAACAGTGGCGTACCTACCATTTTGGGGCGGGGGTGAATTGGTATTATTTTGCAAATAAGAATATTTTTTATTAGATGCACAATTTTAGTAGCTAGGGGCGCCATGAACTAGGGCGGAGGGGGGCTGACAGCCCCCTAGCCCCCAAGGTATGCCACTGAATATCAATCATTATTAATTATCTTAGTTTTTGTTTCTGTTTTAGATCTAATTTAACTGAAATGGAAGAGTTATCTTCCACTGACATTCAGTGTATATAGAACAAGAAAAAGGGAGCTTCAATTTCCAGTTATATACCTCAGTCTATATTGAGTCTGGATGCATAAGGTAATTTATAAAAAATGAAAAACTACTTGAATTTAAGTTATATTTTTTATGTTAATATATACATAGGTTTTGCTCAATGGGTTAAATTTTTATTTTTCTTTTTATTTAAAAACAAGTTACTGTTTATGGATTGTCATCAAGAAAGTATTGATATTCCATACAGGTTGTTAAAAAAATTGATTTTGCTTAATATATATGTAAAATACTTACTTACATGTACTTAACCCCAAGCTAAAAAGCACAGCAAATATCTTGATTCACTTCAGATTTGTGCATTATATTTTAAACTAAATTCTCTACAGCATTGTTTTTTAACCTTTTTAGAGTCGCGACCCCCGAAAAAGCCAAAAAATAAAGTCAAAAACCTTACGACCCCCTCACTGTACATTTTAATGTTTATCACAGTTTTACATTACTAATGTGTAAAATTCATTATTTAATAAAAGGATTTTTAGTACACGTGCCTTATTTTCTTGACAGATTGCGACCCCCCCCCCCCTAATCAGATCGCGACCCTTCTGAGGCTCGCTGCCCTCAGTTTAAGAAACGATGCTCCACAAAAATACACGTGTTTTTAAATTTACTGAAAATTTATCTAGTACAAAAATTTTCGGGGATACCACGAGAGCTTAAAGATTACCGATAATTTTTCACGATTGCGTGTTCTCTATAATTTCAGTCCGCAAGACGAGTGAAATTTGCAAAGAAAACACGTAAGAGTGAAAAATTATCAGTAATTTTAAAGCTCGAGCGGTATTTAGGGGATTATTTCACGAATGAAAACACAAACTGCTCGAGTGATATTTAGGGATTATTTCACGAATGAAAACACAAAAAATATGAATTGAATATTTATTAAACAATTTAAACAACAAACCTTACTTTTAAATTAAAAGGAAAAAATTATCGGTGTAATTTTTTTAATTGACGTAACGTCAAAAAATGATCGCTGTAATTTTAAAAAACTTTACTCATCTTATGGGACTTTTAACACATGAGTGAAATAATCATGGAAATTTTTTACTGAAAATATTTTTTCCTAATCATTTGCGTCTTGTAAAAACTAATATTTTAAAACATTGGATTTCTATTTCTCTAGTTATTAAGTATGCAGATTGTGAAAAAACCCTTGTTGGTCTCGAGTCAAAATTTGCAGCACTTATACGTCAGTGAATTTATTTTAAAACTCCAAGATTTTTATTATTCAAAGAAGTTACTTGCTGTTTATAAGGAATCCTGCTGGTTTCGAAAACTATGGTCAAACAATCTGTTACATGATCTACACTCTACAGGATGAAAAATTTAAAATATAAAAATGTGTACCTACCTCATTACCAAAATTTGATCTTGCACTATATTATAGATAGCAAACCCCAGCAAATTAAATGTTACTCTGAACAAAGAAAAACTAAAAATAAATATTTAAAAAAAATATACCTTCAGTGATAGAAAGTTCAACTATTTTTTTACTTTCCTTACCAGCGGAAGTATTTCATTTTTGATTTGTATTTCCTTTACAACACAGTAACTTTTTGTCATATTTTAACATGTGATAAATGAACATTAAAAAACTAAGAAAAAATTTTAAAATGTTTATTTTGCATAATGTATAGTATCCACAGATGGGGTTCACAAGAGGACCAAATTTTTAATGATAAGACTAAATGTCATTATTAATAAAAGTTTTTACTTGCCGAAAAAATAAGATTAATTCCTTCATTCTGTGAGGAAATTGCTAGTTCAATTGGAACCATATTCTATTCATGACTTTAGGTAATAGGCTTCATGCGTTGTCTATCATGTATTGTAGCACAATTTTGAATAGACGATTTTATTATTATTATAACATTTTGTGTTAAAACTCTAAATAACGCATGTTTATTCTTGACACAATTCCTTGTTTTTTGCATTTTTGGAGCACCCTATACAAGAAATTAAAATTTTCTTATGGTGAATCTAATTTCTTTGGTGAGCAGAAACTTTCATTAATTGATATTGTATATAAAGGGTGTCTGGAAACGAATGCGACATATTTTAATAGTAGCTTCCTGTCAAAATACACCGATTTAGACAAACTTATCTTAGTAGAATTGTGCTCTGGTTTGTTAGGTGGGTAGGGTGTTGTCAATGCAGTGTAAAGTAAAACACAAAGTTCTAAGGCCTATAACTGTTTAAGGAAGCAACATTATATGAAGATTAGTAGATCTAAATTGGTCTATTTTTACTCCAGCAAGCTATACTTTATCTCATAATATAAACCTATTTTATGGCATTCCTAATTTTGAGCCAAGTAAGACTAAGTAAATTGTAGTTTTTTAACTATTTGACAAAAATTTTAGGACTGGATACATACAGCAGTAGGCTTACTATATGAGCCGAATTTTGTTGGACAGATCAGAAAACATCTTAACACTTTCTTGATCATAAAATTCACCTAGAGACCACCAGACAAAAGAAATGATGTGTGCCAGACAAGGTTGGCAGTTCATGGCAAACAGAGATTAAATTTAGAGTATAAAGAAATTAAGTCGTTCATTTTACTAGGAAGTTCCTTGTATCTTAAAATTCAACACTAGAATAAACATTTTTTTTAGAATAAGTGCTGTATTTTAACATATAATAATATGTCAACAGTTGTAAGCATAATGAATTACTCCTTGACTCGAGAATAACTATGTATGATGTGATTGTTACCTTTTACAATACAAATTAAATAAAATAAAATACAAACTCCAGAACTACAACTGACAATTCTGAGTTTTAAATTTTAAATGTAAACAGTCTTTAATACATTTAGTACTAGTAGTAACATTCTTGTTAAACAGTTGTTAAACAATCTTTTATTATTAAATGTTTGTATTTAGCTAAACAATTATATAATCCATTCAGAAAAATAAATGATTTGTGAAGTGATTTGATTTTTTATAATAATAGTATAAGTCTAAAAAGAGAAAATGCGAGAACATCCATATATTGAACTATAGAACTGCACAATATGAGTAAATGTAAAAACAAAGTCTAAAAGAAAAAAGCAATGTATAACTTATCAACATAAGCTAATCTTTTTAAAACAAGAAAAGGTGTTTAGGGGGCTTCAACAAATGTATGGCAGTTTCCTTTGATTGCTTTGATGCTTCTGTACATTTGTCAGTCTTAACTCTAGGAACTTGAATCTGTGTTAACTATGGTCCTAGATATATTTCAAATAATCTACAAATAAAAACAAGAAACTGTTAATTTGATTAAATTTTTAAATTCATTTAATGGTTACTGGTCATACAGCAGGTTGCACAAAACTTTTAATCAAGTAGTAAATTTAATTGATGTTTAAAGTCATCTTTGGCAATGATGTTAAAATGAGTGCTCTCACATTACAAGTGTCTAATTAGTTTAATTTGTGATTAAATTGTTTATGCAACCATACGATAGTGGTGCATTTTTTGGAAAAACTTTTATTTGCCCTTTTTCTTTATCTAGAGTGAGGTTAATTTGACGTATTAAAGTACTACTTCTTTTACTACTAGTAGTATTAGCTTTTGAATATAAGAAAGGTTGTTACAAAAAGATGTTAAAAAATTTTAAGGACGGTTTCTACATCTAAAAATATGAAAATAAGTTTATATAAACATGGATTCTTAAAACGCTTCTTTTTAGAGATACAGGGTGTTTAATATTTTCACACCTCAAGTATTCCGAAGTTAGGAGAAATATGCGACAACGATTTAGAGCATGAATTGAAGCACGGAGCCATTTCCAGCATCTACTATTATTATAGGCCTAAATCAAAAAGCACAGTTTCCTGAACAAATGATATTAAAAAAAGTCATTTTTATTATTTGTTTTTATTGTAAGAAATAAATTAATTTTTATCTCGAAAACGGAACAAAAAGACTCAAGAGACAGTTTTCACGTAGAATTGGTTGGGCTTAAAGAAAACAATATCAATTTTGCAAAAAAAACAGTGGCGTGCCATCTTTTTCGCTAAAAATAAAGACTTACTAGCACGCACGCCACTGATGCAAGTACTTTAGAAAATAAGATTTTGCACGCAAAGGTACCCTTTGATTACATACTGGCGTGTACCAAAATTCATGTCAATATCTTAACGCATTTTCGAGAAATTAAAAACAAACTTTTAAAAAGAAAATATTAAACACCCTGTATCTCGAAAAAGAAGCGTCTGGGGATCCATGTTTATATAACAGGGTTCCCACTTTTCTGGAAAGTCAGAGAAGTCGGGGAATGTCAGGGGATTCAAAAGTGGTCAGGGAATGTCAGGGAAAACTAGTTGAAAACCTGGCAAGTTTGCCTTTTCCAGTTATAGATAAAAATAATTTCATTTCCCAAAAAAATTAAAAATAATCCGGGGGTGTCTTATCGATAAAAATAATTTCATTGCATAACAAAATTGAAAATAAGGCAATAAAAGTAGGTAATAAACTATCTATTAACTATAAAAAACAATTTTCTTGCTCGGTTAGCTTCTTTTTATTCTCGGAAATTGTGTTCAAGGAGACCTGGAAAGTCGGGAAATGTCAGGGAATTCGATTTAAAAATTTTGGTGGGAAGCCTGTAAAATTTTTTGGATATCTTGTCAATTTGACCCCGTCAACTTAAATTTCTGCCAAACCAATGATCACACGACGTGTGTTAAATTAGATTTTTTTGGTTGTCGGACATGCAGAAACGAAACCACAGTACACTGTTTAAATGCCAATAATAATTTTCCCATATTATTATGTAGCGGACACTGAATGTGTGTATATACAGGGTGTTTCCTAATTGAATGTCAATACTTAAGGGGGCGATTTTTGGGTCCATTTTAAAAAGAAAACTTCATATGAACGTATGTCCTAAACGTCTTAACTTTTGAGATACAGAATGGTAAAGTTTTCAAAAATAAAAAGTTTTTTATTACTATCTGTGATACCACTTTAGATATTTTAATTAAATTTGGCATACATGTACTATGTATCAAGAGGCATTATTTAGTGTACATTTTTTTTTATTTCCACCAGTGGCGTTCGTATGAAATTTCATCTGCCTATTTTGGCAGACATTGATGGTACGCCACTGATTTCTCGTAAAATTAAAATTATTCCCGAAATTCCCAATCATTTCTAAGCAAATTTGATCTCTTGAATTTTTTCAATCCGATGCACGGTTTTCGCTTTAAAAAATTACATTTTCTCTGCATGATCATACAATATCGTTAATATGACGATATCACCATGCAGAGAAATAGATTTTATTTTTTAGACCAAATTTGCTTAGAAATGAATAAGGGTACGGCCAAATCAGCGACTTTGTCGCTGCGACGAAAACGCTGCGACAAATTTTTATGTCGCAGGAATATTTAAGTCTGGCCAAATTAAACGACTTTCAGTTAGTTTTACAATGGACGCGGAAGAAGTGGCATTGTTAGCGATTGCAGTTTCTAGATATCTCAGGCGAAAGAAATCGAAAAACAAAAGATTTGCAGTTCATCCTATAAATATCAAGAGAAAGAAACACGGCTAGTTTCACACTTTATACAATTTGTTACTGAAGGACGATGCAAAATTTTTCGCTTATTTTCGGATGTATCCCAAAACATTCGAGGAGTTGTGTGAATATGTGGCAAACATCTTTGCTGCTTAAAATACAATCCATTACTGAATATCTGAGCTGGTCGCAACGTGTAGCCCGACGCTAATCTGGCCACTTGCATTAAAAACAACGGAGAGCGTTCTTGTCGCCGCCGCAGAAAGTCGCTCTCGTTCGCGACAGAGCTGCTGTCGGTGCACATGAAACGCTAGATTTGGCCAGGCCTGTTTAGTTACATTTGTTGTCAAGCTGCGACTGCGACTGAGTCGCAGCGTTTTCGTCGCAGCGACAAAGTCGCTGATTTGGCCGTACCCTAAGGAAGTTAATTTTTGAGATCCATATTCATTTCTAAGCAAATTTAATATAAAAAATAAAATCTATTTCTCTGCATGGTGATATTGTCATTAACGATATTGTTATGATCATGCAGAGAAAAGGTTTTTATTTTTTTAAGCGAAAACCATGCATCGGATTGAAAAAATTCAAGAGATCAAATTTGCTTAGAAATGATTGGGATTTCTGGAATAATTTTCATTTTACGAGAAATCAGTGGCGTATCATCAATGTCTGCCAAAATAGGCAGGTGAACTTCCGTATGAACGCCACTGGTGGAAATAAAAAAAATTGTGGTACACTAAATAATGTCTCTTAATACATAGTACATGTATGCCAAATTTAATTAAAACCACCCTGTATCTGAAAAGTTAAGACGTTTAGGACATACGTTCATATGAAGTTTTCTTTTTAAAATGGACCCAAAAATCTCCCTCTTAAATATTGACATTCAATTAGAAAACACCCTGTATATATAGTATATATATATATATATATATATATATATATATATATATATATATATATATATATATATATATATATATATATATATATATATATATATATATATATATATATATATATATATCATATATATATATATATATATATATATATATATATATATATATATATATATATATATATATATATATATATATATGTATATTATATATATATATATATATATATATATATATATATATATATATATATATATATATATATATATATATATATATGTATATATATATACTATATATACAGGGTGTTTTCTAATTGAATGTCAATATTTAAGAGGGAGATTTTTGGGTCCATTTTAAAAAGAAAACTTCATATGAACGTATGTCCTAAACGTCTTAACTTTTCAGATACAGGGTGGTTTTAATTAAATTTGGCATACATGTACTATGTATTAAGAGACATTATTTAGTGTACCACAATTTTTTTTATTTCCACCAGTGGCGTTCGTACGGAAGTTCACCTGCCTATTTTGGCAGACATTGATGATACGCCACTGATTTCTGGTAAAATGAAAATTATTCCTGAAATCCCAATCATTTCTAAGCAAATTTGATCTCTTGAATTTTTTCAATCCGATGCACGGTTTTCGCTTAAAAAAATAAAAACCTTTTCTCTGCATGATCATAACAATATCGTTAATGACAATATCACCATGCAGAGAAATAGATTTTATTTTTTATATTAAATTTGCTTAGAAATGAATATGGATCTCAAAAATTAACTTCCTTAGGGTACGGCCAAATCAGCGACTTTGTCGCTGCGACGAAAACGCTGCGACTCAGTCGCAGCTTGACAACAAATGTAACTAAACAGGCCTGGCCAAATCTAGCGTTTCATGTGCACCGACAGCAGCACTGTCGCGAACGAGAGCGACTTTCTGCGGCGGCGACAAAAACGCTCTCCGTTGTTTTTAATGCAAGTGGCCAGATTAGCGTCGGGCTACACGTTGCGACCAGCTCAGATATTCAGTAATGGATTGTATTTTAAGCAGCAAAGATGTTTGCCGCATATTCACACAACTCGTCGAATGTTTTGGGATACATCCGAAAATAAGCGAAAAATTTTGCATCGTCCTTCAGTAACAAATTGTATAAAGTGTGAAACTAGCCGTGTTTCTTTCTCTTGATATTTATAGGATGAACTGCAAATCTTTTGTTTTTCGATTTCTTTCGCCTGAGATATCTAGAAACTGCAATCGCTAACAATGCCACTTCTTCCGCGTCCATTGTAAAACTAACTGAAAGTCGTTTAATTTGGCCAGACTTAAATATTCCTGCGACATAAAAATTTGTCGCAGCGTTTTCGTCGCAGCGACAAAGTCGCTGATTTGGCCGTACCCTTATTCATTTCTAAGCAAATTTGGTCTAAAAAATAAAATCTATTTCTCTGCATGGTGATATCGTCATATTAACGATATTGTATGATCATGCAGAGAAAATGTAATTTTTTAAAGCGAAAACCGTGCATCGGATTGAAAAAATTCAAGAGATCAAATTTGCTTAGAAATGATTGGGAATTTCGGGAATAATTTTAATTTTACGAGAAATCAGTGGCGTACCATCAATGTCTGCCAAAATAGGCAGATGAAATTTCATACGAACGCCACTGGTGGAAATAAAAAAAATTGTACACTAAATAATGCCTCTTGATACATAGTACATGTATGCCAAATTTAATTAAAATATCTAAAGTGGTATCACAGATAGTAATAAAAAACTTTTTATTTTTGAAAACTTTACCATTCTGTATCTCAAAAGTTAAGACGTTTAGGACATACGTTCATATGAAGTTTTCTTTTTAAAATGGACCCAAAAATCGCCCCCTTAAATATTGACATTCAATTAGGAAACACCCTGTATATACACACATTCAGTGTCCGCTACATAATAATATGGGAAAATTATTATTGGCATTTAAACAGTGTACTGTGGTTTCGTTTCTGCATGTCCGACAACCAAAAAAATCTAATTTAACACACGTCGTGTGATCATTGGTTTGGCAGAAATTTAAGTTGACGGGGTCAAATTGACAAGATATCCAAAAATTTTTACAGGCTTCCCACCAAAATTTTTAAATCGAATTCCCTGACATTTCCCGACTTTCCAGGTCTCCTTGAACACAATTTCCGAGAATAAAAAGAAGCTAACCGAGCAAGAAAATTGTTTTTTATAGTTAATAGATAGTTTATTACCTACTTTTATTGCCTTATTTTCAATTTTGTTATGCAATGAAATTATTTTTATCGATAAGACACCCCCGGATTATTTTTAATTTTTTTGGGAAATGAAATTATTTTTATCTATAACTGGAAAAGGCAAACTTGCCAGGTTTTCAACTAGTTTTCCCTGACATTCCCTGACCACTTTTGAATCCCCTGACATTCCCCGACTTCTCTGACTTTCCAGAAAAGTGGGAACCCTGTTATATAAACATGGATCCCCAGACGCTTCTTTTTCGAGATACAGGGTGTTTAATATTTTCTTTTTAAAAGTTTGTTTTTAATTTCTCGAAAATGCGTTAAGATATTGACATGAATTTTGGTACACGCCAGTATGTAATCAAAGGGTACCTTTGCGTGCAAAATCTTATTTTCTAAAGTACTTGCATCAGTGGCGTGCGTGCTACTAAGTCTTTATTTTTAGCGAAAAAGATGGCACGCCACTGTTTTTTTTGCAAAATTGATATTGTTTTCTTTAAGCCCAACCAATTCTACGTGAAAACTGTCTCTTGAGTCTTTTTGTTCCGTTTTCGAGATAAAAATTAATTTATTTCTTACAATAAAAACAAATAATAAAAATGACTTTTTTTAATATCATTTGTTCAGGAAACTGTGCTTTTTGATTTAGGCCTATAATAATAGTAGATGCTGGAAATGGCTCCGTGCTTCAATTCATGCTCTAAATCGTTGTCGCATATTTCTCCTAACTTCGGAATACTTGAGGTGTGAAAATATTAAACACCCTGTATCTCTAAAAAGAAGCGTTTTAAGAATCCATGTTTATATAAACTTATTTTCATATTTTTAGATGTAGAAACCGTCCTTAAAATTTTTTAACATCTTTTTGTAACACCCTGTATATATTCAAAAGCTAATACTACTAGTAGTAAAAGAAGTAGTACTTTAATACGTCAAATTAACCTCACTCTAGATAAAGAAAAAGGGCAAATAAAAGTTTTTCCAAAAAATGCACCACTATCGTATGGTTGCATAAACAATTTAATCACAAATTAAACTAATTAGACACTTGTAATGTGAGAGCACTCATTTTAACATCATTGCCAAAGATGACTTTAAACATCAATTAAATTTACTACTTGATTAAAAGTTTTGTGCAACCTGCTGTATGACCAGTAACCATTAAATGAATTTAAAAATTTAATCAAATTAACAGTTTCTTGTTTTTATTTGTAGATTATTTGAAATATATCTAGGACCATAGTTAACACAGATTCAAGTTCAAGTATATATATATATATATATATATATATATATATATATATATATATATATATATATATATATATATATATATATATATATATTGGAAAAAACTATTAACTTGGAAAACAAAACAGTACTTTCGATTAAGATAAAATCTCAAAGGGGCCTATGACCACACCTCGTATGAGGCCGGGCGTACGATACTCAAGGCGACTCTTTTCGTTCTGCCTGGAGAAACACTACTCGCTTACGCTGCACCTGTGTTTCCCGCTCTTGACTATCGGTCCCCTGTAGGTATGTGTTTGTCATCACAAAATTTGTTGATTTGCTAACACGGCCAAACTGACCTTTATTTCGCTCTCGAAATAATTTGGCTTTTAAGTAAATAAATAAAGCACCAGATAGTCTAAATACAATATATTGCCTTAATTATAAGTGGCCAAAACAACACAAATTCTAAAAAGAAATTACATTCTTCTTCTCCTTCTTCCTTCACTAGGACTCAACAGATCCAGTGATAACATCACTCTGCCCTTCAGCCTCCTTAAAATTGTAAATACTATACCCGCGCAGCATTTGCCACATCAACCGATTGAATCAAATCTTATGCTCCTCGGGTTTCAACTATATCCGTCCAGGATTTTTCACACAAAAATATTTAAATAAAATCTTATGCTCCTCGGATTTCAACTATATCCGTCCAGCATTTTCACACTAAAATAATTAAATAAAATCTTATGCTCCTCGGATTTCAACTATATCCGTCCAGCATTTCACACACTAAAATAATTAAATAAAATCTTATGCTCCTCGGATTTCAACTATATCCGTCCAGCATTTCACACACTAAAATAATTAAATAAAATCTTATGCTCCTCGGATTTCAACTATATCCGTCCAGCATTTCCACACTAAAATAATTAAATAAAATCTTATGCTCCTCGGATTTCAACTATATCCGTCCAGCATTTTCACACTAAAATAATTAAATAAAATCTTATGCTCCTCGGATTTCAACTATATCCGTCCAGCATTTTACACACTAAAATAATTAAATAAAATCTTATGCTCCTCGGATTTCAACTATATCCGTCCAGCATTTCACACACTAAAATAATTAAATAAAATCTTATGCTCCTCGGATTTCAACTATATCCGTCCAGCATTGCACACACTAAAATAATTAAATAAAATCTTATGCTCCTCGGATTTCAACTATATCCGTCCAGCATTTCACACACTAAAATAATTAAATAAAATCTTATGCTCCTCGGATTTCAACTATATCCGTCCAGCATTTTACACACTAAAATAATTAAATAAAATCTTATGCTCCTCGGATTTCAACTATATCCGTCCAGCATTTCACACACTAAAATAATTAAATAAAATCTTATGCTCCTCGGATTTCAACTATATCCGTCCAGCATTTTCACACTAAAATAATTAAATAAAATCTTATGCTCCTCGGATTTCAACTATATCCGTCCAGCATTTCCACACTAAAATAATTAAATAAAATCTTATGCTCCTCGGATTTCAACTATATCCGTCCAGCATTTTCACACTAAAATAATTAAATAAAATCTTATGCTCCTCGGATTTCAACTATATCCGTCCAGCATTTTCACACTAAAATAATTAAATAAAATCTTATGCTCCTCGGATTTCAACTATATCCGTCCAGCATTTTACACACTAAAATAATTAAATAAAATCTTATGCTCCTCGGATTTCAACTATATCCGTCCAGCATTTTACACACTAAAATAATTAAATAAAATCTTATGCTCCTCGGATTTCAACTATATCCGTCCAGCATTTCACACACTAAAATAATTAAATAAAATCTTATGCTCCTCGGATTTCAACTATATCCGTCCAGCATTTTCACACTAAAATAATTAAATAAAATCTTATGCTCCTCGGATTTCAACTATATCCGTCCAGCATTTCCACACTAAAATAATTAAATAAAATCTTATGCTCCTCGGATTTCAACTATATCCGTCCAGCATTTTCACACTAAAATAATTAAATAAAATCTTATGCTCCTCGGATTTCAACTATATCCGTCCAGCATTTCCACACTAAAATAATTAAATAAAATCTTATGCTCCTCGGATTTCAACTATATCCGTCCAGCATTTTCACACTAAAATAATTAAATAAAATCTTATGCTCCTCGGATTTCAACTATATCCGTCCAGCATTTTACACACTAAAATAATTAAATAAAATCTTATGCTCCTCGGATTTCAACTATATCCGTCCAGCATTTCACACACTAAAATAATTAAATAAAATCTTATGCTCCTCGGATTTCAACTATATCCGTCCAGCATTTCACACACTACTTATCACGAAGTGCTTACCACCTGCCATCGCGTGGTTACAAAGCAAATCATTAAGTAGGTCTCGGGCAGTCAAAAATTAAATTTCAAAACAATTATTGCAAAATTTTCCTTTTTATCGCTAACACTGCTCATCCATCAATATCTATTTAACTTACCTACCACTTTCAGAATCTGACTGCGAATCTTCAAACCATTCGCCAGCCCATAGCTTAAGTCGGTCTTTTGGAACTGCCAAAGGCCCTCGCTTAAATTTCTTGTTTTCCACTTTGAACCGGTCACCTGGTAGAAGGTCTATAATTTTATATGGTCCCCGAAACAGGGGATCCAGCTTTCCAGCTCTAGCATTTGTTTTTGGAATAAAAGCATAGTCTCCTAACTGGTACCTATTACTTATTATTTCTACGTTTTTCATCAAAACGCACTTTTTGAGCGAGTGTGTTTTTATTCAATTGACCGTATGCAAGGGCTCGGTCCTTTTCAATAGTACTACCTGACGTTTGCAAAGTTGTTAACGAATCAGATAAATTTTGTATGGGAGCATTATTTGCATCAATGCCTATTAAAAGTCGTAGTGGCGTAAAACCCGTCGATTTTTGGATAGTGGTATTGAGTAAGCTGTATTTTATTTTGTCCATTCTGACACCTTAACCACTTCAACAGCAAGCATACTTATTACAGTAGCTACATATCTTTCAACTTGCTCATTTGCCCTAGAAGCACCCGTCGCATGTGATGCTCTATATTCAATGATTTAAATAAATTTATAACTTTCTTATAGGTATAATTAGTTCCTCTATCGGTAATAATACGCGAAGGTTTTCCAAAAAGTAACAAATAATTTTGTAAAGTGTATCTCATTTCGGAGCCTGTCAATGCCTTTAATGGAACCAAAAGTGTGTATTTTGTAAACGCGTCAATCGGTAACAAAAGATGTTTATATTACTCCGAAGTCTCGGAAAAGGGGCCCATACAATCTGCATGGCTAGTATGAAACGGAATAGCTTTTTCTCAATCGAATGCAAAAATCCTTGTTTAGGACCTGATAATCTCTTTGTTGAAATACATACCAAACAATGCGAGATGTACTTACGCACAAACGCGGATATGCGAGGAAACTAAAACTGTTCTTTAATTTTGTCTAGCGTTTTTTCGAAACCAACATGACATTGCTCGTCGTGATACAAGCGCAATAAGCCAAATCTACTGCCTTTAGGGACATAATAACGATAAGTTGTTAGGTCATTATTTTTGATTTTCCTACATAAAAGCGAACTTTTTATTTCAAAATCAGAATAAACCGACTCCCCTGCTTTAACTTTCTCAATTAACGACAAACGATAAGGGCGGTAATTAATAATCTCGTCACTTGTTAATTTTATTTTTAACTCCCTTGTATTTACTGATCGAATAATGTTTTTTTCAGTCGTAATCAATTAATCATATCACCGCATTTTTTCAATAAGTTATTTAGTAATTCTTGCTCTTGCCTCTTAAGATTGTTTACAACAGTCAAGTGTTTCTCCGCTATCGGCCTAGACATAACATTTACTTCATTGGTTTCGGATTTCGTTCTAATAAGGCGGGTCCCCAAGTGATCGGTAACTATAGTGATATCATTGTACTGAACAGCATTTTTACCAATAATGACATCATATTCCATCTCACAATCCCGAACTACAATAAATGTTAGCTCTAGCGATATATTTATTTTCGCACTCAACTGTTGGTTTTACTTTACCAAAAGTATTAACGGATGCAGAGCCTAAATCTATTAATTTCGAAAAATACGGTTCTACGTGACATGCTATAAAAAGGTATTCGCGTAATTACAACTAAAGTTTATTCGTTAAGGCTGTTATTATTTTTTTTTTTTTTTACAAAAATTTACACGCAGTTTTTTATTTGAGTCAGCCCTTTCTTTGGCCCAACAAGAATTAATGTTATGGCCCATTTTATTGCAAAATTCGCATAGTTTGCGAGATTCTATATTAGGTTTCTTTTGAAAAACGGTTTTTAAGTCAGAACGATTTTTTTCTATAATAGTTTTACAGTGCATCTGCAAATGACCTGCTTCGCCGCATTTAAAACAGCGGTTGTATTTATTAACTGGCTTACTAGTGCCAGGCAGAGGCTCAGGCAATTCCAATGTACATTTACGTGAAATTTTTGTATAACTAGATAAGAGAGTAATTAAATCTTTTATAGTATTAACATTGCTATTTAAGGCTCCCATTCTAACAGAAATTTCCCTGATTTCACCAATAACAAGGTCAACGATTTGGGGTTCGGTAAAATTTATTTTTGTACGATTTAATAGTAATAATTTTCCCTTGCATACTCATACAATATGTCCCAAATGAATCACTTGACAATAACACAGCATCTTTAAGCTTTTGTGCCAAATTTTGTTTTGGCGGAAAAAGGTCACATATTGCTACCTTAAAGGTCTCCCAATCACGCTGCTCTGGTTCCCATTTCGCGAACCAGCGAAGAGCATCCTGCTTTAAAGCCCTTCCTGCTCTAGCCACCATTTCAAGGCCGTTCCATTTAAATTCCTGTCCCAATTTTTCGAGTTCACTGCACCAATCCGCGGCACCGTTATCGGCATAGGAAGGATCAAAAATTGGCAAAGCCACGTCACTGTTTATTCGACGTTCACTTAACGAGTCCTGAAGTTTTTGAAAAGTCTCTAATAGAGCTTGTGCCTCCATTTTTTTTTAATAATTTAAAACCTTTATATGTCAGGACGCACGACACCTGGGGCACTCAAGGGTATAATCCCGCTTATGATGTTAGATTTATATATTGGAAAAAACTATTAACTTGGAAAACAAAACAGTACTTTCGATTAAGATAAAATCTCAAAGGGGCCTATGGCCACACCTCGTATGAGGCCGGGCGTACGATACTCAAGGCGACTCTTTTCGTTCTGCCTGGAGAAACACTACTCGCTTACGCTGCACCTGTGTTTCCCGCTCTTGACTATCGGTCCCCTGTATGTGTTTGTCATCACAAAATGTGTTGATTTGCTAACACATATATATATATATATATATATATATATATATATATATATATATATATATATATATATATATATATATATATATATATATATATATATATATTATACATTATACAGTTTTAAACAAATGGAAAACTTTTTTAGTACTCCCTGAAAATGCAATTGTCAGTAAAATTTAGTGCATCTACAACCTCCAATAAATAAATTACAAGTCCATCCCTATTAGAGCGGGAAATTAAAAAAACTGAAAATAACTAGAGTAAATTACCTAGCTCTGTTTTAAATTTTTAAAAATATTCAAAGGTGTTATTAAGAGTAGTTTCTTAGAATAAATTTCTAATTTGATTGCAAAATGTTAAGAAAGTCGTTTTTGTATTATTTTTCCAATTTTTTACTCTGCAGTAGTATGCCACTGGCTATCTTTTCTTTTTACGCATTAGGACTATCACCCTACAACAATCTGCGAATTAGAACTCTGTGGTTGATATGTAATTATATACATTAGCGTTTTTATTTTTTAGCCAAATATGACACCATTGACACCGCTTGTCTCGATAAGCTTTTACAAAACAAAAATGTAAATTGTAACTAAATAAATAGGTAGGTACTGCTTTTAAAGTTTATAGCTTATCGACAGGACATAAAAATATGTTTATGAAAAGTTTATTTTAATGTTTAATTTAAATTAACACAATTTTCTTCACAAAAGCTCATTGAAACAAGCGATGTCATAATTCTCCTAAAAAAAAACACTGAGGTAAAGTAATATACCTACCGGAGGTTTCTAATTTCTTCACAAATAGTTGTAGAGTAACTAGTTCTAATGCGTGAAAATAAAAGATAGTCAGTGGCGTACTGAGTATAAAAATTAAGAATTTTTTTAAAAACATCTAAGAATTTGTCCCCAACTTATAAATGTAAGATAATTAATTAATGCTAAGGAACTTAATAAAATTTTATAATACTTTGAATAACAGGGGTAGTTTGGCTCGTAGTTTAGCCTCAAGTCATTAACTTCTCATAATAAGTACATATGTTACGGGTAGAACCCTAAGTGCGGCTACACCTAGGTGTAGCCATTAGCAGTTGGCTAGTCCTAGGTGTAACCTATTACAAACCTCATTATAACCAGATACACCTAGGTCTGGCCAGTCACAGCCGGCTAGAAGTAGGTGTATCAGCTAA
Source organism: Philopedon plagiatum (assembly GCA_963971165.1). Classification (NCBI taxonomy): domain Eukaryota; kingdom Metazoa; phylum Arthropoda; class Insecta; order Coleoptera; family Curculionidae; genus Philopedon; species Philopedon plagiatum. Next base: position 48,334,986 of record OZ020195.1, on the reverse strand, counting down.
GTGTACGCTAATATTGAAGGCGCGCGCTAGATGTAACCTATTTCTGGCTATACCTAGGTATCACCAGTCGCAGTCGGCTAGAACTAGGTCTAATAACCTTATTCTAATCGGCTACACCTAGGTATAGCCAGTCACGGTTAGTGAGAACCATAAGACATTTCATATGTCTATGATTGGTCAGAACTAGGTGTATATACACTTGGTGTCCGCTAATATTTAGGACAAAAACTCCCGTGACGCTTATTTTTCTCGTAATTGTCTTTGGGTTGTTTAGAAAAATTGGACTGTTGAATTGAACAATATCTGAGGTAAGAACCAGAAACTAATGTACAGTTGACATAATATTGATATTGATACAAAAATTTTAAAAAGGTGGTGTACTCCTTTATCAAATCAACAGACTTAGAAACATAGTTAAACATCCCACTTTGACTTGTGTAAACACCATTGTGAGTCATAACATAACATGAATTTATTATTATTATTATTATTATAACATACATTTTTAAAGGGAGGTACCAACTAGTATCTTGAATATAACTGAAATTAGGCTTCAGGCTGCCACACAGATGCACTGAAAGCAGGTCTTCCCAAAAACTAAATTTTCTTTGCAATTTTCTCACCTGTACATAAGGGAACCTTCTGCAGCATTTGACATACATATTTGATATTAAAAAAATATTTGAAGCAGGCCACACAGGTAAAAAAAATGAGTACAAATACAATCAGGTATTTTCTGAAAATAGACGTTTTTTTCTAGTTTCTTCCACATGCACATGGAAGCAAGGAACCTTTCGCCAAGACTAACGTTTTTTAAATTAAGTATGTAAAGCATTTTTTTTCAATTTTCTCACCTATTTACCAATTCGAAAAGGGAACTTGTGTGTACTGTGAATGAATTTTTGGCTTGGGAAATGAATTAATTAGGTACTTATACTAAATGTATTTTTTTCCTCTTCCTCTTTACAAATATGCTTTTAATAATAAACAAATACCTATATCAAGTGCTGTAAAAAATTTCCTTCTTTCCTATGCATGTAACAAACCTGCACTTTTGAAAAAGACCTGCTTTTAGTGCACTTGGTGGCTGCCTCGAGGCGTACTTCACCTACATTAGCTCTAGTACATCTTAGTGTTCAAGCAGCTTTGTTCGAGTAGCCTGAGGCTAAACTTTGCTATGCGTGTCTTATTGGTGCGTACATATAATATGCACTATTTTATAAATAAAGAAAATTTATTATTACTTTTTGTAAATATCTACTTTGTAAAACTAAGTAAAAATACTCGATTCATAAAATTATATAGAAACTAGTTTGTTTTCCCGGCTCACCTTTTCATAACCAAATTTCATACTTACCTACTGATGCTTCACTTCTTGTATTTCTTAGCTTCACAAAAATTGTACTAAACAGAGATTATACTGGTAATTTCTGGGAGCAACCCTTTTTAATTTTGCATGCCTAGCATAATTACCTAAAATGAACAAAATTTATAAATATTGCAAAAATTATTTTCAGACATGTAAAGTAAGGAGACTTGAAAATCCAAAATACCCACTAGATGATTTTAAAGTAGTTCAATGTTAACTAGGTTTATAAACAAAATTGTATTTAATTTATTATTTAATAATAAATCACAAGTGGGTACTTAAATTTTAGAATATTTATCAGCTACTGTTCCTCCATATTTACTATAACTCACCGTATAACTCCAGTATTAATTCCCATGTAGGGACATTTTACATTATTAAAGCAGTTTAAAAAAGAATCAACTATAGGTTAATTACCTATCTAATATAATAAGTAAGACTTTTGTGGTCATCAAAACATTCAAAAATGAACACTGAGAATATTATATTGTCTATCTATAATAGAAACCAAGATATTATCTATGTCTGCCAGTCATTAGGTTTATTACGGAGTACAAAAATGTAGATTTGCTTTTAAAAATAGAATTTTATAGTGCATAGAATCGTACTTTATATATTATGAGAATGCGCAGAACATTGTAATACATTGCATTGCCCTCAACATTACCTTTAAAAACGGTAAAAGTTACATTTATTAACAAACACATTTTCACAATTCTTGACTAGTTATAAAATTTATAAATGATGAATTTACCTACCTCCATCAAAAGCAATGAATTAATCTCTTAGTGTAAAATGTAAGAAGGACACTGTCACTCATTTGTAGGAAAACCTTATTATATATTCCTCATATTGAGGTTTGTCTGTAGTATTGTCCATAGGTATTTTCTTCCATCATTAAGAATATTATGGTCACTCCATTTTTAGGGCTTTTTTTGATAAAAAGGGATACGAGCTTAAACTTACTCAACTTTCATTTAACTTACATTTTGTACACTCTCTTGATTCGGTCTGTGGTTTGGTCTTTTGAGGTTAAAAATCTTGCATTTTAAAAATGTAATAAGCGAAACTTATACGGAACTATTACACAGAAATATTAAGAGAACTGAGGAAATAGTCAATGCACAGTATTTTACACGAGTAAAACGGATATTTATGCACAGGCATTGAAAAGTTCGTCGAATGGCGGGGCCACTAATCGACTTTCCCACTAGAGTTATTCAAATATGATTTTTGGGTCTGCTTGTTGTTTTTGTTACATTTCTTCTTTATTTCTCAATATACTTTAGATTTTGTAACAAAAATTACAAAATAGGACTAATTCTGAGGTTTTAAAAATGGTATAAATAAACAAACAGAGGTAAACAACCCCCGATATGCTAGTTACAAAAGTTGCTGCTACAGGCGCGGCGATTTATCCGAGCCGACAAATCCCGACATACGTTCTTAAAGTATCCTATATAGATGACAAAGTAAGAAGTAATATACAATGTCTAAATTGTGTTCTCGGACCGTTCCAAGCGCAACTCGAACTCCTCCGCCATCAGCTGATTCCCCGTTATAGTAGTTTAGCAAGTCGGCTGATGAGGACGCCACATTCTTAATTTGTGTCCCCAACGCATTTCATTGGAAAAAATGAGAAAAAACCTTATAATATCCAAGAATTACAATGAATTGTTACACAAAAATAATAATATAACCTAGAAAACTGTTATGGTACACTATTTCATAACCTTGGGCGGATATTATGCCTTAACATCAACGAAACACTGAGCATAATTGACCGAACGACGGGGGCAAAAAACTGCTGTGTACACAAGGTATTTCAAAATGATTTTTGAGTTTTACTATTGTTTCTGTTGTACTTCATAGTCATACTTATATATACTTAAGCACTCCGAAAAAAACTTTTTAAATAATACTAAATTCGACGTTTCAAAAATGCTAAAAAAGTTATATAAAACGTAAACATTCCCCGTTATACTAGTACCAAAACGGCCGCTATTTGGCCAGAATGGTGTTGCCGTCCCCCTAATTGGAGTCGCCAATTGGCGATTCAAATTAAGAGAGTCAGCGTTGTCACCTCCTCGATCAGCTGATTTTTAGAGGGCAAAAATGGCCATCTAGATGAAAATTACAGGAACCTGTGCGGTAGTTCTGATTCATGTCTTCTCTAAAAAAAGTTCACAACATCTTTCAAACTAAAGCTAACCTTACTTTTTGGTTAGTGACAGCTGAGCGGTTTATTCTCGTAGTTTGTTATTAGCGAAAATCGTGTTTTCTTAAAACTCTTTGTGACTTTCAGCATTGCAGATTGGGTAATTATTGATATTACTGGAAACAGCGAATTTTTTCATGAAATTTTGCACAGACCCTAATTTTGGGTCGTAGAACACGAATCCGAAGTCAGTTTTTGGCGGTCTCGAATGGTTTTTCCGCAAAAAAATTTTTTAACTTTTAGGTTACCTTTTTTTATAGATTCCTTTAAGTTTCGACACTTTCACTTAAACATATCTGTAAACTTATAATTTTTATTTTATTTCGTCACACAAAACACCACATTTAGCCAAAAATAGCTAAGAAAATTGCTTTTTCCTATATAAAATTCCATTGTATTTGGTAGTAGACGCCATTACGTTCCCAGCTGTCAAATGTCCGGCGTTGCCAGGTTTACTTATTTTTCAAGACAAAGTTGTAAATTAGGAATAATAAAAAGTTGGCGGGAAAATGCGAAAATGAACCAAATTTAACCAAAAGGGCAAAAAGATGACCCCAACCAACACCCTGGGGCACCGATCCCTCTTCGCCTGCGAGGAAAGAGACTGGTCAGGGCCCCTAACCAGGTGCTAACCCTGTTCCGACCTTAGGGGGCCCTCCGATCCACCGTTCGTATCAAAAACTTTTCTAAGTCGGTGAATTAGGTGACAGATCTAATATTTTCGATATAACGGTGGTATAACGGTGGATCGGAGGGCACCCTAAGGTCGGAGCAGGGTTAGCACCTGGTTAGGGGCCCTGACCAGTCTCTTTCCTCGCAGGCGAAGAGGGATCGGTGCCCCAGGGTGTTGGTTGGGGTTATCTTTTTGCCCTTTTAGGGAAAATAAAATGCTATCTGTCTTATTTTACTCTCATATTGCCATCTCTTTTTTTGGATTTATTTATGGCCGGAAATTGTTAAAATTTGCGAGAAAAATGCTTTGTAAACGTGGCAACGCCGGAAAATTGACAGCTGGCAAAATAATGACATCTAGTAGCGATAAAATGGAATTTTCTATAGAAAAAAGCAATTTTCTTAGCTATTTTTGCCTAAATGTGGTGTTTTGTGTGACGAAAACTAATAAAAATTATAAGTTTACAGATATGTTGAAGTGAAAGTGTCGAAACTTAAAGGAATCTATAACAAAAAGGTAACCTAAAAGTTAACCTAAAAGTTTTCCAAAAACAATTTTTTTTTGGAAAAACCATACGAGACCGCCAAAAGCTGACTTCGGATTCGTGTTCTACGACCCAAAATTAGGGTATGTGCAAAATTTCATGAAAAAATTCGCTGTTTGTTATAGTTATCATGTTTTTAACGCTTTTGGCACTTTTTAAATTTCTTGAGGCGACCCCGGCCTCTAGAAATGTGACCGAAGGGGAAAAACTTTTAAACGCCAAACATATAATTACTTGTGGGATTTTAGAAAAAACCCGTAAGTAATTTTATATAAAGAAATATTAATACTAATCATATAACATAAAGTGGAGTTTAAAATGAGTTTTGTTAATATGTAGTTATTCATTACACAGATTTGTACATTTTACACGGTAGTCTTTGAGTAGTTTACCATTTGGAATATCAGCAAACAAATTATTAACTACAATCAGTATATTTGTATGATTAAGAGATTATAGATTTAAAAATTAAAAATTTGCAATTATACAATAATTTAATAACATTGATAACAAACGAATGACTTGAGGGATGATTATGCTAAATTTATTTCTGTCTGTAAAGTAAATATGAATCTTTATTTGACTACATTTCTATAAGTGCATATCTTAAAATAGTGCATGTAATGACTTCTAAATCAATTTAAGCAAATGCATAGGTAGTATTATTTGAAGCATTTGATCTAGCCAACATTTCGTAGGAATACAGATGAGACCCCTAAAGCATTTAGGCTTGCTATTGCTTAGGTTGGGACAAATATCAATGTGTTTTTGCCACATTTTTTTCCATGTTATTCAAGTATAGAGACATATTCTGTAACTTCTTTTGAAATTTTTGTTTTAGATTCATACATTAAAATTTTATGTCTATGTCTTCAAACATCTTCTCTCAGCTCGACACCTCATGAAATTACTGGGACTTTCAAAATTTCAGAGGATCAACTAGAGGTTGACAATATGACATGTTCCTGTAAGGCTGGCTTAGGGGAAAAATGCAAGCATATAGCAGCAATTCTGTTACATTGCACCAGGTTGTATATCTCCTAATTAAACTGGCCGTAACATTGAGGCCTCCAGTGATTAAATGATAATGTCAATCATTATTAATTATTTTAGTTTTTGTTTCTGTGCTTTCTTTTTCTGTTTTAGGACTGACTTAATGGAAATGGAAGAGTTGTCTTCGACTGATGTTAAGTGCATATGGAATAAGAAGAAGGGAGCTTCACTTTCTAGTTACGCACCACAGTCAATATCTGAGTTTGAATGCATAAGGTAACATTTTTATTATTTAACTAGAATAAAGAAAACTTGACTGAAATTAAAGTTATATAATATCTTATAGTTTTTACTCAGTGCCAGTGGGTTGAATTTTCATTTTCTCTTTATCAAAGCGCACAGAGTGCGCCAGGCCAAGTTCCGCGCGCGCACTGTGCAAAATTTACACGAACCATTTCGAGCCCTTTTCGGTCCCCCTCTATCTCAGAGGCTAGTTAAGATATAGGGGGGTACGGTTATCAAAAAAAGCAGTATTGCAAATTTTATACGCCTAGGTGGAATAGTTTCCAAGATATGAGTGTCCAAAAATCACAATTTTGGGCATTCACTGACTCACTGACTGACTGACTGATAGATCATCATAAATCTAGGGTACTTACAATCGAGCTAAAGCTTTCAAATTTGGAACATAGATCGTGTTTAAGGTGATAATTATGAGAAAAATCAAAAATTAATAAATATCCAATATGGCAGAAAATCCAACATGGCGAAAAATCCAACATGGCGGAGTCCGACACAAAATAGAGACTTCTGTGAATCAGTGAAAAGAAAAGTGGCAACGAAACGAGTCAGTTTCTAAAAGTGACCAAAAAAAAATCGGTCAATCAAGTGCAAGCTACTCTTGCACAACTAGTGTTCCGTGCCATCAGTCCCCCACGTAACCTGAGCAAACCTCGGAGCCAAATTAAAAATTTTGAAAAATGTGTAAGGAAAAAGTTGTTTCTTACATCGTAAGAAATATTTTCTGTTAAAAAAATATCTCTCTAAAGCCAATGGTTTAGCAGTTATAAGAAAATAAACAATTAAATTGTTTATAACAATTGATCGCGCTAGAATTTTTCAATAGTGATAATTTTCGTTCAATCTACGCCTAATTCTTAATGTTCATGATTTTTTTCAGAATTTTCTAAGTGATCCTTCTGGTGATAAGGGTGGGGGACAGCAATTTTTAAGGGTTTTTCCCAAAAGATGTTTAAAAAAATGCATAAAGAAATATATCATATGTATATATTGTTGAATTCGTGCTTTAATAAGCTTTTATTTGATACCATACACGACAGCGGCGTGCAGTGAAATTTCAAAGTTGTATATCTCTTTTCCCACTTACAGGAACTGTACCAAATTTAGGGATTTTAATAGTGAGCCCACTGGTAATGTTTTGGTAAAGAAAAAAAAACATTTTGTATCTTGCGAAAAAAGTTGAAATTTTGCTTTTCCTACCCTGAGAAAAAAATGAACACATTTAAGTATTTTATTTATTACTTTTTCTAAACAAATTTTACATCATTTTGTCGAGAATTTTTAAATTTTAAGAGAAAAAAAATGTGTCTGTAGAAAGTTATAGTCATTTGAATTTTTTTAAACCTAAAATATAATTTAAAAAAAAAATAAATGACTATAACTTTCTACTACACATTTTTTTCTTTTAAAATTTAAAAATTCTCGACAAAATGATGTAAACTTTGTTTATAAAAATTAATAAATAAAATACCTAAACGTGTATTTGTTTCCAGGGTGGGCATAGCAAAAATTCAACCTTTTTCGCAAATTACAAAACGTTTTTTTTCTTTACCAAAACATTCCCAGTGGGCTCCCTATTAAAACCCCTAAATTTGGTACCCCTAAGTCGGAACAGAGACATACAACTTTGAAATTTCACTGCACGCCGCTGATACACGATGCCTTTGAAACATTTTTCCATGTCCCACTTTACCCCCTGAAATTAACCCCCAGAATAGAAATTTAGCTTTTTTTACTTTACGTCTATAATTGGGCCACCACGATCTCTGTGCCAAATTTCAAATTTTTACGTCAAATAGTTTCAGAGAAAATCGCCTGTGACAAATATCATTTGGTTTTATAATTATCTGAACAAAATGGTTCCTTGCCTACACGTTATTAGCAGTGTTTTGATAAGCACAAAAAAATTTTGTGTGAATTGATAAATTTACAGACCAATCTTGGCAAGTTATCATTAAATAACTGAGCAATACTGAGACCTTTGAAAACTTGCCAAGTTTGGTCTGTAAATTTATTAATTCACACAATATTTTTCAGTGCTTATCAAAACACTGCTAATAACGTGTAGGCAAGGAGCTTGGCATAATTTCTACATTTCAGTTATTTTTTTCATATAATACACAGTCCTGACGAGAACTTGGCCTGTTTTTTTTTTACATGTATGTTTTTGGTGGGATTAAATGTTAGTGTCCGTGAATTGTCATAAAAAAAGCATTAATATTCCACACAGGTTGTGATAAAAGTGCTTATTTTGTTTTTAATCTCCGTTCAATATATTGTGTTAAATAAATGGCATTAGGAAAAAAGGTAAATTAACTGGTTTTAACAAATTTATCATCAAAACTAGAAATTAAAAAAGACATTGGTTTTAGTGGTATAGGTATTTTTGAAAATACTTGTATACTAACACCAGTCCAGGGACCTAAAAAGTATAGTATGTAACTTTAAGACTTTTGTGACTAAAAGAAAAGTTAATCAAAAATCTATGTAAGATGTATAAAATATTTTTTATTTTTTCATATAAGATGCGCTGAAGCCTTGCGGGAGGTGCTCCTGGACCTAGAGCATAAACGCCGCAAATTTTATTCGATTCACTTCAATACAGAGGGATTTTTTGGTTTGTTGAAAAGTTCTGTTCTTACGAACAATTTTGTAGATTATGAAAAAAATTTGGGTTTTTGTTCAAAGTCGAAATTTGCGGTACTTACCTATGGGATAGTGTCTGCATTTTAAAACGCAATGCCATTTTTTAATTTTCAAAAAATTAAATCAACTGAAACAAAGGTTGCTATTAAGTTTTAAAATTACCTAGAAATTGGTGACCCACAAAGATATCATAAAACATCATTATAACTAAAACATTTTTTAGTTACAAATCAGTTCAGCCCCTAAGTGACGAAAAACAGCAAGAAGTTAGAAACATGATGGTTAGAAGTCTACCGAAATCTGCATTGGCCATACACAAGTAAGCTTTTAAAAATAATGTTATTCTTGGAAGATTAAAAAGCAACTGTGGCAAATAAAAACTTTTAAACACTACAGAAATTAAATCATAATTCATAACGTGCAGGAAGGTATATTTAATGTACTTAGTGACAAATGCAGTATTATTGATTGATAAATAAAAACAAATTTACTCAACAAAACGCATATTTAATAAATAAAAAATATGCATTAGTGGTGACTCAGTGCCACACTGTTCATAAATACACTTCTATCTCATTTTAAATGTGATATTCCCTTCATAATTGAAAGTAGAAAGTCAAGTTACAAATTTTGGCTACATATAGGTGTCATTGCTGTGTTTTACAATATAAATGGACTCAAATTTTAAAATAACATGTTAGGACTTTATCTAACAAGAAATTGTACAATATATTATCTGTTTAGCACCCATAAAACCATCCTCTGAAGTTTTATCCAACAATCTGCAGAACTGTAACTAAATTTTGATATTCTTTCTGCTATTTGTGCTTTGTAATAGGAATTTTATTTACTGTAAATTTTTAAAGGGCAATAAGAAATAGCATGGGTTGAAAATTTATACATACTACATTTTTGTCCTAAGTTCACCTTTTCTAGAAGTAAAATAAGTAATATGTTCCAATACATCTTCCAAAGGTAGAAGATAAAAAGAATTCTAAAGTTGAAGGTAAAAAAAAATATTATCTATTCCATCCCAAGAAAGGTTTGCTGGAAAAAAACAAGACATAAAAACTGTCACTTTTAACAAAAGCTGTCTACTTTTCAACTGTTGCATTTGAAGTGGTTTTTAAAATTCATTTTTAATACTGTTTTTTACCCTAATAAGTTTTTCTTAAATTTTGATCTAATTTTAACTTCTTAAAACTGTATCCCAATAAAAAAATTTTAAAAATTTATGATTGAATCCATAATTCCACTTTATGTTTATTTATTAGTCAAATTTGAAGAAAAAAATCCGCATTTTAAATATGACATATTTTGAAAGCGAGATGGAAAAATATTCAGAAAAAAAATCAATAAATCTAATATTTAAAATTTTATGTATAGTTTTTTATTTGTGCAGTATTTTTATTCCATGTAGATTATTGGAAAACGGATTTTAATATTTTCTTTTCTTTAACAGAACTCGCACCCAGAACCCAAGCAAACCCAAGCAAACAGAGGCCAACTTTTTGAGTCCAGAGGTGACAATGACGCAGGCTGTTTGTGAAAATGCGAGGATCTCCAACTTTATGCTGACATTGTCACTTTTGCCTTTTTACCCCTTGAGGAGATGTTGCCAGGAATTTTACAATTTTAAACTCGAGTGCAAAAATTCCTTGGATGTATGTCTGACCACCAAACCAAACTCAAAAATATGGCAAGAAGAGCGCCAATTTAGAATAACTGGCTCCAGATGTTATGGAATCTATACTTATAAAGGGCATGATTGGGAAGTTAAATCGTCAAAATACTTTTGGCCAAAATCATTTTCAACAGTCTACACCAAACACGGTCTTAAGTATGAGAATGAAGCCCGAGATATCTATCGAAAAAATTTGGGTCGTACTGTTTTGGAATTAGGTCTTGTTATATCAGAAACTAATCCTTTTTTGGCGTATTCTCCGGATGGGGTAGTTATGGAAAATGGGGTTCCATCTAGATTATTGGAAATAAAATGTCCATTTGAAGGTACAGTTATATTAAGAAAATAACATTTAAGGTATTTAAAAAAAAATTTTTAGGTCGTCAAAAAACTGCTGGAGCTTTAATTTTAGGAAGTCCATATCTTAAAATTAGAAATGATAGGGTTGTTTTAAACAACAAACATCCGTATTATGGGCAAGTCCAGTTGGGAATGGCTGTTTTAAATTTAGATAGATGTGATTTCATCGTTTTTCCCCCTTTGATAAAAGCTTCATTAATATTATTGTAGACCGTGACGATAATTTTTTAAAAGATTTTTTACCAGCACTAAAATATAACTTTTTTCACCATATGCTGCATAATATTTGCAAGCTAAAAAGTAACTCTTAATTATCTTTTTCAATTCCTAATGAACTAGTTTTTTTTTTCATTCCTTTTATCAATTTTGCTTATTTAAATGACCACGGCTCTCTCAATATTTATGCAGTTTTATGCCCTTGGACGCTGACTTGATTAAGAATTACCGTGCTAGATTTATAATTGTACAGTTCTTAGCTTTTATTGAGGACTAGCTTTCGCCCGCGACTTCGTCTGCGGTATAACAACTTTACTCCATTACAAAGTTTGAACCCCCATTTCACCCCCTTAGAGTTTGATTTATTAAAAACTGTAAAACACGTGTTTAAACATTTACGGCCAGATTCTCCAACACTAGTTCGGTCTAACTTGACAACCATAATAAAAAATAATTTAATTTTTAGGGGTTGCTTTTATCCCCTTAGAGGGCGAGTTTTGCAATATCCTTTTTTAGTGGTCGTCTACGGCGTAAAATAAAGCTGTGTGCAAAATTTCAACTTTTTGGCATTGGTAGTTTTCGTTATCATAACACCCTGTATACTACTTATCGAACATAGAAAAAATGGTATACCACGTAAAAAAATAAAATAAAATTGACGTGTTTTACAGTTTTTTTAAATTACAAATACTTTTTGAGATAAAATTTTTCATTTTTAGGGGGTTGTTTCAACCCCTTGCAATTTGAGTTTAAAAAAATCCCTTATCGAAATCCTACACCCTGAAATAAACATGTATGCCAAAATTTAGCTTTCTATGTTAAGCTTGAAAAATTATTTAATTTTTAGGGGTTAATTTTACCCTCTTGGAAGGTGACTTTTGCAATATCCTTTCTTATTGGACGTCTGGGGCCTAAACTGAGGCTGCCTGCAAAATTTTAACTTTTAATCTTTGATAGTTAGGGCTGGGCCTTGCCAAATCAGTGATAGGGGTGTTTTTACCCCCAAGGGGCAAAATTCCAACACGAAAAAAATTAGTCTTATGTAAAAAAATTAAATTAAATTGACATGTTTTGGCGTTTTCCTTAAAACTTAGTAGTTTTGAAAATAAAAAATTATTTAATTTTTAGGGGGTTGCTTTTACCCCTTAGAGGGCGAGTTTTGCAAAATCCTTTATTAGTGGACGTCTACGGCGTGAAATAAGCGTGTGCAAAATTTCAACTTTTTAGAATTAGTAGTTTTGACTGGGCGTTGATGAATGAGTGAGTCAGTCAGTCAATTTACTCTTTTATATATTAGTATAGATTATTGATAGTAATGTACCTATGTTAATTAGTGAAGTGCTAGAAAAGTAGCGGCCTTATGGTGAAGAGGCCATAATGTAAGCCCCTAGCCATTAAAACCCTTAGCCCATAGATAGAAACGGGATTAGGAATAAGTTTGTATCCGTTTAGGGTAAGTTTATTAGTTCTGTAAAAATAGGTAGTTGTAAGGGGTTCGCGGGACTTAACAAATAATACTTCCCTGATAACAGAATCAAACAAGACTGATGTGACACTCAAATTAAAATTGCCCTCCTTGCAATTACTTCAGAACCTAGGTATTCACATAGTACCTAGGTTTTAACTGTTGCTGGACGTGACCTAGCTAGCTTCTTCATTATAGATAAATCTTCAGGACGTTCCGGGTTTCGTCCTAACCTGGTGATCTTATCTGATAACTCTTCCTTTAAAGTTTTTATTAAAATATACTTTCATCACCACTTTGCTTGGTGGAGCGCTAGCTGCTTCCTGGGGTATGGAGGTGGGTTCATCCATGACACAGATATACGCGCTGCCTTTGTCTAACTTGATACCTACCACCCCTGATGAAAAACAAGCGAGTAGTTTTGTCAGGTAGGAGATGGGGCTTCCCAGAATATATATATATATACTAGTGCCCATTTTCTTGAAATGACTGTATTCCCAAGCTATTTCTTACCGATTCCCTACCAAATATTCTCATAATATGTTGCCTAATATTCTAAGTTCCTTCATGGATTTCCAGCTAAATATTTTTGAGTGTACTGACATGTATTTCCATACATTCCAATTTATTGCCAAGTATTGGCCTACTAGTATCCCAACCAAGTATTGTCTGGTCTAGTATAGTGCTTCCAATAGTAAGTGAAACCGCAAACCTTTGACGCAACAGTGCCGACAAGGTCCAGCCATAGGCGTCCCAAAATATTCTAACCAATTTAAGATGGGACATAATAAAAAGTTTTAACATTTTAACCAAATATTATTTATAAGTATATGAAAACCTAACTGAATCTGCAAAAACGATGTTTAACCATAGAAATAATTGTATTCATGGGCGTACGTCGACCGATAATTAAGAGTTTAAATTAATGGCATACGTATATACGTTGTTATTTTTATGATCGTTTTGTAGTAAGTGTAACTATATTATATTTACACCGTCATCCGCTCCCCAGGCGCGCACGTATGTGCGTACCTTTACGACGCGCGATTTGCCATGATCGAGATCAGCTATTCAGCTGAGAACCAAGGACACACATAATGGCTCGGATGCATTATGCATGTCACTTTCTTGTCGTTATTAGCCAGGGTCACGCCTCTTGACTATAATTATTTTTCCTAAGTTTTTTCCTGGAATTATAACATACCACTACCTGCCTAAGAAACAATTTTTACCGTTTCGTGAATACCGTTCTGGTCCCTCTAGTCGGTGCAAGACTCCCTTGACCAAGAACGTTGATTTATCCCAAATTAACAAGTACCAAGTATAGATTCTGAGTACAAAAGCCTGCGTCTAATTTCGAGACGCGGAGTGCATGTCTTTCATGCGTTTCACTCAATCGTAACAACCGCGGAGACCGCCACACTGAATTTAATTACTAAGGCGGAAGACTTTCGTCCTCTTTCCTGTATATAGACTCTATTCATGGATTGTCCTCCCAGGCACTCGTAGTAAAAAATCCGCCGCTCTTCCCATTCGCTTAATTGTCCGATTAAAATTGTCCACTTCTCAGCAGCATTTTGGAATAATTTTCCTCCTTCAAACCATCTTCCCCAAGACATATATCCAGGTTGAATCGCCTTACGCGTTACAGCTAGCAAGGTAAATCCATTCGGCCTGTCCCTTTAGTAGTGTCGGAGGGATGAAGTGCGTCCCGTCCCAAGACAACTTCTTACCTAACACGTCTTTTTTCAAAATTTACTTGCGGAGTGACGCTCCTCACTAAGCATGTTGAGTTATTATAACTAATAACTGATTAAGGACAGTTGCTTAGTCTTTAACTGCCACGAACTTTTCGTGAATCCCACTCACAACCTTCCATTTCAACGTTGTAATTTTTTGACAGAGTATAAATTTCCTGTAGACAACAACCGCGGCACCGCTCGACGTAAGTGTCGTTGCTAAAGCGGAAGGACGATGGTCGTCCGCTCCCAAGATGCGCGTAGCAAGGACCAGCCGCTCGGCTAAATCGCTGAGTTGTGAGACGAAGTTAATCTATTCCAATTACAAGTTGAATTTTATTTTGCAAGGTCCGTATAGGTCCTTTAACGGCAATATTTATTTTTTGTTAGCTTTGCAGGTCTCGAATGATCTCTGGGGGCACATGGTTTGTCAATGTTATCTTGTCAGCGGGTTTGACTGAATTGTTGCTCAAAGAATTTTTTGACAACGATTTTTTATAGAACAAGAATTTTTTAAACCCATCGCAGCCGACACACCGTCTCCAGTTCGAGGACAATGCTGCTTTGGTATTAGGCGAACTATCGCTATTTTGGCTAGCAACCCTTACTTAGCCTTCCACAACCCGGGTTGACGGGTTTACGAGGGTTTTGGGTGCGTAGCCTAGCCTGAAAGGCGACCGAGAATTTAGCTCTTCTTGTTTCTTTGTTTATTCTTTTTCCTGTTTTTCACTCGACATTTATAGAGTCGAGGCTAGCTGCACACTTGACCGGTAGCCTGGATGACCGATAGCCCATTAGGGATCATGAATGATTCCCAGGTATTTTACATCACCGAAACAGCCGTAAATATTTAGAATTATTCGTTGACTTTGAACATGTAAATCTTTATTAAACTCCGGACATGTTTCGACTGGCGATGCCACGGTCGGTACCGAAGGTAATTCAACATGTAATAATTCGCATTCATCTACCTCAAAAGGTCGCCAAAAAGCCATTATTATAATAAAAAATTACTTACATAAACCACTTATCTAAAAACAAAAACACTTATAATACGCACTTCACTGGTCGAAACCTAAAACTTAACTGATTTAAATAAATCATATTTTAAAAAAGCATCTGTCTAGACGTGATGCCTCAATTAACTGGAAATGACTCCGCCCACCCGCCCACTGCATGCGATAATATAATATTACCCTTAGTGGAAAAGAAATAAAACGCATCGTCGCGGCAGGCCGACATGCAGGTGCTGTTTGAATTGTATACCGAACGTATCACTAAGAAATTTGCATGAAATGTGAGCAGGGACGGACTGGCCCGGCGGGCGCAGCTTGCCGTGCCTTTTGTTTACAAAACGCCCTGGCGCCTTTTGGTGTAAGTGAAAATAATAGTTAAAAAAAGCTTATTAATTTAAATCGGCACCTTTACCTTTAAATAGCCCGCCAAGTTTTCCGGACCCCGTCCGTCCCTGAATGTGAGCTATTTGCTGTGTTGTATCGAGCAATCCTGGTTATGGGGTTCTGTTTGGTCTGGAAAAAGTATACATAACATATTCCCAAAATGTAAACCCTATTTGTGTACCATTTTCCAGGAGTGGTTTATTCCTGGTACAAACGGATTTATTTTTTCCCTAACTTAACAGAGCACTGGCAAATCTTGTCTTAAAGGCATGAGTAATTTTATGCTTGGTTACAATTGGTGTGCTCGTAAACCTTTTAACTTATGATGAATAAAATAATACAAAATTACTACTGTTTTATTTCAACTAGATACCGACTCTAAGATACAGTAAGACTTGGGAATACACATTAAATAAAACACATGTTAAAAATTACATTATTTATTGAAATCGTATTATACTGTAATAAATAATCTAAAATTTAGGGTTTGGCTAAAAAGTTCTAAAATTTTGATCATGTTATGCCCAATTTGCAACATTTTTCAAACATAAACCTCTAATCAATAATTTGGCTTTGCGTCGATAGGAATTTTTGTTGCTTAAAAAATTAATAAAAAAGTCCTTTTTGCCATTAACTCGTTAAACTTGTGCTTTCATTGAGCTATCTAAAAATTATGTCCAGATTAAAAGTAGTGTTTTTTAACAATTAATTTTGTGTGTTATTACCTCAAACATTTTAGAATATCTTGTTGAGGTAGTGAAATACTTATAAACTTTTTTCTTTCCTGTTACAGTTAAAATTTCTATTAAAGGACACCTTTAGACAATGGACCCTTCTACTAAATGGAAACTTTTTAAATCATGAAATTTTCCTTATGTAGGTACCTATATAAAATACCTCAACAACGGCCCCTCTTAACAAAGGTTCCAGAAAAAAGTTTTTGATTTACCCATATTTTACTTGTAACATTTACCCTCCAACAACGGATAATAAGTGCGCATATATATATATATATATATATATATATATATATATATATATATATATATATATATATATATATATATATATATATATATATATATATATATATATATATACAGGGTGTTTCCTAACCTCTCTGACAAAAGAACGGAGGAGAATCCTCACATAATTTTAAGACGAAAATGTGTTATAAAATTTTTTAGAATGTCGCTTTGTTTTCGAAATACAGGGTGTTAAAAAAATAAAATTTTATGGGTTTTTTTGGCAAGCAATAGTCCAGTGATATCCAGGGTACGCGGGTGTTTACTGGCTCATGGAGGACATTTTCAGCAGTTTATTTCACTTTTGTTCATGTGAGTTCATTATGTAAGATTTTTAAATAATTTTATTTAAATGATTTTTATTGATACTGTATCAACTACTAGGTACTTCGTGTAACATAGCAAATAAATTACATTTTACTCTAAAACCCTTAAGAGATAGGAGAAAAACGCAAGAGACGTAATTTGCTTAGAATTATTTTTAACATTAGGTAAGATCAAAATATTCAATGCTAAACAGGCCCGTATTATTTATTTTTGCGAAATTATGGTACTCGTTACCCGGATCTCCGCCACTGAACTATTTGAAAAGTTTAAAAAGGACACAAAGTAAAGTATTTAAACCCCTTATTATGTGTACCAAATATCACTGGAATATCGCTTGCCACTAATTAATAATTTAAAAAAAACTCATAAAATTTAATTTTTTTAACACCCTGTATTTCGAAAACAAAGCGACATTCTAAAAAAAATTATAACACATTTTCGTCTTAAAATTATGTGAGGATTCTCCTCCTTTCTTTTGTCAGAGAGGTTAGGAAACACCCTGTATATGCAGACCTGCAGACTAATCATTTTGTCGGACAAAAAACCCCCAACCCAAAAGTAGGTAGGTGCAGAGTTTCTCAGGGCTTATGGTAGGTGTTAGTGATAAATATAACCTGTCTTTTCTTTAGGGACTAGACACTTTTATGTCGAAATTTCTAAGAAAAATTTAATTGTCGAGTCTGAAATAACCTACGAGTATATGTAATTTAATACGTGTTTTATAAGTTTCTGAATTTGATGTAGATCTGTGGTATAGGACC
The DNA here is from genome assembly GCA_963971165.1 of Philopedon plagiatum. NCBI lineage: Eukaryota > Metazoa > Arthropoda > Insecta > Coleoptera > Curculionidae > Philopedon > Philopedon plagiatum. The sequence continues at coordinate 48,317,266 of OZ020195.1, read as the reverse complement.
CATAAATATTTTTAGATCGACCATTTGTAACGATAGTATGTACCAAACTTACCAAAAGCCAATATACCTAACTCTATCAATATTTCCTGTCTGTGATTGCCGCTAGTACCATAGTATATCTGAAAATAAAAAAAATTATCATTGTAAATTTAGAAAGGAAAAGTTACTTTTCGAATGATGTATCTTTATCAGCTCTAACGTTAGTATTCATTCAACTAAAACTCAACTGCTAAACCATTAAAAAATCTGCAAAAGTCTGTGCACACTACTTCCCTTGCGAAATGAAGTCAAGTACAAATGCACACTGCTTTGTTTTTTGTCAATGGTAAGCAAGTTACACTAACTAGTCATTTTCAATAACAAGTCAAGTTGTAGTATGTTTAGATACACTACAATAATCACAATTACATTATTACCATAATTATTTCTTTTAGCTGGTAAAGTAGAAAATTTTAAATCGACAAGTTTAATTTGCAACAGGCGGTTTCTATTAAAAATCGTGCACTGGAAGTCAATGTGGTGCTCAACTTTTTTTTTGTAACATTTTATAATATACTGGCAAACAAGATCTTTCGCTCCTACAGACAGACATAGTGATAAGGGACCACAAAACGTGGAAATCTGAAAAGAATGTGGAGGTGATTGTTCACGAATAGAATACTTCTTTTAGCAAGGGAAGTACTCTACAAAAACATGATGCCCCACTTTATTGCATACAACCGGTGCAAGAGTGATGTAAAATAGAAGTGTATAAACTGTGGGGGTAGTATTCTGTAACTTTAAAATGCTAAGCACTTTGAGACTCCTAGCGCAAGCACATGCTTATCGTTAATCTTGGGTTCTTGAGGAGCTGTGCTGAATGTTAAAAAAAACACTCTTTGTGTTTAATAAATTTGACACAAATTCGACATTTTAACTATTGCAGAAACATGATTTTTTTTTTGGCAATTAAAAATGGCCAATTTCAAAGACTTCATTGCTTTAAATTTAATTAACAACATGGAAAAGATCATCAAACTATCAATTTTTTTGTTCCGTAAAACTATTACCACGTAATAGATATTTGAAAACGCCAAGCGCTCTTCCCAAAATGTTAGAACTTGTCGGATAAGCAGGTGCTAATCGAAAATTTAAATCACTTCCGCTAGGCTTCTCAAAGTGCTTATCATTTTGAAGTTAAAAAATGTGGGCCCAAATCTAAAATTGTATCTCTTAACTTAACTCAAATATTTTTCCATTTTCTTCCACTATATGATACTATCCCGTTGGTTTTCAGTTACTGGATGGATATATCTACAATAAACAAAAAAAATCATATAGTGTTAGTTACTAATTAACAATCCTACTATTTTATTTTTTAACATTGTTGCTCAATTATTTTCTATAAGAAAACCAATGACTTTCAGGGTAGAAACATAAAAAAAGGCATATACATATTTTATCAAATCAAAAATTCGATAAACGTATCGATGTTTTGCGTGTCACGAAAAATAGACACATTGTAACTTCGTTGATGATTTTTTGTATGTGTCAACCCCGGAAAGTTATTGTTTTTATAGCAAATAACTGAGCAGCAACAATGTTAAAAAACCAATGCAGTAGGCATGTCAGCTGATTTCTTTCTTAAATATAGGAAAAAATAATAAACAACAAAAATTACAGATTAAACATTGGTTAAGGCGCGGCCCGTGAAATTTTAAAGTTGTGTATCTCTGTTGCTACTTATGGGACCCATGCCAAGTTCAGGTTTTTTAATAGTGAGCCTACTAGGAATGTTTCGGTAAATAAAAAAAATATTTTGTAATTTGCGAAAAAAAGTTGAATTTTTGAATTGACCCACCAGGGTAAAAAATTAACACGCTTAGGTATTTTATTTATTATTCTTTCTAAACAAATTTTGCATCATTTTGTCGACAATTCTTAAATTTTAATAGAAAAAAATGTGTTAGCAGAAAGTTATAGTCATTGGAATTTTTTTTAAAAATAATATATCAGGTTTAAGAAAATTTAAATGACTATAACTTTCTACTAACACATTTTTTTCTCTTAAAATATAAGAATTGTCGACAAAACGATGTAAAATTTATTTAGAAAAAATAATAAAATACTTAAGCGTGTTAACTTTTTACCTAGGTGGGTTAATTCAAAATTTCAACTTTTTTTCGCAAATTACAAAATATTTTTTTTCTTTACCAAAATATTCCTAGTAGGCTCGCTATTAAAAAACCTGAATTTGGCATGGGTCCCATAAGTAGCAACAGAGATATACAACTCTAAAATTTCACGGGCCGCGCCTGCATTGGTTGTCTAAAAACTTAAAAATTTGCTGTCGATAAGATTTCTTTTTTCGGATACTAAAAAAAATATACAATTAACATTGGTTTCTACAATGGCCGCATGTCAAGTAAAGAAGTTATATGTATCCTTGACAGTACTATACTATGTAAAAATGTTTTAAAATTAAAACAAAATTAGTCATATAATATATATATATATATATATATATATATATATATATATATATATATATATATATATATATATATATATATATATATATATATATATATATATACATCACCCTATCATTTTTGCTTCCGAAAGGGGTCTAATCCCTATCATTTCTGCTACCGCTGCAAACTTGCTGCCGTATATCGGACGCAAGATTAACTTAGGCGTTTTTCTCGAACATGGCTATAAATTTTAAGTCCCACATTGTCGCAATGGCTGGTCCAAAGTACCATACCTTACGTAAAGAAATTGTTCTTTGACAGTTTAAAGCATAAACTAGTGGCGGGGAATAATAGCGGTACGAAATGGAAGTAAAAATGATCGAAAAATAAATGAAGACGTATAAATTTTAGTTGTAAAAATTTCCGATAGAGGCGCAAAATTATACATGCGTATATTAAAAGTTTTACTGGTCGGTGGATTTTGCTACCAGAAACTTGGCAACGCTAAAGTATGATAAAATTGTATTTAAATATTAGTTCTATAATTATGAAGTGTCCGTGACGCAGTGAACAGCATTTTCGCTAAGTGGTATGCTTTTTAACAGTCTTCTCAAGAGGAGGTTATCAATTATTCGGCCCGCATGTGAGATTCTTTATATGTTCACGCATAATTCTTCAACGGACTTCTTCAACTTGGTTTGTCGATGAGTTTTTCCGAATGGTCTCGTTTTAAGATTTTTTTTGCTGAAGTTATGTGTTTTTTTTTCATTAAAACAATATACAGCATGTCTTCGAAATGGAAAAAAATTTATTATTGATTTTACGAAAAAAGTGCCTGTTTATAAAAAGTTCCGCATCGTGAGAAAATAGCATTGCTATTCAAAAATTTGATCTAGTACATACAGGGTGGCTCAAAAATAAAAAAGTCCTGATCTACGTGACGCTAAGAAGACAAAATCGTTATTTCAAGGTAAACTGCCACTGCAAATGTACAATTCAATAATATGTTTTTTCATTAAAAAAATATACAGTATGTCTTCAAAATGGAAAAAATTTTGTTATTGATTTTACGAAAAAAGTGTCTGATTATAAAAAGTTCTGCATCGTAAAAAAACAGCATTGCCATTCAAAAATTTGATACGTACAGGGTGGCTCAAAAATGACAGTCATAATCCACGTGAAGCTAAAAAGACAAAATCGTTATTTAAAGGAAAACTGCCACTACAAATGTACAATTCAATAATGTGTTTTTTTTTTCATTAAAAAAATATACAGCATGTCTTCGAAATGGAAAAAAATTATTATTGATTTTACGAAAAAAGTGTCTGTTTATAAAAGGTTCTGCATCGTGAGAAAATACCCATTGCCATTCAAAAATTTCATCTAGTACATACAGGGTGGCTCAAAAATAAAAAAGTCGTGATCCACATGAAGCTAAGAAGACAAAATCGTTACTTAAAGGTAAACTTCCACTGCAAATGTACAATTCAATAATATGTTTTTTCATTAAAAAAATATACAGTACGTCTTCAAAATGGAAAAAATTTTATTATTGATTTTACGAAAAAAGTGTCTGATTATAAAAAGTTCTGCATCGTAAAAAACAGCATTGCCATTCAAAAATTTGATCTAGTAGGTACGTACAGGGTGGCTCAAAAATGAAATATTCATAATCCAAGTGAAGCTAAAAAGACAAAATCGTGATTTAAAGGAAAACTGCCACTGCAAATGTACAATTCAATAATATTTTTTTCATTAAAAAATGTACAGCATGTCTTCAAAATGGAAAAAAATATATTATTTATTTTACGAAAGAAGTGTCTGCTTATAAAAAGTTTTGCATCGTAAAAAAACAGCATTGCGATTCAAAAATTTGATCTAGTATGTACAGGGTGGCTCAAAAATGACAGTCATAACCTACGTCAAGCTAAAAAGACAAAATCATTATTTAAAGGAAAACTGCCACTGCATATGTACAATTCAATAATATGGTTTTTTCTCCTTAAAAAAATATACAGCATGTCTTCGAAATGGAAAAAAAATATTATTGATTTTACGAAAAAAGTGTCTCTTTGTAAAAAATTCTGCATCGTTAGAAAATAGCATTGCTATTCAAAAATTTGATCTCGTATAAACAGGGTGACCCAAAAATAAAAAGTCCTAATCCATGTGAAGTTAAGAAGACAAAATCGTTATTTAAAGGTAAACTGCCACTGCAAATGTACAATTCAATAATATGTTTTTTCATTAAAAAAATATACAGTATGTCTTCAAAATGGAAAAAATTTTGTTATTAATTTTACGAAAAAAGTGTCTGATTATAAAAAGTTCTGCATCGTAAAAAAACAGCATTGCCATTCAAAAATTTGATACGTACAAGGTGACTCAAAAATGACAGTCATAATCCACGTGAAGCTAAAAAGACAAAATCGTTATTTAAAGGAAAACTGCCACGACAAATGTACAATTCAATAATGTGTTTTTTTTTTCATTAAAAAAATATACAGCATGTCTTCGAAATGGAACAAAATTATTATTGATTTTACGAAAAAAGTGTCTTATAAAAGGTTCTGCATCGTGAGAAAATACCATTGCCATTCAAAAATTTGATCTAGTACATGCAGGGTGGCTCAAAAATAAAAGAGTCCTGATCCACATGAAGCTAAGAAGACAAAATCGTTACTTAAAGGTAAACTGCCACTGCAAATGTACAATTCAATATGTTTTTTCATTAAAAAAATATACAGTACGTCTTCAAAATGGAAAAAATTTTATTATTGATTTTACGAAAAAAGTGTCTGATTATAAAAAGTTCTGCATCGTAAAAAACAGCATTGCCATTCAAAAATTTGATCTAGTACGTACAGGGTGGCTCAAAAATGAAATATTCATAATCCAAGTGAAGCTAAAAAGACAAAATCGTGATTTAAAGGAAAACTGCCACTGCAAATGTACAATTCAACAATATTTTTTTCATTAAAAAATGTACAGCATGTCTTCAAAATGGAAAAAAAATATTTATTTTACGAAAGAAGTGTCTGTTTATAAAAAGTTCTGCATCGTAAAAAAACAGCATTGCGATTCAAAAATTTGATCTAGTATGTACAGGGTGGCTCAAAAATGACAGTCATAATCCACGTGAAGCTAAAAAGACAAAATCATTATTTAAAGGAAAACTGCCACTGCATATGTACAATTCAATAATATGTTTTTTTCTTCTTAAAACAATATACAGCATGTCTTCGAAATGGAAAAAAAATATTATTGATTTTACGAAAAAAGTGTCTCTTTATAAAAAATTCTGCATCGTTAGAAAATAGCATTGCTATTCAAAAATTTGATCTCGTATAAACAGGGTGACCCAAAAATAAAAAGTCCTAATCCATGTGAAGTTAAGAAGACAAAATCGTTATTTAAAGGTAAACTGCCACTGCAAATGTACAATTCAATAATATGTATTTTTCATTCAAAAAATATACAGCATGTCTACGAAAAGGACAAATTTTTATTATTGATTTTACGAAAAAAGTGTCTGATTATAAAAAGTTCTGCATCGTAAAAAAATAGCATTGCCATTCAAAAATTTGATCTAGTACGTACAGGGTGGCTCAACAATGAAATATTCATAATCCAAGTGAAGCTAAAAAGACAAAATCGTGATTTAAAGGAAAACTGCCACTGCAAATGTACAATTCAATAAAAAATTTTTTCATTAAAAAATATACAGCATGTCTTCGAAATGGAAAAAATGTATTATTGATTTTAAGAATAAAGTACCTATCTGTTTATAAAAAGTTCTGCATCGTAAAAAACTAGCATTGCCATTCAAAAATTTGATCTAGTACGTACAGGGTGGCTCAAAAATGAAATAGTCATAATCCAAGTAAAGCTAAAAAGACAATGTCGTTATTTAAAGGAAAACTGCCACTGCGAATGTACAATTCAATATGTTTTTTTTTCATTAACAAATATACAGCATGTCTTCTGCATCGTGAGGAAATAGCATTTCTATTCAAAAATTTGATCTTGTATAAACAGGGTGGCTCAAAAATAAAAAAAGTCCTAATCCACGTGAAGCTAAGAAGACAAAATCGTTATTTAAAGGTAAACTGCCACTGTAAATGTACAATTCAATAATATGTTTTCTTCATTAAAAAATATACAACATATCTTCGAAATGGAAATTTTTTTATTATTGATTTAACGAAAAAAGTGTATCTTTATAAAAAGTTCTGCATCGTGAGAAAATAGTATTGCTATTCAAAAATTTGATCTTATACTTACCGGGTGGCTCAAAAATGAAAATGTCATAATCCACGTGAAACGATTTAGCTTTAAAAAATAATAAAGGGGAGGAGGTGAGAGGGGATAAAACCGGAGCGACTGAGAATTTTTTAAAAATGTTGACTAATATGTCATTTTCGGGGTTATTGAGGTCAGAATTTTTTTTTTCTAGCAGGTGTTAAAAATTACCGTAGGGAGGGGGGGGGGGGGCGAATAAAAAGGGGCGGCTGGGAATTTGTCCAAAAATGTTAACTAATGGGCCATTTTCGGGATTACTGAGGTCAGAAAATCTGACTTTGTGTAACAGATGCTAAATAAAATTTACGGAGAAGGGAGGGGAGAGGGGATAAAAGGGCGGCTGAGAATTTCTCCAAAAATGTTAGCTTAGTATTTTCAGAGTTATTGAGGTCAGAAAATCTAATGTTGTTGGAACTGATTTTTAAAAAATTAACGGGAGGGGGAGATATAAAGGAGCGAATGGGAATTTACCTAAAAATGTTAAGTAATAAGGCTGCCCACTTGAATGCCACACCAGGGGCGCCCTTGGAAAAAATATGCGTCCGGTGAGCGGGCGTCCTTAAGAAAAATACGCGCCTAGGGAGCGGAAGACCTAAGGAATAACACGCGTCGGGGGAGGGAGCGACCTTGAGGTAAATAAGCTTCTTTAAAACGGACGACCTTAGAAAAATACGCGTCTGGGGAGCGGGCGACCTTGGGGAAATACGCATCTAGGGAAGCGGACGACCTTGTAAAAATACGCGTCTGGGGAGAGGGCGATCTTGGGAAAAATACGCACCTGGGAAGTGGACGACCTTGATGAAAAGTCGCGCTTGAGGAACGGAGGAGCCTGGGGAATAGACGCGTCTGGGGAACAAACGATCTTCGAAAAAAGTACGCGCTTAAGGAAAATACGCATCTAGGGAGCGGATGGCCATGGAAAGAATTACGCGTTTGGGAACCGGATGACCTTAGAGAAATGCGCGCCTGGGAAACTGAGGACCTTGGGAAAATACGCATCTGGGGAGCGGACGCCCTTTAAGAAAATACGCATCTAGGTTCCGGACGACCTTGGAAAAGTACGCGTCTGGGGAATGGACGACTTTGGGGAAAAGGAGCTGGTGGGAATTTCTTCAAAACTGTTAACTAATATGTTATTTTCGAGGTTATTGAGGTCAGAATATCTAATTTTGTGTAATGGATGTCAAGAATAACGTGGGGAGTGGGGTGATATTAGGGCGCAACTGGGAACTTCTCCAAAAATGTTAACTAATCTGTCATTTACGGGGATATTTAGGTCAGAAATCTAATTTTGTTGAAACCTATATTTAAAAAATTAACGGCGGGGGGATAAAAAGGAGCGACTGAACAAATGTTAACTAATTTGTCATTTTCGGTGTTATTACGGTCAAAAAATGTACTTTGGTCTAACATATTTAAAAAAATATAACGAGGGAGAATAAAAACAGGCAACTGATCATTTTTCAAAAAAAGTTATCTGATATATCATTTTCAAGGTTATTGAGGTCAGCAAATCTAATTTTGTTTAATGAATGTAAACAAAATTAACGGTGGGGCAGAGGGAATAAAAAGGCGCGGGGTTTGGAGTTTCTCCAAAAATGTTAACTAATTTTGGGGGTTACTGAGAACAGAAAATCTAATTTTGTTGAAACTCATTTTTAAAAAAATAACGCCGGGGGGGGGGGGGGTAAAAAGGAGCAACTGGGAAATTATCTAAAAATGTTAATGTTGTTTTCGGGGTTATTGGGGTCAAAATATTTAATTTTGTCTAACATTTAAAAAAACTAACGGGGGGGGGGGGGGGTAAAAACGAGCGAATGGCAATTTCCCCAAAAATGTTAACTAATAAGTATGTCAATTGAGGTCAGAAAATCTAATTTTGTCTAACGAATGTGAAGAAAATGAACTGCACGGAACGGAATATTTCATAAGTTTTTAACGAAGACTTATTAACTATGACAGGAAAAAACCTGTCAAAACATACCTGATCAACTAGAAGATCCTAATTTAAACCATGCAGTACTAAATCTTAAACCTTCTTAGTGTATCTGAGAGTTAATGTTTAAACACGTGTTTTTTTTCAGTTTTTAATAAATCAACCCCTAAGGGGGTATTACGATGGTATTTAAAGTTTGTAATGGAGTAAAATTGTTATACCGTGGAAGAAGTTGCGGGCGAAAGCTAGTTATTAAATAAAACAGCGATGCATGCCTGCATATCTTATTTGAATAGGTATACTGCAATTGCTGCAATACAAAATTACCGTTAAAGTGTCAAAAATCAATGGTGTTGTAAGTGGAATGTAAAGTAGAAATAGAACAGTTGTACTGTACAGGGTGTAAGTTAGGAACAATCAAATTTTATTTTCTATTAGATACAACAGCCGCGTAAAATTTTCTTTTCTTGTTGGAGCTTTAAAAGTTTTAGTACTTTTAATTTTAAGGCTTTTTATTACAAAAAAATCTATACCATTTTATATTTGTTTCTAAAATATAACAAGTAATCGATTTGGGATATAGTTTGTACTAGCCCATTTTCAAGGTATAATATCAAGAAATAATCGCACTTTCTTATGGAAATTACCACTTCATTATAACTGGAGGTTATTAATTTTAATTTGACATTTCTACACATCCTCAATTTATCTTTTCACGGAATATTTTTGCATTTTTAAAAATCATTTCTAATTTTAGTAATTTCAACTTTTTACTTCTCTCGCTAGAAAAAAATCACTTCCCGGGATTTTTTCAGATCTTTACGTGTTGAGGTCCCTATATCAGATGGTCTCCCATTTTCGTCGGTTTGTCTGTCCGTCTGTTTGTCGGATTGTCTGTTGGAGCGAACGCTTAAAACTGCTTGACCAAAAAGAAAAGGAAAAATTTTGCATATGGACTACTTTTCAACCTGGCTTGGAACAGCCTGTATTTCCGGTGAAATATATACAGAGCACCTTCAAAATTAGTTTCTATTTTTTGTTGCTCAAACTCGAAAACGATTTATGTTACAGAAACTGTATTTTGTACATATAGTTGACATATAAATTGCAAAACTTTTTGAAGCTTAAGTTTAACAAAATGATTAAGTTTTATAGACGTTTTAGATACGTTTCCTGTGTAACATTTTCACCTATTTCGATTGATGCGGTTTTTCGAAAAAATAAAACTTAAAAAGTTATTTAACAAAAACTACATTTTGGAATTTATTTGTTAAATAAAAAAACTAGCTCGCCAGTTACTGTGGTCAACATTTTACATTATCTTTGTAGTGTATTAAAAATGTTTATTTCGGTTGGTAAATTTAACTGTACTTAACTGTTATTTAAATCGCTCTTTTCTTTATAAGTTGGCGAGAAAAATTAAAAAGAAACTAACAGTATAAAATTTGGTTGTCTAATCTTAACACTTGCCAATTTAAACCCTTAATTATATAAAGCTGAGCACTGAGCAATGAGCAAGACTTTAATTGCCAAATTACACCTGTCTTATCAATAGTGATTCCAGCCAAAAAGCATTAAGAAGAAACTTGCTTGTGTCTGTCGACATTAAATATATCTGTTTTAGTTTTATTAGGTGGATAATTTTTGTTGGACGCCTTGTCATATTTTGAGCTAATCTGGTGACTTAACCCAAATAAAATAAACGAAAGTTATAATAAAAATAGGTTTTTATTATAATTCGTAATCTTATTTCCAGGTTCCAGCAAAACAACTCAAAATAAACTTAAATCATGGAATGAGGTAAGGAGAGTCCATGGCTCAAAACTCCTTTTTATAGCGATCTCATATGTAAAGAATGCGGAGAACTCTTGGTAAAAAAGCGCCATTCTGTGATAGCAATGTGTACATGTCAGTGCCATGTCAGTAAATTAAAATAAAAATTGTCAGCCTTGATCTATCACCTATATATTAATTATCACGTTTACCAAAAGGAGGGCAAATGTCTGACACCGTTACTGTTATGAAAAATTGAAATTTGTCGACGGCTAAGCATTCCTAATTTCACATAAAAATAAACTAAAAATAATATTATATTCTATAAGCATGGAAAATACTTACAATATTGTTATTCATATTACTATTGTTATCAATCTTTTTATTCTTCAATAAATTTTACAAATTAAGAAATAAGCAGTAAAAATGTATATAATATTAATATTATTTAAACTTATATTTTCAACTTGCATTTTAGGTTAAAAAAATAAATTATAATTTAAAAATCTAAAAAAAACGCTTTTATGAGTAGCGCACTAAAAAGTTCAAAATAATTATTTTCCTTTTGTAGTTACCTAACAGTAAACCGTATAGTTTTTTAAACTATACCTAATTTATTTTTAACTTTTTAGTGCGGTACTCATAAAAACGTGTTTTTAGTATTTTAAACTATAATTTATCTTTAACTTTTTAGTGCGCTTTACCGATTTTACAAAAAAAGTACCTATATCTTTATAAAAAGTTCTACATTGTAAAAGAAGCATGGTTATTCAAAAACTTGATGAAGGACAATACAGG